>OY747717.1:70000-670000 GCA_963556495.2 Valencia hispanica
AATGAACGAAGGAATGAATGAACGAATGAATGAATGAAGGAATGAATGAATGAACGAATGAACGAAGGAATGAATGAACGAAGGAATGAACGAAGGAATGAATGAACGAATGAACGAAGGAATGAATGAATGAACGAATGAACGAAGGAATGAATGAACGAATGAACGAAGGAATGAATGAATGAACGAATGAATGAAGGAACGAAGGAATGAATGAACGAATGAACGAATGAAGGAATGAACGAATGAAGGAATGAATGAACGAATGAATGAAGGAATGAAGGAATGAACGAAGGAATGAATGAAGGAATGAAGGAATGAACGAATGAATGAATGAACGAATGAATGAAGGAATGAAGGAATGAACGAAGGAATGAATGAACGAATGAACGAATGAATGAATGAATGAATGAACGAATGAATGAAGGAATGAAGGAATGAACGAAGGAATGAATGAACGAATGAACGAATGAAGGAATGAACGAATGAATGAATGAATGAATGAATGAACGAATGAACAAAGGAACATAGGAACAATGGAATGAATGAATGAACAAAAGAGCGAACAAGAGCGAACAAACAAACAAACGAACGAATGAATAAACAAAGGAACAAACAAACAAACAAATGAATGAATGAATGAACGAATGAACAAAGGAACATAGGAACGAAGGAACGAATGAATGAATGAACGAATGAACGAATGAACGAAGGAATGAATGAACGAAGGAACGAATGAACGAATGAACAAAGGAATGAATGAATGAAGGAATGAATGAATGAATGAACGAAGGAATGAATGAACGAAGGAATGAATGAATGAATGAACGAAGGAATGAATGAACGAATGAACGAAGGAATGAATGAACGAAGGAATGAATGAATGAATGAACGAATGAATGAACGAATGAATGAATGAACGAATGAACGAAGGAACGAATGAACGAAGGAATGAATGAATGAATGAACGAAGGAATGAATGAATGAACGAATGAATGAATGAACGAAGGAATGAATGAACGAATGAACGAAGGAATGAATGAACAAATGAACGAAGGAATGAATGAACGAAGGAATGAATGAATGAATGAACGAAGGAATGAATGAAGGAATGAACGAAGGAATGAATGAAGGAATGAACGAAGGAATGAATGAATGAACGAATGAATGAAGGAACGAAGGAATGAACGAAGGAATGAATGAATGAATGAAGGAATGAACGAATGAACGAATGAATGAATGAATGAAGGAATGAAGGAATGAACAAAGGAATGAATGAACGAATGAATGAATGAATGAATGAATGAACGAATGAATGAATGAATGAATGAATGAATGAATGAATGAACGAAGGAATGAATGAACGAATGAATGAAGGAATGAAGGAATGAACGAAGGAATGAATGAACGAATGAACGAATGAAGGAATGAACGAATGAATGAATGAATGAATGAATGAATGAATGAACGAATGAACAAAGGAACATAGGAACAAGGGAATGAATGAATGAACAAAAGAGCGAACAAGAGCGAACAAACAAACAAACGAACGAATGAATAAACAAAGGAACAAACAAACAAACAAATGAATGAATGAATGAACGAATGAACAAAGGAACATAGGAACGAAGGAACGAATGAATGAATGAACGAATGAACGAATGAACGAAGGAATGAATGAACGAAGGAACGAATGAACGAATGAACAAAGGAATGAATGAATGAAGGAATGAATGAATGAATGAACGAAGGAATGAATGAACGAAGGAATGAATGAATGAATGAACGAAGGAATGAATGAACGAATGAACGAAGGAATGAATGAACGAAGGAATGAATGAATGAACAAAGGAATGAATGAACGAATGAATGAACGAATGAATGAATGAACGAATGAACGAAGGAATGAATGAACGAATGAACGAAGGAATGAATGAACGAAGGAATGAATGAATGAATGAATGAACGAATGAATGAACGAATGAACGAAGGAATGAATGAACGAAGGAATGAATGAATGAATGAATGAATGAACGAATGAATGAACGAAGGAAGGAATGAATGAATGAATGAATGAACGAATGAACGACGGAATGAATGAAGGAATGAACGAAGGAATGAATGAATGAATGAACGAAGGAATTAATAAAGGAATGAACGAAGGAATGAATGAACGAATGAACGAATGAACGAAGGAATGAATGAACGAATGAATGAATGAAGGAATGAATGAATGAACGAATGAACGAAGGAATGAATGAATGACTGAACGAATGAACGACGGAATGAATGAAGGAATGCACGAAGGAATGAATGAATGAATGAATGAATGAACGAAGGAATGAATGAAGGAATGAACGAAGGAATGAATGAACGAATGAACGAAGGAATGAATGAATGAACGAATGAATGAAGGAACGAAGGAATGAATGAACGAATGAACGAATGAAGGAATGAACGAATGAAGGAATGAATGAACGAATGAATGAAGGAATGAAGGAATGAACGAAGGAATGAATGAAGGAATGAAGGAATGAACGAATGAATGAATGAACGAATGAATGAAGGAATGAATGAACGAACGAACGAATGAATGAATGAATGAACGAATGAATGAATGAACGAATGAAGGAATGAATGAATGAACGAACGAATGAATGAATGAATGAACGAACGAACGAATGAATGAACGAAGGAATGAAGGAATGAATGAATGAACGAAGGAATGAAGGAATGAATGAATGAACGAATGAATGAATGAATGAACGAATGAATGAATGAATGAATGAATGAACGAACGAACGAATGAAGGAATGAATGAATGAACGAAGGAATGAAGGAATGAATGAATGAACGAATGAATGAATGAATGAACGAATGAATGAATGAACGAACGAACGAACGAATGAATGAATGAATGAATGAATGAACGAAGGAATGAATGAATGAATGAATGAACGAATGAATGAATGAACGAACGAACGAACGAATGAATGAATGAATGAATGAATGAATGAATGAACGAAGGAATGAATGAATGAATGAATGAATGAATGAATGAATGAACGAACGAACGAACGAACGACGAATGAAGGAATGAATGAATGAATGAATGAATGAATGAACGAAGGAATGAATGAATGAATGAATGAATGAATGAATGAATGAACGAAGGAATGAATGAACGAACGAACGAATGAATGAATGAATGAACGAATGAATGAATGAACGAATGAAGGAATGAATGAATGAACGAACGAATGAATGAATGAATGAACGAACGAACGAATGAATGAACGAAGGAATGAAGGAATGAATGAATGAATGAACGAACGAATGAATGAACGAACGAACGAATGAATGAATGAATGAATGAATGAACGAAGGAATGAATGAATGAATGAATGAATGAATGAATGAATGAACGAACGAACGAACGAACGAACGAACGAATGAATGAATGAATGAACGAAGGAATGAATGAATGAATGAATGAATGAATGAATGAACGAACGAACGAACGAACGAACGAACGAACGAACGAACGAACGAACGAACGAAGGAATGAATGAATGAATGAATGAATGAATGAACGAATGAATGAACGAATAAATGAATGAACGAAAGAACGAATAAACGAAATAATGAACAATGGAACAAAGGAACGAAGGAATGAATGAACGAATGAAGGAACGAATGAACAAACAAACAAACGTATGAATGAATTTAGGAACAAAGGAACGAAGGAATGAATGAATGAACAAACGAACGAACGAATGAATGAACGAAGGAATGAATGAATGAATGAAGGAATGAACGAATGAACGAATGAATGAATGAATGAAGGAATGAAGGAATGAACAAAGGAATGAATGAACGAATGAATGAATGAATGAATGAATGAATGAATGAACGAATGAATGAATGAATGAATGAATGAATGAATGAATGAACGAAGGAAAGAATGAACGAATGAATGAAGGAATGAAGGAATGAACGAAGGAATGAATGAACGAATGAACGAATGAAGGAATGAACGAATGAATGAATGAATGAATGAATGAATGAACGAATGAACAAAGGAACATAGGAACAAGGGAATGAATGAATGAACAAAAGAGCGAACAAGAGCGAACAAACAAACAAACGAACGAATGAATAAACAAAGGAACAAACAAACAAACAAATGAATGAATGAATGAACGAATGAACAAAGGAACATAGGAACGAAGGAACGAATGAATGAATGAACGAATGAACGAATGAACGAAGGAATGAATGAACGAAGGAACGAATGAACGAATGAACAAAGGAATGAATGAACGAAGGAATGAATGAATGAATGAACGAAGGAATGAATGAACGAAGGAATGAATGAATGAATGAACGAAGGAATGAATGAACGAATGAACGAAGGAATGAATGAACGAAGGAATGAATGAATGAACAAAGGAATGAATGAACGAATGAATGAACGAATGAATGAATGAACGAATGAACGAAGGAATGAATGAACGAATGAACGAAGGAATGAATGAACGAAGGAATGAATGAATGAATGAATGAACGAATGAATGAACGAATGAACGAAGGAATGAATGAACGAAGGAATGAATGAATGAATGAATGAATGAACGAATGAATGAACGAAGGAAGGAATGAATGAATGAATGAATGAACGAATGAACGACGGAATGAATGAAGGAATGAACGAAGGAATGAATGAATGAATGAACGAAGGAATTAATAAAGGAATGAACGAAGGAATGAATGAACGAATGAACGAATGAACGAAGGAATGAATGAACGAATGAATGAATGAAGGAATGAATGAATGAACGAATGAACGAAGGAATGAATGAATGATTGAACGAATGAACGACGGAATGAATGAAGGAATGCACGAAGGAATGAATGAATGAATGAATGAATGAACGAAGGAATGAATGAAGGAATGAACGAAGGAATGAATGAACGAATGAACGAAGGAATGAATGAATGAACGAATGAATGAAGGAACGAAGGAATGAATGAACGAATGAACGAATGAAGGAATGAACGAATGAAGGAATGAATGAACGAATGAATGAAGGAATGAAGGAATGAACGAAGGAATGAATGAAGGAATGAAGGAATGAACGAATGAATGAATGAACGAATGAATGAAGGAATGAAGGAATGAACGAAGGAATGAATGAACGAATGAACGAATTAATGAATGAATGAATGAACGAATGAATGAATGAATGAATGAATGAATGAATGAACGAAGGAATGAATGAACGAATGAACGAATTAATGAATGAATGAATGAACGAATGAATGAACGAAGGAATGAATGAATGAATGAACGAAGGAATGAACAAAGGAATGAATGAACGAAGGAATGAATGAATGAATGAACAAAGGAATGAATGAACGAAGGAATGAATGAACAAATTAATGAACGAATGAAGGAATGAATGAATGAACGAATGAATGAATGAATGAACGAAGGAATGAATGAACGAACGAATGAATGAATGAATGAATGAACGAATGAATGAATGAACGAATGAAGGAATGAATGAATGAACGAATGAATGAATGAACGAACGAACGAATGAATGAATGAATGAACGAAGGAATGAAGGAATGAATGAATGAATGAACGAATGAATGAATGAATGAACGAACGAACGAATGAATGAATGAATGAACGAACGAAGGAATGAAGGAATGAATGAAAGAATGAACGAATGAATGAATGAATGAACGAATGAATGAATGAACGAACGAATGAATGAATGAATGAATGAATGAACGAAGGAATGAATGAATGAATGAATGAATGAACGAACGAATGAATGAACGAAGGAATGAATGAATGAATGAATGAATGAATGAACGAACGAATGAATGAATGAATGAATGAATGAACGAAGGAACGAATGAACGAATGAACGAATGAACGAATGAATGAATGAATGAATGAATGAATGAATGAATGAACGAAAGAATGAATGAACGAATGAACGAAGGAACGAATGAACGAAGGAATGAATGAACGAAGGAATGAATGAATGAATGAATGAATGAACGAATGAATGAACGAATGAACGAAGGAATGAATGAATGAACGAAGGAATGAATGAATGAATGAATGAATGAACGAATGAATGAACGACGGAATGAATGAAGGAATGAACGAAGGAATGAATGAATGAATGAACGAAGGAATTAATAAAGGAATGAACGAAGGAATGAATGAACGAATGAACGAATGAACGAAGGAATGAATGAATGAATGAATGAACGAATGAATGAACGAATTAATGAATGAACGAATGAACGAAGGAACGAAGGAATGAATGAACGAAGGAATGAATGAATGAATGAATGAACGAATGAATGAACGAATTAATGAATGAACGAATGAACGAAGGAACGAATGAACGAAGGAATGAATGAACGAATGAACGAAGGAATGAATGAACGAATGAATGAACGAATGAACGAAGGAACGAATGAACGAATGAACAAAGGAATGAATGAACGAAGGAATGAATGAATGAATGAACAAAGGAATGAATGAACGAAGGAATGAATGAACAAATTAATGAACGAATGAAGGAATGAATGAATGAACGAATGAATGAATGAATGAACGAAGGAATGAATGAACGAACGAATGAATGAATGAATGAATGAATGAATGAATGAACGAATGAAGGAATGAATGAATGAACGAATGAATGAATGAATGAATGAACGAACGAACGAATGAATGAATGAATGAACGAAGGAATGAAGGAATGAATGAATGAATGAACGAATGAATGAATGAATGAACGAACGAACGAATGAATGAATGAATGAATGAACGAAGGAATGAAGGAATGAATGAATGAATGAACGAATGAATGAATGAATGAACGAATGAATGAATGAACGATCGAACGAACGAATGAATGAATGAATGAATGAACGAATGAACGAACGAATGAATGAACGAAGGAATGAATGAATGAATGAATGAATGAACGAACGAATGAATGAATGAATGAATGAATGAACGAAGGAACGAATGAACGAATGAACGAATGAACGAATGAAGGAATGAATGAATGAATGAACGAAAGAATGAATGAACGAATGAACGAAGGAACGAATGAACGAAGGAATGAATGAACGAAGGAATGAATGAATGAATGAATGAATGAATGAACGAAGGAATGAATGAACGAATGAATGAACGAATGAATGAATGAACGAAGGAATGAATGAACGAATGCACGAAGGAATGAATGAACAAATGAATGAACGAAGGAATGAACGAAGGAATGAATGAATGAATGAACGAATGAACGACGGAATGAATGAAGGAATGAACGAAGGAATGAATGAAGGAATGAATGAACGAATGAATGAATGAATGAACGAATGAATGAATGAATGAATGAATGAATTAATGAACGAACGAACGAATGAATGAATAAATGAATGAATGAACGAAGGAATGAATGAACGAACGAATGAATGAATGAATGAATGAACGAATGAATGAATGAACGAATGAAGGAATGAATGAATGAACGAATGAATGAATGAATGAACGAATGAATGAATGAATGAATGAACGAACGAACGAATGAAGGAATGAATGAATGAACGAAGGAATGAAGGAATGAATGAATGAACGAATGAATGAATGAATGAACGAATGAATGAATGAACGAACGAACGAACGAATGAATGAATGAATGAATGAATGAACGAAGGAATGAATGAATGAATGAACGAATGAATGAATGAATGAACGAACGAACGAACGAATGAATGAATGAATGAATGAATGAACGAAGGAATGAATGAATGAATGAATGAATGAATGAATGAACGAACGAACGCACGAATGAATGAAGGAATGAATGAATGAATGAATGAATGAACGAAGGAATGAATGAATGAATGAATGAATGAATGAATGAATGAACGAAGGAATGAATGAACGAACGAACGAATGAATGAATGAATGAATGAACGAATGAATGAATGAACGAATGAAGGAATGAATGAATGAACGAACGAATGAATGAATGAATGAACGAACGAACGAATGAATGAACGAAGGAATGAAGGAATGAATGAATGAACGAACGAATGAATGAATGAACGAACGAATGAATGAACGAACGAACGAATGAATGAATGAATGAATGAATGAACGAAGGAATGAATGAATGAATGAATGAACGAACGAACGAACGAACGAACGAACGAACGAATGAATGAATGAATGAATGAACGAAGGAATGAATGAATGAATGAATGAATGAATGAATGAATGAACGAAGGAATGAATGAATGAATGAATGAACGAACGAACGAAAGAACGAACGAACGAACAAACGAATGAATGAATGAATGAATGAATGAATGAACGAAGGAATGAATGAATGAATGAATGAACGAACGAACGAACGAACGAACGAACGAACGAACGAACGAACGAACGAAGGAAGGAAGGAAGGAAGGAAGGAAGGAAGGAAGGAAGGAAGGAAGGAAGGAAGGAAGGAAGGAAGGAAGGAACGAACGAACGAACGAACGAACGAACGAACGAACGAACGAACGAACGAACGAACTTATGAATGAATGAACGAAGGAATGAATGAATGAACGAATGAATGAATGAATGAATGAACGAACGAACGAATGAAGGAATGAATGAATGAACGAAGGAATGAAGGAATGAATGAATGAACGAATGAATGAATGAATGAACGAATGAATGAATGAACGAACGAACGAACGAATGAATGAATGAATGAATGAATGAACGAAGGAATGAATGAATGAATGAACGAATGAATGAATGAATGAACGAACGAACGAACGAATGAATGAATGAATGAATGAATGAATGAACGAAGGAATGAATGAATGAATGAATGAATGAATGAACGAACGAACGAACGAATGAATGAAGGAATGAATGAATGAATGAATGAATGAACGAAGGAATGAATGAATGAATGAATGAATGAATGAATGAACGAAGGAATGAATGAACGAACGAACGAACGAATGAATGAATGAACGAATGAATGAATGAACGAATGAAGGAATGAATGAATGAATGAATGAACGAACGAATGAATGAATGAATGAACGAACGAACGAATGAATGAACGAAGGAATGAAGGAATGAATGAATGAACGAACGAACGAATGAATGAATGAACGAACGAATGAATGAACGAACGAACGAATGAATGAATGAATGAATGAATGAATGAACGAAGGAATGAATGAATGAATGAATGAATGAACGAACGAACGAACGAACGAACGAACGAACGAACGAATGAATGAATGAACGAAGGAATGAATGAATGAATGAATGAATGAATGAATGAACGAAGGAAGGAATGAATGAATGAATGAATGAACGAACGAACGAATGAACGAACGAACGAACGAACGAACGAATGAATGAATGAATGAACGAAGGAATGAATGAATGAATGAATGAATGAATGAATGAACGAACGAACGAACGAACGAACGAACGAAGGAATGAATGAATGAATGAATGAATGAATGAATGAATGAATGAACGAACGAACGAACGAACGAACGAACGAACGAACGAACGAACGAACGAACGAACGAAGGAATGAATGAACGAAGGAATGAATGAATGAACGAAGGAATGAATGAACGAATGAACACCAGTAGCTGCTTTGTGTCCATGTTTGTGCTTCAGGCCAGCAGTTTAAGGACAGACTGGATGGCTTACTGGCTGGAAGCCGCCGCCTGTTGCCGCCTGTTGCCCATTCTTTCAGCCAGTGGCAGAACTGCCTGAGACAGAGCCTCCATCTGAACCAGCTGCTGAGCTCTGCTCTACCAGAACCTCAGTGTTCCCGGTAAAGACCATCAGGTCCTCTGTTTCACCTCACAGCTCCATGCCGCCTTCAGGAGGCCAAACGTTGTTCTTACTGAGTGAGGTTTGTGTTTCCAGGCTCTACTGTGGACCTCTGCTCCACAGCCTGCAGGAAGAACTGCTGAGGAACACCAACGCCTTCACAGAGCTGAGGAACCTGCTGGATGAACGATGGCGAGTTCTCCTGGAGACCTCCCTCACGATTACAGCAGCCCAGTCCGCTGGAGAGGAAGGATGGCAAACACAGAAGAGAGAGAAAAAGCAGAAGAAGGAAGTCCGTGTCAATAAGAAGAAACGTGTGTGAGATAAAACAGATGCTCTTCAGATAGATGTTGTTCCTCACAGCATCAGAGGAAATTTGTTGGACTGTTTTGTCTCAGCAGCTTGTTGCTCTGTTTTTATTCTGTATTGTATTTTGAAGCTGAATGTTGGAGAAGATGATTCTGAGGGTTTTAACCAGGAATCAAACTGGACCTTCTGCTCAGTCGGGTTCTGGCAGCCATGACTTCTTCCCACCATCAACAGATAGTCACACATTCATCTGTTCTCTGGATTCTTAATATCAACTCTATTCAGTTTATTTCTATAGCGCCGATTCACAACAGATGTTTCATCAATTTAATCAGACTTTCCAACCACAGCAATCCCTCATACTGAGCAAGCATGTAGCGACAGTGGAGAGGAAAAACTCCCCTTTAACAGGAAGAAACCTCCAACAGAACCAGAACCAGAACCTGGCTTTTAAAACGATATTTTCTCTGAGCGATGTTTGAATCCATATTTAGCAGCAGGTTTTATTTTTATTTGACTATATCTGAAGGAGCTGTAATATTTCCAGGTGGAATCAGTCTGCAGGAGGATGTAAGGAGGAAACATTCACTAGAACACAGTCATGTCTCAGGCTGGGTTATTATATGGTTATTGTCTTCTTTTTAATTCTGACAAGACAGGAGTTGTCCTCTTTGGACCTGGTTGTATTTTTATTATTATTATTATTTTGAGGAGGGCATAAATCGTTTTAGACGTGTCATTTTTAATGTACATAAAAACAGATCAATGATATTTTATGATTCACTTTTAACAAGGTTTTATTTCCTGTTTCACTTCTCATCAGAAACAAACTTCTCGGTTGAGTCACAATTATGAGCTTGCCTCTTAATCTACCAGGGGTATGAATATTTCTGGGCCAGCTGGGACCCTTGGGATCCTCCAGGGGGAGCTAGAAGAAATGTGATCATGTTTTTAATTATGTGGGGTGATGGATGGGAATGTGGTTTTATGTGGGGTCATTTTTATTCTGTAAAGCACTTTAAATTGCAATGTTTGTATGAAAAGCACTTTATAAATAAAGTTTGCTTGATTGACCATCAAAGACCAGCAGATGTGGTCCAGACCAGGTATTTGTCCAGGAATCCAGTTGAGCAGAACCATCTGAGCTGCTGATCTGCTCTGACCATCGGTTCCTCGATCTGATCTCAGATGATCAGACATCATGAAGCTGGGTGTGTCTCTGTCTCTCTGGAGGAGGAACATGTTTATATGAGCTGGATGAGGAGAAGAAGAAGAAGAAGAAGAAGAAGAAGAAGAAGAAGAAGAAGAAGAAGAAGAAGAAGAAGAAGAAGAAGAAGAAGAAGAAGAAGAAGAAGAAGAAGAAGAAGAAGAAGAAGAAGAAGAAGAAGAAGAAGAAGAAGAAGAAGAAGAAGAAGAAGAAGAAGAAGAAGAAGAAGAAGAAGAAGAAGAAGAAGAAGAAGAAGAAGAAGAAGAAGAAGAAGAAGAAGAACTGAGTCATGATGACCTGGGCTGGTTCCCTCTTTACATGAACAGACTCAATAAAACAGAAGTAAATGAGTTCATTTCCTCTGCAGGGAACTGGTTCATGGTGAATAGTCAGAGGATCTGCCAGCTTTAGATCTAGATTAAATCAGCCTTTCTAGATGCTGATCAGAGGTTCAGCCAATCAGTCTGGAAATAACAGTTGTTGTCCACCAGGTGGCAGTGTGTGTTGGACATTTAACAGGGAGCAGAAGAAGAAGGAGGGGGCGTGTCAACAGTAGCTGGACTCGGCCAGAGCTCGCTCAGGTGGATTCATGTCAGCCCAGGTGAGTTTCCTACAGCTCTAAAGTGGCTTTCTTCTCAACCAGACTCCTATGACTTTCTGTCTAATTCTAGCTGCTCTTTACCGGCTCCGATAACCGAAGCTTCTAAAAAGAGAGATATTATGGAGGCAAGAACGGGTTTATTAGTCAGGAGTCTTAGCGCCGAACTGAAGCCAGTAACAATATTAATGACATTCTGACCTCTGATTAAATGTTTGTTGCAGCCAGAGGCAGAAATCTCTAAATTCTCATATTTCCTAACGGAGTTCTGGAGCGGCAGCAGAGAGCGCGTCTGACCCCGAGGACAAACACGAGACCACAGAGTCCGCGTGAGAGTCATCAGGTCATAGGTCACATGTAGAGGGGAGGGGCTGTGTGAGGCCCCCAGGGGGCACCATGAGACTGTCGGAACCTCCTGGTCCAGATTGAATCAGAACCGGGTTTATTAATGGACGAATATTCCTTTATTTTCAGTCCAGTTTGACCTTGTTGATTATTAATATTAGTTTGATTCATCACCAGAAATCCTCTGATGAGAACCAAGATAATTATTAATCTTCATGATGATTAATTATTGGCCTGAAAATAAAACATTTAATGGATGAATCTATGAAAAAGCTCCAGCTGACCTCCGACCTGTCTCCTTCCAGCAGAAACAGAGCCGTTTCCTCCAAACAGACCATAATAAGCCTACACAGCAGTACAAACACATTTCTATGTGATGAGCAGCAGCCATCAGAACCTCCAGGCCTCAGCCCTGACCTCTGACCTCTGCATCTCCAGGGTTCTGATGAGTCCAGATTCATCTCAGTAATCCACACGGATCCGGTTCTGGTTCTGTATTCTGATTGTTTTCATGGCTCTGGGTTCCAGCTGAAAGTAATATTATGGTCTGGATGATAAACCTGTCACTGACCCCTCGCCACACTGTTTAAAGCTTATTGATGGGAAGGTGAGTGGAAGGAAAAACTGTTCGTTCCTCCTTTTCATCAGGTGACCGTGTTGTACTTCGCCAGGAGCGCTGAGCTGACCGGACTGAAGAAGGAGGAGCTTGTTGCTGTGCCAACACCAATCAGCAGTGGTGACCTGTGGGCCCTGTTGCTACGGAAACAACCGAGGTACCGGCCGCTCAGACAGAATTGGACGGGTGAGTGAGTGGCGGCTGTAACACGCGTGTTGTTGGCGTGTTTCTGTGCAGGCTGGTGGCGCTGCAGGGTCACGTGGTCCTGGCGGTGCGGCAGCAGTACGTTGCCATCGGCGACCAGCAGGTGACTCTGGCGGACGGAGACGAGGTCGCCGTGGTACCGCCGCTGAGCGGAGGGTAGAAGAAGAAGAGCAGACGGTGAGGAGGAGGAGGTCGTTGTCGTCTCGGGTCAGAACCAGAACTGATCCGGATGTTCCTCCACAGACATGGGGGAGAAGCCAAGGGACATCTTCAGGCTGAGCCGTGATTGGCTGTCGGTTCAGGAAGTGGTGGATTCTGTCAGCAGCTCCTCCTGCGGCGCCGTCTCCGTGTTTATAGGTACGACTCTTCATCCTCCTCCTCTTCCTCTCAGCGCAGGAACCTTCATCACAGCCGGACCCGGTCCACACGGTGTCAGCGCTGACCCAGAACCATTCAGGTCCAGATTAAAGGGAAGGTTCTGGACTCGGATCATCTCCAACTCATTCAGGCAGAGATGATTAAAACGTGATGAAAGGGCTCTGGGAGTGCGGACCAGAACCAGACCTGTTTTCTGTCTGTCACCAACAGGGGGCGCTCTCTGGGTCAGACCCGTCCAGATTTATAGATCTTTCTGGACCTCTGGGTAGAACCTCACAGGTCTGTTGTATCATGATCCACAGTCTGCTGCTCTTAGATCTACTGGATCAGGACAGAACCAGAACCAGTCGTCCAGAACCCAAAAAGAAAGAAAAACCGTCCTGAAGTGTCCGGGTCCGGGAAGAAAATCCCTTCCTCCATCTTTGTTATAATAATAATACATCAAACTTGTATAGCACTTTTTGGACACTCCAAGACGCTTTACATGGGGAACAAAACAAAACAAAAAAGGGGTTTTAAGGAAAAGTTAGTTAGAACAGGTGAGTTTTGAGTACTGAGTTCCAAAGGGTGGGGGCGGCGCTAGCGAAGGCTCGGTCCCCCAAGGTCCGGCGGTTGGTGCCTGCTGAGCGGAGGTGGTGGGTTGGTGGTGTTGCAGGAGTTCGGTGAGGTAGGGGCGGGGTCAGGTAGGTGAGGAGGAGGAGGAGCTTATATTGATCGGGGAGCCAGAGGGCGATGTTTTCTCTGGACCGGGTGTGGCTGAGGAGGCGGGCAGCAGAGTTCTGGATGTATTTAAGTTTTTGGAGATGTGGTGGTGGGAAGTCCGTAGAGGCTATTGCAGAAGTCGAGTCTGGAAGTGATGAATGAGGATTTCAGCTGTTGTCTGGGTAAGGGAGGGGCGGAGGTGGAAGAAGGATATTTTGATGATATGGTTGATGTGTGTTCAGTATGAGAGGGTGGAGTCCGTTATGATGCTAAGGTTGGTACAGAGGGGGAGGGGTGACATTGTGATCGTCGATGAGGAGAGTAAAGTTCTGGTAGAGGGGAGGAGAGATTTGGGGCAGGTGATGAGGAGTTCTGTTTTATTGCTGTTTAGTTTGAGAAAGTTATTGTCCATCCAGGTTTTTATGTCAGAGATGCAATTGGTGATGATGGCGAGGATAACCGGGGTGATGGATTCGGTGGACATGTAGAGTTGGGTATCGACGGCGTAGCAGAGAGAGTGGAGTCCATGGTGGCGGATGATCTGACCGAGGGGAAGCATGTAGATGGTGAAGAGGAGGGGGCCGAGTACGGAACCTTGGGGGACACCATGGGGGACGGCGGAGGTGTTTGAGTTGCAGTTGTTATCATCATATAGATCGTTTAAGAAGTGCTGTTTCTTTGCTGTGGTGTGGACGGAATCCGGATTGAAATGTTTCGAAGAGATGAGAGGAGTGGAGATGTTGGTGGAGTTGGGTGATGACAGCACGTTCCAGAATATTAGAAAGTAACGGGAGATTGTAGACGGGTCTGATGTTGTCCAGATTGTCAGGGTTGAGGCCGGGTTTTATCAGGAGGGGTGTGATGGACGCAAGGTTGAGCAGGAATGGAATAGATCCAGACGTAAGGGAAGTGTTGATGATGCTGGTGATGAGAATTAGTTGTCAGGTTTTGAGGAGGGGAGAAGGGATCGGGTCAAGCTGGCAGTTGAAGAATTTCATGGTTGAGGAATTTAGAGGCGTCGGAGGGAGACAGAGGAGAGAAGGAAGGTTGTGGTGTGTGAGTGGATGCTCAGAGGGAGGGGAAGCGGAGGAAGTGGATGCTAGTGAACAATCTATGGTATGGATTGTGGTATGGTAGGATGACTGGTTATTGCATTTGTCTGTAGTGAATGTGGAGGTTATATTGTCCTTGGGTTTGATCAGTTTTCCAAATGTGGAGAACAGATTGTGGGGGTTAGAAGAATTTGATTGGATGAGCTGTGAGTAGAAGTTGGACCAGGCGGTTTTGAGAGCAGAGTTGTTTGTGGTTATGTCGTGTTTGTTGGCTTGGACAGCGAGACCTGAATATTTATGGAGCTTTTCAAGTTGTCTTTTTTGTTTTTTGAGATTGTGGAGATCTGGGGTGTGCCAAGGGGCCGAGGTGGAGAAGGAGACGGAGGTATTTTTGAGGGGGGCTGTTTGGTTGAGGCAGGTGGAGAGTGTGTGGTTGTAGACGTTGACTCGAACAGAGGGAAGCGAAGAGGTGGAGATGGTATGGAATATGGAGAAGGAGACATGGAGCTTTTTCTTGTCGTCTTGTTTGGACCAGAACCACACAGAGCACCCAGCAGGGGTCCGAACAGGTGACCTGGTTCTGGAAGGTTAACCCGACCCAGACGGACCAACTGTCCATTTGGGGGCGGAGTTTCAGGCTGTGGTTTTCTCTGCTGTCTCCAGGTTCGACCCGAGAGGACCGGGTGGACGGCAGGAAGGTGATTGGTCTGGAGTACGAGGCCTACGAGCCCATGGTCCAATCAGAGCTCTCCAAGCTGTGCGGGGACCTGAGGGCGCGCTGGCCCGGTCTGCTGCACGTCTGCATCCACCACCGTCTGGGGTGAGGCCTTAGCTCCGCCCACTGTGATGTCATTGATGCAGCTGCTGAACTCACCTTTGAACTTTGTCCCTCAGGTGGGTGAAGGTGGGCGAGGCCAGCGTTGTCATGGCAATCTCATCGCCACACCGCCAGGACGGTCAGGAGGCTGTCCAGTACTGCATCACCCAGCTGAAGGCCAGCGTCCCAATCTGGAAGAAGGTCGGAACCAGGCAGGTCCGATTACTGACCCGGTACCATTGGCTACTTAGTTCTGATTGGTTCTGATCCACAGGAGGTGTACGACACCCAGGAGGCGAGCTGGAAGGAGAACTCAGAGTGTTGGTGGTCACAGAGAGGAGCTGGACCGTCCTGAACCTGGGATTAAACCCGAGACCAGCTGGGATTAAAACCCCAAGACCAGCTGGGATTAAACCCGAGACCAGCTGGGATTAAAACCCCGAGACCGACTGGGATTAAAACCCCGAGACCGACTGGGATTAAAACCCCGAGACCAGTTGGGATTAAACCCGACACAAAATTGGATTAAACCCGAGACCGACTGGGATTAAAACCCCGAGACCGACTGGGATTAAACCCGAGACCGACTGGGATTAAAACCCCGAGACCGACTGGGATTAAAACCCCGAGACCGACTGGGATTAAACCCGAGACCGACTGGGATTAAAACCCCGAGACCGACTGGGATTAAAACCCCGAGACCGACTGGGATTAAAACCCCGAGACCGACTGGGATTAAAACCCCGAGACCGACTGGGATTAAAACCCCGAGACCGACTGGGATTAAAACCCCGAGACCGACTGGGATTAAAACCCCGAGACCGACTGGGATTAAAACCCCGAGACCGACTGGGATTAAAACCCCGAGACCGACTGGGATTAAAACCCCGAGACCGACTGGGATTAAAACCCCGAGACCGACTGGGATTAAAACCCCGAGACCGACTGGGATTAAAACCCCGAGACCGACTGGGATTAAACCCCGAGACCGACTGGGATTAAACCCCGAGACCGACTGGGATTAAAACCCCGAGACCGACTGGGATTAAAACCCCGAGACCGACTGGGATTAAAACCCCGAGACCGACTGGGATTAAAACCCCGAGACCGACTGGGATTAAAACCCCGAGACCGACTGGGATTAAACCCGAGACCAGTTGGGATTAAACCCGACACAAAATTGGATTAAACCCGAGACCGACTGGGATTAAATTTGAGACTAACTGTAAATTAAACCCAAGTCTAACTGAAATGTCTCGGTGTGAGTTTTGTTAAACTGCTGGTTTAAAGTTCTTCTGGGTCCGGAAGAGTTCTGGTACCAGGTGGAGAGAGCAGATTTCATCCCCTGTTTTCAGGCTGGTAGAGAAACATGTCAGCCAATGAGATGAAGGGTTCAGGTGTGAGCTGTTACCTGACCAGCAGGGGGCGCTGTGGTTGTATAGAACAAGTCTCACAGTCTATGCTGCTTTAAGCTAATGCTACATAGAAATAAACTGGAGTCTATTTGGTTCAGACTGAAGCTGCTGCTGATTATAGAAGAGAAAACGAGGAGCAGACGTTTCAATCTAACACTAAATAAGTAAAAGTCCGGATGGTCCTCGGGGTCGTGACCTCATCCTTGGGGTCATGACCTCATCCCCCCACGTGTTTCATCAGACGGTGTTTGGTGGCTATGAGGGGAACCCCGACCTTTTGACCTCCACAGAGCTCACATGTTTACCTTCATAGAGGATCTTTGGTAAAATGAAGAGTTCTCACTCCATCGTGGATCAGTCAACAGTAAACGTACACACCTGTCCGACATGTTCCAGGTAGAACGGTGTGTTTGGATCAGGCAGCTCGTCCATATATGGTCGTAGGTTCCTGTGGGGGGGAAACCTGTTTACTGGCTGAAAATGACACGTTAAAGTTTGATATGAGGAAAAACTGAAGGAGTTTAACAGAACCTCAGTTAATTGGTTTAAATGGTTCAGATCCTAAACGGAAACCTTTCTGGGTTTTCTAGGTCTTCATAATAAACATCCTGATGTTTGGAATAAGAGCAGAAATCCAGAACCATTTTTTCAAATATATCGTCACCGGTTCTGCTGGTTCTGGATCTTTTGGACCTCTGAGGAAACATTTACAACCTGAAGGTTTTTATTCTAACATCTGGAAAATTCCCGGTTGAATCTGAAACAATGAGGAGGAACCAGGATTGGATCTGCTGGTGGACGGGTTCTCCTCCATTCTGGACCGGTCTGAGGTTGGAGCTGCAGGTTTCACCTTCACTGAGTCATGGTGACACGATGATTCCTGGAGCCAGAGGAACTGGGCTGGGTCCCAGCAGAACCTGGGATGATGTCACCTCTTCATGAGGTTCTAACAGGAAGAGTTTGGGTTCATCGGGGCTGCTGCTGGTTAACTGGAAGAACCTTGACCTCTGACCCCTGAGCCATCTGATAAACATCGGTGTGTGAAGTCTTTATTGCATCTCTATCAGAATAACGGTTACAGCTCCCAGGGTCATTTCCTGGTTGGCTATTGGACCTCAGTCTGAATGATTTCAGGGGCAGAACCAGAACTAGAACACAGAGAGTTTAGTTCCATGGGTAATCCTGGCTGATGATTGGCTGATGGATCAGTGATGATTCTGTTCAGGACCAGAAGAAGTTGTTCTGACCCAATCAGGTTATAGACGTCAGTGAACCGGTCCTGCTCTGTCTGAGCATCATCTACCTGTCAAGATTCTTCCAATAAATCACCTGGAGAGGAACCAGCTGAGATGCCTCGCCTCTTCTTCTACAGAATCTACTGAGTTCTTAGAGACTTCTCACACTTCCTGTCTGCGTGATTGAAACAGTTTCAGGTGTTGAAACACTTATTACCTGTCCAGGCTTGATTCACTGTGTGTGACTCACCTGTTGATGCAATGTTTCCGTGCTGCCTTCAGGGCAGCTCAGGGTAACACTTCACCTGTTTCCGTGCTGCCTTCAGGGCCGCTCAGGTTTACACACTCACCTGTTTCCGTGTTGCCTTCAGGGCCGCTCAGGTTAACACAATCACCTGTTTCCGTGTTGCCTTCAGGGCCGCTCAGGGTAACACAATCCCCTGTTTCCGTGCTGCCTTCAGGGCCAGTCAGGTTAACACTTCACCTGTTTCCGTGCTGCCTTCAGGGCCGCTCAGGGTAACACAATCACCTGTTTCCGTGCTGCCTTCAGGGCCACTCAGGGTAAGACAATCACCTGTTTCCGTGTTGCCTTCAGGGCCAGTCAGGGTAACACAATCACCTGTTTCCGTGTTGCCTTCAGGGCCGCTCAGGGTAACACAATCACCTGTTTCCGTGTTGACTTCAGGGCCGCTCAGGGTAACACAATCCCGTTTCCGTGCTGCATTCAGGGCCGCTCAGGGTAACACAATCACCTGTTTCCGTGCTTTCTTCAGGGCCGCTCAGGGTAACACAATCATCTGTTTCCGTGTTGCCTTCAGGGCCGCTCAGGGTAACACAATCACCTGTTTCCGTGCTTTCTTCAGGGCCGCTCAGGGTAACACAATCACCTGTTTCCGTGTTGCCTTCAGGGCCGCTCAGGGTAACACAATCACCTGTTTCCGTGTTGCCTTCAGGGCCGCTCAGGGTAACACAATCACCTGTTTCCATGCTGCCTTCAGGGCCGCTCAGGTCAATACAATCACCTGTTTCCGTGTTGACTTCAGGGCCGCTCAGGGTAACACAATCCCGTTTCCGTGCTGCCTTCAGGGCCGCTCAGGGTAACACAATCATCTGTTTCCGTGTTGCCTTCAGGGCCACTCAGGGTAACACAATCATCTGTTTCCGTGTTGCCTTCAGGGCCAGTCAGGGTAACACAATCACCTGTTTCCGTGTTGCCTTCAGGGCCGCTCAGGGTAACACAATCACCTGTTTCCATGCTGCCTTCAGGGCCGCTCAGGTTAAGACAATCACCTGTTTCCGTGTTGACTTCAGGGCCGCTCAGGGTAACACAATCCCGTTTCCGTGCTGCCTTCAGGGCCGCTCAGGGTAACACAATCACCTGTTTCCGTGTTGCCTTCAGGGCCGCTCAGGTCAATACAATCACCTGTTTCCGTGTTGACTTCAGGGCCGCTCAGGGTAACACAATCCCGTTTCCGTGCTGCCTTCAGGGCCGCTCAGGGTAACACAATCACCTGTTTCCGTGTTGCCTTCAGGGCCGCTCAGGGTAACACAATCACCTGTTTCCGTGCTTTCTTCAGGGCCACTCAGGGTAACACAACCATCTGTTTCCGTGTTGCCTTCAGGGCCACTCAGGGTAACACAATCATCTGTTTCCGTGTTGCCTTCAGGGCCGCTCAGGGTAACACAATCATCTGTTTCCGTGTTGCCTTCAGGGCCGCTCAGGGTAACACAATCACCTGTTTCCGTGCTGCCTTCAGGGCCGCTCAGGGTAACACAATCATCTGTTTCCGTGTTGCCTTCAGGGCCGCTCAGGGTAACACAATCATCTGTTTCCGTGTTGCCTTCAGGGCCGCTCAGGGTAACACAATCACCTGTTTCCGTGCTGCCTTCAGGGCCGCTCAGGGTAACACAATCATCTGTTTCCGTGTTGCCTTCAGGGCCGCTCAGGGTAACACAATCATCTGTTTCCGTGTTGCCTTCAGGGCCGCTCAGGGTAACACAATCATCTGTTTCCGTGTTGCCTTCAGGGCCGCTCAGGGTAACACAATCACCTGTTTCCGTGCTGCCTTCAGGGCCGCTCAGGGTAACACAATCACCTGTTTCCGTGTTGCCTTCAGGGCCGCTCAGGGTAACACAATCACCTGTTTCCGTGCTTTCTTCAGGGCCGCTCAGGGTAACACAATCACCTGTTTCCGTGTTGCCTTCAGGGCCGCTCAGGGTAACACAATCACCTGTTTCCGTGCTTTCTTCAGGGCCGCTCAGGGTAACACAATCATCTGTTTCCGTGTTGCCTTCAGGGCCGCTCAGGGTAACACAATCACCTGTTTCCGTGTTGCCTTCAGGGCCGCTCAGGGTAACACAATCACCTGTTTCCGTGTTGCCTTCAGGGCCGCTCAGGGTAACACAATCACCTGTTTCCGTGTTGCCTTCAGGGCCGCTCAGGGTAACACAATCACCTGTTTCCATGCTGCCTTCAGGGCCGCTCAGGTCAATACAATCACCTGTTTCCGTGTTGACTTCAGGGCCGCTCAGGGTAACACAATCATCTGTTTCCGTGTTGCCTTCAGGGCCACTCAGGGTAACACAATCATCTGTTTCCGTGTTGCCTTCAGGGCCAGTCAGGGTAACACAATCACCTGTTTCCGTGTTGCCTTCAGGGCCGCTCAGGGTAACACAATCACCTGTTTCCATGCTGCCTTCAGGGCCGCTCAGGTTAAGACAATCACCTGTTTCCGTGTTGACTTCAGGGCCGCTCAGGGTAACACAATCCCGTTTCCGTGCTGCCTTCAGGGCCGCTCAGGGTAACACAATCACCTGTTTCCGTGTTGCCTTCAGGGCCGCTCAGGTCAATACAATCACCTGTTTCCGTGTTGACTTCAGGGCCGCTCAGGGTAACACAATCCCGTTTCCGTGCTGCCTTCAGGGCCGCTCAGGGTAACACAATCACCTGTTTCCGTGTTGCCTTCAGGGCCGCTCACGGTAACACAATCACCTGTTTCCGTGCTTTCTTCAGGGCCACTCAGGGTAACACAATCATCTGTTTCCGTGTTGCCTTCAGGGCCACTCAGGGTAACACAATCATCTGTTTCCGTGTTGCCTTCAGGGCCGCTCAGGGTAACACAATCACCTGTTTCCGTGCTGCCTTCAGGGCCGCTCAGGGCAACACAATCATCTGTTTCCGTGTTGCCTTCAGGGCCGCTCAGGGTAACACAATCATCTGTTTCCGTGTTGCCTTCAGGGCCGCTCAGGGTAACACAATCATCTGTTTCCGTGTTGCCTTCAGGGCCGCTCAGGGTAACACAATCACCTGTTTCCGTGCTGCCTTCAGGGCCGCTCAGGGTAACACAATCACCTGTTTCCGTGCTTTCTTCAGGGCCGCTCAGGGTAACACAATCACCTGTTTCCGTGCTTTCTTCAGGGCCGCTCAGGGTAACACAATCATCTGTTTCCGTGTTGCCTTCAGGGCCGCTCAGGGTAACACAATCACCTGTTTCCGTGCTTTCTTCAGGGCCGCTCAGGGTAACACAATCATCTGTTTCCGTGCTGCCTTCAGGGCCGCTCAGGGTAACACAATCACCTGTTTCCGTGCTTTCTTCAGGGCCGCTCAGGGTAACACAATCACCTGTTTCCGTGTTGCCTTCAGGGCCGCTCAGGGTAACACAATCACCTGTTTCCGTGTTGCCTTCAGGGCCGCTCAGGGTAACACAATCACCTGTTTCCATGCTGCCTTCAGGGCCGCTCAGGTCAATACAATCACCTGTTTCCGTGTTGACTTCAGGGCCGCTCAGGGTAACACAATCCCGTTTCCGTGCTGCCTTCAGGGCCGCTCAGGGTAACACAATCACCTGTTTCCGTGTTGACTTCAGGGCCGCTCAGGGTAACACAATCACCTGTTTCCGTGCTTTCTTCAGGGCTGCTCAGGGTAACACAATCACCTGTTTCCGTGTTGCCTTCAGGGCCGCTCAGGGTAACACAATCACCTGTTTCCGTGCTGCCTTCAGGGCCGCTCAGGGTAACACAATCACCTGTTTCCGTGCTTTCTTCAGGGCCGCTCAGGGTAACACAATCACCTGTTTCCGTGCTTTCTTCAGGGCCGCTCAGGGTAACACAATCACCTGTTTCCGTGTTGCCTTCAGGGCCGCTCAGGGTAACACAATCACCTGTTTCCGTGTTGCCTTCAGGGCCGCTCAGGGTAACACAATCACCTGTTTCCATGCTGCCTTCAGGGCCGCTCAGGTCAATACAATCACCTGTTTCCGTGTTGACTTCAGGGCCGCTCAGGGTAACACAATCCCGTTTCCGTGCTGCCTTCAGGGCCGCTCAGGGTAACACAATCATCTGTTTCCGTGTTGCCTTCAGGGCCACTCAGGGTAACACAATCATCTGTTTCCGTGCTGCCTTCAGGGCCGCTCAGGGTAACACAATCATCTGTTTCCATGCTGCCTTCAGGGCCGCTCAGGTTAAGACAATCACCTGTTTCCGTGTTGACTTCAGGGCCGCTCAGGGTAACACAATCACCTGTTTCCGTGTTGCCTTCAGGGCCGCTCAGGGTAACACAATCACCTGTTTCCGTGTTGCCTTCAGGGCCACTCAGGGTAACACAATCATATGTTTCCGTGTTGCCTTCAGGGCCACTCAGGGTAACACAATCATCTGTTTCCGTGTTGCCTTCAGGGCCACTCAGGGTAACACAATCATCTGTTTCCGTGCTGCCTTCAGGGCCGCTCAGGGTAACACAATCATCTGTTTCCGTGTTGCCTTCAGGGCCAGTCAGGGTAACACAATCACCTGTTTCCGTGTTGCCTTCAGGGCCAGTCAGGGTAACACAATCATCTGTTTCCATGCTGCCTTCAGGGCCGCTCAGGTTAATACAATCACCTGTTTCCGTGTTGCCTTCAGGGCCACTCAGGGTAACACAATCACCTGTTTCCGTGTTGCCTTCAGGGCCGCTCAGGGTAACACAATCACCTGTTTCCGTGTTGCCTTCAGGGCCACTCAGGGTAACACAATCACCTGTTTCCGTGTTGCCTTCAGGGCCACTCAGGGTAACACAATCACCTGTTTCCGTGCTGCCTTCAGGGCCGCTCAGGGTAACACAATCATCTGTTTCCGTGTTGCCTTCAGGGCCGCTCAGGGTAACACAATCACCTTTTTCCGTGCTGCCTTCAGGGCCGCTCAGGGTAACACAATCACCTTTTTCCGTGCTGCCTGCATGGGCCCCACATGTTAAAAAACAAACCAGAAGTGTGGGCTTATTAGGTGGATTTAATACCTGAATATGTCAACACCTGTAATGAAAAATGGTTTATTCTACATATTTATTTCTACTTTCCTGTTATTTATGAGTTGTTCTGTTCTGTGGTATTTTGTGTCTGATTTTCAGATTTACACTCATCAATTACATCATGATTATTGATTCTAATCATTCATCTCCAGATTATTGTTGACACATAATCTGCTGCAACAGGCTGCTTCCGTTTGTTTACGTAGATGTGGGCAAAACTAAACTAACCTAAACTAAACTAAACTCAACTCAACTCAACTCAACTCAACTCAACTCAACTCAACCAAACTCAGCTAAACTAAACTATTCACATATATGTGCCCTAGGCTAAACTAAACTTAACTAAACTATTCACATATATGTGCCCTAGGCTAAACTAAACTAAACTAAACTATTCACATATATGTGCCCTAGGCTAAACTAAACTAAACTAAACTAAACTAAACTATTCACATATATGTGCCCTAGGCTAAACTAAACTTAACTAAACTATTCACATATATGTGCCCTAGGCTAAACTAAACTAAACTAAACTATTCACATATATGTGCCCTAGGCTAAACTAAACTAAACTAAACTAAACTATTCACGTATATGTGCCCTAGGCTAAACTAAACTAAACTAAACTAAACTATTCACATATATGTGCCCTAGGCTAAACTAAACTAAACTAAACTAAACTATTCACATATATGTGCCCTAGGCTAAACTAAACTAAACTAAACTATTCACATATATGTGCCCTAGGCTAAACTAAACTAAACTAAACTAAACTAAACTATTCACATATATGTGCCCTAGGCTAAACTAAACTTAACTAAACTATTCACATATATGTGCCCTAGGCTAAACTAAACTAAACTAAACTAAACTATTCACATATATGTGCCCTAGGCTAAACTAAACTAAACTAAACTATTCACGTATATGTGCCCTAGGCTAAACTAAACTAAACTAAACTAAACTAAAATATTCACATATATGTGCCCTAGGCTAAACTAAACTAAACTAAACTAAACTAAACTAAACTGAACTATTCAAATATATGTGCCCGAGGCTAAACTAAACTAAACTAAACTAAACTAAACTAAACTAAACTAAACTAAACTAAACTAAACTAAGCTAAGCTAAGCTAAACTAAACTAAACTAAACTAAACTAAACTAAACTAAACTAAACTGAACTATTCAAATATATGTGCCCGAGGCTAAACTAAACTAAACTAAACTAAACTAAACTAAACTAAACTAAACTAAACTAAACTAAACTAAACTAAACTAAGCTAAGCTAAGCTAAACTAAGCTAAACTAAACTAAACTAAACTAAACTAAACTTAACTAAACTATTCACGTATTTGTGCCCTAGGCTAAACTAAACTAAACTATTCACATATATGTGCCCTAGGCTAAACTAAACTAAACTAAACTATTCACATATATGTGCCCTAGGCTAAACTAAACTAAACTATTCACATATATGTGCCCTAGGCTAAACTAAACTTAACTAAACTATTCACATATATGTGCCCTAGGCTAAACTAAACTAAACTAAACTATTCACATATATGTGCCCTAGGCTAAACTAAACTAAACTATTCACATATATGTGCCCTAGGCTAAACTAAACTAAACTAAATTATTCACGTATATGTGCCCTAGGCTAAACTAAACTAAACTATTCACATATATGTGCCCTAGGCTAAACTAAACTAAACTAAACTAAACTAAACTATTCACATATATGTGCCCTAGGCTAAACTAAACTTAACTAAACTATTCACATATATGTGCCCTAGGCTAAACTAAACTAAACTAAACTATTCACATATATGTGCCCGAGGCTAAACTAAACTAAACTATTCACATATATGTGCCCGAGGCTAAACTAAACTAAACTAAACTAAACTAAACTAAACTAAACTGAACAATTCACATATATGTGCCCGAGGCTAAACTAAACTAAACTAAACTGAACTATTCACATATATGTGCCCGAGGCTAAACTAAACTAAACTAAACTAAACTAAACTAAACTAAGCTAAGCTAAGCTAAACTAAACTAAACTAAACTAAACTAAACTAAACTAAACTAAACTAAACTTAACTAAACTATTCACGTATTTGTGCCCTAGGCTAAACTAAACTAAACTATTCACATATATGTGCCCTAGGCTAAACTAAACTAAACTAAACTATTCACATATATGTGCCCTAGGCTAAACTAAACTATTCACATATATGTGCCCTATGCTAAACTAAACTTAACTAAACTATTCACATATATGTGCCCTAGGCTAAACTAAACTAAACTAAACTATTCACATATATGTGCCCTAGGCTAAACTAAACTAAACTATTCACATATATGTGCCCTAGGCTAAACTAAACTAAACTAAATTATTCACGTATATGTGCCCTAGGCTAAACTAAACTAAACTAAACTAAACTAAACTAAACTAAACTAAACTAAACTAAACTAAACTAAACTAAACTAAACTGAACTATTCACATATATGTGCCCGAGGCTAAACTAAACTAAACTAAACTATTCACATATATGTGCCCTAGGCTAAACTAAACTAAACTATTCACATATATGTGCCCTAGGCTAAACTAAACTAAACTAAATTATTCACGTATATGTGCCCTAGGCTAAACTAAACTAAACTAAACTAAACTAAACTAAACTAAACTAAACTAAACTAAACTAAACTAAACTAAACTAAACTAAACTATTCACATATATGTGCCCTAGGCTAAACTAAACTAAATTATTCACATATATGTGCCCGAGGCTAAACTAAACTAAACTAAACTAAACTAAACTAAACTAAACTAAACTAAACTAAACTAAACTGAACTATTCACATATATGTGCCCTAGGCTAAACTAAACTAAACTATTCACATATATGTGCCCTAAGCTAAACTAAACTAAACTAAACTAAACTATTCACATATATGTGCCCTAGGCTAAACTAAACTTAACTAAACTATTCACATATATGTGCCCTAGGCTAAACTAAACTAAACTAAACTATTCACATATATCTGCCCTAGGCTAAACTAAACTAAACTAAACTATTCACGTATATGTGCCCTAGGCTAAACTAAACTAAACTAAACTAAACTATTCACATATATGTGCCCTAGGCTAAACTAAACTAAACTAAACTAAACTAAACTGAACTATTCACATATATGTGCCCGAGGCTAAACTAAACTAAACTAAACTAAACTAAACTAAACTAAACTAAACTAAGCTAAGCTAAGCTAAGCTAAACTAAACTAAACTAAACTAAACTAAACTAAACTAAACTATTCACGTATTTGTGCCCTAGGCTAAACTAAACTAAACTATTCACATATATGTGCCCTAGGATAAACTAAACTAAACTAAACTATTCACATATATGTGCCCTAGGCTAAACTAAACTAAACTAAACTATTCACATATATGTGCCCTAGGCTAAACTAAACTAAACTAAACTATTCACATATATGTGCCCTAGGCTAAACTAAACTAAACTATTCACATATATGTGCCCTAGGCTAAACTAAACTAAACTAAACTAAACTATTCACATATATGTGCCCTAGGCTAAACTAAACTTAACTAAACTATTCACATATATGTGCCCTAGGCTAAACTAAACTAAACTAAACTATTCACATATATGTGCCCTAGGCTAAACTAAACTAAACTAAACTATTCACGTATATGTGCCCTAGGCTAAACTAAACTAAACTAAACTAAACTATTCACATATATGTGCCCTAGGCTAAACTAAACTAAACTAAACTAAACTAAACTAAACTAAACTAAACTAAACTGAACTATTCACATATATGTGCCCGAGGCTAAACTAAACTAAACTAAACTAAACTAAACTAAACTAAACTAAACTAAACTAAACTAAACTAAACTAAACTAAACTAAGCTAAGCTAAGCTAAGCTAAACTAAACTAAACTAAACTAAACTAAACTAAACTAAACTAAACTTAACTAAACTATTCACGTATTTGTGCCCTAGGCTAAACTAAACTAAACTATTCACATATATGTGCCCTAGGCTAAACTAAACTAAACTAAACTATTCACATATATGTGCCCTAGGCTAAACTAAACTAAACTATTCACATATATGTGCCCTAGGCTAAACTAAACTTAACTAAACTATTCACATATATGTGCCCTAGGCTAAACTAAACTAAACTAAACTAAACTATTCACATATATGTGCCCTAGGCTAAACTAAACTAAACTAAACTATTCACATATATGTGCCCTAGGCTAAACTTAACTAAACTATTCACATATATGTGCCCTAGGCTAAACTAAACTAAACTATTCACATATATGTGCCCTAGGCTAAACTAAACTAAACTAAACTAAACTAAACTATTCACATATATGTGCCCTAGGCTAAACTTAACTAAACTATTCACATATATGTGCCCTAGGCTAAACTAAACTAAACTATTCACATATATGTGCCCGAGGCTAAACTAAACTAAACTAAACTAAACTAAACTAAACTAAACTAAACTAAACTAAGCTAAGCTAAGCTAAGCTAAACTAAACTAAACTAAACTAAACTAAACTAAACTATTCACGTATTTGTGCCCTAGGCTAAACTAAACTAAACTATTCACATATATGTGCCCTAGGATAAACTAAACTAAACTAAACTATTCACATATATATGTGCCCTAGGCTAAACTAAACTAAACTAAACTATTCACATATATGTGCCCTAGGCTAAACTAAACTAAACTAAACTATTCACATATATGTGCCCTAGGCTAAACTAAACTAAACTATTCACATATATGTGCCCTAGGCTAAACTAAACTAAACTAAACTAAACTATTCACATATATGTGCCCTAGGCTAAACTAAACTTAACTAAACTATTCACATATATGTGCCCTAGGCTAAACTAAACTAAACTAAACTATTCACATATATGTGCCCTAGGCTAAACTAAACTAAACTAAACTATTCACGTATATGTGCCCTAGGCTAAACTAAACTAAACTAAACTAAACTATTCACATATATGTGCCCTAGGCTAAACTAAACTAAACTAAACTAAACTAAACTAAACTAAACTAAACTAAACTAAACTGAACTATTCACATATATGTGCCCGAGGCTAAACTAAACTAAACTAAACTAAACTAAACTAAACTAAACTAAACTAAACTAAACTAAACTAAACTAAACTAAACTAAGCTAAGCTAAGCTAAGCTAAACTAAACTAAACTAAACTAAACTAAACTAAACTAAACTAAACTAAACTTAACTAAACTATTCACGTATTTGTGCCCTAGGCTAAACTAAACTAAACTATTCACATATATGTGCCCTAGGCTAAACTAAACTAAACTAAACTATTCACATATATGTGCCCTAGGCTAAACTAAACTAAACTATTCACATATATGTGCCCTAGGCTAAACTAAACTTAACTAAACTATTCACATATATGTGCCCTAGGCTAAACTAAACTAAACTAAACTAAACTATTCACATATATGTGCCCTAGGCTAAACTAAACTAAACTAAACTATTCACATATATGTGCCCTAGGCTAAACTTAACTAAACTATTCACATATATGTGCCCTAGGCTAAACTAAACTAAACTATTCACATATATGTGCCCTAGGCTAAACTAAACTAAACTAAACTAAACTAAACTATTCACATATATGTGCCCTAGGCTAAACTAAACTTAACTAATCTATTCACATATATGTGCCCTAGGCTAAACTAAACTAAACTAAACTATTCACATATATGTGCCCTAGGCTAAACTAAACTAAACTATTCACATATATGTGCCCGAGGCTAAACTAAACTAAACTAAACTAAACTAAACTAAACTAAACTGAACTATTCACATATATGTGCCCGAGGCTAAACTAAACTAAACTAAACTGAACTATTCACATATATGTGCCCGAGGCTAAACTAAACTAAACTAAACTAAACTAAACTAAGCTAAGCTAAGCTAAGCTAAGCTAAGCTAAGCTAAGCTAAGCTAAACTAAACTAAACTAAACTAAACTAAACTAAACTAAACTTAACTAAACTATTCACGTATTTGTGCCCTAGGCTAAACTAAACTAAACTATTCTAATATATGTGCCCTAGGCTAAACTAAACTAAACTAAACTATTCACATATATGTGCCCTAGGCTAAACTAAACTATTCACATATATGTGCCCTAGGCTAAACTAAACTTAACTAAACTATTCACATATATGTGCCCTAGGCTAAACTAAACTAAACTAAACTATTCACATATATGTGCCCTAGGCTAAACTAAACTAAACTATTCACATATATGTGCCCTAGGCTAAACTAAACTAAACTAAATTATTCACGTATATGTGCCCTAGGCTAAACTAAACTAAACTAAACTAAACTAAACTAAACTAAACTAAACTAAACTAAACTAAACTAAACTAAACTAAACTAAACTATTCACATATATGTGCCCTAGGCTAAACTAAACTATTCACATATATGTGCCCTAGGCTAAACTAAACTTAACTAAACTATTCACATATATGTGCCCTAGGCTAAACTAAACTTAACTAAACTATTCACATATATGTGCCCTAGGCTAAACTAAACTAAACTAAACTATTCACATATATGTGCCCTAGGCTAAACTAAACTAAACTAAACTATTCACGTATATGTGCCCTAGGCTAAACTAAACTAAACTAAACTAAACTATTCACATATATGTGCCCTAGGCTAAACTAAACTAAACTAAACTAAACTAAACTAAACTAAACTAAACTAAACTAAACTAAACTAAACTAAACTAAACTGAACTATTCACATATATGTGCCCGAGGCTAAACTAAACTAAACTAAACTAAACTAAACTAAACTAAACTAAACTAAACTAAACTAAACTAAACTAAACTAAACTAAGCTAAGCTAAGCTAAGCTAAACTAAACTAAACTAAACTAAACTAAACTAAACTAAACTTAACTAAACTATTCACGTATTTGTGCCCTAGGCTAAACTAAACTAAACTATTCACATATATGTGCCCTAGGCTAAACTAAACTAAACTAAACTATTCACATATATGTGCCCTAGGCTAAACTAAACTAAACTATTCACATATATGTGCCCTAGGCTAAACTAAACTTAACTAAACTATTCACATATATGTGCCCTAGGCTAAACTAAACTAAACTAAACTAAACTATTCACATATATGTGCCCTAGGCTAAACTAAACTAAACTAAACTATTCACATATATGTGCCCTAGGCTAAACTTAACTAAACTATTCACATATATGTGCCCTAGGCTAAACTAAACTAAACTATTCACATATATGTGCCCTAGGCTAAACTAAACTAAACTAAACTAAACTAAACTATTCACATATATGTGCCCTAGGCTAAACTAAACTTAACTAATCTATTCACATATATGTGCCCTAGGCTAAACTAAACTAAACTAAACTATTCACATATATGTGCCCTAGGCTAAACTAAACTAAACTATTCACATATATGTGCCCGAGGCTAAACTAAACTAAACTAAACTAAACTAAACTAAACTAAACTGAACTATTCACATATATGTGCCCGAGGCTAAACTAAACTAAACTAAACTGAACTATTCACATATATGTGCCCTAGGCTAAACTAAACTAAATTATTCACATATATGTGCCCTAGGCTAAACTAAACTAAACTAAACTAAACTAAACTATTCACATATATGTGCCCTAGGCTAAACTAAACTTAACTAAACTGTTCACATATATGTGCCCTAGGCTAAACTAAACTAAACTAAACTATTCACATATATGTGCCCTAGGCTAAACTAAACTAAACTATTCACATATATGTGCCCTAGGCTAAACTAAACTAAACTAAACTAAACTAAACTGAACTATTCACATATATGTGCCCGAGGCTAAACAAAACTAAACTAAACTAAACTAAACTAAACTAAACTAAGCTAAGCTAAGCTAAGCTAAGCTAAGCTAAGCTAAGCTAAACTAAACTAAACTAAACTAAACTAAACTAAACTAAACTAAACTTAACTAAACTATTCACGTATTTGTGCCCTAGGCTAAACTAAACTAAACTATTCACATATATGTGCCCTAGGCTAAACTAAACTAAACTAAACTATTCACATATATGTGCCCTAGGCTAAACTAAACTATTCACATATATGTACCCTAGGCTAAACTAAACTTAACTAAACTATTCACATATATGTGCCCTAGGCTAAACTAAACTAAACTAAACTATTCACATATATGTGCCCTAGGCTAAACTAAACTAAACTAAACTATTCACATATATGTGCCCTAGGCTAAACTAAACTAAACTAAATTATTCACGTATATGTGCCCTAGGCTAAACTAAACTAAACTAAACTAAACTAAACTAAACTAAACTAAACTAAACTAAACTAAACTAAACTAAACTATTCACATATATGTGCCCTAGGCTAAACTAAACTAAATTATTCACATATATGTGCCCGAGGCTAAACTAAACTAAACTAAACTAAACTAAACTAAACTAAACTAAACTAAACTAAACTAAACTAAACTGAACTATTCACATATATGTGCCCGAGGCTAAACTAAACTAAACTAAACTAAACTAAACTAAACTAAACTAAACTAAACTAAACTAAACTAAACTAAACTAAACTAAACTAAGCTAAGCTAAACTAAACTAAACTAAACTAAACTAAACTAAACTAAACTAAACTATTCACGTATTTGTGCCCTAAAACTAAACTAAACTAAACTAAACTAACTATTGTGCCCTAGGCTAAACTAAACTAAACTATTCACATATATGTGCCCTAGGCTAAACTAAACTAAACTAAACTATTCACATATATGTGCCCTAGGCTAAACTAAACTAAACTATTCACATATTTGTGCCCTAGGCTAAACTAAACTAAACTAAACTAAACTAACTAAACTATTCACGTATTGTGCCCTAGGCTAAGCTAAACTAAACTAAACTAAACTAAACTATTCACATATATGTGCCCTAGGCTAAGCTAAACTAAACTAAACTAAACTAAACTAAACTAAACTAAATTAAACTAAACTAAACTAAACTAAACTAAACTAAACTAAACTATTCACGTATTTGTGCCCTAGGCTAAACTAAACTAAACTAAACTATACTATTCACGTATTTGTGCCCTAGGCTAAACTAAACTAAACTAAACTAAACTAAACTAAACTATTCACGTATATGTGCCCGAGGCTAAACTAAACTAAACTAAACTAAACTAAACTAAACTAAACTAAACTAAACTAAACTAAACTAAACTAAATAAACTAAACTAAACTAAACTGAACTATTCACATATATGTGCCCGAGGCTAAACTAAACTAAACTAAACTATTCACATATATGTGCCCTAGGCTAAACTAAACTAAACTATTCACATATATGTGCCCTAGGCTAAACTAAACTAAACTAAATTATTCACGTATATGTGCCCTAGGCTAAACTAAACTAAACTAAACTAAACTAAACTAAACTAAACTAAACTAAACTAAACTAAACTATTCACATATATGTGCCCTAGGCTAAACTAAACTAAATTATTCACATATATGTGCCCGAGGCTAAACTAAACTAAACTAAACTAAACTAAACTAAACTAAACTAAACTGAACTATTCACATATATGTGCCCTAGGCTAAACTAAACTAAACTATTCACATATATGTGCCCTAGGCTAAACTAAACTAAACTAAACTAAACTATTCACATATATGTGCCCTAGGCTAAACTAAACTTAACTAAACTATTCACATATATGTGCCCTAGGCTAAACTAAACTAAACTAAACTATTCACATATATCTGCCCTAGGCTAAACTAAACTAAACTAAACTATTCACGTATATGTGCCCTAGGCTAAACTAAACTAAACTATTCACATATATGTGCCCTAGGCTAAACTAAACTAAACTAAATTATTCACGTATATGTGCCCTAGGCTAAACTAAACTAAACTAAACTAAACTAAACTAAACTAAACTAAACTAAACTAAACTAAACTAAACTAAACTAAACTAAACTTAACTATTCACATATATGTGCCCTAGGCTAAACTAAACTAAATTATTCACATATATGTGCCCGAGGCTAAACTAAACTAAACTAAACTAAACTAAACTAAACTAAACTAAACTAAACTAAACTAAACTGAACTATTCACATATATGTGCCCGAGGCTAAACTAAACTAAACTAAACTAAACTAAACTAAACTAAACTAAACTAAACTAATCTAAACTAAACTAAGCTAACCTAAGCTAAACTAAACTAAACTAAACTAAACTAAACTAAACTAAACTAAACTAAACTAAACTATTCACGTATTTGTGCCCTAGGCTAAACTAAACTAAACTAAACTAAACTAAACTAAACTAAACTAAACTAAACTAAACTAAACTAAACTAAACTAAACTAAACTATTCACGTATTTGTGCCCTAGGCTAAACTAAACTAAACTAAACTAAACTAAACTAAACTATTCACGTATTTGTGCCCTAGGCTAAGCTAAACTAAACTAAACTAAACTAAACTATTCACGTATTTGTGCCCTAGGCTAAGCTAAACTAAGCTAAACTAAACTAAACTAAACTAAACTAAATTAAACTAAACTAAACTAAACTAAACTAAACTAAACTAAACTATTCACGTATTTGTGCCCGAGGCTAAACTAAACTAAACTAAACTATACTATTCACGTATTTGTGCCCTAGGCTAAACTAAACTAAACTAAACTAAACTAAACTAAACTATTCACGTATTTGTCCCCGAGGCTAAACTAAACTAAACTAAACTAAACTAAACTAAACTAAACTAAACTAAACTAAACTAAAATAAACTAAACTAAACTAAACTGAACTATTCACATATATGTGCCCGAGGCTAAACTAAACTAAACTAAACTATTCACATATATGTGCCCTAGGCTAAACTAAACTAAACTATTCACATATATGTGCCCTAGGCTAATCTAAACTAAACTAAATTATTCACGTATATGTGCCCTAGGCTAAACTAAACTAAACTAAACTAAACTAAACTAAACTAAACTAAACTAAACTAAACTAAACTAAACTAAACTAAACTATTCACATATATGTGCCCTAGGCTAAACTAAACTAAATTATTCACATATATGTGCCCGAGGCTAAACTAAACTAAACTAAACTAAACTAAACTAAACTAAACTAAACTGAACTATTCACATATATGTGCCCTAGGCTAAACTAAACTAAACTATTCACATATATGTGCCCTAAGCTAAACTAAACTAAACTAAACTAAACTATTCACATATATGTGCCCTAGGCTAAACTAAACTTAACTAAACTATTCACATATATGTGCCCTAGGCTAAACTAAACTAAACTAAACTATTCACATATATCTGCCCTAGGCTAAACTAAACTAAACTAAACTATTCACGTATATGTGCCCTAGGCTAAACTAAACTAAACTAAACTAAACTAAACTAAACTAAACTAAACTAAACTAAACTAAACTAAACTAAACTAAACTAAACTAAACTGAACTATTCACATATATGTGCCCGAGGCTAAACTAAACTAAACTAAACTAAACTAAACTAAACTAAACTAAACTAAACTAAACTAAACTGAACTAAACTAAACTAAACTAAACTAAACTAAACTAAACTAAACTAAACTAAACTAAGCTAAGCTAAGCTAAGCTAAGCTAAGCTAAACTAAACTAAACTAAACTAAACTAAACTAAACTAAACTAAACTTAACTAAACTATTCACGTATTTGTGCCCTAGGCTAAACTAAACTAAACTATTCACATATATGTGCCCTAGGCTAAACTAAACTAAACTAAACTATTCACATATATGTGCCCTAGGCTAAACTAAACTAAACTATTCACATATATGTGCCCTAGGCTAAACTAAACTTAACTAAACTATTCACATATATGTGCCCTAGGCTAAACTAAACTAAACTAAACTAAACTAAACTATTCACATATATGTGCCCTAGGCTAAACTAAACTAAACTATTCACATATATGTGCCCTAGGCTAAACTAAACTAAACTATTCACATATATGTGCCCTAGGCTAAACTAAACTAAACTATTCACATATATGTGCCCTAGGCTAAACTAAACTTAACTAAACTATTCACATATATGTGCCCTAGGCTAAACTAAACTAAACTAAACTAAACTATTCACATATATGTGCCCTAGGCTAAACTAAACTTAACTAAACTATTCACATATATGTGCCCTAGGCTAAACTAAACTAAACTAAACTATTCACATATATGTGCCCTAGGCTAAACTAAACTAAACTATTCACATATATGTGCCCGAGGCTAAACTAAACTAAACTAAACTAAACTAAACTGAACTATTCACATATATGTGCCCGAGGCTAAACTAAACTAAACTAATCTAAACTAAACTAAACTAAACTAAGCTAAGCTAAGCTAAGCTAAACTAAACTAAACTAAACTAAACTAAACTAAACTAAACTAAACTAAACTAAACTAAACTTAACTAAACTATTCACGTATTTGTGCCCTAGGCTAAACTAAACTAAACTAAACTATTCACATATATGTGCCCTAGGCTAAACTAAACTAAACTAAACTATTCACATATATGTGCCCTAGGCTAAACTAAACTATTCACATATATGTGCCCTAGGCTAAACTAAACTTAACTAAACTATTCACATATATGTGCCCTAGGCTAAACTAAACTAAACTAAACTATTCACATATATGTGCCCTAGGCTAAACTAAACTAAACTATTCACATATATGTGCCCTAGGCTAAACTAAACTAAACTAAATTATTCACGTATATGTGCCCTAGGCTAAACTAAACTAAACTAAACTAAACTAAACTAAACTAAACTAAACTAAACTAAACTAAACTAAACTATTCACATATATGTGCCCTAGGCTAAACTAAACTAAATTATTCACATATATGTGCCCGAGGCTAAACTAAACTAAACTAAACTAAACTAAACTAAACTAAACTAAACTAAACTAAACTAAACTAAACTAAACTGAACTATTCACATATATGTGCCCGAGGCTAAACTAAACTAAACTAAACTAAACTAAACTAAACTAAACTAAACTAATCTAAACTAAACTAAACTAACCTAAGCTAAACTAAACTAAACTAAACTAAACTAAACTAAACTAAACTAAACTAAACTAAACTAAACTAAACTAAACTATTCACGTATTTGTGCCCCAGGCTAAACTAAACTAAACTAAACTAAACTAAACTAAACTAAACTAAACTAAACTAAACTAAGCTAAACTAAACTAAACTAAACTAAACTAAACTAAACTAAACTAAACTAAACTAAACTAAACTATTCACGTATTTGTGCCCTAGGCTAAACTAAACTAAACTAAACTAAACTAAACTAAACTAAACTATTCACGTATTTGTGCCCTAGGCTAAGCTAAACTAAACTAAACTAAACTAAACTATTCACGTATTTGTGCCCTAGGCTAAGCTAAACTAAACTAAACTAAACTAAACTAAACTAAACTAAACTAAACTAAACTAAACTATTCACGTATTTGTGCCCGAGGCTAAACTAAACTAAACTAAACTATACTATTCACGTATTTGTGCCCTAGGCTAAACTAAACTAAACTAAACTAAACTAAACTAAGCTAAGCTAAGCTAAGCTAAGCTAAGCTAAGCTAAGCTAAACTAAGCTAAGCTAAGCTAAACTAAACTAAACTAAACTAAACTAAACTAAACTTAACTAAACTATTCACGTATTTGTGCCCTAGGCTAAACTAAACTAAACTATTCACATATATGTGCCCTAGGCTAAACTAAACTAAACTAAACTATTCACATATATGTGCCCTAGGCTAAACTAAACTATTCACATATATGTGCCCTAGGCTAAACTAAACTTAACTAAACTATTCACATATATGTGCCCTAGGCTAAACTAAACTAAACTAAACTATTCACATATATGTGCCCTAGGCTAAACTAAACTAAACTATTCACATATATGTGCCCTAGGCTAAACTAAACTAAACTAAATTATTCACGTATATGTGCCCTAGGCTAAACTAAACTAAACTAAACTAAACTAAACTAAACTAAACTAAACTAAACTAAACTAAACTAAACTAAACTAAACTATTCACATATATGTGCCCTAGGCTAAACTAAACTAAATTATTCACATATATGTGCCCGAGGCTAAACTAAACTAAACTAAACTAAACTAAACTAAACTAAACTAAACTAAACTAAACTAAACTAAACTAAACTAAACTGAACTATTCACATATATGTGCCCGAGACTAAACTAAACTAAACTAAACTAAACTAAACTAAACTAAACTAAACTAAACTAAACTAAACTAAGCTAACCTAAGCTAAACTAAACTAAACTAAACTAAACTAAACTAAACTAAACTAAACTAAACTAAACTAAACTATTCACGTATTTGTGCCCTAGGCTAAACTAAACTAAACTAAACTAAACTAAACTAAACTAAACTAAGCTAAGCTAAACTAAACTAAACTAAACTAAACTAAACTAAACTAAACTAAACTATTCACGTATTTGTGCCCTAGGCTAAACTAAACTAAACTAAACTAAACTAAACTAAACTAAACTAAACTAAACTATTCACGTATTTGTGCCCTAGGCTAAGCTAAACTAAACTAAACTAAACTAAACTATTCACGTATTTGTGCCCTAGGCTAAGCTAAACTAAACTAAACTAAACTAAACTAAACTAAACTAAACTATTCACGTATTTGTGCCCGAGGCTAAACTAAACTAAACTAAACTATACTATTCACGTATTTGTGCCCTAGGCTAAACTAAACTAAACTAAACTAAACTAAACTAAACTAAACTAAACTATTCACGTATTTGTGCCCGAGGCTAAACTAAACTAAACTAAACTAAACTAAACTAAACTAAACTAAACTAAACTAAACTAAACTAAACTAAACTAAACTATTCACGTATTTGTGCCCTAGGCTAAGCTAAACTAAACTAAACTAAACTATTCACGTATTTGTGCCCTAGGCTAAGCTAAACTAAACTAAACTAAACTAAACTAAACTAAACTAAACTAAACTAAACTAAACTAAACTATTCACGTATTTGTGCCCTAGGCTAAACTAAACTAAACTAAACTAAACTAAACTAAACTATTCACGTATTTGTGCCCTAGGCTAAGCTAAACTAAACTAAACTAAACTAAACTATTCACGTATTTGTGCCCTAGGCTAAGCTAAACTAAACTAAACTAAACTAAACTAAACTAAACTAAACTATTCACGTATTTGTGCCCGAGGCTAAACTAAACTAAACTAAACTATACTATTCACGTATTTGTGCCCTAGGCTAAACTAAACTAAACTAAACTAAACTAAACCAAGCTAAGCTAAGCTAAGCTAAGCTAAGCTAAACTAAACTAAACTAAACTAAACTAAACTAAACTAAACTAAACTAAACTTAACTAAACTATTCACGTATTTGTGCCCTAGGCTAAACTAAACTAAACTATTCACATATATGTGCCCTAGGCTAAACTAAACTAAACTAAACTATTCACATATATGTGCCCTAGGCTAAACTAAACTATTCACATATATGTGCCCTAGGCTAAACTAAACTAAACTAAACTAAACTAAACTAAACTAAACTAAACTAAACTAAACTAAACTATTCACATATATGTGCCCTAGGCTAAACTAAACTAAATTATTCACATATATGTGCCCGAGGCTAAACTAAACTAAACTAAACTAAACTAAACTAAACTAAACTAAACTAAACTGAACTATTCACATATATGTGCCCTAGGCTAAACTAAACTAAACTATTCACATATATGTGCCCTAAGCTAAACTAAACTAAACTAAACTAAACTATTCACATATATGTGCCCTAGGCTAAACTAAACTTAACTAAACTATTCACATATATGTGCCCTAGGCTAAACTAAACTAAACTAAACTATTCACATATATCTGCCCTAGGCTAAACTAAACTAAACTAAACTATTCACGTATATGTGCCCTAGGCTAAACTAAACTAAACTAAACTAAACAAAACTAAACTAAACTAAACTAAACTAAACTGAACTATTCACATATATGTGCCCGAGGCTAAACTAAACTAAACTAAACTAAACTAAACTAAACTAAACTAAACTAAACTAAACTAAACTAAACTAAACTAAACTGAACTAAACTAAACTAAACTAAACTAAACTAAACTAAACTAAACTAAACTAAACTAAACTAAACTAAACTAAGCTAAGCTAAGTTAAGCTAAACTAAACTAAACTAAACTAAACTAAACTAAACTAAACTAAACTTAACTAAACTATTCACGTATTTGTGCCCTAGGCTAAACTAAACTAAACTATTCACATATATGTGCCCTAGGCTAAACTAAACTAAACTAAACTATTCACATATATGTGCCCTAGGCTAAACTAAACTAAACTATTCACATATATGTGCCCTAGGCTAAACTAAACTTAACTAAACTATTCACATATATGTGCCCTAGGCTAAACTAAACTAAACTAAACTAAACTAAACTATTCACATATATGTGCCCTAGGCTAAACTAAACTAAACTAAACTATTCACATATATGTGCCCTAGGCTAAACTAAACTAAACTATTCACATATATGTGCCCTAGGCTAAACTAAACTAAACTATTCACATATATGTGCCCTAGGCTAAACTAAACTAAACTATTCACATATATGTGCCCTAGGCTAAACTAAACTAAACTAAACTAAACTATTCACATATATGTGCCCTAGGCTAAACTAAACTTAACTAAACTATTCACATATATGTGCCCTAGGCTAAACTAAACTAAACTAAACTATTCACATATATGTGCCCTAGGCTAAACTAAACTAAACTATTCACATATATGTGCCCGAGGCTAAACTAAACTAAACTAAACTAAACTAAACTGAACTATTCACATATATGTGCCCGAGGCTAAACTAAACTAAACTAATCTAAACTAAACTAAACTAAACTAAACTAAACTAAGCTAAGCTAAGCTAAGCTAAGCTAAGCTAAGCTAAGCTAAACTAAACTAAACTAAACTAAACTAAACTAAACTAAACTTAACTAAACTATTCACGTATTTGTGCCCTAGGCTAAACTAAACTAAACTAAACTATTCACATATATGTGCCCTAGGCTAAACTAAACTAAACTAAACTATTCACATATATGTGCCCTAGGCTAAACTAAACTAAACTAAACTATTCACATATATGTGCCCTAGGCTAAACTAAACTATTCACATATATGTGCCCTAGGCTAAACTAAACTTAACTAAACTATTCACATATATGTGCCCTAGGCTAAACTAAACTAAACTAAACTATTCACATATATGTGCCCTAGGCTAAACTAAACTAAACAATTCACATATATGTGCCCTAGGCTAAACTAAACTAAACTAAATTATTCACGTATATGTGCCCTAGGCTAAACTAAACTAAACTAAACTAAACTAAACTAAACTAAACTAAACTAAACTAAACTAAACTAAACTAAACTAAACTAAACTAAACTAAACTAAACTATTCACATATATGTGCCCTAGGCTAAACTAAACTAAATTATTCACATATATGTGCCCGAGGCTAAACTAAACTAAACTAAACTAAACTAAACTAAACTAAACTAAACTAAACTAAACTGAACTATTCACATATATGTGCCCGAGGCTAAACTAAACTAAACTAAACTAAACTAAACTAAACTAAACTAAACTAAACTAATCTAAACTAAACTAAGCTAACCTAAGCTAAACTAAATTAAACTAAACTAAACTAAACTAAACTAAACTAAACTAAACTAAACTAAACTAAGCTAAGCTAAACTAAACTAAACTAAACTAAACTAAACTAAACTAAACTAAACTAAACTAAACTAAACTATTCACGTATTTGTGCCCTAGGCTAAACTAAACTAAACTAAACTAAACTAAACTAAACTAAACTATTCACGTATTTGTGCCCTAGGCTAAGCTAAACTAAACTAAACTAAACTAAACTATTCACGTATTTGTGCCCTAGGCTAAGCTAAACTAAACTAAACTAAACTAAACTAAACTAAACTAAACTAAACTAAACTAAACTATTCACGTATTTGTGCCCGAGGCTAAACTAAACTAAACTAAACTATACTATTCACGTATCTGTGCCCTAGGCTAAACTAAACTAAACTAAACTAAACTAAGCTAAGCTAAGCTAAGCTAAGCTAAGCTAAGCTAAACTAAGCTAAGCTAAGCTAAACTAAACTAAACTAAACTAAACTAAACTAAACTTAACTAAACTATTCATGTATTTGTGCCCTAGGCTAAACTAAACTAAACTATTCACATATATGTGCCCTAGGCTAAACTAAACTAAACTAAACTATTCACATATATGTGCCCTAGGCTAAACTAAACTATTCACATATATGTGCCCTAGGCTAAACTAAACTTAACTAAACTATTCACATATATGTGCCCTAGGCTAAACTAAACTAAACTAAACTATTCACATATATGTGCCCTAGGCTAAACTAAACTAAACTATTCACATATATGTGCCCTAGGCTAAACTAAACTAAACTAAATTATTCACGTATATGTGCCCTAGGCTAAACTAAACTAAACTAAACTAAACTAAACTAAACTAAACTAAACTAAACTAAACTAAACTAAACTAAACTAAACTATTCACATATATGTGCCCTAGGCTAAACTAAACTAAATTATTCACATATATGTGCCCGAGGCTAAACTAAACTAAACTAAACTAAACTAAACTAAACTAAACTAAACTAAACTAAACTAAACTGAACTATTCACATATATGTGCCCGAGACTAAACTAAACTAAACTAAACTAAACTAAACTAAACTAAACTAAACTAAACTAAGCTAACCTAAGCTAAACTAAACTAAACTAAACTAAACTAAACTAAACTAAACTAAACTAAACTAAACTAAACTAAACTAAACTAAACTAAACTAAACTAAACTATTCACGTATTTGTGCCCTAGGCTAAACTAAACTAAACTAAACTAAACTAAACTAAACTAAACTAAACTAAACTAAACTAAACTAAACTAAACTAAACTAAACTATTCACGTATTTGTGCCCTAGGCTAAACTAAACTAATCTAAACTAAACTAAACTAAACTAAACTATTCACGTATTTGTGCCCTAGGCTAAGCTAAACTAAACTAAACTAAACTAAACTATTCACGTATTTGTGCCCTAGGCTAAGCTAAACTAAACTAAACTAAACTAAACTAAACTAAACTATTCACGTATTTGTGCCCGAGGCTAAACTAAACTAAACTAAACTATACTATTCACGTATTTGTGCCCTAGGCTAAACTAAACTAAACTAAACTAAACTAAACTAAACTATTCACGTATTTGTGCCCGAGGCTAAACTAAACTAAACTAAACTAAACTAAACTAAACTAAACTAAACTAAACTAAACTAAACTAAACTAAACTAAACTATTCACGTATTTGTGCCCTAGGCTAAGCTAAACTAAACTAAACTAAACTATTCACGTATTTGTGCCCTAGGCTAAGCTAAACTAAACTAAACTAAACTAAACTAAACTAAACTAAACTAAACTAAACTAAACTAAACTAAACTATTCACGTATTTGTGCCCTAGGCTAAACTAAACTAAACTAAACTAAACTAAACTAAACTAAACTAAACTATTCACGTATTTGTGCCCTAGGCTAAGCTAAACTAAACTAAACTAAACTAAACTATTCACGTATTTGTGCCCTAGGCTAAGCTAAACTAAACTAAACTAAACTAAACTAAACTAAACTAAACTAAACTAAACTATTCACGTATTTGTGCCCGAGGCTAAACTAAACTAAACTAAACTATACTATTCACGTATTTGTGCCCTAGGCTAAACTAAACTAAACTAAACTAAACTAAACTAAACTAAGCTAAGCTAAGCTAAGCTAAGCTAAACTAAACTAAACTAAACTAAACTAAACTAAACTAAACTAAACTAAACTAAACTTAACTAAACTATTCACGTATTTGTGCCCTAGGCTAAACTAAACTAAACTATTCACATATATGTGCCCTAGGCTAAACTAAACTAAACTAAACTATTCACATATATGTGCCCTAGGCTAAACTAAACTATTCACATATATGTGCCCTAGGCTAAACTAAACTTAACTAAACTATTCACATATATGTGCCCTAGGCTAAACTAAACTAAACTAAACTATTCACATATATGTGCCCTAGGCTAAACTAAACTAAACTATTCACATATATGTCCCCTAGGCTAAACTAAACTAAACTAAATTATTCACGTATATGTGCCCTAGGCTAAACTAAACTAAACTAAACTAAACTAAACTAAACTAAACTAAACTAAACTAAACTAAACTAAACTAAACTAAACTAAACTAAACTATTCACATATATGTGCCCTAGGCTAAACTAAACTAAATTATTCACATATATGTGCCCGAGGCTAAACTAAACTAAACTAAACTAAACTAAACTAAACTAAACTAAACTAAACTAAACTAAACTAAACTGAACTATTCACATATATGTGCCCGAGGCTAAACTAAACTAAACTAAACTAAACTAAACTAAACTAAACTAAACTAAACTAAACTAAACTAATCTAAACTAAACTAAGCTAACCTAAGCTAAACTAAACTAAACTAAACTAAACTAAACTAAACTAAACTAAACTAAACTATTCACGTATTTGTGCCCTAGGCTAAACTAAACTAAACTAAACTAAACTAAACTAAACTAAACTAAGCTAAGCTAAGCTAAACTAAACTAAACTAAACTAAACTAAACTAAACTAAACTAAACTAAACTAAACTAAACTAAACTATTCACGTATTTGTGCCCTAGGCTAAACTAAACTAAACTAAACTAAACTAAACTAAACTATTCACGTATTTGTGCCCTAGGCTAAGCTAAACTAAACTAAACTAAACTAAACTATTCACGTATTTGTGCCCTAGGCTAAGCTAAACTAAACTAAACTAAACTAAACTAAACTATTCACGTATTTGTGCCCGAGGCTAAACTAAACTAAACTAAACTATACTATTCACGTATTTGTGCCCTAGGCTAAACTAAACTAAACTAAACTAAACTAAACTAAACTAAACTATTCACGTATTTGTGCCCGAGGCTAAACTAAACTAAACTAAACTAAACTAAACTAAATTAAACTAAACTAAACTAAACTAAACTAAACTAAACTAAACTATTCACGTATTTGTGCCCTAGGCTAAGCTAAACTAAACTAATCTAAACTATTCACGTATTTGTGCCCTAGGCTAAGCTAAACTAAACTAAACTAAACTAAACTAAACTAAACTAAACTAAACTATTCACGTATTTGTGCCCGAGGCTAAACTAAACTAAACTAAACTATACTATTCACGTATTTGTGCCCTAGGCTATACTAAACTAAACTAAACTAAACTAAACTAAACTAAACTAAACTAAACTAAACTAAACTAAACTAAACTAAACTAAACTAAACTATTTACGTATTTGTGCCGAGGCTAAACTAAACTAAACTAAACTAAACTATTCACATATTTGTGCCCTAGGCTATACTAAACTAAACTAAACTAAACTAAACTAAACTAAACTAAACTAAACTAAACTAAACTAAACTAAACTAAACTAAACTAAACTAAACTATTCATGTATTTGTGCCCGAGGCTAAACTAAACTAAACTATTCACGTATTTGTGCCCGAGGCTAAACTAAACTAAACTAAACTATTCACGTATTTGTGCCGAGGCTAAACTAAACTAAACTAAACTATTCACATATTTGTGCCCTAGGCTAAACTAAACTAAACTAAATTAAACTAAACTAAACTAAACTAAACTAAACTAAACTAAACTAAACTAAACTAAACTAAACTAAACTAAGCTATTCACGTATTTGTGCCCTAGGCTAAGCTAAACTAAACTATACTATTCACGTATTTGTGCCCTAGGCTATACTAAACTAAACTAAACTAAACTAAACTAAACTAAACTAAACTAAACTATTCACGTATTTGTGCCGAGGCTAAACTAAACTAAACTAAACTAAACTATTCACATATTTGTGCCCTAGGCTATACTAAACTAAACTAAACTAAACTAAACTAAACTAAACTAAACTAAACTAAACTAAACTAAACTAAACTATTCACGTATTTGTGCCCGAGGCTAAACTAAACTAAACTAAACTATTCACGTATTTGTGCCCGAGGCTAAACTAAACTAAACTAAACTATTCACGTATTTGTGCCGAGGCTAAACTAAACTAAACTAAACTAAACTAAACTAAACTAAGCTAACCTAAGCTAAACTAAACTAAACTAAACTAAACTAAACTAAACTAAACTAAACTAAACTAAACTAAACTAAACTAAACTAAACTAAACTATTCACGTATTTGTGCCCTAGGCTAAACTAAACTAAACTAAACTAAACTAAACTAAACTAAACTAAACTAAACTAAACTAAACTAAACTAAACTAAACTAAACTAAACTATTCACGTATTTGTGCCCTAGGCTAAACTAAACTAATCTAAACTAAACTAAACTAAACTAAACTATTCACGTATTTGTGCCCTAGGCTAAGCTAAACTAAACTAAACTAAACTAAACTATTCACGTATTTGTGCCCTAGGCTAAGCTAAACTAAACTAAACTAAACTAAACTAAACTAAACTATTCACGTATTTGTGCCCGAGGCTAAACTAAACTAAACTAAACTATACTATTCACGTATTTGTGCCCTAGGCTAAACTAAACTAAACTAAACTAAACTAAACTAAACTATTCACGTATTTGTGCCCGAGGCTAAACTAAACTAAACTAAACTAAACTAAACTAAACTAAACTAAACTAAACTAAACTAAACTAAACTAAACTAAACTATTCACGTATTTGTGCCCTAGGCTAAGCTAAACTAAACTAAACTAAACTATTCACGTATTTGTGCCCTAGGCTAAGCTAAACTAAACTAAACTAAACTAAACTAAACTAAACTAAACTAAACTAAACTAAACTAAACTATTCACGTATTTGTGCCCTAGGCTAAACTAAACTAAACTAAACTAAACTAAACTAAACTAAACTAAACTAAACTATTCACGTATTTGTGCCCTAGGCTAAGCTAAACTAAACTAAACTAAACTAAACTATTCACGTATTTGTGCCCTAGGCTAAGCTAAACTAAACTAAACTAAACTAAACTAAACTAAACTAAACTAAACTAAACTATTCACGTATTTGTGCCCGAGGCTAAACTAAACTAAACTAAACTATACTATTCACGTATTTGTGCCCTAGGCTAAACTAAACTAAACTAAACTAAACTAAACTAAACTAAGCTAAGCTAAGCTAAGCTAAGCTAAACTAAACTAAACTAAACTAAACTAAACTAAACTAAACTAAACTAAACTAAACTTAACTAAACTATTCACGTATTTGTGCCCTAGGCTAAACTAAACTAAACTATTCACATATATGTGCCCTAGGCTAAACTAAACTAAACTAAACTATTCACATATATGTGCCCTAGGCTAAACTAAACTATTCACATATATGTGCCCTAGGCTAAACTAAACTTAACTAAACTATTCACATATATGTGCCCTAGGCTAAACTAAACTAAACTAAACTATTCACATATATGTGCCCTAGGCTAAACTAAACTAAACTATTCACATATATGTCCCCTAGGCTAAACTAAACTAAACTAAATTATTCACGTATATGTGCCCTAGGCTAAACTAAACTAAACTAAACTAAACTAAACTAAACTAAACTAAACTAAACTAAACTAAACTAAACTAAACTAAACTAAACTATTCACATATATGTGCCCTAGGCTAAACTAAACTAAATTATTCACATATATGTGCCCGAGGCTAAACTAAACTAAACTAAACTAAACTAAACTAAACTAAACTAAACTAAACTAAACTAAACTAAACTGAACTATTCACATATATGTGCCCGAGGCTAAACTAAACTAAACTAAACTAAACTAAACTAAACTAAACTAAACTAAACTAAACTAAACTAATCTAAACTAAACTAAGCTAACCTAAGCTAAACTAAACTAAACTAAACTAAACTAAACTAAACTAAACTAAACTAAACTAAACTAAACTATTCACGTATTTGTGCCCTAGGCTAAACTAAACTAAACTAAACTAAACTAAACTAAACTAAACTAAGCTAAGCTAAGCTAAACTAAACTAAACTAAACTAAACTAAACTAAACTAAACTAAACTAAACTAAACTAAACTATTCACGTATTTGTGCCCTAGGCTAAACTAAACTAAACTAAACTAAACTAAACTAAACTAAACTATTCACGTATTTGTGCCCTAGGCTAAGCTAAACTAAACTAAACTAAACTAAACTATTCACGTATTTGTGCCCTAGGCTAAGCTAAACTAAACTAAACTAAACTAAACTAAACTATTCACGTATTTGTGCCCGAGGCTAAACTAAACTAAACTAAACTATACTATTCACGTATTTGTGCCCTAGGCTAAACTAAACTAAACTAAACTAAACTAAACTAAACTAAACTATTCACGTATTTGTGCCCGAGGCTAAACTAAACTAAACTAAACTAAACTAAACTAAATTAAACTAAACTAAACTAAACTAAACTAAACTAAACTAAACTATTCACGTATTTGTGCCCTAGGCTAAGCTAAACTAAACTAATCTAAACTATTCACGTATTTGTGCCCTAGGCTAAGCTAAACTAAACTAAACTAAACTAAACTAAACTAAACTAAACTAAACTATTCACGTATTTGTGCCCGAGGCTAAACTAAACTAAACTAAACTATACTATTCACGTATTTGTGCCCTAGGCTATACTAAACTAAACTAAACTAAACTAAACTAAACTAAACTAAACTAAACTAAACTAAACTAAACTAAACTAAACTAAACTATTTACGTATTTGTGCCGAGGCTAAACTAAACTAAACTAAACTAAACTATTCACATATTTGTGCCCTAGGCTATACTAAACTAAACTAAACTAAACTAAACTAAACTAAACTAAACTAAACTAAACTAAACTAAACTAAACTAAACTAAACTATTCATGTATTTGTGCCCGAGGCTAAACTAAACTAAACTATTCACGTATTTGTGCCCGAGGCTAAACTAAACTAAACTAAACTATTCACGTATTTGTGCCGAGGCTAAACTAAACTAAACTAAACTATTCACATATTTGTGCCCTAGGCTAAACTAAACTAAACTAAATTAAACTAAACTAAACTAAACTAAACTAAACTAAACTAAACTAAACTAAACTAAACTAAACTAAACTAAGCTATTCACGTATTTGTGCCCTAGGCTAAGCTAAACTAAACTATACTATTCACGTATTTGTGCCCTAGGCTATACTAAACTAAACTAAACTAAACTAAACTAAACTAAACTAAACTATTCACGTATTTGTGCCGAGGCTAAACTAAACTAAACTAAACTAAACTATTCACATATTTGTGCCCTAGGCTATACTAAACTAAACTAAACTAAACTAAACTAAACTAAACTAAACTAAACTAAACTAAACTATTCACGTATTTGTGCCCGAGGCTAAACTAAACTAAACTAAACTATTCACGTATTTGTGCCCGAGGCTAAACTAAACTAAACTAAACTATTCACGTATTTGTGCCGAGGCTAAACTAAACTAAACTAAACTATTCACATATTTGTGCCCTAGGCTAAACTAAACTAAACTAAACTAAACTAAACTAAACTAAACTAAACTAAACTAAACTAAACTAAACTAAACTAAACTAAGCTATTCACGTATTTGTGCCCTAGGCTAAGCTAAACTAAACTAAACTATTTACGTATTTGTGCCCGAGGCTAAACTAAACTTAACTAAACAAAACAAAACTATTCACGTATTTGTGCCCTAGGCTAAACTAAACTAAACTAAGCTATTCACGTATTTGTGCCCTAGGCTATACTAAACTAAACTAAACTATTCACGTATTTGTGCCCTAGGCTAGGCTAAACTAAACTAAACTAAACTATTCACATATATGTGCCCTAGGCTAAACTAAACTTAACTAAACTATTCACATATATGTGCCCTAGGCTAAACTAAACTAAACTATTCACATATATGTGCCCTAGGCTAAACTAAACTAAACTATTCACATATATGTGCCCGAGGCTAAACTAAACTAAACTAAACTAAACTAAACTGAACTATTCACATATATGTGCCCGAGGCTAAACTAAACTAAACTAAACTAAACTAAACTAAGCTAAGCTAAGCTAAACTAAACTAAACTAAACTAAACTAAACTAAACTAAACTAAACTAAACTAAACTAAACTAAACTTAACTAAACTATTCACGTATTTGTGCCCTAGGCTAAACTAAACTAAACTATTCACATATATGTGCCCTAGGCTAAACTAAACTAAACTAAACTAAACTAATCTAAACTAAACTAAACTAAACTAAGCTAAGCTAAGCTAAGCTAAGCTAAGCTAAGCTAAGCTAAGCTAAGCTAAACTAAACTAAACTAAACTAAACTAAACTAAACTTAACTAAACTATTCACGTATTTGTGCCCTAGGCTAAACTAAACTAAACTAAACTATTCACATATATGTGCCCTAGGCTAAACTAAACTAAACTAAACTATTCACATATATGTGCCCTAGGCTAAACTAAACTATTCACATATATGTGCCCTAGGCTAAACTAAACTTAACTAAACTATTCACATATATGTGCCCTAGGCTAAACTAAACTAAACTAAACTATTCACATATATGTGCCCTAGGCTAAACTAAACTAAACTATTCACATATATGTGCCCGAGGCTAAACTAAACTAAACTAAACTAAACTAAACTGAACTATTCACATATATGTGCCCGAGGCTAAACTAAACTAAACTAAACTAAACTAAACTAAGCTAAGCTAAGCTAAGCTAAACTAAACTAAACTAAACTAAACTAAACTAAACTAAACTAAACTAAACTTAACTAAACTATTCACGTATTTGTGCCCTAGGCTAAACTAAACTAAACTATTCACATATATGTGCCCTAGGCTAAACTAAACTAAACTAAACTAAACTAATCTAAACTAAACTAAACTAAACTAAGCTAAGCTAAGCTAAGCTAAGCTAAGCTAAGCTAAGCTAAGCTAAGCTAAGCTAAACTAAACTAAACTAAACTAAACTAAACTAAACTATTCACGTATTTGTGCCCTAGGCTAAACTAAACTAAACTAAACTATTCACATATATGTGCCCTAGGCTAAACTAAACTAAACTAAACTATTCACATATATGTGCCCTAGGCTAAACTAAACTATTCACATATATGTGCCCTAGGCTAAACTAAACTTAACTAAACTATTCACATATATGTGCCCTAGGCTAAACTAAACTAAACTAAACTATTCACATATATGTGCCCTAGGCTAAACTAAACTAAACTATTCACATATATGTGCCCTAGGCTAAACTAAACTAAACTAAATTATTCACGTATATGTGCCCTAGGCTAAACTAAACTAAACTAAACTAAACTAAACTAAACTAAACTAAACTAAACTAAACTAAACTAAACTAAACTAAACTAAACTATTCACATATATGTGCCCTAGGCTAAACTAAACTAAATTATTCACATATATGTGCCCGAGGCTAAACTAAACTAAACTAAACTAAACTAAACTAAACTAAACTAAACTAAACTAAACTAAACTGAACTATTCACATATATGTGCCCGAGGCTAAACTAAACTAAACTAAACTAAACTAAACTAAACTAAACTAAACTAAACTAAACTAAACTAAACTAAACTAAACTAATCTAAACTAAACTAAGCTAACCTAAGCTAAACTAAACTAAACTAAACTAAACTAAACTAAACTAAACTAAACTAAACTAAACTAAACTAAACTATTCACGTATTTGTGCCCTAGGCTAAACTAAACTAAACTAAACTAAACTAAACTAAACTAAACTAAGCTAAGCTAAACTAAACTAAACTAAACTAAACTAAACTAAACTAAACTAAACTAAACTATTCACGTATTTGTGCCCTAGGCTAAACTAAACTAAACTAAACTAAACTAAACTAAACTAAACTAAACTAAACTATTCACGTATTTGTGCCCTAGGCTAAGCTAAACTAAACTAAACTAAACTAAACTATTCACGTATTTGTTCCCTAGGCTAAGCTAAACTAAACTAAACTAAACTAAACTAAACTAAACTAAACTAAACTAAACTAAACTAAACTAAACTAAACTATTCACGTATTTGTGCCCGAGGCTAAACTAAACTAAACTAAACTATACTATTCACGTATTTGTGCCCTAGGCTAAACTAAACTAAACTAAACTAAACTAAACTAAGCTAAGCTAAGCTAAGCTAAGCTAAGCTAAACTAAGCTAAGCTAAGCTAAACTAAACTAAACTAAACTAAACTAAACTAAACTTAACTAAACTATTCACGTATTTGTGCCCTAGGCTAAACTAAACTAAACTATTCACATATATGTGCCCTAGGCTAAACTAAACTAAACTAAACTATTCACATATATGTGCCCTAGGCTAAACTAAACTATTCACATATATGTGCCCTAGGCTAAACTAAACTTAACTAAACTATTCACATATATGTGCCCTAGGCTAAACTAAACTAAACTAAACTATTCACATATATGTGCCCTAGGCTAAACTAAACTAAACTATTCACATATATGTGCCCTAGGCTAAACTAAACTAAACTAAATTATTCACGTATATGTGCCCTAGGCTAAACTAAACTAAACTAAACTAAACTAAACTAAACTAAACTAAACTAAACTAAACTAAACTAAACTAAACTATTCACATATATGTGCCCTAGGCTAAACTAAACTAAATTATTCACATATATGTGCCCGAGGCTAAACTAAACTAAACTAAACTAAACTAAACTAAACTAAACTAAACTAAACTAAACTGAACTATTCACATATATGTGCCCGAGACTAAACTAAACTAAACTAAACTAAACTAAACTAAACTAAACTAAGCTAACCTAAGCTAAAAACTAAACTAAACTAAACTAAACTAAACTAAACTAAACTAAACTAAACTAAACTAAACTAAACTAAACTATTCACGTATTTGTGCCCTAGGCTAAACTAAACTAAACTAAACTAAACTAAACTAAACTAAACTAAGCTAAGCTAAACTAAACTAAACTAAACTAAACTAAACTAAACTAAACTAAACTAAACTATTCACGTATTTGTGCCCTAGGCTAAACTAAACTAAACTAAACTAAACTAAACTAAACTAAACTAAACTATTCACGTATTTGTGCCCTAGGCTAAGCTAAACTAAACTAAACTAAACTAAACTATTCACGTATTTGTGCCCTAGGCTAAGCTAAACTAAACTAAACTAAACTAAACTAAACTAAACTAAACTAAACTATTCACGTATTTGTGCCCGAGGCTAAACTAAACTAAACTAAACTATACTATTCACGTATTTGTGCCCTAGGCTAAACTAAACTAAACTAAACTAAACTAAACTAAACTATTCACGTATTTGTGCCCGAGGCTAAACTAAACTAAACTAAACTAAACTAAACTAAACTAAACTAAACTAAACTATTCACGTATTTGTGCCCTAGGCTAAGCTAAACTAAACTAAACTAAACTATTCACGTATTTGTGCCCTAGGCTAAGCTAAACTAAACTAAACTAAACTAAACTAAACTAAACTAAACTAAACTAAACTAAACTAAACTATTCACGTATTTGTGCCCTAGGCTAAGCTAAACTAAACTAAACTAAACTATTCACGTATTTGTGCCCTAGGCTAAGCTAAACTAAACTAAACTAAACTAAACTAAACTAAACTAAACTAAACTAAACTAAACTAAACTATTCACGTATTTGTGCCCTAGGCTAAGCTAAACTAAACTAAACTAAACTAAACTATTCACGTATTTGAGCCCTAGGCTAAGCTAAACTAAACTAAACTAAACTAAACTAAACTAAACTAAACTAAACTAAACTATTCACGTATTTGTGCCCGAGGCTAAACTAAACTAAACTAAACTATACTATTCACGTATTTGTGCCCTAGGCTAAACTAAACTAAACTAAACTAAACTAAGCTAAGCTAAGCTAAGCTAAGCTAAGCTAAGCTAAGCTAAGCTAAGCTAAGCTAAGCTAAGCTAAACTAAACTAAACTAAACTAAACTAAACTAAACTTAACTAAACTATTCACGTATTTGTGCCCTAGGCTAAACTAAACTAAACTATTCACATATATGTGCCCTAGGCTAAACTAAACTAAACTAAACTATTCACATATATGTGCCCTAGGCTAAACTAAACTATTCACATATATGTGCCCTAGGCTAAACTAAACTTAACTAAACTATTCACATATATGTGCCCTAGGCTAAACTAAACTAAACTAAACTATTCACATATATGTGCCCTAGGCTAAACTAAACTAAACTATTCACATATATGTCCCCTAGGCTAAACTAAACTAAACTAAATTATTCACGTATATGTGCCCTAGGCTAAACTAAACTAAACTAAACTAAACTAAACTAAACTAAACTAAACTAAACTAAACTAAACTATTCACATATATGTGCCCTAGGCTAAACTAAACTAAATTATTCACATATATGTGCCCGAGGCTAAACTAAACTAAACTAAACTAAACTAAACTAAACTAAACTAAACTAAACTAAACTAAACTAAACTAAACTAAACTGAACTATTCACATATATGTGCCCGAGGCTAAACTAAACTAAACTAAACTAAACTAAACTAAACTAAACTAAACTAAACTAAACTAAACTAAGCTAACCTAAGCTAAACTAAACTAAACTAAACTAAACTAAACTAAACTAAACTAAACTAAACTAAACTAAACTAAACTATTCACGTATTTGTGCCCTAGGCTAAACTAAACTAAACTAAACTAAACTAAACTAAACTAAACTAAACTAAACTAAGCTAAGCTAAGCTAAGCTAAACTAAACTAAACTAAACTAAACTAAACTAAACTAAACTAAACTAAACTAAACTATTCACGTATTTGTGCCCTAGGCTAAACTAAACTAAACTAAACTAAACTAAACTATTCACGTATTTGTGCCCTAGGCTAAGCTAAACTAAACTAAACTAAACTAAACTAAACTAAACTAAACTATTCACGTATTTGTGCCCTAGGCTAAGCTAAACTAAACTAAACTAAACTAAACTAAACTAAACTATTCACGTATTTGTGCCCGAGGCTAAACTAAACTAAACTAAACTATACTATTCACGTATTTGTGCCCTAGGCTAAACTAAACTAAACTAAACTAAACTAAACTAAACTAAACTAAACTAAACTAAACTAAACTAAACTAAACTATTCACGTATTTGTGCCCGAGGCTAAACTAAACTAAACTAAACTAAACTAAACTAAACTAAACTAAACTAAACTAAACTAAACTAAACTATTCACGTATTTGTGCCCTAGGCTAAGCTAAACTAAACTAAACTAAACTATTCACGTATTTGTGCCCTAGGCTAAGCTAAACTAAACTAAACTAAACTAAACTAAACTAAACTAAACTATTCACGTATTTGTGCCCGAGGCTAAACTAAACTAAACTAAACTATACTATTCACGTATTTGTGCCCTAGGCTATACTAAACTAAACTAAACTAAACTAAACTAAACTAAACTAAACTAAACTATTCACGTATTTGTGCCCTAGGCTAGGCTAAACTAAACTAAACTAAACTATTCACATATATGTGCCCTAGGCTAAACTAAACTTAACTAAACTATTCACATATATGTGCCCTAGGCTAAACTAAACTAAACTAAACTATTCACATATATGTGCCCTAGGCTAAACTAAACTAAACTATTCACATATATGTGCCCGAGGCTAAACTAAACTAAACTAAACTAAACTAAACTAAACTAAACTAAACTGAACTATTCACATATATGTGCCCGAGGCTAAACTAAACTAAACTAAACTAAACTAAGCTAAGCTAAGCTAAGCTAAACTAAACTAAACTAAACTAAACTAAACTAAACTAAACTAAACTAAACTAAACTTAACTAAACTATTCACGTATTTGTGCCCTAGGCTAAACTAAACTAAACTATTCACATATATGTGCCCTAGGCTAAACTAAACTAAACTAAACTAAACTAATCTAAACTAAACTAAACTAAACTAAACTAAGCTAAGCTAAGCTAAGCTAAGCTAAACTAAACTAAACTAAACTAAACTAAACTAAACTAAACTAAACTAAACTTAACTAAACTATTCACGTATTTGTGCCCTAGGCTAAACTAAACTAAACTAAACTATTCACATATATGTGCCCTAGGCTAAACTAAACTAAACTAAACTATTCACATATATGTGCCCTAGGCTAAACTAAACTATTCACATATATGTGCCCTAGGCTAAACTAAACTTAACTAAACTATTCACATATATGTGCCCTAGGCTAAACTAAACTAAACTAAACTATTCACATATATGTGCCCTAGGCTAAACTAAACTAAACTATTCACATATATGTGCCCTAGGCTAAACTAAACTAAACTAAATTATTCACGTATATGTGCCCTAGGCTAAACTAAACTAAACTAAACTAAACTAAACTAAACTAAACTAAACTAAACTAAACTAAACTAAACTAAACTAAACTTAACTAAACTATTCACGTATTTGTGCCCTAGGCTAAACTAAACTAAACTAAACTATTCACATATATGTGCCCTAGGCTAAACTAAACTAAACTAAACTATTCACATATATGTGCCCTAGGCTAAACTAAACTATTCACATATATGTGCCCTAGGCTAAACTAAACTTAACTAAACTATTCACATATATGTGCCCTAGGCTAAACTAAACTAAACTAAACTATTCACATATATGTGCCCTAGGCTAAACTAAACTAAACTATTCACATATATGTGCCCTAGGCTAAACTAAACTAAACTAAATTATTCACGTATATGTGCCCTAGGCTAAACTAAACTAAACTAAACTAAACTAAACTAAACTAAACTAAACTATTCACATATATGTGCCCTAGGCTAAACTAAACTAAACTATTCACATATATGTGCCCTAGGCTAAACTAAACTAAACTATTCACATATATGTGCCCGAGGCTAAACTAAACTAAACTAAACTAAACTAAACTAAACTAAACTGAACTATTCACATATATGTGCCCGAGGCTAAACTAAACTAAACTAAACTAAACTAAGCTAAGCTAAGCTAAGCTAAACTAAACTAAACTAAACTAAACTAAACTAAACTAAACTAAACTAAACTAAACTTAACTAAACTATTCACGTATTTGTGCCCTAGGCTAAACTAAACTAAACTATTCACATATATGTGCCCTAGGCTAAACTAAACTAAACTAAACTAAACTAATCTAAACTAAACTAAACTAAACTAAACTAAGCTAAGCTAAGCTAAGCTAAGCTAAACTAAACTAAACTAAACTAAACTAAACTAAACTAAACTAAACTAAACTAAACTTAACTAAACTATTCACGTATTTGTGCCCTAGGCTAAACTAAACTAAACTAAACTATTCACATATATGTGCCCTAGGCTAAACTAAACTAAACTAAACTATTCACATATATGTGCCCTAGGCTAAACTAAACTATTCACATATATGTGCCCTAGGCTAAACTAAACTTAACTAAACTATTCACATATATGTGCCCTAGGCTAAACTAAACTAAACTAAACTATTCACATATATGTGCCCTAGGCTAAACTAAACTAAACTATTCACATATATGTGCCCTAGGCTAAACTAAACTAAACTAAATTATTCACGTATATGTGCCCTAGGCTAAACTAAACTAAACTAAACTAAACTAAACTAAACTAAACTAAACTAAACTAAACTAAACTAAACTAAACTAAACTTAACTAAACTATTCACGTATTTGTGCCCTAGGCTAAACTAAACTAAACTATTCACATATATGTGCCCTAGGCTAAACTAAACTAAACTAAACTATTCACATATATGTGCCCTAGGCTAAACTAAACTATTCACATATATGTGCCCTAGGCTAAACTAAACTTAACTAAACTATTCACATATATGTGCCCTAGGCTAAACTAAACTAAACTAAACTATTCACATATATGTGCCCTAGGCTAAACTAAACTAAACTATTCACATATATGTGCCCTAGGCTAAACTAAACTAAACTAAATTATTCACGTATATGTGCCCTAGGCTAAACTAAACTAAACTAAACTAAACTAAACTAAACTAAACTAAACTAAACTAAACTATTCACATATATGTGCCCTAGGCTAAACTAAACTAAATTATTCACATATATGTGCCCGAGGCTAAACTAAACTAAACTAAACTAAACTAAACTAAACTAAACTAAACTAAACTAAACTAAACTAAACTGAACTATTCACATATATGTGCCCGAGGCTAAACTAAACTAAACTAAACTAAACTAAACTAAACTAAACTAAACTAAACTAAACTAATCTAAACTAAACTAAACTAAGCTAACCTAAGCTAAACTAAACTAAACTAAACTAAACTAAACTAAACTAAACTAAACTAAACTATTCACGTATTTGTGCCCTAGGCTAAACTAAACTAAACTAAACTAAACTAAACTAAACTAAACTAAACTAAACTAAGCTAAGCTAAACTAAACTAAACTAAACTAAACTAAACTAAACTAAACTAAACTAAACTATTCACGTATTTGTGCCCTAGGCTAAACTAAACTAAACTAAACTAAACTAAACTAAACTAAACTATTCACGTATTTGTGCCCTAGGCTAAGCTAAACTAAACTAAACTAAACTAAACTATTCACGTATTTGTGCCCTAGGCTAAGCTAAACTAAACTAAACTAAACTAAACTGAACTAAACTAAACTAAACTAAACTAAACTATTCACGTATTTGTGCCCGAGGCTAAACTAAACTAAACTAAACTATACTATTCACGTATTTGTGCCCTAGGCTAAACTAAACTAAACTAAACTAAACTAAACTAAGCTAAGCTAAGCTAAGCTAAGCTAAGCTAAGCTAAACTAAGCTAAGCTAAGCTAAACTAAACTAAACTAAACTAAACTAAACTAAACTTAACTAAACTATTCACGTATTTGTGCCCTAGGCTAAACTAAACTAAACTATTCACATATATGTGCCCTAGGCTAAACTAAACTAAACTAAACTATTCACATATATGTGCCCTAGGCTAAACTAAACTATTCACATATATGTGCCCTAGGCTAAACTAAACTTAACTAAACTATTCACATATATGTGCCCTAGGCTAAACTAAACTAAACTAAACTATTCACATATATGTGCCCTAGGCTAAACTAAACTAAACTATTCACATATATGTGCCCTAGGCTAAACTAAACTAAACTAAATTATTCACGTATATGTGCCCTAGGCTAAACTAAACTAAACTAAACTAAACTAAACTAAACTAAACTAAACTAAACTAAACTAAACTAAACTATTCACATATATGTGCCCTAGGCTAAACTAAACTAAATTATTCACATATATGTGCCCGAGGCTAAACTAAACTAAACTAAACTAAACTAAACTAAACTAAACTAAACTAAACTAAACTAAACTGAACTATTCACATATATGTGCCCGAGACTAAACTAAACTAAACTAAACTAAACTAAACTAAACTAAACTAAACTAAACTAAACTAAACTAAACTAAGCTAACCTAAGCTAAACTAAACTAAACTAAACTAAACTAAACTAAACTAAACTAAACTAAACTAAACTAAACTAAACTAAACTAAACTATTCACGTATTTGTGCCCTAGGCTAAACTAAACTAAACTAAACTAAACTAAACTAAACTAAACTAAACTAAGCTAAGCTAAACTAAACTAAACTAAACTAAACTAAACTAAACTAAACTAAACTAAACTAAACTAAACTAAACTATTCACGTATTTGTGCCCTAGGCTAAACTAAACTAAACTAAACAAAACTAAACTAAACTATTCACGTATTTGTGCCCTAGGCTAAGCTAAACTAAACTAAACTAAACTAAACTATTCACGTATTTGTGCCCTAGGCTAAGCTAAACTAAACTAAACTAAACTAAACTAAACTAAACTATTCACGTATTTGTGCCCGAGGCTAAACTAAACTAAACTAAACTATGCTATTCACGTATTTGTGCCCTAGGCTAAACTAAACTAAACTAAACTAAACTAAACTAAACTAAACTAAACTAAACTAAACTAAACTAAACTAAACTATTCACGTATTTGTGCCCGAGGCTAAACTAAACTAAACTAAACTAAACTAAACTAAACTAAACTAAACTAAACTAAACTATTCACGTATTTGTGCCCTAGGCTAAGCTAAACTAAACTAAACTAAACTATTCACGTATTTGTGCCCTAGGCTAAACTAAACTAAACTAAACTAAACTAAACTAAACTAAACTAAACTAAACTAAACTAAACTAAACTAAACTAAACTATTCACGTATTTGTGCCCTAGGCTAAGCTAAACTAAACTAAACTAAACTAAACTAAACTAAACTAAACTAAACTATTCACGTATTTGTGCCCGAGGCTAAACTAAACTAAACTAAACTATACTATTCACGTATTTGTGCCCTAGGCTAAACTAAACTAAACTAAACTAAACTAAACTAAACTAAACTAAACTAAACTATTCACGTATTTGTGCCCTAGGCTAAGCTAAACTAAACTAAACTAAACTAAACTATTCACGTATTTGTGCCCTAGGCTAAGCTAAACTAAACTAAACTAAACTAAACTAAACTAAACTAAACTAAACTAAACTAAACTAAACTAAACTAAACTAAACTATTCACGTATTTGTGCCCGAGGCTAAACTAAACTAAACTAAACTATACTATTCACGTATTTGTGCCCTAGGCTAAACTAAACTAAACTAAACTAAACTAAACTAAGCTAAGCTAAGCTAAGCTAAGCTAAGCTAAGCTAAACTAAGCTAAGCTAAGCTAAACTAAACTAAACTAAACTAAACTAAACTAAACTTAACTAAACTATTCACGTATTTGTGCCCTAGGCTAAACTAAACTAAACTATTCACATATATGTGCCCTAGGCTAAACTAAACTAAACTAAACTATTCACATATATGTGCCCTAGGCTAAACTAAACTATTCACATATATGTGCCCTAGGCTAAACTAAACTTAACTAAACTATTCACATATATGTGCCCTAGGCTAAACTAAACTAAACTAAACTATTCACATATATGTGCCCTAGGCTAAACTAAACTAAACTATTCACATATATGTGCCCTAGGCTAAACTAAACTAAACTAAATTATTCACGTATATGTGCCCTAGGCTAAACTAAACTAAACTAAACTAAACTAAACTAAACTAAACTAAACTAAACTAAACTAAACTAAACTAAACTAAACTAAACTATTCACATATATGTGCCCTAGGCTAAACTAAACTAAATTATTCACATATATGTGCCCGAGGCTAAGCTAAACTAAACTAAACTAAACTAAACTAAACTAAACTAAACTGAACTATTCACATATATGTGCCCGAGACTAAACTAAACTAAACTAAACTAAACTAAACTAAACTAAACTAAGCTAACCTAAGCTAAACTAAACTAAACTAAACTAAACTAAACTAAACTAAACTAAACTAAACTAAACTAAACTAAACTAAACTAAACTATTCACGTATTTGTGCCCTAGGCTAAACTAAACTAAACTAAACTAAACTAAACTAAACTAAACTAAGCTAAGCTAAACTAAACTAAACTAAACTAAACTAAACTAAACTAAACTAAACTAAACTAAACTATTCACGTATTTGTGCCCTAGGCTAAACTAAACTAAACTAAACTAAACTAAACTAAACTAAACTAAACTAAACTAAACTAAACTAAACTATTCACGTATTTGTGCCCTAGGCTAAGCTAAACTAAACTAAACTAAACTAAACTATTCACGTATTTGTGCCCTAGGCTAAGCTAAACTAAACTAAACTAAACTAAACTAAACAAAACTATTCACGTATTTGTGCCCGAGGCTAAACTAAACTAAACTAAACTATACTATTCACGTATTTGTGCCCTAGGCTAAACTAAACTAAACTAAACTAAACTAAACTAAACTAAACTAAACTAAACTAAACTAAACTAAACTAAACTATTCACGTATTTGTGCCCGAGGCTAAACTAAACTAAACTAAACTAAACTAAACTAAACTAAACTAAACTAAACTAAACTAAACTAAACTAAACTATTCACGTATTTGTGCCCTAGGCTAAGCTAAACTAAACTAAACTAAACTATTCACGTATTTGTGCCCTAGGCTAAGCTAAACTAAACTAAACTAAACTAAACTAAACTAAACTAAACTAAACTAAACTAAACTAAACTAAACTATTCACGTATTTGTGCCCTAGGCTAAGCTAAACTAAACTAAACTAAACTAAACTATTCACGTATTTGTGCCCTAGGCTAAGCTAAACTAAACTAAACTAAACTAAACTAAACTAAACTAAACTATTCACGTATTTGTGCCCGAGGCTAAACTAAACTAAACTAAACTATACTATTCACGTATTTGTGCCCTAGGCTAAACTAAACTAAACTAAACTAAACTAAACTAAGCTAAGCTAAGCTAAGCTAAGCTAAGCTAAGCTAAGCTAAGCTAAGCTAAGCTAAGCTAAACTAAACTAAACTAAACTAAACTAAACTAAACTTAACTAAACTATTCACGTATTTGTGCCCTAGGCTAAACTAAACTAAACTATTCACATATATGTGCCCTAGGCTAAACTAAACTAAACTAAACTATTCACATATATGTGCCCTAGGCTAAACTAAACTATTCACATATATGTGCCCTAGGCTAAACTAAACTTAACTAAACTATTCACATATATGTGCCCTAGGCTAAACTAAACTAAACTAAACTATTCACATATATGTGCCCTAGGCTAAACTAAACTAAACTATTCACATATATGTCCCCTAGGCTAAACTAAACTAAACTAAATTATTCACGTATATGTGCCCTAGGCTAAACTAAACTAAACTAAACTAAACTAAACTAAACTAAACTAAACTAAACTAAACTAAACTAAACTATTCACATATATGTGCCCTAGGCTAAACTAAACTAAATTATTCACATATATGTGCCCGAGGCTAAACTAAACTAAACTAAACTAAACTAAACTAAACTAAACTAAACTAAACTGAACTATTCACATATATGTGCCCGAGGCTAAACTAAACTAAACTAAACTAAACTAAACTAAACTAAACTAAACTAAACTAAACTAAACTAAACTAATCTAAACTAAACTAAGCTAACCTAAGCTAAACTAAACTAAACTAAACTAAACTAAACTAAACTAAACTAAACTAAACTAAACTAAACTATTCACGTATTTGTGCCCTAGGCTAAACTAAACTAAACTAAACTAAACTAAACTAAACTAAACTAAACTAAACTAAACTAAACTAAGCTAAGCTAAGCTAAACTAAACTAAACTAAACTAAACTAAACTAAACTAAACTAAACTAAACTAAACTATTCACGTATTTGTGCCCTAGGCTAAACTAAACTAAACTAAACTAAACTAAACTAAACTATTCACGTATTTGTGCCCTAGGCTAAGCTAAACTAAACTAAACTAAACTAAACTAAACTAAACTATTCACGTATTTGTGCCCTAGGTAAACTAAACTAAACTAAACTATTCACGTATTTGTGCCCTAGGCTAAGCTAAACTAAACTAAACTAAACTAAACTAAACTAAACTAAACTATTCACGTATTTGTGCCCGAGGCTAAACTAAACTAAACTAAACTATACTATTCACGTATTTGTGCCCTAGGCTAAACTAAACTAAACTAAACTAAACTAAACTATTCACGTATTTGTGCCCGAGGCTAAACTAAACTAAACTAAACTAAACTAAACTAAACTAAACTAAACTAAACTAAACTAAACTATTCACGTATTTGTGCCCTAGGCTAAGCTAAACTAAACTAAACTAAACTATTCACGTATTTGTGCCCTAGGCTAAGCTAAACTAAACTAAACTAAACTAAACTAAACTAAACTAAACTAAACTAAACTATTCACGTATTTGTGCCCGAAGCTAAACTAAACTAAACTAAACTATACTATTCACGTATTTGTGCCCTAGGCTATACTAAACTTAAACTAAACTAAACTATTCACGTATTTGTGCCCGAGGCTAAACTAAACTAAACTAAACTAAACTAAACTAAACTAAACTAAACTAAACTAAACTAAACTAAACTAAACTATTCACGTATTTGTGCCCTAGGCTAAGCTAAACTAAACTAAACTAAACTATTCACGTATTTGTGCCCTAGGCTAAGCTAAACTAAACTAAACTAAACTAAACTAAACTAAACTAAACTAAACTAAACTATTCACGTATTTGTGCCCGAAGCTAAACTAAACTAAACTAAACTATACTATTCACGTATTTGTGCCCTAGGCTATACTAAACTAAACTAAACTAAACTAAACTAAACTAAACTAAACTATTCACGTATTTGTGCCGAGGCTAAACTAAACTAAACTAAACTAAACTATTCACATATTTGTGCCCTAGGCTATACTAAACTAAACTAAACTAAACTAAACTAAACTAAACTAAACTAAACTAAACTAAACTAAACTATTCACGTATTTGTGCCCGAGGCTAAACTAAACTAAACTAAACTATTCACGTATTTGTGCCCGAGGCTAAACTAAACTAAACTAAACTATTCACGTATTTGTGCCGAGGCTAAACTAAACTAAACTAAACTATTCACATATTTGTGCCCTAGGCTAAACTAAACTAAACTAAACTAAACTAAACTAAACTAAACTAAACTAAACTAAACTAAACTAAACTAAACTAAACTAAGCTATTCACGTATTTGTGCCCTAGGCTAAGCTAAACTAAACTATACTATTCACGTATTTGTGCCCTAGGCTATACTAAACTAAACTAAACTAAACTAAACTAAACTAAACTAAACTAAACTAAACTAAACTAAACTATTCACGTATTTGTGCCGAGGCTAAACTAAACTAAACTAAACTAAACTATTCACATATTTGTGCCCTAGGCTATACTAAACTAAACTAAACTAAACTAAACTAAACTAAACTAAACTAAACTAAACTAAACTAAACTATTCACGTATTTGTGCCCGAGGCTAAACTAAACTAAACTAAACTATTCACGTATTTGTGCCCGAGGCTAAACTAAACTAAACTAAACTATTCACGTATTTGTGCCGAGGCTAAACTAAACTAAACTAAACTATTCACATATTTGTGCCCTAGGCTAAACTAAACTAAACTAAACTAAACTAAACTAAACTAAACTAAACTAAACTAAACTAAACTAAACTAAACTAAGCTATTCACGTATTTGTGCCCTAGGCTAAGCTAAACTAAACTAAACTATTTACGTATTTGTGCCCGAGGCTAAACTAAACTTAACTAAACAAAACAAAACTATTCACGTATTTGTGCCCTAGGCTAAACTAAACTAAACTAAACTAAACTAAGCTATTCACGTATTTGTGCCCTAGGCTAAACTAAACTAAACTAAACTATTCACGTATTTGTGCCCTAGGCTAGGCTAAACTAAACTAAACTAAACTATTCACATATATGTGCCCTAGGCTAAACTAAACTTAACTAAACTATTCACATATATGTGCCCTAGGCTAAACTAAACTAAACTAAACTATTCACATATATGTGCCCTAGGCTAAACTAAACTAAACTATTCACATATATGTGCCCGAGGCTAAACTAAACTAAACTAAACTAAACTAAACTGAACTATTCACATATATGTGCCCGAGGCTAAACTAAACTAAACTAAACTAAACTAAGCTAAGCTAAGCTAAGCTAAGCTAAGCTAAGCTAAACTAAACTAAACTAAACTAAACTAAACTAAACTAAACTAAACTTAACTAAACTATTCACGTATTTGTGCCCTAGGCTAAACTAAACTAAACTATTCACATATATGTGCCCTAGGCTAAACTAAACTAAACTAAACTATTCAAATATATGTGCCCTAGGCTAAACTAAACTATTCACATATATGTGCCCTAGGCTAAACTAAACTTAACTAAACTATTCACATATATGTGCCCTAGGCTAAACTAAACTAAACTAAACTATTCACATATATGTGCCCTAGGCTAAACTAAACTAAACTATTCACATATATGTGCCCTAGGCTAAACTAAACTAAACTAAATTATTCACGTATATGTGCCCTAGGCTAAACTAAACTAAACTAAACTAAACTAAACTAAACTAAACTAAACTAAACTAAACTAAACTAAACTATTCACATATATGTGCCCAAGGCTAAACTAAACTAAACTAAACTATTCACATATATGTGCCCTAGGCTAAACTAAACTAAATTATTCACATATATGTGCCCAAGGCTAAACTAAACTAAACTAAACTAAACTAAACTAAACTAAACTAAACTAAACTAAACTAAACTAAACTAAACTAAACTAAACTAAACTGAACTATTCACATATATGTGCCCGAGGCTAAACTAAACTAAACTAAACTAAACTAAACTAAACTAAACTAAACTAAACTAAACTAAACTAAGCTAAACTAAACTAAACTAAACTAAACTAAACTAAACTAAACTATTCACGTATTTGTGCCCTAGGCTAAACTAAACTAAACTAAACTAAACTAAACTAAACTAAACTAAACTAAACTAAGCTAAACTAAACTAAACTAAACTAAACTAAACTAAACTAAACTAAACTAAACTATTCACGTATTTGTGCCCTAGGCTAAACTAAACTAAACTAAACTAAACTAAACTAAACTATTCACGTATTTGTGCCCTAGGCTAAGCTAAACTAAACTAAACTAAACTAAACTATTCACGTATTTGTGCCCTAGGCTAAGCTAAACTAAACTAAACTAAACTAAACTAAACTAAACTAAACTATTCACGTATTTGTTCCCGAGGCTAAACTAAACTAAACTAAACTATACTATTCACGTATTTGTGCCCTAGGCTAAACTAAACTAAACTAAACTAAACTAAACTAAACTAAACTAAACTATTCACGTATTTGTGCCCGAGGCTAAACTAAACTAAACTAAACTAAACTAAACTAAACTAAACTAAACTAAACTAAACTAAACTATTCACGTATTTGTGCCCTAGGCTAAGCTAAACTAAACTAAACTAAACTATTCACGTATTTGTGCCCTAGGCTAAGCTAAACTAAACTAAACTAAACTAAACTAAACTAAACTAAACTAAACTAAACTAAACTAAACTATTCACGTATTTGTGCCCGAGGCTAAACTAAACTAAACTAAACTATACTATTCACGTATTTGTGCCCTAGGCTATACTAAACTAAACTAAACTAAACTAAACTAAACTAAACTAAACTAAACTATTCACGTATTTGTGCCGAGGCTAAACTAAACTAAACTAAACTAAACTATTCACATATTTGTGCCCTAGGCTATACTAAACTAAACTAAACTAAACTAAACTAAACTAAACTAAACTAAACTAAACTAAACTAAAGTAAACTATTCACGTATTTGTGCCCGAGGCTAAACTAAACTAAACTAAACTATTCACGTATTTTTGCCCGAGGCTAAACTAAACTAAACTAAACTATTCACGTATTTGTGCCGAGGCTAAACTAAACTAAACTAAACTAAACTATTCACATATTTGTGCCCTAGGCTAAACTAAACTAAACTAAACTAAACTAAACTAAACTAAACTAAACTAAACTAAACTAAACTAAACTAAGCTATTCACGTATTTGTTCCCTAGGCTAAGCTAAACTAAACTAAACTATTTACGTATTTGTGCCCGAGGCTAAACTAAACTTAACTAAACAAAACAAAACTATTCACGTATTTGTGCCCTAGGCTAAACTAAACTAAACTAAACTAAACTAAGCTATTCACGTATTTGTGCCCTAGGCTAAACTAAACTAAACTAAACTAAACTAAACTAAACAATATAAAATAAACTAGTCTTGTCTGATGCTTTTATTTTTTTATAGCTGGGCTTTTATTTTGAAACGGAAACGCCCTTTCCTGTTCTCCACTTGGTCAGCTGACCGTCGGTCGGTCGGTCCGCTGACTGTCAAACAACCGAAACCGCCTCTGAGACCCGGTCTCGGAACCTACAGGACGTCCAGAACCTAACTAGAATCTCCGTATTAGCCAGCCCGGAGATCCCGGCTGGTGGAGCTCCGAACCCCGGACTGGTTCCTCTACCGTGTACCCGCCAGGAGGCCCGATCTCCGGCCTGAACTCATCCGCTCTTCCTGCTGCCGTCTCCGCTGTGAGGCCGGTAGGCTGGTTCCTGTCCGTCCGCAGCCTGAGCGACCCGAGGCGGCCTGCCCAGCCCTGCATCGCCCCGGAGCAGCATGGCCCCGCTGGATGTGGCCCTGCAGGGCTTCTCGGTGTTCGGCCTGGTTCTGTTCGTGGTTCTGTGGCTCATGCACTTCATGTCCATCATCTATGTGTGAGTGACGCTCAGCTAACGGCTAACTGCTAACAACGGCTGCGGGGAATCAATGATCGGGTCACCGACCCAGGGTTAGAGCCCAGCCCGGTGCTGGCTCCGGTAGCGGCGGGTAACTGCGGGCCGGTGTCCCGGTGATCTTCGCGGACTCAAGCTGAACGTTTGGACCTTAAATCGGGTCTCAGACGTGTTCAAACTGGGGCTAAAATCAGATGTTATTCCGCTTTAATCTGATTAGCTTCCTGCTTTGCTCTCAGCGAACCTCATTTAAAAAAAACAGATAATTATGTTTTCATTCCTCCTGAGACGTTAGTGTTAGTTTCTAATCATGATTAATTATCCTATTAAATCCTAAATATGTCAAACTTTAATTCGGCACTAATTCTGCATCTATGACGTCATTATTCAGCGGTTAGTTGGGCTGTCTGCAGAGGTGGGAGTCATCAGCACAGAGTCACCGATGGACAGAACCGGTTGAGGCATAGCTGCAGCCATGTTGGCAGCCTGGTGGTTCTGACTGTTCTAACCTCTGGTTCTGCAGCAACAGTCTTCAGTCGGAAGCCTTAAGAAATTGGTGGTAACACTGACTGCTACTGGAGATCCTTCCTGCCCACAGCATCACCATCCACACCGACTCTGGAGATACTTGGGTGATCTGAGTTATGACAACATTTAGTTTAGTATTTTTGATTTGAGATGTTCCTCCTCAGTCTGGAAGATCACAGGATTCCTGGTCCTCAGGGTGGGTTAGCTGCTTCCAGCTCCGACTCCTCTGATTGGTCTGAGCTGATGACCTCATCAGCATCGTTTACCTTCTCCTCATGTTGTACTGAGGAAGGAATACAGCAGAGCTTCAGTCTGAGCTGAGGCTGAACCTGTGTTCGTTCTTCTGCTGGACGTCCAGATTCCTTCTGGACTCTTTAGGAGCTTTAAGGAGATTAGAAAGTCTCAGATCTGTGAAACATTCCTGGGAATCCTGAAGGTGGGAGAACACAGTGAGGAGGAGAACAGCTCCCCCTGGTGGGACGGAGGTGACCGAGCAGCGCTACATCTGCTGATAAAGGTCATCTGAGGTCAAATGGGGGGGTAGAAATGATGAACATGTTAGAAATGATCGCTCCAGGCTAGCTCTGTTAGCTCGTAGCTACATGGGCTCAGAGTTTGATGGGTGTCAATCATCCGCCTCCACCCTCACGTGACGAGATGCGGCCAAGATGGCGGCGGTGGGTACCGCCCACTGGGCTTCGTCTCTTCAGAAACCTACGTGTGACTTCACGGAGACTCCGCCCCTCTTATTTATAGTCTGGTTGGAGCGCAGCAGGAGTTCTGATGAAGGTCAGGAAGGGTAACATGGACTTCAGAACCGGTTCATGTCCATTTATTGACGTAACCTCCAGATGTTTCTCTGCTCCTCTCAGACACAACCGGCCCTTTAAGGAACCAGATAAAGACGTCCGAGTATCACGACTGTTTGAGCAGCGAGTTGCGTCACTGATCAGAGCTAAAAGGCGCCACAGCAGCAGAAACAACCAGAGATCAACATGGAAGGAGCAACTTGTTGCTGCGTTTCTGTTCTTATAAACTGATTCATCAGCAACTCTTCTTATACTTACAAAGCTTGTTTGGTGACATCATTTCTTTCTGAATTACAAGCAATCAAAGAGAGGTCATTCCGAGTACACACCCCCATGGTACTCCTTGGTTCCTGAAAACGACCCTGTGGGCCCGATGGAAACAGGCGGATACCGGGAAGGTCCTACCCGTGTTCTGGACCCTGGTGTCGGCTCAGGAGGTTCTGTTAAGGTCCAATAATTCAGAATGCATCCGTTTCCCACCTGAGTATTCAGTAGGAGGAACATGAGACAGGTGACCTCTGACCTTCTGCATCAGTTCAGGGTCTCTGCAGGCGGAGCTGTGGTTCTGCTGCTGATTATTAGGGCGGTTCCCCCCAACCAGAACCAGAACCTAGCTGGTTCTTTTGCTACAGCCCGGGCCCGGTCGCTGCTGGGTCCTGACGTGAAGGTTCGACTTGATGTTGACCTCTGACCTTTGTTTCAGGCGTCTCCACCTCCATAAGAAGAGGTCCGAGGTCAAGCAGCCGTTTGCTCAGGTCCTGGGCGTTTCTCTGCTGAAGCCGCTGAAGGGCGTCGACCCCAACCTGATCTCCAACCTGGAGACCTTCTTCATGCTGGACTACCCCAAGGTAAGGACCATGACATCACTTCCTGTTTCCAGCCCCCAGGTTCTGGTTCTGTGTGTAGAACCATGTGGCTTTCCTGTCAGGAACCAGAACCAGAACCTGGTGCTGCTTAACGAGGAGCCTTAACGAGCTGGCCCAGGTACTCAGGTGTGTGTTTGTGTTTCAGTACGAGATCCTGCTGTGTGTCCAGGATCAGGACGATCCAGCTGTGGACGTCTGCAAGAAGCTGCTGGGGAAATATCCCAACGTTGATGCTGGACTGTTCATCGGTGAGTTAAGAACCGCCTCTGCTTCCTGGCTCCGCCCCCTGCCTCGCGTCACCCTCCTCTTCCTCCTCTTCTTCCTCCTCAGGTGGGAAGAAGGTTGGAATCAACCCGAAGATCAACAACCTGATGCCCGGATACGAAGCGGCTAAATATGGACTAGTGTGGATCTGTGACAGCGGCATCAGAGGTCAGAACCAGAACCATGCTGTTGTTACCAGAAAATTGAAGCCAGCTCAGAACATCCATAGATCCAACGGGAAAAACAGAACCAGAACTGGGTCCCTGATGCTGAACTATGAGACTAATCTGTGATCAGAACCTGGGTTCTGTTGGACTGGAGCTGCTGAACCGGTTCTGACGGGTTCCCTGTTGGCCCTGAGGAAACCTGCAGCTGCACAGAATCAGAACATCATCAAAAGGTCAATTTTTCTCTGTTCACTGAGGAACGCTTTGGGTTTTAAACCAGAACCAGAAACGGCTCTGGTAGAACCTGAGGAAAAGAATCACAGAGCTTCACATTTGATGATGTTCTGGTTCTGATGTTCTGGAGATAAAGCGCCAGGTGTTAGCCTCAGGTGTTAGCGCCAGGTGTTAGCGCCAGGTGTTAGCGCCAGGTGTTAGCACCAGGTGTTAGCCTCAGGTGTTAGCGCCAGGTGTTAGCGACAGGTGTTAGCGCCAGGTGTTAGCGCCAGGTGTTAGCACCAGGTGTTAGCCTAAGGTATTAGCACCAGGTGTTAGCCCCAGGTTTTAGCACCAGGTGTTAGCCCCAGGTGTTAGCCTCAGTTGTTAGCGCCAGGTGTTAGCCTCAGGTGTTAGCGCCAGGTGTTGGCCTCAAGTATTAGCGCCAGGTGTTGGCCTCAAGTATTAGCGCCAGGTGTTGGCCTCAAGTATTAGCGCCAGGTGTTGGCCTCAAGTATTAGCGCCAGGTGTTAGCCTCAAGTATTAGCGCCAGGTGTTAGCCTCAGGTATTAGTGCCAGGTGTTAGCCTCAGGTGTTTGCGCCAGGTGTTTGCGCCAGGTGTTTGCGCCAGGTGTTTGCGCCAGGTGTTAGCGCCAGGTGTTAGCGCCAGGTGTTAGCGCCAGGTGTTAGCGCCAGGTGTTAGCCTCAAGTATTAGCGCCAGGTGTTAGCCTCAAGTATTAGCGCCAGGTGTTTGCGCCAGGTGTTTGCGCCAGGTGTTTGCGCCAGGTGTTTGTGCCAGGTGTTTGTGCCAGGTGTTTGCGCCAGGTGTTAGCCCCAGGTGTTAGCCCCAGGTGTTAGCCCCAGGTGTTAGCCCCAGGTGTTAGCGCCAGGTGTTAGCCTCAAGTATTAGACTCAGGTGTTAGCCTCAGGTGTTTTAGCGCCAGGTATTAGCGCCAGGTATTAGCACCAGGTGTTAGCCTCAGGTGTTAGCGCCAGGTGTTAGCCTCTGGTATTAGCGCCAGGTGTTAGCCTCAGGTGTTAGCGCCAGGTTTTAGCCCCAGGTGCTAGCCTTAGGTGCTAGCCTTAGGTGCTAGCCTTAGGTGCTAGCCTTAGGTGCTAGCCTTAGGTGCTAGCCTTAGGTGTTAGCGCCAGGTGTTAGCGCCAGGTGTTAGCGCCAGGTGTTAGCACCAGGTGTTAGGACCAGGTGTTAGCACCAGGTGTTAGCACCAGGTGTTAGCCTCAAGTATTAGCGCCAGGTGTTAGCCTCAAGTATTAGCGCCAGGTGTTAGCCTCAGGTGTTTGCGCCAGGTGTTAGCGCCAGGTGTTAGCCTCAAGTATTAGCGCCAGGTGTTAGCCTCAGGTATTAGCGCCAGGTGTTAGCCTCAGGTATTAGTGCCAGGTATTAGCCTCAGGTATTAGTGCCAGGTATTAGTGCCAGGTGTTAGCACCAGGTGTTAGGACCAGGTGTTAGCACCAGGTGTTAGCACCAGGTGTTAGCCTCAAGTATTAGCGCCAGGTGTTAGCCTCAAGTATTAGCGCCAGGTGTTAGCCTCAGGTGTTTGCGCCAGGTGTTAGCGCCAGGTGTTAGCCTCAAGTATTAGCGCCAGGTGTTAGCCTCAGGTATTAGCGCCAGGTGTTAGCCTCAGGTATTAGCGCCAGGTATTAGTGCCAGGTGTTAGTGCCAGGTGTTTGCGCCAGATGTTTGCGCCAGGTGTTTGCGCCAGGTGTTTGCGCCAGGTGTTTGCGCCAGGTGTTTGCGCCAGGTGTTTGCGCCAGGTGTTTGCGCCAGGTGTTTGCGCCAGGTGTTTGCGCCAGGTGTTAGCGCGAGGTGTTAGCGCAAGGTGTTAGCCTCAAGTATTAGCGGCAGGTGTTAGCCTCAGGTGTTAGCCTCTGGTATTAGCGCCAGGTGTTAGCGCCAGGTGTTAGCCTCAGGTGTTAGCGCCAGGTGTTAGCGCCAGGTGTTAGCGCCAGGTCTTAGCGCCAGGTGTTAGCGCCAGGTGTTAGCGCCAGGTGTTAGCGCCAGGTGTTAGCGGCAGGTGTTAGCCTCAGGTGTTAGCCTCTGGTATTAGCGCCAGGTGTTAGCCTCAGGTGTTAGCCTCAGGTGTTAGCCTCAGGTGTTAGCGCCAGGTGTTTGCCTCTGGTGTTAGCGCCAGGCGTTTGCCTCTGGTGTTAGCGCCAGGCGTTTGCCTCTGGTGTTAGCGCCAGGCGTTTGCCTCTGGTGTTAGCGCCAGGCGTTTGCCTCTGGTGTTAGCGCCAGGTGTTAGCCTCAGGTATTAGCGCCAGGTGTTAGCCTTAGGTATTAGTCCCAGGTGTTTGCACCAGGTGTTTGCCTTAGGTGTTAGCGCCAGGTGTTAGCCTCAGGTGTTAGCCCCAGGTGTTAGCCTCAGGTGTTAGCCCCAGGTGCTAGCCTTAGGTGCTAGCCTTAGGTGCTAGCACTAGGTGTTAGCGCCAGGTGTCAGCGCCAGGTGTTAGCCTCAGCTGTTAGCCCCAGGTGCTAGCCTTAGGTGCTAGCCTTAGGTGCTAGCCCTAGGTGCTAGCCCTAGGTGTTAGCGCCAGGTGTTAGCGCCAGGTGTTAGCGCCAGGTGTTAGCGCCAGGTGTTTGCCTCTGGTGTTAGCACCAGGTGTTAGCACCAGGTGTTTGCCTCTGGTGTTAGCACCAGGTGTTTGCCTCTGGTGTTAGCACCAGGTGTTTGCCTCTGGTGTTAGCACCAGGTGTTTGCCTCTGGTGTTTGCCTCTGGTGTTAGCACCAGGTGTTTGCCTCTGGTGTTTGCCTCTGGTGTTTGCCTCTGGTGTTTGCCTCTGGTGTTTGCCTCTGGTGTTAGCACCAGGTGTTAGCATCAGGTGTTTGCCTCTGGTGTTAGCACCAGGTGTTAGCACCAGGTGTTAGCACCAGGTGTTTGCCTCTGGTGTTAGCACCAGGTGTTTGCCTCTGGTGTTAGCACCAGGTGTTTGCCTCTGGTGTTAGCGCCAGGTGTTAGCGCCAGGTGTTAGCGCGAGGTGTTAGCGCGAGGTGTTAGCCCCAGGTGTTAGCCTCAAGTATTAGCCCCAGGTGTTAGCCTCAGGTGTTAGCCTCAGGTGTTTGCGCCAGGTGTTTGCGCCAGGTGTTAGCCTCAGGTGTTAGCGCCAGGTGTTAGCGCCAGGTGTTAGCGCCAGGTGTTAGCGCCAGGTGTTAGCGCCAGGTGTTAGCGCCAGGTGTTAGCGCCAGGTGTTAGCGCCAGGTGTTAGCGGCAGGTGTTAGCGGCAGGTGTTAGCGGCAGGTGTTAGCGGCAGGTGTTAGCGGCAGGTGTTAGCCTCAGGTGTTAGCCTCAGGTGTTAGCCTCAGGTGTTAGCCTCAGGTGTTAGCGCCAGGTGTTAGCCTCAGGTGTTAGCCTCAGGTGTTAGCCTCTGGTATTAATGCCAGGTGTTAGCCTCAGGTGTTAGCCTCAGGTGTTAGCGCCAGGTGTTAGCACCAGGTGTTTGCCTCTGGTGTTAGCACCAGGTGTTTGCCTCTGGTGTTTGCCTCTGGTGTTTGCCTCTGGTGTTAGCGCCAGGTGTTTGCCTCTGGTGTTAGCGCCAGGCGTTTGCCTCTGGTGTTAGCGCCAGGCGTTTGCCTCTGGTGTTAGCGCCAGGCGTTTGCCTCTGGTGTTAGCGCCAGGCGTTTGCCTCTGGTGTTAGCGCCAGGTGTTAGCCTCAGGTATTAGCGCCAGGTGTTAGCCTTAGGTATTAGTCCCAGGTGTTTGCACCAGGTGTTTGCCTTAGGTGTTAGCGCCAGGTGTTAGCCTCAGGTGTTAGCCCCAGGTGTTAGCCCCAGGTGTTAGCCTCAGGTGTTAGCCCCAGGTGCTAGCCTTAGGTGCTAGCCTTAGGTGCTAGCCTTAGGTGTTAGCACTAGGTGTTAGCGCCAGGTGTCAGCGCCAGGTGTTAGCCTCAGCTGTTAGCCCCAGGTGCTAGCCTTAGGTGCTAGCCTTAGGTGCTAGCCCTAGGTGCTAGCCCTAGGTGTTAGCGCCAGGTGTTAGCGCCAGGTGTTAGCGCCAGGTGTTAGCGCCAGGTGTTAGCGCCAGGTGTTAGCGCCAGGTGTTTGCCTCTGGTGTTAGCACCAGGTGTTAGCACCAGGTGTTTGCCTCTGGTGTTAGCACCAGGTGTTTGCCTCTGGTGTTAGCACCAGGTGTTTGCCTCTGGTGTTAGCACCAGGTGTTTGCCTCTGGTGTTTGCCTCTGGTGTTTGCACCAGGTGTTTGCCTCTGGTGTTTGCCTCTGGTGTTTGCCTCTGGTGTTAGCACCAGGTGTTAGCACCAGGTGTTTGCCTCTGGTGTTAGCACCAGGTGTTTGCCTCTGGTGTTAGCACCAGGTGTTTGCCTCTGGTGTTAGCACCAGGTGTTTGCCTCTGGTGTTAGCGCCAGGTGTTAGCGCCAGGTGTTAGCGCCAGGTGTTAGCGCCAGGTTTTAGCCCCAGGTGCTAGCCTTAGGTGTTAGCCTTAGGTGTTGGCGCCAGGTGTTGGCGCCAGGTGTTGGCGCCAGGTGTTGGCGCCAGGTGTTGGCGCCAGGTGTTGGCGCCAGGTGTTGGCGCCAGGTGTTGGCGCCAGGTGTTAGCATCAGGTGTTTGCTTCTGACCCCGCCCCTCCTCTCTTCTACAGTGAAACCGGACACCCTGACCGATCTGACCAATCAGATGACAGAGAAGGTGGGTCTGGTCCACGGGCTGCCGTACGTCGCCGATCGCCAAGGCTTTGCCGCCACTCTTGAGCAGGTGAGGTCAGGCTTTGAGGCCAGCCCTCTAAGTGGGCGGGGCCTATAGCTAACTGCAGCCCCCCCCTCCTGTGTGCAGGTGTACTTTGGGACGTCCCACCCACGCTCCTACATCTCGGCCAATGTGACGGGGATCAAGTGTGTGACGGGAATGTCGTGCCTGATGAGGAAGGACGTGCTGGACCAGGCGGGGGGGCTGGTGGCCTTCGCTCAGTACATCGCTGAGGATTACTTCATGGCCAAGGCCATCGCAGACAGGTTAACACATTAGCATTAGCACGCCGGAGAGCCCTTCTTCCTCTGGTTGATGACTGACACGTTTTCTACTTCCAGAGGATGGAAGTTCTCCATGGCAACACAGGTGGCGCTGCAGAACTCGGGCTCCTACTCCATCGGACAATTCCAGTCCCGGATGATCAGGTGAGCTGCAGGCTGGCACCCGATTGGCTGCTTGTCCAAGACAACGTGTTAATAAAGTTTGTTTGAACAGGTGGACCAAGCTGCGGATCAACATGGTTCCGGCCACCGTCCTGGAGCCCATCTCCGAGTGCTTCCTGGCCAGCCTCATCATTGGGTGGGCCGCACATCACGTGTTCAGGTAGGGCCAATCACAGAGCAGCAGCCCAGGGGGCGGGGCTACAGCAGGCTTACAGTGAGGTCACGGGGAGCTAACGAGTCTCCTCCCCTTCCGGTCGACCAGGGGTCTCCTGAATGAAACTGAAAGCTAACATTAGCTACATTGTAGAGCTCGTCCTCCATGTTGGCTCTGTTTCTCCTCCAGCATAGCTACAGATTTATAGACGTTTAATTCAGATCAATTCAAAAATACTTTATTGATCCCAGAGGGAAATTAAATATTGCTATAGCTCATATAAATTAATTCTTTAAGGAGTTGTTGTAGATATAATTTATAATGCTCCTTCCTTCATCCTGGAAGAAGGATGTGAAGCTCGCTAAACTCACCGCCATTTTTCTTCTTCTTCCTCTTCAGTTGTAGTCCACTACGTGTTTTCACACAAAACCTAAAGTAACTTTGCCGCCTGTTGAAAAATTAGCGTTTTCTCTGCATCAAAATGTGTCTGTAAAATTTACAGACCTCAAATGTTAAATCCATAAAACATTTCAAACGGGATCAGAAAATAACTTTTATAGCTCCATTGACTCTCATTCATTGGACAGGATGGAGATGGGCGGGGCTTAGGCTTCCCATAGACAGAGGCATGAAAGAGACCCGTTATGGTGTCTGCCGCGATCCCAGGGAGCCTAACCTTCCCTGGATCAGGTCACAGGACAGCTGTGGGCGGGGCTTAAGATATAACGTCTCCACTGGATCAGAACACTTGAACCCAGACAGTTGCTGAGACTGAAACATTAGTTCAGGTCATGTGACCCTGATGGACACAGCTGATTGGTTTCTGTGTTACAGGTGGGACATGATGGTCTTCTTCATGTGTCACTGCCTCGCCTGGTTCATCGCCGACTACATCCAGCTCACTGGAGTTCAGGTAGGTCAGAGGCTTTTAATTTGAAAGGGTGTCGGCAGCATCATGCTGAGGTGTCAGACTGAATCAGCATGTGACCACGTTGATGTAAAGATTAAACAAGGAAACATGATGTGTTCTAATTGGCTGACTTGCTGATGACATCACCGACAGGGCGGTCCTCTGAGCTTCTCCAAGCTGGACTTCGCCGTGGCCTGGTTCATCAGGGAGTCCATGGCCGTGCAGATCTTCCTGTCGGCGCTGTGGGACCCCACCATCAGCTGGAGAACGGGTCGGTACCGGCTGCGCTGCGGCGGCACCGCCGAGGAGATTCTGGATGTCTAGTTACCACGGCAACCAGCTGCTCCACAACGTTACAATGAGCAGGCAGAGACTGATTTATATGAGAGGGTGTGTGTGTGTGTGCGTGTTTTAATTATTTATGTTACCGTTGGTGCTAAAAAATAAAAGGACAGAACGAGTGGATCAGAGCGCCGCACCGAAGAACAAAGAGAAAACAGAGGAGTGACGCATCGCACTGAATAACCTGATCTCTGATCTGCCAGACTCATTGGTCCTTCTTAAAAAAACAACAACTTAAAATAGGAAATCAGAGCAGCAACAAGACTTTTATTTTGAAATTCACAGGAAATCTGCTCTACTTCTTCTACCTTCACCTGTTAACCACCATCTGTTGGTTATGATGCCACCTGCTGGTCACTAACCAGCTCCGCCTGCTGGTCATGTGACTTATAGCTCCGCCTGCTGGTCACTAACTAGCTCCGCCTGCTGGTCATGCGACTTATAGCTCAGCCTGCTGGTCATGTGACTTTTAGCTCCGCCTGCTGGTCATTAACCAGCTCCACCTGCTGGTCATGTGACTTTTAGCTCCGCCTGCTGGTCACTAACCAGCTCAGCCTGCTGGTCATGTGACTTTTAGCTCCGCCTGCTGGTCATTAACCAGCTCCACCTGCTGGTCATGTGACGTATAGCTCCACCTGCAGGTCACTAACCAGCTCCACCTGCTGGTCATGTGACTATTGTGGATTTAAATGGCTCATTGGTTAATCAGGAAATGCGTTGATCAGAAATCAGGAAGCTGCAGCTTCATCTGTCGATTTAAATTTGGATTTCAAAATAAAAGATTCCTGAAGTTTCTCTCTGGACCATTTGGACGTTTCTGGACTATAATGAAGATCAGGATCATTTTGGTTCTTCAGACAGCTGGATATTAATCTAACGGGTCTCTGGACTTGGTACGAACTGGGATGAAAAGAGTTTTTAAACTTTAATTTAGCAATAAAAATGGCTACAGTTGGTGTCGACTTCAGCCAATCAGATGCAGCGTTCCTCCTGGTTAGAGATTTAATGTGAAAATAAACAAAGAAGCACTTTTCTTTCCTTTTAGTTTGTTACAGGTGCGGCAGGTGTTCGATCCAGTTCCACTGATTATTATTTATTAAAAAGTTCTGGTTTTAGATGAATTCATTAAAGGTCTGCTTTGAGTCCTGGTAAATAAAATCAGTTTTTTTTGTTTTGTTTTTTTATCATAAGACATCCTACTGAGCTAACGAGTTCAACCAGTCGACCAATCAGACGCTAGCATCACTGTAATTAAATGATTCCTTTATTCTGACGGTCGAAACATTTCAACAGAACCGGACCAAAAGAAAAGGCGACATTTCTCTGCAGCATGTGTCTGTTATGTGTGTGTATGTCTGTGTGGGTGGAGCCTCACGGGTTTGGTGATGACATCATCAGCTGTCTGATGAACCCGTCTGAATTTGTTCGTCTTTTTTGTATATTTAGTTTTTTACTATAATAAACACCTGCTGTAAATGGACCAATCACAGACGAGAACAATAAACCATTGTCCAGTCAGCACTTGCCCTGTGATTGGTTGATGGCTGAGGTTGTGGGTGGGACTTAGACAGCAGCGATTGGTTGTAAGGTTTATTTATTCATGCTCCAAGTTCCTGTCACACCTTCAGAATAAATAAAGATTTAAACTTTGTGTTGGAGTCCAGACAGACCCCACCCCCATCATGCAACAAGGCCCCGCCCACAACAACGTCACATTCATCACATACGTGGTGGAGAGTTTCAAAATAAAAGCTGAGCAGCTTGACACATTAGTGATCATCTCTATGGTGACAAAAAGAAGCTGAATGAAATTGATTGATTGAATTAAATGCAAATAAAAAGATAGAAAATAAAAAACTTCTTCCAAAAATTTATTTTTATTAATGAAATAATTTGTCTTTTGTTTATTTCTGTAAATTGTTTTCTTTTTATAGTTTATAAATATTTTTTCTGCATAACGTTTACAGAACTGCAGTTTTCATGTGTATAAAAGTTTTTTGAACTTAATTCAGAACCAGAAATAAAATCCTCTTCTGATGACAGTAAATAAATTGTAGGATAATTTTAGAATCACTTTTTAACATTCTACTCTACAGTTGACGTCACAGTTTAGCTAAAGCTAGAAAAACGAACCACATTAACCAAATGAAAACAAAGAACACCTGGACGTCGATGTGAAGGCAGAAATTATTAGTGGCATTTAAATTCATCTCACAGATGATGAAATATAAAATGGAGGAGGTTGTTTAGATGGAGAAAGACGCACCAGGAGCTTTTCTTCAGAACTGAAGCGCGGCTTCAATGTTACGATTAAACATGTATAGCAATAAAAATACAGATTTATCCTGGTGGTAAATCATAAAAGGACTCGCTAGCCAAACACCTGTTACACTCGTTACCGTGACGTCGCCTGGTCCACGAAGGTACTTATTCCTCTGTGACAAAATCTAAGTGGCAAAAGGTTCATTGGACTATATGGAGTTTATTGTCACGAACTATTGTTTTCTACATTTATTATAGCATTTTCTTTTCTCATTAATTCATGATTTGTTTCTCATAACTTTTTCCGATCTGGTTATCTAGAGTCCGATTAGAACAACCTCCATCAGCAGCGCTTAGGTGGTTCCCGTTTAAACTACAACTTGGTAAAGATCGCAGCGACTCGGACCCGTAGGCATCATATACGCTCGTTTGTCTACGCCTATCTCCCAGAATGCATTGCGACGTTGGTGCGTCTTTATCCATCATCGGCACAAAGACGGTCTAAGCTGGTTCTGGTGGGACGTGATGGATAGAACCAGAACCTGAAGGTCTGGGTGGCTGCTCAGGTTGTAACATGTAAACTCAACCAACCAATCACTCGCTCACACAAGCATGACAGCTGAGACATGTGGGCGGGGCTTCCACAGCATCACTGATCACATGGTATACAGTATAAATACACCTGACATTAAAAACCCTCCCAGAACAAACAGAAACACACCAGGACAGAGCGCCCCCTACAGGCGGTAAGAAAATCTGAGAAATAAGGCACAACAGACGGAGAGCCCAAACATCGACAGTAGGAACAATAATAATAATAATAATGATGATGATGGCCAGACAGCAGCAGGACGATGATGAAGAGTTCAACTAAAAACAGTTAAAAAGTTTCAGCAGGAACTAAAACAGCTTCAGATGTTTCCATCAGGAGCGTAATAAAGTCACACCGGTTCTGATTAAAGGCAGGTTCTGTTTCTTCTGATCCGTTCTAACATTTACAGCTATCACTCACATCGGCCAGGACTCCATTACCCACAATGCTCTGCTGCTGCTGCCGCTCAGGAACGTCTGTAGCCGTGGCGACGAGCCCCGTTTGACACCAAGACGCCCATCTGTTGGTCCGTCTCTATCAGCGCGAGCCCATCAGCAGGCCCTGCAGTCTGATTGGCCGCTGAGCTGCGGGGGGCGGGGCTCAGATGGTGGACTTTGAGAAGGAGACCCGCAGGTGCTGGTTGTGGTCCAGCTGGTGGTCGTGCAGTGCGATTAGAGCCTCGATGGCGTCCTCCACCGACGCCAGCTGCAGCAGAGCCATCTTCCTGTCCTTCCTGTGGGATCAGAGGAAGTGACATCATCACAGCCGACGGACGCGAAGCAGGAAGTCTGCTGGCTGGTTACCTACTGGAAGAACTTGAAGGCCTTGACGGGGAAGCCTCTGGTGGAGAACAGGTCCTTCAGCGCGTCCTCACTGACTGTGGAGCTGGGGACGAGGACAGAGGGAGGAGACACGGTGAGGGTGGGCGGGGCAACAAACAGGAGGGACAGGAGGTGGGCGGAGCCTTACGGGATGTTGGACAGGTGCAGCGTTGCCGACGGCGGGAAGATGTTGTTGAAGTTCTTTGAGCCGGGCTTCTTGAAGCGGTGGAGGGCGGAGCCTGAGAAGTCCTGAGTCAGCGTCTGCTCCTCTTGCCCCGCCCCCCGGCGGGGCAGCTGCACCGCCGGGTGTTTGGACAGCGTCACACGGATCACGTTTCCATGGAGACGCTGACCGTTCAGGTGACTCATCGCTGCCGACAGGAAAACCCCACAGAGGATAAATTATTTTATTAATCATTCAGAACCAGTCAAAATATGATGAGATAAAAACAAATTTACTTTTAATTTAATTAAAAGGTTGGAAAAGTCAATTGAGTTTTTTGTACAAAGCAAAACAGAGAATTGCTAACAAAAACTTTATAATTAAATGTGAAATGTAAACAAGTCACATTTTATAAAATACATTTAAAATATACATGTGCATATATATATAAACAATTTATTGTAAGGTAAAAATACTAATAACTATTTCAAAGTCTTTAAAAAAATATAAATATGTAATGAAAAATACACTAAACACCCCAGAAAAATTTTTTATGGTATAAAATGGTGAAAAATGAAACCATTTAAATGTATCTGACTGCAGCAACAAGAGAAAAATTATACCAACATTAACATTTTTCTGTTAAGATGTTGAAACAACAAAAATTTATTAAAGTCTAACAAAACTAAACAATCGTAATCTGAATTTAAAACAAGATAAATGTTAATTTTTTAAAAAGTTATCAGCTTGTTGTTGTTGTTAACATTATTATTATTAATGAGTTTTGTGGTTCTGACCGAGCTGAGCCTGTGTGGCGTCGCTCATCTGAACCAGAGCGTTCTCCTTCTTATTAAATAGGATCTTCACTCGCTGAACGTCTCCATAAACACCTGCAGACACACAGACAGGCCGTTAAACGCGCCATGCAGGACACACGGCGAACAACCGCAGCCATTTCTCACCAAAGAGGATGAAGAGGCAGTGAGGAGAAACTCTCTGTGGAGAAAAACACACTGAGATCAGAGAGCTGAGCTCCCATTGGTCGGCTGATGTGACCCTGTGTGACCTCTCACCTCTGGGTCCAGGTTGGACACCAGTAGCACCGAGTGACCTGCAGGGGGCGCCACCTGCAGCGCCATGCGAGGAGGAGACATCAGCGAGCCGGGGACAGCCGCCATGGGGAGACCTGAGCACAGGTGAGACTGTAACCTGATGGTCTGTGTGGCGCCCCCTAGTGGAGCGAGCCAATTACTCTGATTAAAGTAAAAACTATAAATATCAGAGGAATTAAATCAATAGAAATATTTATGAACAGACCTCATTTTTATAAAATACAGATTTGGTAAAAAGCATTTAGAAATGCATAAAAAAGGACACCTTTTAAGTTATTTAAAAAAAATCTGTCACATCAGACATTAATGAAAATACTGACACAAAATATGGCAACATTTCCTAAAAGAATCATGAAATTATTTCAATAAATTCTATAACCACCCCCACCTCCTTTAAAAATATATCAGAAATTTTTTTTTTTAAATATATATATATATATATATATATATATATATATATATATATATATATATATATATATATATATATATATATATATATATATATATATATATATTGCTAAAAAAACATAATAAAAAATATTAATGTAAATTTTTTTATAAAATGAAATATTAAAATCAGACACAATGCAACGTATGGTGACATCTAGTGGCTCAAATTCAAACTGCAGCTAACTGGTTGTGTATGATCTCATCGTTAAGGCAAGGTGATGTTTATTTTAATGTGACTTATTATATTAACCCCGCCCACCTGCAGGTCATGTGACTCACCTGTGTGTTGATGGAAAGTGGGAGGGAACGCGGCTGCTCCATACGGTGGCATAGCTACACCTGAAACACACACAGGTGGTCCATAAGCCCCGCCCACAGACTGTAAGAGTAACAGAGGACCCCTAGTGGTCAGTCTGTGAACTGCAGCTCCACCCACCGAAGGCGGTGGCGGTCGGGTCCAGCTCTCCGGTCGGCAGGTCGGTTCTGGTGAAGTCCCGGCTCTTGTCGTTGTTGTACTTGACGTTGAGCGCGCTCAGTTTGGAGTAATCGATCCTGAGCGTGCAGCAGCTGTTGTAGATGTTCTGACCATCCAGAGACTGAAAGACAACACCATCTGATCAGTCCACAGCGCCACCTACAGGCCGGCAGCACAAACATGCCGACGTGTGTTAGTGACTCACAGCCTTGGCGTGTTGAGCGTGGACAGCGTCGCTGAACTGGAGCAGAGCCTGGAACTGGTTGTTCCTGGTGAAGGTGATGATCTTCAGCACGGAGCCGAACTTACTGAAGATCTGATGCACAACAACAACAACAACAGGTAAAGTACAGGTAGAGTACAGGTAGGCAGCAGCATGGCCGTCACATGACCAACTGGATATCGACCCATCGGTTCCCTAAGCTCTAGAGGCCGGCGTGTCGCACTGAACGGCCACAAATCGCACACTGCCATCCCAGCCTTACACAGAAACAATAACCTGAATTTAACGCTGATGTTTAGTTATGGAGGATTACTGTTCTGTCCGAGTTCCTTCAGATGTTTACTTTAGTCACATTCGGACATACCAGTTCTAGGGACGCAGATCTGAGAACTACCCACCTCGAGTTTAGCTAGAGGAACCACTCCTCCCCATGGGGACCGTTTTGCGTTCGCACATGAGGGGGAACCTTGATAGGAACCATTTGTGATGCAACCGTCTGTGACAGCGACGTGTTACTTTAGCGTTTTGGTACTTTGTCTTCACATCTACTTTGCATTGTGAATTGGTTGTTTGAACACAAACCATAATGTGCTGGTTAGTCTCAAACTAATCACAATCCCAAACCTCTTCAATACAAACCTCAGACATATTCATTCAGAACTGTGACATCGTTGTTGTTGCAATCTCGTAAACACTGCAGTGGGACTTTTTAAAAATGGTGGGGCCAGGAGAAACGCATATCAGGTAAGGGGCGTAGTTCTACCAATCACCAAACACATACATAGTTAAGTTCCTATGGGACTCAGAAAAGACCCTGCCTCAGAGTAGGAGCTAAAACGGTTCTAGGAACTGAGGGCCATAGACCCTAGTTCCTATATGTCCGAACGCACCAAAAAATGGCCTGGTTCCCAAAAAGGTTATAGGAACTCCAAAAGGTTCCTACAGTTCGAAAGCGACTTATGAGCAGAACATCTGAAGAAGAACCAGAGCCAGAACATCTGAAGGTCCGGGTCATCAACCAGAACCACCCGAATCAGAGCTGCTGACCTGCTGGAGGACCTCCAGGGTCACTGGGTAAAACAGGTTCTCCACGATGATCCTCAGAACCGCACTGGGAGCTGGAATTAAGCCCCGCCCATCTCCTGACACCATGTTCCCAGAATGCACTGCTGCCGTGCTGATGGCCTGCAGCGCCACTTGAGCCCTCTGTCAATAAAAAAACATATGGTTTTCAGCTAAGGCTCCGCCCACTCTACATTCTGAGCTTATAGTCAGTAAAATGGGCGGGGCCTGATTGGCTCCTCCACACCTGATTGGTCAGATTGTCTGTTTTCAGCTCTCTGTGGGTGGAGAACTGGATGTATACTGGCTGGTTCCTGATGGTGGGCGGAGCTGAGGTGTAGTAATTCACCATGGTAACGGCTGCTTCCTCTGACGCCATCTCTAAAAACGCCTGAAAACAACAGAAACCAAGACGTTATTCTACAGGTCCAGAACCAGAAAAAAATTATTCACATTATTAATGATTATTAGAAATATTATTTCTATACTTGGTGTTTAGACCAGTTACCTGGTGGTTAGACCCGTTACCTGGTGGTTAGACCCGTTACCTGGTGTTTAGACCCGTTACCTGGTGGTTAGACCCGTTACCTGGTGTCTAGACCAGTTACCTGGTGTCTAGACCAGTTACCTGGTGTTTTGGACAAGTTACCTGGTGTCTAGACCAGTTACTTTGTGTTTTGGACCAGTTACCTGGTGTCTAGACCAGTTACTTGGTGTTTAGACCAGTTACTTGGTGTTTAGACCAGTTACTTGGTGTTTAGACCAGTTACCTGGTGGTTAGACCAGTTAAGTGGTGTTTAGGACCAGTTACGTGGTGTTTTGGACCTGTTACGTGGTGTTTTGGACCAGTTACGTGGTGTTTTGGACCAGTTACGTGGTGTTTTGGACCAGTTAATTGGTGTTTTTTGGACCAGTTACTTGGTGTTTTTTGGACCAGTTACTTGGTGTTTTTTGGACCAGTTACTTGGTGTTTTTTGGACCAGTTACTTGGTGTTTTTTGGACCAGTTACTTGGTGTCTAGACCAGTTACCTGGTGTCTAGACCAGTTACTTGGTGTCTAGACCAGTTACCTGGTGTCTAGACCAGTTACCTGGTGTCTAGACCAGTTACTTGGTGTCTAGACCAGTTATTTGGTGTCTAGACCAGTTATTTGGTGTTTAGACCAGTTACCTGGTGGTTAGACCAGTTACCTGGTGTCTAGACCCATTACCTGGTGTTTAGACCAGTTACTTGGTGTTTAGACCAGTTACCTGGTGTTTTTTGGACCAGTTACCTGGTGTTTAGACCAGTTACTTGGTGTCTAGACCAGTTACTTGGTGTTTTGGACCAGTTATTTGGTGTTTAGACCAGTTATCTGGTGGTTGGGCCAGTTACCTGGTGGTTAGACCAGTTACTTGGTGTTTAGACCAGTTACTTGGTGTCTAGACCAGTTACCTGGTGTTTAGACCAGTTGCCTGGTGTCTAGACCAGTTACCTGGTGTTTAGACCAGTTACTTGGTGTTTAGACCAGTTACCTGGTGTCTAGACCAGTTACTTGGTGTTTAGACCAGTTACTTGGTGTTTAGACCAGTTACCTGGTGTTTTTTGGACCAGTTACCTGGTGTTTTTTGGACCAGTTACTTGGTGTTTAGACCAGTTACCTGGTGTTTTTTGGACCAGTTACCTGGTGTTTAGACCAGTTACTTGGTGTCTAGACCAGGTACCTGGTGTTTAGACCAGTTACCTGGTGTTTAGACCAGTTACCTGGTGTTTAGACCAGTTACCTAGTGTTTTGGACCAGTTACCTGGTGTCTAGACCAGTTACTTGGTGTTTTGGACCAGTTACTTGGTGTTTTGGACCAGTTATTTGGTGTTTAGACCAGTTATCTGGTGGTTGGGCCAGTTACCTGGTGGTTAGACCAGTTACTTGGTGCTTTTACCCGTTACCTGGTGTTTAGACCAGTTACTTGGTGATTAGACCAGTTACCTCGTGTCTAGACCAGTTACCTGGTGTTTAGACCAGTAACCTGGTGTTTAGACCAGTTACCTGGTGGTTAGACCAGTTACCTGTTGTCTAGACCAGTTACCTGGTGTCTAGACCAGTTACTTGGTGTTTTGGACCAGTTACTTGGTGTTTTGGACCAGTTACCTGGTGTCTAGACCAGTTACTTGGTGTTTTGGACCAGTTATTTGGTGTTTAGACCAGTTACTTGGTGTTTTGGACCAGTTATTTGGTGTTTAGACCAGTTACCTGGTGGTCAGATCAGTTACCTGGTGTCTAGACCAGTTACTTGGTGTCTAGACCAGTTACTTGGTGTTTAGACCAGTTACTTGGTGTTTAGACCATTTACTTGGTGTTTAGACCAGTTACCTGGTGTTTAGACCAGTTACCTGGTGTTTAGACCAGTTACTGGGTGTTTAGACCAGTTACTTGGTGATTAGATCAGTTACCTGGTGGTTAGAACCGTTATTTGGTGGTTAGACCAGTTACTTGGTGGTTAGACCCGTTACTTGGTGTTTAGACCCGTTACTTGGTGTTTAGACCCGTTACTTGGTAGTTAGACCAGTTACCTGGTGGTTAGACCATTTACTTGGTGTTTAGACCAGTTACCTGGTGGTTAGACCTGTTACTTGGTGCTTTGACCCGTTACCTGGTGTTCAGATCAGTCACTTGGTGATTAGACCAGTTACCTGGTGGTTAGACCAGTTACCTGGTGGTTAGACCAGTAACCTGGTGTCTAGACCAGTAACCTGGTGTCTAGACCAGTAACCTGGTGTCTAGACCCGTTACCTGGTGTCTAGACCAGTCACCTGGTGGTTGGACCAGTTACTTGGTGGTTGGACCAGTTACTTGGTGGTTGGACCAGTTACCTGGTGGTTGGACCAGTTACCTGGTGGTTGGACCAGTTACTTGGTGTTTAGACCAGTAACCTGGTGTTTAGACCAGTTACCTGGTGGTTAGACCAGTTACCTGGTGGTTAGACCAGTTACCTGGTGTCTAGACCCGTTACTTGATGTTTAGACCAGTTACTTGGTGTTTAGACCCGTTACCTGGTGTTTAGACCCGTTACTTGGTGATTAGACCCGTTACCTGGTGTTTAGACCAGTTACCTGGTGTCTAGACCAGTTACCTGGTGTCTAGACCAGTTACTTGGTGTTTTGGACCAGTTACTTGGTGTTTTGGACCAGTTACCTGGTGTCTAGACCAGTTACTTGGTGTTTTGGACCAGTTATTAGGTGTTTAGACCAGTTACTTGGTGTTTTGGACCAGTTATTTGGTGTTTAGACCAGTTAACTGGTGGTTAGATCAGTTACCTGGTGTTTAGACCAGTTACTTGGTGTCTAGACCAGTTACTTGGTGTTTAGACCAGTTATTTGGTGTTTAGACCAGTTACTTGGTGTTTTGGACCAGTTATTAGGTGTTTAGACCAGTTACTTGGTGTTTTGGACCAGTTATTTGGTGTTTAGACCAGTTACTTGGTGTCTAGACCAGTTACTTGGTGTTTAGACCAGTTATTTGGTGTTTAGACCAGTTACTTGGTGTTTTGGACCAGTTATTAGGTGTTTAGACCAGTTACTTGGTGTTTTGGACCAGTTATTTGGTGTTTAGACCAGTTACCTGGTGGTTAGATCAGTTACTTGGTGTTTAGACCATTTACTTGGTGTTTAGACCAGTTACCTGGTGTCTAGACCAGTTACCTGGTGTCTAGACCCGTTACCTGGTGTTTAGACCCGTTACCTGGTGTTTAGACCCGTTACTTGGTGGTTGGACCAGTTACCTGGTGGTTGGACCAGTTACTTGGTGGTTGGACCAGTTACCTGGTGGTTGGACCAGTTACTTGGTGTTTTTTGGACCAGTTACTTGGTGTTTTTTGGACCAGTTACGTGGTGTTTTTTGGACCAGTTACCTGGTGTTTAGACCAGTTACCTGTCTTTGTGGGGTCAGTTACCTGGTTTTTGGTCCTCAGTGTGATCAGTTTGGAGACCCTGCCGAAGGGAAGTGCCAGGTCAACCACTTCTTGTTCAGAGATGTCAGCAGGTAGCTGCCGCAGGTGTAGCACTGGAGAAGGGATGCACTGAACACGCTCAGAAACACACAGCCTATCAGTGCCATCCACTGCAGAAACAAAGAAGCAGGTGAGTTGAGGCCTGAGGGTAAAACCATCTCTGAGAATAGGCAGGTGTTACAGGTGCAGAGGTAGGACTCGCCTGTGGACAGGTGGGCGGAGCTCATGTTCTCAGAGCGACCAGCAGGTAATCTGAACTTTGACTCCTGCAGGTAAACACACAGGTGAGCCAATCAGGTGATTCATTCAGTCAGAAGTGATCCGGTTCTGCTCAGGTTCTGACCTGCAGCAGCTTGAATCAAACTGGTTCCTAGAACAGAGACAGGTGGGTCCATGAGGAGCTTCTATAGAACATAAGCAGGACAGGTTCTGGTTCCTCATAACAGAACCAGCATCACTGGGTTTAGACCCACTTTGACCATGAGACTGGACCCTAACCGGACTGTTTGGATCCTGAGATCAGAACAATGACGGAACCTGCAGAACTTCATGGACCACCAAGAGATCCAAACATCAACCCAGATCAGCTCTGATTTAAGGTGACGCCTCCTCCAGCATGTTACCTGGTTGGGAAGAAGAAGATCTGATCTGGGTTCAGTGGGCCTCCTGTTGGGCCCGGTTACAGCTCAACAGAACCGGGTCCAAACAGTCTCACCTGGCTACAGCCAGCAGGTTTCCCCCCAGCTGTCAGTCAGCTGTATACAGAACCCATCTGACCCAGACTGAGCTCTCAGAACCAGAACCAGGTCTGGTTTATAAACCCAGTCCAGCTCTGATGCCTCCAGGAACCGGATGTTTTCTCCTCCCATTAACCCCCTGATGTTTAAACTGGTTTAAACCTGATCACTTTTATAGGTTCATCTGAAGGCGAAGCATCGCGAGATTTTAGCCAGTAAACCCAACACCGTTTGTTCACCGAACTCCGAACCGAGAAAGCAGCGCGAGGAGGCTACAGCTCCCAGGTAAACAACGGAGACGGAGGGGAGGGGCACGAGACGCAGGGTTCGGGAATGTTCGGAAAGATTCGGGACGAGTCCCGTTCTCACCGGTCCATGGTCCGAGAGGAGGATGAGGAGGAGGAAGAGGAAGAGTTGTTTTGGTCCCCGAGCCTCAGCCGCTGCCACACAGACCCGCGAGCTCGCTTCCTGGTTGGTGACGTCACTGGGCAACATGGCGGCGGGTGGACACGCCTCAGATGAAAATAAAGAATAAAAACCAGAAAAAGCAGAGGTTTATTAAAGTTTAATAAAGAGACAACATTAACCAATAAAAGAACAGAAAAGATCAAATAAAAACTAAATAAAGAATTAAAATTATATGAGTAAAACTTTATCTGAAAGACAAAAAATTTAAAAAGAAAATCATTAAACATATATTTTTTTCTGTAAACCTTTATTTTTTATAACATATTTTTTTTATGCAGATTCACATTAGGTAAAAGTTACCTGTTTAAAATAGAGATGGGGTAGATACATTTATCTGGGTAGACTAGTCAGAAATTATACTCAATCAAAAGTGGTAATCACAAAATTCCTCAAGTAAGAGGAAAGACGTATTTGTTAAAAAGGATACTCAAGTATTGAGTACTTTAGTACTTGTTTTGAGGTCGTAACATAACAAATTTAATATTTATTATTATTTGGACAAAAATGTAAAGTTATGTGCAAATTCTGAAGATTCAAATAAATATAAATACATGACATAATTGTAAAAAAACAAATTTGACAAGAAGAAACATTTTTCCACATCAATTTTTAAAACAAATGAAATCAGTAGTTACAGTAGGTAATGTATAAATATTAGAACAGGATAAGGAACCTCTACTGGACCTCCAAATGGCTCAACAGCCTCAGCAGATAAAAGTAAATGTAAATGAATGAAGATTGTGTATAAACAGGAGGTCTCACTTCAACATAAACTCTATGTGTGAGTCTCATGCAGTTTGGCTAAAACTGCATGAATTCAGTTTCATTCAGTAAAGTTAGTCGCTGTGGGTAGAGGAACCAGAAACTTTACACAAGGAAGAGTAGCAATACTTCATAAAAATATTACTCAAGTAAAATTAAAAAGTACGGTCTAGTATAAATACTCCAAAAGTTACTAGTAAATGTAACTAGTTACTTCCTGCCTCTGTCTGTAGGTATTACAGAGGAGCGACAGCAGTGAGGTGGCAACAGTATAAAAATAGCAAATATTCAGAAAAATTTATGGATTTCTGCAAAAACAAGATTTGGACAAAATAAAATATAGAATAAAAACATCTAAAAATGGCTTCCAGCAGGCTGATTAGATTAAAAAAACTCAATCCAAATCTGTAGCAAACAGAATAAAAAGGGAGGAAAAAGCAATAAAATAGATTTTTTTTATTGCAGCAGAATAACCTCAGTCTGAAAGAGGAGTGTTTGTTTCAACCCTGGGACCATGCATGCTGAGGAAGACGTTAAGGAGCTAAAAGTGTCCCCAGATCTCAGCAGGTAGAGAGCTGCAGCAAATACTAACTCCATTAGTCTCTTCCTACATGATACAGGCAGACCAGAAAAATGTCTTTTTGTCCTACCATCACAAAAATAAAGGTGTTTAGACCATCTAAATCTTCATGGGACTTTATCCCTCTTAAGTCCACAATTATATGACTTTTCTTGTAAAGTGCCTTGAGATGACGTGTTGTGAATTGGAGCTATAGAAATTCACCTGTCACCTGTTTACAAAATACTTTTCTAACCGTTCTGGAGTCATTTCAGGTTTTTATTTATTTATGTTTAGTACAGTTGCCAAACTTACACAGAGTCATAGCTCTGTTGAACCAACTATTCCCCAGCTCTTAGCAGTGATGATTTTATGGGATTCTTCATAAATAAAATTAATTCTATTAAAAAATAAAATCATTGGCATCCTCCCAAACATGATTACTTCTTCCTCAGTAAATGAGGCAGTATCGGAAAGAACTGTAGAACCTCATTTGTGCTTGGGCTGTTTTGATTCAGTCGAGCTTTCGGAATTATCAAAAATATTAGCCTCATCTAAACCTTCAACTTGTATGTTGGACACAATTCCAACCAAATTATTTAAAGAAGTGTTCCATTTGGTTCCTGGCCCCATTTTGGATATGATGAATCTATCCTTAGTAAACGGATACGTACCACAGGAATTTAAAATAGCTGTAATTAAACCTTTACTCAAGAAACCTTCCCTTGATCAAGATGACTTAGTGAATTACAGACCTATATCTAATCTTCCTTTCTTATCCAAAGTCCTTGAGAAAATTGTTGCTAATCAAGTCTGTGAGCATCTAAACAGTAACGAGCTGTTTGAAGAGTTTCAGTCAGGTTTTAGAGCTCATCATAGCACTGAAACAGCACTGGTGAAGGTTACTAATGATATTCTCATGGCCTCAGATAATGGACTGGTGTCTGTTCTGGTTTTGTTAGATCTCAGTGCTGCTTTTGACACAGTCGATCATAATATTCTCTTAGATCAATTAAGTGTGGTGGAAAATTGTTATGCAATTAGGAATTAAGTGTATATTCTCTGTTTAGTGAATGCATCTAGGGTAAAATGACAAGCTTATTGTTCCAGCTTAATGTTATGAGAAAGATATATGTGTCAGGTCACCAGAGAGACAGACGCCGGGGCAGTAAGATAACAGTCTGGCCTTCGGATGAGCTGCTTTATGCGTTGCTATGACTCGCGTGAAGCAGTTACTCTGGAGGCGGGGCATGAAGGATGGAGAAGACGTCTACAGAGATAAACAATGATTGCTGAATACTAGTTAAGCGGTTAGTTAGAAAGGTTGGTTAGGGTGTTGCACGAGTAACTCTGTCTCCTCCGTGTTCTGGCCAGACATGTTTGAATTAAATACTTAAACGCCTTCTGGGACTCAAGTCTTCTTTATAATGGAAACCCTGAGATACTATTTTTTGCCATTACACTTGGCGCCCAACGCAGCCTCAGCGAACAGAATGGACCGACAGGGACAGGGTCAAGGGAGTTGCTAGCGTCCTGGGAAAGTTTCTCCCAGCCTCTTACCTCCAGTAGCTGTTTGGGAGATGGAGGCCTTGAAGCGTCTCTGTCGGCCCGGCTGTCGCCTGAGACAGAACCTGGTAAGACTGAGTCCTTAAAATAAATAGTGATAACAGGATTTTATTTGCACTCTCAGGAGGTGAAATATTTGCTAGCGGTTTCGTGTTTATTTACTTACACGCGGTAGATTGATTGATTACTTAATTTAATATATATACTTATATATAATTGTATGGTTAATTATTTAATCAAGGTTAAAGAAAGTATCGGGTTTTTGCTCCGGGTTTTACCTGGGAGCACGGCAGTTGGACAAGTGGTCAATTAATTCAATTGATTGATTATTTTCCGACGAGGGTTTTTTTAAGCTTTTGTTTCACTCAAGGAAACTAGAAAGCGATGGGGGAGACGTCCTTCATTGGAACTGGGTACCCAGGCAGACAATCGGGTCTGTAATCTAGCAACACTTCACCTCCAGACAGTCCAATATGTCGACAGAAAGAAAAAAATAAAATAAAAGTAAATAAAAGAATTAATGGGCCCAGGGGAGGAATTTGGATAATCTGAAAGAAAATCTAAAAGTGATGTTATTTCTTTGTGGTTTTGTTTATTTCTCTTTTATTTACTCTTGTTTGCTTCTTCCAGAACTGGAGTGTTTGAGCATTAAGATCATTAGTTTGATGGCTTGGTATAATGCAGAATGTCACACACACAGTTATTGTTACACATTCCATGGTAGGACTGCTGGTGAGTTTCTCTGAGTTGTCCTGTGTTTTTCTTCAGGCTGGTTGGGACCCCTGCCTTCGGTCCAGCGGCGCCTGGGGAGGGCCACAAGGAGCCCTAGTACCTCCCCCACCCTTGGAATAAGGGGTTTGGCAGCCATAACAAAGGCGGAGGCCGGACTCCGGCCTGAATGCGGGCTGACCAGTGGGCAGAGGGGAAAACTCTTGCTCAGGTGAGATGAGTTATTTGGGGCCTGTGGTCCCTGAAACATAGCGATTAGCTGGATCGAGAGGGGGGGGGGGCCTGGGCCGGCCAGCCTGCAGATGACCCAGCGAAATTCAGGCAGGACAAAAATACACACAGCTCAAATGCAATTAAGAAATGCTTGCTGACTGATGTAGCTGTATTTTATCTCTGTGACACCTGCCTATGACACACACACATACACACTCCCTTAGGAAAGTAAATCTTGTTTTGTTTTTGTTTTGTTTCTGCCAGAGGACCCTTAGAGGGAAAGGGGTCTCGATGGAAGCAGGCCATAATTTCTGATTCTTTCTATTTTCTATGTTGATCTAACTTTCGTTTTGTTATTGAGTTGTAATTTGTAAGGGAAAGTTGATGTGCAACTAAACCAAATGTGTTTGTTTTAGACAGACGGGGTAAAGCAGACAGAGAAACTGCTACGGCTCTGATAAGGTGATGATTCGTCATCCGGTGAGTTTAGTCTAATCAGAGCTTAAAGACGGTGTTGCACACAGTTATCTGGTAAATGGTCTTTTATTTTCTCTCCTAATGCTCTCTGTCAGGAGAGTCCACATTTTATTTTATTTTATTTTGGTTGGAAGTTATTTGATGGAATTGTTATTACACTAAGTACAAGTTTCCTTAGCTGTCGCAGCTTGTGTGCACTAACTTAGAAACGGAAACGTTCCCATTTTACGACTAGAACAAATAGCAGAGTTGATTGGGGCATTTAGAGAAGGTTGTGATTTTAACCCTGACTGACTTGATTTTGACTAAGCTGACTGACAGTGAAAACATATTTTCTTTCTTTCTGGGACAATTGGGGCTGAATTGTTTCCTTGTGTTTTGGGGTTTGGTGTCAGAAAGTAATAAATCTTAGATCTGTGAACATTAACTAAAGTAACTTGGACCTTTACAGTAACACTGCTTAGATTTCTCCACAGCTGTGAAGGACAAATTTTTTATCAGCTTGCAAGGCGCTAATGTAAACAATCGCGAGACTTAAAAATAACAAGACTTTGCTGTGAGCAGCAACAGTAAAACAACATTGTTTAAGCTATAATTTGAACACAACTGAAAAAAAATAAACCTTTAGGTTTCTGCTGGGTAACATTAAAATAAAGATGACTGGTCCTTAGGCACTTAGGTCTTAAATAAATGGAAAAAAGGTAAATACTAATCTTATCTGGGGAACATTCAAGCGTCAGAGCAGTTAGTGGGCCTTATTAGACATTTTGATTGGAAAATGACTGAATTGATCTCAAGCGGTGAAGTATTCTGTGTCTCCTTCCAGGATAAGGGTCAAGAGGTCAGGAAAGGTTTGATCCTAGAAATCTGATGGTTTTGTCACTCTGGTGGGTAAACACAGGAAGTTATATAAGGGGGTCTTAATATAAGGCACCTGACTTTGTAATTAAAGGGAAGTCGTCTCACTGTTTTAAGTAAATATTAATATACCTCAAATGTTTTTTAGGGGCCATCAAGTATAACAATACAGTGGTCCTGTGAGTTTGGAATTTTGCTTATGACAACCAATGCAAGTTTCAATTTCAACTGAACCAGAATGCAAATCAGGCTGGTTCTCATTCTTGTTTGCTTTTTTTCTAGAATGGACTGACCACTTTGTCCACAGGGGAGGAGTCTGTTCGAGGTTCGACCCAAAAAGGTATGGACAAGTGGCTTGGGAGGTTACCTGTGCGTACCTGAGTTTGGGGGGTGCTTATATATTTAGGCTTATTTGGGGCTATGGTGAAGGGAATTCAAATTCTAACATTTTCTCTTAGACCTTACAAGGGAGGCTCAGAGGTGTGATCCCCTGTAGCTGTAAAAACACTCTGGGGACCCGTTTTCTTTCAAATAGTAATAAATAATGAAACGTAATGATAACATGAAATGTTGGAATTTAATTGCTCGTTTCCAAATGAATGAGCATACTGAATTACTAATGTTGGACACTGTTCAGCCAATTGTTTTACTTTCTTGTAGTAAAAGCAAATCCAACAAAACGTAATTGTTCGTCAACAGTGACGTATCACTTTTCAAATTAAGAAAGCAAATAAAATATAATCACTTGGTGTTTAGGGGTAAAAATCTAATCCTGAACTATAGATTTCACAGTTAGTTTTGTTGTAGCTCTCTGGCTTTTATCAAAGCCTAAATTATTTGAGGCCTGTTGTGAGAATTTTTCTGCGTAGCATATTTTATAAAAGAAGATTTGAATGTCTTAATGTGAAAAAATTATATTGATCATGTTAAAGGTTAAGTCTCTGTGTTAACTGAGATATGTATTGTTATGCTGAACCAACATGTGAGATCTCAAGGATACTCTCTGTGTCTTGGGTCACCAACATGTGAGATGTGTCTGCATGCTGACTGAAGGACGTGGAAACACTCCATTATCTTTTCTCATCCTTGTTAAATATTATTTCCATAATAGGCTTTTTAATGCATTTGACATGCATTTAGTATCAGTGGATTGCTCGGGATCTCAGGATTATAAATATGTCATCGCTCTATCTGAAAAACTAAACGCAACAGATCTAGGAAACTGCAATCTTAACATCAAGTGATCTTGGATAAAAATAGATCTAATAAAACAGAGAATATTCCAATTTAAAGCATAATGAATGATTGATGGTTATGATCTATATTGGTGCATATGAGTCAGATTTAATATTTAAACTAAACTATATTATCTTAAATTTGCTATAGTTTTAATGGTGATAATATAATAATGATTAATTATCTAAACGTGACTCAGTGATTTACTGGAGAATAAATTCCTACATCAGTTTTGAAAACATATTTGCTGGAACACATTTCCAACAATCATTAATAATGATATTTTTCTGCGAGGTGCAAATATGAATAAACATTCTTTAGTCTATTTGATTTATTACGCTGGTTTTTCCAAAGCAATGCTTCAAATTAATGTGAGAGATAGAAATGACATTTACCTCATCAATCTAATATTTGAGTATTTTCTAACCTGAATCCATATTAATTGTATAGCCTATTAAATGCGTGAGCTGTACTCAGTGAGTTACAGCTGTTAGATTTGCGCTAATCAATAAAAGCCTCGGGGGGAAATAATGCACAAAGGTAAATGGTAATATAAAATGTGAACCATTGTAACTGATAAAACTGGTTCGACCTAAAACTATAACACTCTGTGTTCATGAGATAAGGGGCGGCCGTGTTTGGGCCGGGAACCTTAGCTTGAAAACGTTCTTTTAAGATTCTATGTGAAACGATGGAATTCAGCAATAAACTAGATAAATGATGGTTTCTATGTTTAATTAATACTTTTGATAAACGTAGCCTACTCCGCAGTAAATAGAAATAACACTGAAAACACACGGTTAAAATCGGATATATTGAAAACCAATTCCAGTTAATACAGATGCGAGTAGCTGTATGAAAGTATTTCAGTCTTTTGAGTAATTTACACAAAACGAATAGAAAACAACGCGGGTAAACACTCTAAGGTTAATCTTAGCCAGTGAGTTATTAACTAAAATGTGGTAAAAATGATCTGAAATAAAGTCTGTTGCAGATTTAATATGATTCTCTTGTAGATAATCAGCTAATTAAGCCAAAAGCTTCTTTCTTATGACCGATGTGCTGCGATTCTCTGGTTGTAAACAATCATAGATCCCGACACTGATGAAGCGTTAATAGCTCTGCGGCTGGAAGTCTAAAAATAGAAACTTAAACACTGTTTAGACGAAAAGTTTAGTCTTGAGTTTTCAGTTACTTCCTGGATGTTAACGAGTCCGGGTTAGTCAAACTGTTTGTTTTTTGTGAAAAACCACTTCCTGTTTCAAACATGAGCTTTCCAAATTAAAATACGGTAATGCTTAACTTCATGAATCAGGCTTTTATTTTCCCAAGAAGGGGAACTTCTGCTGTACCGGCAGCAAAGTGACAGATAGAAGTATTTAGATCAGAGACCGTATATACATTTAGATTCACACAAAGGAGGTAGAAAGCATAAAACAAAGTTAGGATTAGAACATTAAATGATGAAGAATAAAGCTTTAGTCATACCTCGACCAAAAATAACTTTTCCTTAATGATAGTAATGTTTAATAAAAATGTTAAATAATAATGACACATTTGGGATACACTAGGCTACCTGTGTCAGCTGCATATGATGTTCTTCTGTACAGCACCTTGGTCGGCCTCGGCTGTGTATAAACGTGCTATATAAATAAAGTGGTATGGTATATGTGAAAATTATGCATTTAGTGCAATCTTTAAGCCAACAGGTGTGACCTACACACACAGGGGGGTTTAACTTGGTTTCTATTTTTTAAATTTAGTTTACTTCATTAAGACAAATGATGATAAAAATAGATTCAGAATTTCGGTCACTGTTCTAAAGATGGGAAAAATGTGGAAAATATTCAGTTAACACCTGTGTGCATTATATGCTATAGATCACATAAAAACAGGGTGTCAGAATAATAAATGTGAGACCGACTGTCAAACCGCAGTAAATTCTATTCAGTTGTAACACTTTTTGATGTTTGAGGGGTTTTTTGTGTGTTCCTTTTAACAAAAGACTAAATGAAACAGGAGTAACAAGGCTAATTTAAAATATAAGCTGTCTAAAATACTGAGTAGAGGTAAAAGTGGGCAAATAGATAATTACTCCGGTAAAGTATAAAGTATAACTCAAGTCTTACACAGAAACTGCAATGAAGAAACGTGTCTTTCTTAAGCAAGAGTATCAGGTACAGGTAAAAAGGTTACTTGACATCAGTGTTATTAAAATAGAAGTGGCATACTCAGATCTGAATGTGCAACTGAGTTAGATGAATTTAATTAGAGATGTTTTACGGTTGTGCAGGTTTTAAAATTGTGCATTTAGAATAAATGTATTATTTTTTTTCAAGGAATTAACAGAGAATAAACTGTATGAAACAGATGAGCAAATAACAGCAGCAGAGATATTAATTAGGTAAATAAACTGTGTCCTGAGTAAAACAATTTTAACTAAGGTGGTTGCAAAGATAATCCTTATTGTAACATCAATTAGATTCTGGAAAAGCAGGGTCTGAAGAAGTTGTCTAATTCAATTCAACACCAGGTAATTCAAACATAAGAACCTAATTGCGAACCTAAATGATTGGGATATGATCATCTGGGGGTTGAAGCTGCCTCAGCGGCGACAGCAGCAGGATCCACAGGTTCTGAGGTTATGTCTTATGCATGACCTTTAACCTACTATGTTTCTTTTCTTGACACTGGAGAAGCAGTTGAAGTTCTTGTTTCTTTGTTTCTTGATTTTTTAAGGCATGTGCAAGATGCCTTAAAAAAAAGGGGGGAATTAGATTTGATAGTAATTGGAATAGATTTTTAAGGGATTATGAAGAGAATTGTAACACAGGTTTAATTGGGTTTCTTGTGAATCATAACTCCGTCATAAATTAATGAGGGTTTTTACTACCTGGACTTGACATCTGACTTCATATTCCATTTCGGTTTGGGTTCAGACTTGTAGTACATATTGTGTCTGGGAACTTTACAAAGTTTTAATTTGATCTGAAAACCTTCTTTACTTCTTGCTGGGAGTAGTTGATTCTTGGGATTTTTTACTCTCACAAGTTGGAATGGTTGGTTGTCTTTTTCTTGGCATGGATTTAGTACAGAGTGATTTGGAGACATTTACCTTAATTGTAATCTAGCTTCAGTTGATGAGGTTTGGCTCATTAACCAGGTTGTGAGTTGTTTAGAATTGCTTTTGCACACAGTTGCATCAGGTTGATCTGAAACCATAGGGTGTGGGTTCCACTTAATCACTTGTCATAATCATCCTATTCATCTTTTGTGAATTGGCTCACCTATGTTTGAACATCAATGCTCTAATACCTAATTAGCTCAGCTCCCAAGGGTCGCATGGGGAGGTTCTCACTGAAGGACCTTCTGAGGGGTGACCACTCTCTCCTTTCTGAGGAAGGACTGATCGGGGGCTACGGGTCACTGGATGCTGGCGGAGGCTGACTTCACGGCAACAGACAACAAACAGCACAAGGGAAGAGTATACATTTCAACATCTAGTGTTGATGTAATACCCTCTGAAGTGTACTGGAAGATGCTACATAATTTCTCCTTTGTTCTGTGTTTTATCTAGAACATCCTGACTGATGACGAGACCTGTGGATGGCCGCCTCTGGGGCGAGGGGCTGTTGAGATGACATTTTGCCCACAAGAAAATGGCCTAAGAAGACCCCGTGGGTTTTCGGTCTCAATGCACAGGAGTCTCAGCAAAGTCATCGGGAAGGATCTAATATTTGTCACTGTGAGCTAATTCCATGGCCAAGCATGTCTCATGTCTGATTGTAATTTGTGTTTTGAACATTGTCTTTTTTTTGATCAACCTACCAACCTTTTAGGGAGATTTGTGATAGCACTTTTGAATTTTCCTTTATATTTATGGTAATATTTAAGTTAATAAAGCAGGGAATTGTGGTGGAAAATTGTTATGCAATTAGGAATTAAGTGTATATTCTCTGTTTAGTGAATGCATCTAGGGTAAAATGACTAGCTTATTGTTCCAGCTTAATGTTATGAGAAAGATATATGTGTCAGGTCACCAGAGAGACAGACGCCGGGGCAGTAAGATAACAGTCTGGCCTTCGGATGAGCTGCTTTATGCGTTGCTATGAGTCGCGTGAAGCAGTTCTCTGGAGGCGTGAAGGTTGGAGAAGACGTCTACAGAGATAAACAATGATTGCTGAATACTATTTAAGCGGTTAGTTAGAAAGGTTGGTTAGGGTGATGCACGAGTAACTCTGTCCCCTCCGTGTCTGGCCAGACATGTTTGAATTAAATACTTAAACGCCTTCTGGGACTCAAGTCTTCTTTATAATGGAAACCCTGAGATACTATTTTTTTGCCATTACATAAGTTTATTTTTATAGTGCTGATTCATATCAGACGTCTTTACAAGAAAACTCATAATTCATTCATCCACACATTCCAACTTATTTCTAAGTTCATTATTCCGATCAGTTTAAAAGTTTTCTATCCAAGGAAACGCCCAGAGTGTTTGTTTATTTAAACATGTTTATTGAACTCCTTAATATTACAAAACATGACTTAACATACATTGATACAAATGTTTAAAACAGCTAGTGGGTAAATATACAGGAGGGGATGAATACAAAAATCAAGAAAACACAAATTAGATACATAAGTGAAAGGAAAAAAATGAGTAATTAAATAAGGTAATCAATTATACAGTCATTGAATATTTATTTAAATAAAGGGAAGATTTTTCATTTTATTGTATATTGCTTTTGTTCTGGGTTCTTTAATCTAATTTAATGCATTTAAATAGATTTGAATTCGCTAATAAATATTTTAACTTTTGGGAGTAGCTTCATTTTTTTGTATTTATGAATATTTAATTTAGCAAGGCAAAGGATGATGCTCACATAGATTATCCAATGTTATTTTTCAATGAGTGAATATCTGTAATGATGGGATGATAGGAAACGCCCAGAGTTACAGCAGAGCGACTACAGAGGGAGTCAGACATCCTGTTCTCAGAGAGGATCTTTGTTCAACAACCCGGAAGCTAATGAGGCGCCCCATCCGGATCGACGGGTCTGTAAAGTGGGTGAAAGGTGAAGAAGAAGAGTCTCTGCTGCAGGCTGCTGGTTTTTCTGATCCAACATGCTGCAGAACACAGGGTGAGTTTCTCCTCCAATCAGAACTGCGATGAAAACCAGTCAGAAAGAAACCAGTCATGTCGCTGCGCTGCTGGGAGACGTCACTGGTTTCACTGGGAGAAACCAGTAACTCTTCGGTTCTCTAGGAGTTCGGCTGAAGGTGTAGCCTCTGTTAGCCTCTGTTAGCCTCTGTTAGCTTCGTGGCTAGCGGCACTTCAGGTGTTTTAAGATAGAAACGATTAACTTGTTCTGTTTTTGTTCTCTTTTTTTAATAACAGAATATTAATAAGCAGCAGACAGGAAGAGCCGCTTCACAATAAAAGCTGTCAGTCTCGTTTGTCTGCTGAGGCTTTTACTGTGAAATACCAAAGAAATGTTGAGCAAACGAAATGTTATTTAATAAATCAAATTTAAAAGTAATTCATTCTGCAGATGAATAGAATCAAGAGTAAATAAACCTATAAAATGTTAAACACAGTAAAGTTCTGCTTTTATTTTAACTAAATTACATGAATAATAATCACTTTATTACATTTATTATGTCCACTCCTGCAGGATAAACATATGATTTAAGAGTTCTACCTGAAAACCACTAGAGGGAGCTGTAGCACAGATGGGGAGCTCTGTACCAGAGTTTGGAAACAGAGAAACCGTTACCCTTAGATACGGGTTCGTTTTAGAATGTCCTCTGGGGACAGACGTGTCCTCTGGAAACGGACGTGTCCTCTAGGGACGTGTCCTCTGGGGACGGACGTGTCCTCTGGAGACGTGTCCACTGGAGACGTGTCCTCTAGGGACGTGTCCTCTGGAAACGGACGTGTCCTCTAGGGACGTGTCCTCTAGGGACGTGTCCTCTGGGGACGGACGTGTCCTCTGGAGACGTGTCCTCTGGGGACGGACGTGTCCTCTGGAGACGTGTCCACTGGAGACGTGTCCTCTGGGGACAGATGTGTCCTCTGGAGACGTATCCATTGGAAACGGACGTGTCCTCTAGGGACGTGTCCTCTGGAGACGGACGTGTCCTCTGGAGACGGACGTGTCCTCTGGAGACGTGTCCACTGGAGACGTGTCCTCTGGGGACAGATGTGTCCTCTGGAGACGTATCCATTGGAAACGGACGTGTCCTCTAGGGACGTGTCCTCTAGGGACGTGTCCTCTGGAGACAGACGTGTCCTCTGGAGACGTATCCATTGGAAACGGATGTGTCCTGTGTAGACGTGTCCTCTGGGGACAGATGTGTCCTCTGGAGACGTATCCATTGGAAACGGACGTGTCCTCTAGGGACGTGTCCTCTAGGGACGTGTCCTCTGGAGACAGACGTGTCCTCTGGAGACGTATCCATTGGAAACGGATGTGTCCTGTGTAGACGTGTCCTCTAGGGACGTATCCTCTGGAGACGGACGTGTCCTCTGGAGACGTGTCCTCTAGGGACGTATCCTCTGGAGACGGACGTGTCCTCTGGAGACGTGTCCTCTGGAGACGGACGGACTCATAATGTTCAAACGGTTGCAGAGAGTATGTATTAGCAGTCATGGTCTTACTGAGCGGTTGTCTCTCAGGAAGCTCGCCGGCTGCACGCTCTTCATCACGGGGGCGAGCCGGGGCATCGGGAAAGCCATTGCCCTGAAAGCGGCTCGAGACGGGGCGAACATCGTGATCGCCGCCAAGACGGCCGAGCCCCACCCCAAACTCCCAGGAACCATCTTCACGGCCGCAGACGAAGGTGAGTCGGCGTCCTGACATGTTGGGTCACCTTCCCTCTGACCTCTGACCTCTGACCCTGCTGTTGTGTCCCAGTGGAGGCTGCAGGGGGGAAGGCGCTGCCGTGCGTCGTGGACATCCGGGACGAGCAGCAGATCGGAGCCGCGGTTCAGAAAGCCGTAGAAACATTTGGAGGTACAACGCCTCCCTCTTAAATCTGATTGGTTCAGCTGTTCACAGTGATGTCATCTCTTAGCTGTGACATCATCGCAGATCCTGTGTGTGATTGGCAGGCATCGACATCCTGGTGAACAACGCCAGCGCCATCAGCCTGACAGGAACTCTGGAGACGCCCATGAAGAAGGTGGACCTGATGCTGGGGATCAACCTGAGAGGAACATACCTGACGTATGATGCTGAGAACACTTAGAACATGTGGAAGACGGAGAAGATGTAGAACACAGGGAACATGTAGAACACAGAGAACATGTAGAACACAGAGAACATGTAGAACACGGGGAAGATGTATAACACAGAGAACATGTAGAACACAGAGAACATGTAGAACACAGAGAACATGTAGAACACGGGGAAGATGTAAAACACAGGGAACATGTAGAACACGGAGAAGATGTAGAACACAGGGAAGATGTAGAACACAGAGAACATGTAGAACACAGGGAAGATGTAGAACACAGGGAACATGTAGAACACAGAGAACATGTAGAACACAGAGAACATGTAGAACACAGAGAACATGTAGAACACAGAGAACATGTAGAACACAGAGAACATGTAGAACACGGGGAAGATGTAAAACACAGGGAACATGTAGAACACGGAGAAGATGTAGAACACAGAGAACATGTAGAACACAGAGAACATGTAGAACACGGGGAACATGTAGAACAAAGAGAACATGTAGAACATGTGAAACACGGGGAGCATGTAGAACACGGGGAACATGTAGAACACAGAGAACATGTAGAACAAAGAGAACATGTAGAACATGTGAAACACGGGGAGCATGTAGAACACGGGGAACATGTAGAACACGGGGAACATGTAGAACACGGGGAACATGTAAAACACGGGGAACATGTAAAACACGGGGAACATGTAGAACACAGAGAACATGTAGAACACAGAGAACATGTAGAACACAGAGAACATGTAGAACAAAGAGAACATGTAGAACATGTGAAACACGGGGAGCATGTAGAACACGGAGAACATGTAGAACACAGAGAACATGTAGAACACAGAGAACATGTAGAACATGTGAAACACGGGGAGCATGTAAAACACGGGGAACATGTAAAACATGGGGAACATGTAGAACACAGAGAACATGTAGAACAAAGAGAACATGTAGAACATGTGAAACACGGGGAGCATGTAGAACACAGAGAACATGTAGAACATGTGAAACACGGGGAACATGTAGAACACAGAGAACATGTAGAACAAAGAGAACATGTAGAACATGTGAAACACGGGGAGCATGTAGAACACGGGGAACATGTAGAACACGGGGAACATGTAGAACACGGGGAACATGTAAAACACGGGGAACATGTAAAACACGGGGAACATGTAGAACACAGAGAACATGTAGAACACAGAGAACATGTAGAACACAGAGAACATGTAGAACACAGAGAACATGTAGAACAAAGAGAACATGTAGAACATGTGAAACACGGGGAGCATGTAGAACACGGAGAACATGTAGAACACAGAGAACATGTAGAACACAGAGAACATGTAGAACACAGAGAACATGTAGAACATGTGAAACACGGGGAGCATGTAGAACACGGAGAACATGTAGAACACGGAGAACATGTAAAACACGGGGAACATGTAAAACACGGGGAACATGTAAAACATGGGGAACATGTAAAACATGGGGAACATGTAAAACGCGGGGAACATGTAGAACGCGTGGAACATGTGAAACACGTAGAACATGTGAAACACGTAGAACATGTGAAACACGTAGAACATGTGAAACACGTAGAACATGTGAAACACAGGGAACATGTAGAACACGTAGAACATGTAGAACACAGGAAACATGGGGAACACGGAGAACAGCTCCGTTAACAGCAGCTCGTTAAAAGCTGCTGTTAACGAGCTGCTGTTAACGAGCTGCTGTTAACGAGCTGCTGTTAACGAGCTGCTGTTAACGAGCTGCTGTTAACGAGCTGCTGTTAACGAGCCGTTTCCTTTTCTCAGGTCAAAGCTGATCATCCCTCACCTGCTGAAGAGTCGCCATCCTCACATCCTGAACCTGTCGCCTCCGCTCAACCTGAACCCCGTCTGGTTCAAGAACCACACTGGTAACCATGGGAACCAGCTGAATCTTCCTCTCTCCATGTAACCATAGAAACCAGCTGGAAACCCCTCCCCCTCATCAGTAAAATGTGGCGTTTTGTCTTTTGGCAGCGTATACGATGGCGAAGTACGGAATGTCCATGTGTGTCCTGGGGATGGCGGAAGAGTTCAGAGGTCAAATCGCCGTCAATGCGCTGTGGCCTAAAACCGGTCGGTGGCCTTCGAGTGCATTTAGCATGCTAACAGGCTCCGCCCCCTCCACCCTAACCCCGCCCTGACTGTTTGTTACAACAGCGATCCAGACGGCAGCCATGGACATGCTGGGGGGCGACGGAGTTGGGAGGCAGTGCCGTAAAGCGGACATCATGGCCGACGCCGCCTACGCCGTCCTGTCCAGACCCAAGGACTACACGGGTCACTTCCTGGTGGACGAGGACGTCCTCAGGGAGAACGGCATTCAAGACTGGGACCAGTATGCCGTCCAGCCAGGTGAGTCCCAGCCGCCCGACGGCTCCCTCTCACCTGGCTGGTGTCTCTGATGGACTCTGATTGGTCCACAGGCCACCCACTGCTGCCGGACTTCTTCCTGGACGAACCGCCGGAGTCTCTGGTCCAACAGATGGAGGCGCACGGTGGGTACTACTGGGCACTACGGGGTACTACGGGGTTCTATAGAGTACTACGGGTTACTACTGGGCACTACGGGGTACTACGGGGTTCTATAGAGTACTACGGGTTACTACTGGGCACTACGGGGTACTACAGGGTACTAGGGGGTAGTATAGAGTACTGCAAGGAGCAGTGCGGGGGCTTGGCGCCCAATATAATCTGTAACTTCTGGTTGCTAGGGGCAACGCCAGCCTTCAAACCATCATCTTCATCATCGGCCACGCCCCTTTCTGGTGGACCAATAGAAAGCACTTTTGACGTCATCAGAGGAGTGATAAACGAAGACGTGGTCAAGTCGACCGGGGGCGTCTACCGATTCGACCTCTCAGGTAACAACAGGAAGTGATCACACTCGTCCATATAAGGATGTCCATCGTTACATCCTGTCTTGCCCATATTAGGAGATCACAGCGGCGTTTGGTTCCTGGACCTGAAGAGCGGCTCCGGCAGCGCCGGTCAGGGCGAGCCCCCGGTTAAAGCTGACGTTGTCATGACGATGGACTCCAGTGACTTCACCAAGATGTTTTCAGGTGATTTGACGACCGTTAACGATTGTTGTGGGTGTTGTTCCCATGGTAACAGCTGCCTGCCGGTTCCAGGGAAGCTGAAGCCCACCATGGCCTTCATGTCGGGGAAGCTGCGGATCAAAGGGGACATGACGATGGCCATCAAGCTGGAGAAGCTGATGGGCCGCATGAACAAGGCCAAGCTGTGAGGCCCAGGCTCCGCCCACAGCTCTCCAAGGCCCTGCCTCCTCAGTGTTTGTTGCCTTAATGACAAACTGACACCCTGGAAGAAAACTGATAGCTGTTGTCATGACGATATATGGGATGTCGCCGTCCAGAAGCTGACCCGACTCTAGGCGGTTGGTTCGTAACCGGGGGTTACCAATGCCAGCCAGTCTGATCCGGTCTGGACCAGGTGGTTTTATCATGAGTTTCATGTTTCACAGGAACTGATTTTCTAACCCTAATAACTGATTGTGTTGCCATGGAAACAGGAAATAAATGGATGTGATTCACGCCGTTTGGACTACAGAGATGTTTTATACTGAGCAGATGCACAACACTGATCATATAAATAATCCTACATCGCAGTAGGATTAAATATTAATATAAAATTAGTGAGAATCAATAATATAAAATCTTGGCCTATAGAACAATCTAGAACAACATCTAAAGCTCTGCAGGCCTCACTGTCTCACTCAAGGTCAAAGGTCATGATTCAACATTGAAAAAGAGAGAAAATGGCCTCCATGGGAGAGATCCAGGACCAGAACCAATGCTGACCCAGAAGAACACAAAGACCGTCTCACATTGACCAGAAAACATCCTGATGACCCTCAAATGTTGGACTGATGAGACGGAAGTGGACCCTTCTGGAAGGTTCTGGTCCTGTTCCATCTGGAGAACTAACCCAGCATCAGAACATCAGACCTTAAGTCAGACATGGTGGTGGTAGTATGATGGTCTGGTTTCCTCTTTCAGGACCAGGAAGACCTGGAACCATGAGTTCTGCTGTAGTATGAAGTCCTGAAGAAAGTCCAATCATCACTCCCAATCGGTAAAGATTTTACTACATTGAGAGTAGAAATACTTAATAATAATAATAAGTAGAATGAAAAAGTACTGTGCAGTAAAACTACTCCTAGAAGTACATTTTTCCAAAAAGTTACTAATGTAACTGAATAGGTGTAACTAGTTACTGCCCACCTCTGTAAATATTTAGCATTTAATGTGATCCAGCTTCATATGATTGGAACCACAGAAATTTGTTTCCATTTGAAAGCATAGAAAACACCAGAAATGTCAAAGTTTACCTTCAAAAAACATATTTATGTAAAGGTGAAGAAATCTGAAATTCTGCACAATGACAGAATGTCTTAGTATTAAACATTTAGGAGAAAATAGTGCATTATACCAAGCCAATTTATTTATCTTTCAACACAGCATTACAACTGACCAAAGTCCTGTACAGTGGCAAAGACATAGAAAACAACAGAAGAGTACAAAATAGTACAAAAACAGCAAACACAGGTTAGGAACAAATGGCTAAAATAAAAACACAAAACAGAACAGTTGCAATTGATACAAAGACACATAGAAACGCAAATAAATAAAATTTCAGCTCAGAAAAGATGCCATAAAATGAAGTTCTGTATGTTTCATCTCCATGGCTGAAAACAGGGATGATGGTCTCCAATCATGTCCTACTGATTTCTAAGTGGTCAGGCTGTGTTTCCTCTCTGTCAAATTTGGCATTAGTTGGCGTGAATATCTGATAAAGGCAGGGCGTGGAGGCCGCACCGGGCGCTGTGGCATGGCAAAGGAAAGTCCAGGTCTCCCTGAGAATGCAGCATAGGGTGGCCGAGAAAAACCAGGGTGAGGTAGAGTAGGGAAGTGACGGTGGGACGTTCTTGAAATGGCAGCATGGGGTGGACCAGAAAAAAGATGGTGAGCTGGTCTGGCAAAACCAGGTTGAGGTAGACCAGAGAAGCGATTTTGGGATATTTCTGAAGGGGCAGCATGGGGTGGACCAGAGAAGATATGGTGGGGTGGTGCAGAAAAATGTTGGTGAGAAGGCCTGGACAAAGTATGGTGGGATTTTACTAAGAACGGTTGGTGGAGGTTGTGGTAAACGCGATGAGGTGGGTTTTGGTGAAAGGAAGGGGGGCGCCTTTGGTATACAGAGGGCTGCTCAAAATTAGAAGATGGGCGAGGGTTAAATTTGTTGAATGAGTGGAAAATCTTAGAATAAGGAAGTTGTGGTTGACTGTTGTCTAGTGAGGAAGGTTGTGGAAAAGATGCAAGAGGTAGCCTGGGATAATTAGAGAAAGCTACTTTAGGATTAGGGGGAACTGACTGATGGAGGTTAACATGATACACAGGCTCACTGTAACAGGGAGGTGGTGCTAACGAGAGGCCATCCGTAGAGTCAGAACTCATGGGACAGTGTGAAAAAGGACACATTTGGTGCATTTGTTCATATTCAGAATTATCTGGCAAACTGGGGTAAAAAGAGTGGAAAGGCTCATAATAAGAGGTACCTGGATAATCCGGATAAAAGAGTTCAATCACATCAAAATAGGATCTGGGAGGCTGATTGTCCTTAACAACCAAACAGTTAGTGTCAGTAGTTGCAGCGTCAGAAACATGGGTTGTGGCACACCTTGAGGAACTGGTTTCACCAGTGATATAATCGGTGTTTGAGGGTTTAAAGGCAGAAATCAATGTGGCAGTTGATCTTCCTGCGGTTCTTTTAGGTGTGTTAGAGTCAGCAGCTACAGTGTCAGTCAGGTAACTTGTGCCAGTCAATGTCACAGGAGCCACCAAAGACATCACAGAGTTTTTAGCGTTGCTGGGGTCTGTGGTGGTTCCTGGATTGTCAATAATAGATGAAGCAACTATGGTTGTTTCTAGAGTTTTAGGATAATTAACATCAGTGGTAGAATCATTGTTAGTTCTGAGGTTTTTCAAAGAGCCGACTACAGGGGGTTGATGGTCATTAGAGCTAGTTAAACCATTGGTTATAGTCCAGGTGTCAGGACTGGAACTTTGTTTAATAGAGGGTAACATACCATCTATAACTGTATTCATGGGTTTTATGGTTCTATCTGGACTGTCAGTGGTAGAGAGATATACTGGGAAGGACCGGCCAAATAAAGTCTTCTGATCAAAATATGAGGGAGTAGACTGTGTGTTGTGTATTGAGGGACTAAGCTGAAAACGGGAGGATAGAAGTTGCAAAGAAGAGATAAGTAATAGTTCATCAGGAGCAATGGTAGAAGATGATTCAGACTTGTGGATGGTGGAAGATGCAAGGTAGGCAAGGGTTGTTGGTCTAAGAAAGTCATGTGATGTTTGGTCTGATGATGAAGAGGAAGAATGATCAGGAGAATCAGAAGGTGCATTATTTGCCCCCCTGGCTGTGTAAGTAGTAGCATTACTGATGCTTGTGGCATTAGTGTCTTTACCCATGGAGGTTGAAGTGTCATAGGAGTTGATTGCTGAAACCCAAGTGATGTCTGCAGTAACAAGTGAAGTGTAAGGTGTGATGGTTGAAACACCACTTTCACTGGAGGAGAAAGGGATTGGAAATCCTTTGATTGTGTTGGAATCTGTTGGAATTTCAGTGGGGTTAGTTTCAGGATCAAAGGACAAAGTCTGTGTTGAACTCTTGGGGATAGTGGAGTCAGTTGAGCCTGGGGTGGTAGATGTGGTATGCATGTGAATAGACTTTGAAAAGTCTCTCTGGACAGTTTGAATAGTGGACCTGGTTACACTTTCAGTTGGATTGTTGGTGGCTGTGCTGAGGGAAGGCGTAGACAGATCTGGGGTATCAGTGGTTGGGGCATACAATGTCGTTAGAGTAGAAGCAGTAGGAATTAGGGAATGTTTTCTAGTAGCCAGTTCTTTAACAGTTGTCCAAAAGTGATTTGTTGTATTTGAAATATCACTGGTGTTTAATTTGTTGCCTGAACTGGTGATTGGTAAAAATGTAGAATTAATGGTTGTGTTGGTAATGGAGATGGTAGTTAAATTGGTAATGGCAGTGCCTTTAGTGTCACCCTGTTCTATAGTGGTAGAGGAAGGATTTGAAATGGTTGACATATATTCTGTTGCTGTTTCCTGACTGCCAGTGTTGGAGGACAGTTTCACAGTTGTGAATTCATAAGTGGTGACATAGGCTTCATTGGGTCTACTTGACTGGGGTTGGGTCGCCAGAGACTTGACTGCAGTAAACAAGGATTCCGAGGACTTAACTGGAGACTTTGTAAAGGTGGTTGGAGATTGAATTATTTGGTCAGTTGTCATACTTGGAATCTTGTTTGTTGAAGTCAAAGTTTCTCTGGTTGTCTCAATATCCCTGAAGGACGATGTCTCCTTAGTGGTGATAAACTTACTTCCAGTTGTTGGAGAATCATTGGTGGAGTTTAGCGTTGTGTGTTGTTTTTCAGTGTCTGATGGACGTGTGGCAATTGGAGATGAAGCATCAGTTGCAGTACTGACAGTGTGTGTTGTCATATCTGAAGTACTAGTCATTGTGTTGTCTTTGAAATTTAATGTAGATTTCAAGGTCATAGAGACAGTATAGGAAGCTGTATTGGTATTTTTCATGTTAGTGGTAGGAGAATAGGTGTTGACATTTTTAATCTGGTAATATTTAGCTTCAGTGGAAGCGATGAATCTTAAAGGAGAATCAGTGGTTGTATTTCTGTGAGCAAAAGTTTCAACATTCATGGCCTCTAAAGTGTCCACTGATGTGGGTGGATTGTTGGTTGTGGACCTCTGGTCTTCACTGGTATTGACGGGAATTGGTGTTGTGGTTTCTGTGACAGTTTTGGGAACAAAGGTTGTCGTTTGGTTTTCTCTAATTATGGGGAAAATAGTGGTCTCGTGAGTGGAACCTGGGCTGGTGGGTGCTGTTTGCACATTTATGGGATTTGAGGTATTTTTCTGGATAATTTGAATCATCAATCTCTTTGTGCTGTCAGTTGAATATTTAGTGGTTGGGCTTGGGTACAGAGTCTCAGATGAAGCTTCAGTAGACTGATTTGGTGTGTCAGTGTTATGGCCAGATGGTGCTACTAGGGTGACAACGGTTGAGAGTAAAGGATGTTTTGGGGTAGTCACATCTTCAGCTGTTGCCCAAATGTGTCTCGTGTCACTCATACTTGTTTGAACATCCTCTGCACTGTTGATAGGCACTAATTTTATCCCTGTGGTTATTTTGGCAGTAGAGATCGTCGTTAAATTGTCATTGCCAGTAGTGTAAGTGCTAATATTGGAAGTCTGCGCTACAGTGGGGGACACTGCATTCAAAATTTTGGTCATAACTTCATTTATTGTGTCTTGAATGACAGTGGTAGAGGATAGTGTCGCTGTACCCGTGTTGAAAGAGGCAGTGTTGATTGTTGGGGCATTTGGAGTAATTGGCTGAACTCTCGTGGTCATCTGAGCCTTGATTTTGCTAATTAGACTATCAGAGGTCTTGGCTTGAAACTTTATAGACGCTTTTGAGGCTGCACTTGGTCTTGTGTTGTCAGTTGTAATAGTTGCAGATTCAGTTACTGAAGTTAAGGTTCCACCGCTAACAGGGTTGATATTGTTTAATGTTTGTATCTCATTAGAAGTAATAGAAGCTTTTCCTGTTGTTGGAAAGGTACGAGTGGGGCTTGGACGAATGACAATTGGAGATATACCATCGGTTCCCATACTGGCAGCAGGTGTTGTAACATCGGAAGTTTCAGTGGTGGTGTTGCATTTGAAATCAGAGGTAGCCTTCAGGATGATAGTTACAGTGGGGGAAGACATAGTGGTAACATGGTTTATTATGTCAGTGGCAGGAATATAGGGGTCAGTGGAAGCATTTTGGAACCAGGTGGTATTCTTAGCTGTTAAGGTGTCCAGCAAGGAGACTGGATTGTGAGTTGTGGATCTTTGGTCTAGAGTGGGAGTGTTGAAATTTGGTGTTATGTTTTCTGTTTTTGCAATATTTGTTTTTAAGGAGAAAATGCTGGTGGTGTCAATAAAACCTGGGGTGGAGGATGTATTTGCCGTTGGTGTAGGTTTTAATGTATTTCTATAGATGGTCTGGATAATAAACCTTCCACTCTCAGTTGTAGTTTTGTTGATTGTGCTTGAGGACAGAATATCACTTGGACCATAAGTAGACTGAAACTGAGTGTCACTGGCAAGGTCAGACTGCACCGTAAGAGTGGAAGCGGTTGAGGGTGGTAGATTTTTTGTTTTAGTGGAGTCTTTGATGATTGTCCAAAAGTTGTTTGTGGTTGTTTGACCACTACCTGCACCGGTGACAGAAGGTAATTTAGAGTCAGTTCTTGTGTTTTGACTGACAGTAGTGGAGGGCAGTGGGACAGTTTCTGCATTGAAAGTGGGAACATTGGTTGTTTTGGATTGGTAAGGAGTGAAAAAGAGGTAATTGAGGTTAATTGTTTGAGACTCAACTGTGCCAAATAGAGTTCCAGGGTTCTTTGCCAGAGACTCAGTGGGATTCACTGACTTTATGATTGTTCCTGTGTTGTCAGCTGTCTTACTGGTAGATTCAGTTGTTGAAGTGAAGCTTTCTCGTGTTTTGTATTGAGTACTGCTTACTCTTTTATTCTTAGTAATGATAGCTTTTTCTAATGTCAAAGATTCACTAGTGGGAGTTAGGGCTGTGGGATCTTCTGTTGTGACTTTTGGACCAGTTACAGTTGCAGTAGTGACATTGTGTTGCACCCTATTTGGGGTGTCATTTGCTGTTTTGTCAGCAGCAGGTTTCAGAATGGTAGAGACAGTAGAGGAGGCCATAGAGGTGTTTATTGTCTTAATGGTATTAATATTGTTATGAATAGTTTGAATCTGGGACAAAATGGAATTCAGATTATGAAGTGAGGTTTTGGTTTTGTTAGTTATGGTGGAATCTGTGACCACAGAAAGAGCATCAGTGTTTTCATTCTGATTAACAGAAGCTTTATCTGTAACAGGTATGTGTGCTGGATTATCAGTTGGGAATCTTTGACTTTCAGAGGTATCGATGATAACTGATTTCCTGTTTTCTTTAATGATTTCAAGAACATAGCTTTTGGTCTGATCATCTGTTGTTTGAAAAAAAGTTGACAGTGCTGTCAGGGTGGTAGCAGCTGAGAGTGGGGAATGTTTTGTAGTAGTGAAGTATTTAATGTTTCTCCAAAGAAAATCACTGGTGCTTCCTTGACTGTCACCTACCCTAGTGTTGGGTAGTAATGTGGAACCTGTGGTTGTGTTGGTAATGGAGATAGTAGTTAAATTGTTAATAGCAGTAGTCTGTGTGTCACCAGTGGAGGTCTGTGGTAAATGGGAGTAAACAGAATTCGCAACAGAGGTCATATATTTAGTTTTTGTGTCTTTACTGACATTGCTGGAGGATGGTGTGATAGCTCCTGTGGGGAAAGCCAGAACATTAGTTGTTGTAGCTTGGTATGAATTGACATAAACATCGCCAAGGGTAATTGATTTTGGCCTTTGTGTAATCAGAGTTTTAAAAAGAGTACCTGAACTTTTAGTTGGAGACACTGGGAGAGTGGTTAAAGCTTTGGTTGTTCCTGTGTTTTCAGCTGTCCCACTAGCAGATGGGATTGTTGAACTCAAGGTTCCACTGGCTGTAGGCTCAATTTTAATAAACCGTTGGGCTCCCTTAGTAGTTAAAGCAGCTTTTCCTGCAGATAAAGAGTTACTGGTAAGTTTAACAGTTGTGTGATCTATAGTGATCTTTGCACTAATAACATTTGGAGGTAAAGGATCAGGTGGAGTACTGGCACTGTTTTTGGTCTTATTAGAAGTTTCAGTTGTCTCATCTTTGAAATCAGAGGTAGATTTCGGGATGGTAGTGTGAATGGAGGAAGATGTAGTAGTATCTATAATCTCAATGGTAGGAGTAAAGGTTGGATTAGTTTCAATCTGGGTAAAAGTGGAGAAAAGTGGAGCATCACTTTCAGTGGCTGTATGTATGGGGGAACCTTTAAATGTTGACAAAGGATCAGTGGTTGCATTCTGGTCAACATGAGTCTTCACAGAATCAGTTGTGGATTCCAGAGTTTTCAGTGAGGTAGATGGATTGTCATTTGTTGAACTTTGGTATGCAGTAGTCGTGATGCGAATTGGTGCTGTGGTTGTTATTGTTTGAGCGACATTGGTGGTACCACGTGTCGATGTGGTTTCAATGGAATCTGGGTTGGTGGGTGTTGTTTGAAATTGTGCATGCTTTAGGGTATTTCTATGGATAGTTTGGATGGTAAAGCTCCTGGCGTTGGCTGTTGGATTTTTGGTGGTTGTGCTCCAGAATAAAGTATCAGTTGGAAGATAAGTAGAGGGACTTGGAGGTTCACTGGTATGGACAGGCAGTGGTTTTGGAGCAGCAGTGGATGAGGTTGGAGGATTTTCTGTAGTAGTAAAGTGTTTTATGGTTGTCCAGAAGTGCTTTGAGTTAGTTGAAATATGACTGACAGCAGAACTGATGAAAGAGGTTAATTTAGAACCTTTGGTTGTGTTTGTAACGGAGATGGTAGTTAAATTTTTAATGATTGTAGTCTGAGTGTCAGTAGCAGAAGTCTCTCTTATTGTCTTGTTGGAAACAGTATTTAAATCTGTGGTAATATATTTAGTTATTGTGTCTCGACTGACAATAATGGAGGATGGTTGTGCAGCTCCGGTGTTTAAAGCAGGAGCTTTGGTTGTTGTGGTTTCGTAAGAAGTGATAGCTTCCTTAATGGCTGTTTGAGGTCTGATGCTCAATACAGGATCTACTGGGCTTAACTGAGCATCAAAGTCTTTTGCTGTAGACTCTGTGGTGGTGGCTGGCACAGTGGTTGTTTTTCTATTGTCAGTTGTCCTTTTTACAAATGCGGTTGTTGAATGCAGGATTATATCATCAAAAGCATAGAATGTAGGTGTTTCCTTATTAATAATGGTATTTCTTCCTGTTGTTTGAGAGTCAGTGGTGGGGTTTGGGTTTTCATGATCTTGTGTAGTGGCTGATGGACCAGTTTCAATCCAGGATGAAAGGTCTGTTGTACTAAAAGATTGGGCTGCCATATCTGAAGTTTCTGTTGTTGTGTTGGCTTTGAAGTCAGAGGTAGATTTTAGAATGATACTGTCAGTGGAGGAGGACATAATGGTTGAAATTGGATATTTAGTTATGGTTTTCATACCTGTGGCTATGATTGAATCTGTGGCTTTTGAAAGAGCATCAGAGGTTGTATTATGATCAGCAGTAGTTTTAGCAGAATCAGCTATCGCTATCAAAATGTCCCGTAAGGTCACTGGACTGTGAGTTGTTGATCTTTGTGCTTCAGTGGTAGTTAAAAGAGCAGTTGAAGTAGTGACAGTGTGTGTTGTCACATCTGGAGTTTCAGTTGTTATATTTTCCTTGAAATCAGAGGTAGTTTTCAGAATGATAGTGACATTGGAGGAGGATGTATTGGTGTGTGTGGTGTTAATGTTAGGAGAATAGGCATCTGAAGTATTTTGTGTGAAAGTGGTGGAATTCATTGGATCAGTTAAAGTATCAGAGTCTGCGGCTACGATGAAAACTTTGACTTGGAAAGGAGCATCATTGGTTGTATTCTGATCAGCAGCCATTTCAGTGGAAGAAGCCGTGACTGTCTGTGTGTTCAGTACAGCGGCTCGACTGTCAGTTGTTGATCTTTTGTCTTCAGTAGTAGAGAGGAAAAAATGTGTTGTGGATTCTGTCATAGTTTCAGGAACATCTGAAGTTGTTTGTTTTTCCCTGGTTGTGGGGAAATATGTGGTGGTGTTTGTGGAACCTGAGCTGGTGAGTGTTATATGCATTTTTAAAGGTTTTGAGGTACTTTTATGGGGAGTTTGAATTCTCAAACCTTGTGTGGTGTCAGTTGGATTTATTGTGGTTTTGCTTAGGGACAGAGTGTTAGAGGGAACAACAGTGAAGTGACCGAGTGTATCCCTGGTCTGGACCGAGAGCTCCAACTGAGACGCAGTCGTAGAGAACAGGGGAGGTTTTTGAGAAGCCAAGGGTTTAATAGTTGTCCAAAAGTGCTCTGTGTTAGTTGACAGATCACTTGTGGTTTTTAGAATGTCACCTGTGATAACTGGTAACATAGAGCCTGTAGATGTGTTGGTAATGGAAATGGTAGTTAAATTGTGAGTAGCAGTAGTTTCACTAGTGGGTGCCAGTGATATAGTGTTGAATGCAGACTTTAAAGTGGTGGTCATATAGCTAGGTCTTGTGTTTTGAGTGACATAGTTTTCTTTGTGGACAATATTTTCAGGTCCAAATTTCATTAAAGACCTAATTTTGTTCAAATAAATATCAGAAGTGTTAGGTAGAGACGTTTTGGAGGTGGTTAAGACTGTGATTGGTCTTGTGCTGTCAGCTGTCTTAGTTTCAGAAGTGGTTGTTGAAGTCAAAGTTGCACTGGTTGTAGAATAAATATCAATGTTGTTGATTACTGGTGTCTTCTTAGTAGCATCAGAAGCATTTCTTGATTTTAGAGAGTCACTGGTGGGATTTAGAGGTGAGTGATCTTCTGTAGTTGCTTTGGGACCAGTTGTGTTTAGAGATACATCATCAGTGATGGTTTTCACACCGGAAATTTCATTTTTTGTGAAGTTCATTAAATCAGGGTCACTTCTGCCTCTTGGGATGTCAGTTTCACAGGTTAGGAAAGAGCATAGTGTTTTGTTTTGTGTTTGTCTAGAATCTGGATTTGAATCTTTTGTGGCGTTACTCAGTGCCTCTGTTGTAGAATTGAAGGGTGCAACTAGTATCTTACCTGCAGAGTCAACAGGAGGCAAACTGGATTTTGTGGGGTTTGCAGAAACATCAGTTGTGGTTTTGCTTATTTTGCTGTTGGCCATCATATCAGTAATGATCCCTTCTACACCAGCCACACGGGCAGAGCCTCTCGTGGTTGCCACATTGGTTTCGTCCTGAGCTAGGACATCAGGGTAGCTGCTGTCGGAAGTGCTGATAGTTTCAGCATTCTTCATAGCACTCTCACTACTGATAGGGTGCAATGATGTGATGGTTGCTAAATAGTTAGCATTTTCAGTCCTGGAAAGTTCTTTTTTTTCCAAAATGTTATCTCTGGTTTTCAGAGAGTTAGTGGCAGGCACAGTGGTGGTATGCAAGGTGTTAGCAATGGGGGTAGACATTGGAAGGGAAAGTTTTTCAGTGATCACAGTTTGAGCCTTATTGTTGGTAACTTTTGTGCTAATGCCTCTTAAATAGTGTTTTGTGGTGATATAAATACTTTTCGTGGCTTTTGGAAACTTTGTGGTTAGCATGAATGAAAGTACTGATGGGCTTCTTGTAATGAATAAAGTTCTGGAGTTCTTGGTTGTGGTTTTGGAAGCTAAACTGAAAACTAAATGAAGGGTTTTGGTTGGGGATTTTAGGATTGGCAGTGGTGTACATGCAGTGCCAGAAGTGTTTGATGGATTGTGACTGGTAAGACTGGGGGTAGTAAAAATTCTCATAGGATTTGCACTTGTAGTTGGAGGTTGAGTGTTGGTGTTTAGGACTGTGTTAGTTTTAATATCTTTTCTGGTTGTTTGACCATGTTTACCACTAGTTGGAGAGGTGGTAGCATAGACGGAGTGAAGTATTATGGATCTTAGGGTTATGGTTCGAGCATCAGGTCTGGTTAGGAACATTTTGTGAGGTATTCCAGAAAGATAATCAGTTGTAGTGGTGTTGATAAGGGTATAAGGAGGATCCTTAGTTATGTTAGATTGTGTTTTATTGGTCTGATTGGAATAAAGGATGGTGTTGTTGTTAGGCAAAGTGATATTTAGAGGATCAGTGGTGGAAAAGGCTGGTATTTTCAAAGAATCTTTGATCCTAGAAACAAATGTCCTAGTTGTCAAAAAGTCAGTGGTTTTACTTGAAATAGTTGTAGCTTTGATGGTTGAAGCTTTGTTAAAAGTTGACTTTATATAGATATTAGTTTGATCATCAGTGGATTTGGTTGAATCTGTTGAGTCTGTTGGGTTGTTAGTGGTGGAGGTCTCATTACTGTTGGTTGAAGCTAGATCATTTAAGTTAGTGAGATCTTCTTTTGTTGTCCTAGAGTTGCTTGTGATCTTAGGAGTATTATTGGTCTTGGTCTGAGATTCAGCTGCAGAGGTGTTATGGGGTAAAGTAGAGCCTGTGTTTACCTCAGCTTTAGCCGTTTTGGGTGTAGTTTTAGTTGGATTATCATTAGCGATAGCTAAAGACACCATGGAAAGATGTCTTGTGGACCTACGTGTCTTGGTTGCTACGTTAGATGCACTTGATGTGCTAGCTGAAGAGGGAGGAGGGGTGGCGGTTGAAGTTTTAAATCTGGTAATGGTAAATGTCTGGTTGTTACTTGATCTAACTGGTTTGACCATCAGAGCTCTTGGGCGGCGATCCTGGCCTTTTCCTCCTACTGCATACGAACAAGCCACCAACGTTAAGGACCTTTCACCGGTGGACTCCAAATAAATAACTTCAAACACAGTGTCCTGTAAAAACAAGCAACTGTTAGCCAATCTTTACAAAGCCAACAAATTGTTAACATTTTATTGAACATTCTTACTGTTTTAGTGAAGGGGAATTCTTTTCCATTTGGAGTTCTTAATGTGAGCGACCTCCTAATCCCAGCTGTTTTACCAGGGACCTTTATACTTTGCAGTTTGGTTTCGGGAGGCAGTTTCAAAGTAACATCTTGGTTACGGCAGATCATTACAGGTGAGGCTAGATGCTGAGCAGTGGTAGGATCCCTGCATGTGACCACAGCTGTCATTTGTTTCTGCAGGAGGTGGTCAAAATAACGCAGAGGCAGTTGGTAAAATGACTCTCCATTGGATATCTGAAAGTAAAATCATAAAGGAAATAATAAAAGGTCAGCAAGCAAAAACGATTAAAGAAGTTTCAGATTGCTCTCACAATCTATTTTTGAGGGCTGAAAGCTGTTCTTCTTTGACCTCCTACTACAGGTCCTTCTAAAAAAATTAGCATATTGTGATAAAGTTCATTCTTTTCCATAATGTAATGATAAAAATTAAACTTTCATATATGTTAGATTCATTGCACACCAACTGAAATATTTCAGGTCTTTTATTGTTTTAAAACTGATGATTTTGACATACAGCTCATGAAAAATCACAATTCCTATCTAAAAAAAATTAGCATGTCATGAAAAGGTTCTCTAAACGAGCTATTAACCTAATCATCTGAATCAACTAATTAACTCTAAACACCTGCAAAAGATTCCTGAGGCTTTTAAAAACTCCCAGCCTGGTTCATTACTCAAAACCGCAATCATGGGTAAGACTGGCGACCTGACTGCTGCCCAGAAGGCCATCATTGACACCTTCAAGCAAGAGGGTAAGACACAGAAAGACATTTCTGAACGAATAGGCTGTTCCCAGAGTGCTGTATCAAGACACCTCAGTGGGAAGTCTGTGGGAAGGAAAAAGTGTGGCAGAAAACGCTGCACAACGAGAAGAGGTGACCGGACCCTGAGGAAGATTGTGGAGAAGGACCGATTCCAGACCTTGGGGGACCTGTGGAAGCAGTGGACTGAGTCTGGAGTAGAAACATCCAGAGCCACCGTGCACAGGCGTGTGCAGGAGATGGGCTACAGGTGCCGCATTCCCCAGGTCAAGCCACTTTTGAACCAGAAACAGCGGCAGAAGCGCCTGACCTGGGCTACAGAGAAGCAGCACTGGACTGTTGCTCAGTGGTCCAAAGTACTTTTTTCGGATGAAAGCAACTTTTGCATGTCATTGGGAAATCAAGGTGCCAGAGTCTGTAGGAAGACTGGGGAGAAGGAAATGCCAAAATGCCTGAAGTCCTGTGTCAAGTCCCCACAGTCAGTGATGGTCTGGGGTGCCATGTCAGCTGCTGGTGTTGGTCCACTGTGTTTTATCAAGGGCAGGGTCAATGCAGCTAGCTATCAGGAGATGTTGGAGCACTTCATGCTTCCATCTGCTGAAAAGCTTAATGGAGATGAAGACAACCTGGCAGCTGCTCACAGTGCCAAAACCACTGGTAAATGGTTTACTGACCATGGTATTACTGGGCTCCATTGGCCTGCCAACTCTCCTGACCTGAACCCCATAGAGAATCTGTGGGATATTGTGAAGAGGAAGTTGAGAGACGCAAGACCCAACACTCTGGATGAGCTTCAGGCCGCTATCGAAGCATCCTGGGCCTCCATAACACCTCAGCAGTGCCACAGGCTGATTGCCTCCATGCCACGCCGCATTGAAGCAGTCATTTCTGCAAAAGGATTCCCCACCAAGTATTGAGTGCATAACTGAACATAATTATTTGAAGGTTGACTTTTTTTGTATTAAAAACACTTTTCTTTTATTGGTCGGATGAAATATGCTAATTTTCTGAGATAGGAATTTTGGGTTTCCATGAGCTGTATGCCAAAATCATCAGTTTTAAAGCAATAAAATACCTGCAATATTTCAGTTGGTGTGCAATGAATCTAAAATATATGAAAGTAAAATTTTTATCATTACATTATGGAAAAGAATGAACTTTATCACAATATGCTAATTTTTTGAGAAGGACCTGTACATCACAGAAACCGTACCAGGTTGGAGCCCTTTGTCATCAGAACTGCCTTAGTTCATCTTTATGTAGATTCAACAAGGTGTCAGAAATTTTCCTGAGATTTGGGTCCATATTAATGTGATATAATCATCAAGTTGATGCAGATTATCATATTATCTCATTATAATGAGAATCATCCGTTCCACCACATCCTTAAACTGCTCTGTGGGACTGAGCTCTGGTGATTCTGGAGGCCATTGGAGTCCAGTGAACTGATTGAAAACCAATCTGAGAGGATTTGTGACATGGAGCAATATCCTGCTGGAAGGAACCATCAGAAGATGGGTCTATAGAGGTAATAAAGGACGTGTCTCTGTGACGGGGTAAGCCGTATTGCGTCATTTCCTGTTCTCGCTGTTGTGCTCTGTGGAGCTGTTTGGTGTTCAGACTCTCTTGAATTTATCTTATTTTCTCTGTGCTGAGGCCTTTCTAACTTATTTTAACACACAAGCACACTAAAACACACGTTTTGTGGTGGTGTACTTTACGTTTTGGGAACTCCTTGTGTTTCACACAGCTTTTCTTGGGGTGGTAAGGTCTCGCTAGCTCAGTTACCTTAGCTTCATTGCGGCTATGGCTACTCTTCTCTCTCCTGTCTCTAACTCTTCTCTTCTCTCTTGCTCTCTCTGTCAGATGTTTAGTTACTTCCCTGCCTCCTTTAGTGATAATGGTAACTGTAATAAATGTAATATTTTTGTAGCTTTGGAGGCGAGGGTATCAGAATTAGAAGCACGGCTCCGCGCTGTTGAAAAACCAGCAGATAGCCGAAGCCCATTAGCCAGCGCGGAGCCAACAAGGATAGCCGTCCTCCGGTAGAGCCCGCGCAGCCGGGACCTCAGGCCGGCTGGGTGACGGTACGTAGGAAGCATAGTTCTATGACCCAGCCCCCGGGCCACCACCAACCGGTCCACGTTTCTAACAGATTTTCCCCGCTCAGCGACACACCCGCTGAGAAGCCGACCCTGGTAATTGGCAGCTCCATAGTCAGAAACGTGGCATTAGAGACACCATTGACCATAGTCAAATGTTTGCCAGGGGCCAGAACGGGCGACATCAAATCCTACCTGAAACTGCTGGCTAAAGATAAGCGTAAATACAGTAAGATTGTTATTCACGCTGGCGGTAATGACACCCGGTTACGCCAATCGGAGGTCACTAAAATTAGTGTTGCTTTGGTGTGTAAGTTTGCTAAAACAATGTCAGACTCGGTAAATCTTTTCTGGTCCCCTGCCTGATCGGACCAGTGACGACATGTTTAGCCGCATGCTGTCATTCCATCAATGGTTGTCTAGGTGGTGTCCTGCAAACGATGTGGGCAACTTTGATAACTGGAGAACTTTTTGGGGAAAACCTGGTCTGATCCGGAGAGACGGCATCCATCCCACTTTGGATGGAGCAGCTCTTCTTTCTAGGAATATGGCCGAATTTATTAGTCCTCCAAAACACTGACAACCCAGGGTCCAGACCAGGAAGCAGAGTCGTAGTTTAACCCACCTCTCTGCTGCTTCTGTACTGTTACCCCCCCATTACCCTATAGAAAGAGTGTCTTGCTCACGGCCAAAATTAAATGGATTAAAAATTAAGCCAACAAAAGCAAATTATGGAAATCTCATAAAGATAAATACGACTTTGACTGAACAGAAAAATAAATCTATTAAATGTGGTTTATTAAACATAAGATCTCTCTCCTCAAAGACTTTGTTAGTAAATGACTTGATTTGTGATAATCACATTGATTTCCTTTGTCTCACAGAAACCTGGTTGCAGCAGGAGGATTGTCAGTATAAATGAGTCAACTCCTTCCAGTCATTTTAAATTTTCACATTCCTAGAAATACTGGGCGAGGAGGAGGAGTTGCAACCATTTTCCGTTCTGATTTACTAATTAGTCCCAGACCAATTGATAGCTACAGTTCTTTTGAACATCTAACCCTTAATTTTCCTCATCCAAGTTGCAAAACATTAAGACCATTTTTGTTTGTGGTTTTGTATCGTCCACCAGGCCCTTACTCGCAATTCTTAGATCAGATCTCACATTTTTTATCTGATTTAGTATTAAATACTGATAGGGTCATTATAGTGGGGGACTTCAATATTCATGTGGATACTGAAAGTGATAGCCTAAATGCAGCCTTTAGTGCTATTTTAGACTCAACTGGCTTTACTCAAAAAGTACAGGGATCGACCCACTCAGGTAAACACACTTTGGACCTTGTACTGACATACGGTATTGAGTGTGAGGAAATAACAGTCCACCCACATAACCCGGTCCTGTCTGACCACTTCTTAATAACTTTTTAATTTACTTTAACTGACCATCTTAAATCTGAAAGAAATGTCATTATAGTAGAGCTTTATCACACAATGCTGTAACAATTTTTAAAGAATCTGTTCCATTCTTACTTTCCTCAGTGTCTCAGGGTAACACAGTGGATGGCAGCAATTCTATCTCTAACCCTTCAGAAATTGATGATCTGGTTCACAGCGTTACGTCCTCATTGCGTTTGGCATTAGATAGTGTAGCCCCCTTAAAAAAGAAAGTGGCTAGCCATAGGAGGCTGACTCCTTGGTTCAACGCAGAGTTGCGTACTTTAAAGCAGAATACTAGGAAGTTGGAGAGAAAATGGCGCTCTACACCTCTAGAGGATTCCTATTTAACCTGGAATAACAGTCTATTGCTGTATAAAAGACCCTTTGACAAGCTAGAACAGCATATTTATCATCATTAATAGAGGCGAATAAAAACAATCCTAGGTTTCTTTTTAGTACAGTTGCCAAATTTAGTAGAGTCATAGCTCTGTTGAGCAAACTATTCCCCCAGCTCTTAGCAGTGATGATTTTATGGGATTCTTCATAAATAAAATTAGTTCTATTAAAAATAAAATCATTGGCATCCTCCCAAACATGATTACTTCTTCCTCAGTAAATGAGTCAGTATCGGAAAGAACTGTAGAACCTCATTTGTGCTTAGGCTGTTTTGATTCAGTCGAGCTTTCAGAATTATCAAAAATATTAGCCTCATCTAAACCTTCAACTTGTATGTTGGACCCAATCCCAACCAAATTATTTAAGGAAATGTTCCATTTGGTTCCTGGCCCCATTTTGGATATGATGAATCTATCCTTAGTAAACGGATACGTACCACAGGAATTTAAAATAGCTGTAATTAAACCTTTACTCAAGAAACCTTCCCTTGATCAAGATGACTTAGTGAATTACAGACCTATATCTAATCTTCCTTTCTTATCCAAAGTCCTTGAGAAAATTGTTGCTAATCAAGTCTGTGAGCATCTAAACAGTAACGAGCTGTTTGAAGAGTTTCAGTCAGGTTTTAGAGCTCATCATAGCACTGAAACAGCACTGGTGAAGGTTACTAATGATATTCTCATGGCCTCAGATAATGGACTGGTGTCTGTTCTGGTTTTGTTAGATCTCAGTGCTGCTTTTGACACAGTCCATCATAATATTCTCTTAGAAAGGCTTGAACATGTTGCAGGGATCAAAGGAACAGCACTAGGCTGGTTTAAATCATATTTGTCTGATAGATTCCAGTTTGTTCATCTAAATGATAAATCTTCTTCACTCTCAAGGGTTACTTGTGGAGTTCCACAGGGTTCTGTCCTTGGACCAATTCTGTTCACCATATATATGCTCCCAATTGGTAGAATCATTAGACAGCATGGGATAAATTTCCACAGCTATGCCGATGATGCACAACTATATTTATCCATAAATCCTGATGAACCCAGTCAGTTAGGTAGATTACAGGCATGTCTGGAGGACATAAAAACATGAATGACCCTAAACTTTTTGCTTTTAAATTCTGACAAAACAGAAGTTTCTGTCTTTGGACCAGAAGTTCTTAAACAGAAACTGATTAATCACTCACTTTATCTGGATGGCATTAAATTGGCCCCCAGGAATAATGTAAAGAACCTCGGCGTTATTTTTGACCAAGACTTGACATTTAAATCCCATATTAAACAGGTTTCTAGGATTTCTTTCTTTCACCTCCGGAATATTGCTAAAATTAGAAACATCCTGTCCAGGAGTGATGCTGAGAAACTAGTCCATGCATTTGTTACCTCAAGGCTGGACTACTGTAATTCTTTACTATCAGGTCGTCCACAAAATGCCATTAAAAGCCTTCAGTTGATCCAAAATGCTGCAGCAAGAGTTCTGATGAATACTAAAAAGAGAGATCACATTTCTCGTGTTTTAGACAGTCGTGGCAGATGGCCGCTCCTACTGAGCCTGGTTCTGTTGGAGGTTTCTTCCTGTTAAAGGGGAGTTTTTCCTCTCCACCGTCGCTACATGCTTGCTCAGTATGAGGGATTGCTGAAGGATTGCTGGGGTTGGAAAGTCTGCATCAACGGGGCCCAACCTTACGCCAATGACTGACGCAATCTGCTGGGATTCCTTAAATAGGAAACTTTTTAACTGATTGGAATGTTTGTATAAATGTATTGAAATAACTGCTTGTTAAGAGCCTTGAGATGACATCTGTTGTGAATTGGCGCTATATAAATAAACTGAATTGAAATTGAATTGAAAGGGATGGAGATGGTCAGCAGGAATACCCGGGTAGACTGTGGGGTTTAGGAGATGCTCAGGAGGTACCGGAGACCTGTGACAAGTCTGCAGCAGACGTCCTCACCAGTCTTAGAAACAACCTCCCTGTGACTTTCAAACCTAACATAGCTTTAAACTTTTTAAGAACAGGAGGAGGTTGTGTGTGTGAAATATCCCAGAAGCAGATGAGATGGTGTTTGGTGGGAGAAGAAGACCTGAAAACATTGTGTCTTCAGACAACAGCAGCAGTCAGAGGCCCTGAGTCCCGCTGTGGTAGGAGCATCATGTCAGTGAGGAGAACCTGGAGGTGAACAGCAGCTCCTCTGTTACCTGTGGTAGGATGTGACTGCAGGAGTAAGGAAGCTCCACCAGAAACCACAGTCTGAAGGTCCAAATAGAACCAGCACATCTGTCAGGCAGCAACAGCAACCTTCTTCCATCTGCAGAGACACATTCAGATTTACATTATATTCTAAAGACTTAAAGCTTTCTGTACAGTTTTGCATCATTCTTCAGCTGAGAACTTGCTGCCTGCTAGGTCTCAGTTAACAGCTACTTAGGAGTCTTCTGTTTGTCAGACCTTTAGCTTTCATTCATCTAAAGAAAGTGGACCAGTATCTCTTTGACATTTTTGCTAAAACCTTAAACTGGTTCTAAAGCTGAGGACGCACAACACAACCTTCACAATCTCAACAGATTTTATTCTCCCGTGTCTTGTCTCGGTATTTCAGGCCAATGTGGCTTGGTTGGTTGGTTGGCTACAGGTTTCAGGGCAGCTTTGATCGTTAAAATTGAGATCTGGAGATGGTCTTTATTACTGACTTTATTAAATCAGGACATCAACGCTGACAGGTTGTATAATAAATTATTAACTTGTGTTTGTATGACCTTCAACCAATTGTATTATTTATATTGGTGCATTGAGTGGTTATGTGGGAGGGAGTCTGCAACCCTCAGCACCTGAAGCACCACACAGAGAAACACAAGGAAGGGAGAAGCTTTACCCCCCCCCCCCCCCCCCCACAGGCTGGTTGGCAGTGAAGCCCCCAGACCAAAGATACACGGGGAGAGATGCAGGGCATCAAACCCCTGACCCAGCACCACTGCCGACCGAGTCCTGAACCCGGTCAGCCTGGCAGCCTGACACCAGCACAAACCTCCGACAGCAAAGCCACCAACCAGGAAAGACCTGCACAGAGCCCCCAACCCACGGGACAGAAAATGGTCCGCCATTCACGCCTTATTTAGACCAGAAGAGGGAGGGTCCAGTAGGCGCCTGGTCTGATGACCTCACCCCAAGGAGGTCAAACTTAGCCCCGTGTTACACAGCCGGCCCAGCACATCCCTAAGAGCCACAGGCCGACTGCCACTAACCCAACATGCAGCGACATGGTCTAAGCCCCCAGACATAGAAGGCCATGCCAAGGGAGCCCTCCCCCCATTGTGCCCTCACTGGGATGCTTCCAGAGGTCTCCAGGCCATCCCAAACCTCGAGTCTGTGCTGAAGATCTGGTTTTATAAAGACTTGAACAGATGGGATTATCCAAGACATCTTTGAATTACAGTCTGAAGTTTCTCAAACCTTAACTCTGTTTGGAAAAACCCAGAGAGAGAGAACATGCCGAATGCTTCAAGACAAGTAAAACTTTATTTATATTGCTCCTTTTAATGATAAGAATCACAAAGTCCTTTATAGACTAGTAAACAAAAAACAAAAGACACCAAATTAATCAAACTTAGTTTTAAAGAGGGCACGGTGGCGCAGCTGGTAGCCTGGCTCACCTCACAGCTAGAAGGTCCCAGGTTCGATTACCGCCGGGGACGCTGTGGGTGCTGAGGGTGTGTTTGTTCCCCCACATCATCAGCACCCACACCCTGGGTGGGGTTGCCCAAAGGGCCTTTCTGTGTGGAGTTTACATGTTCTCCCCATGTTCCCTTGAGCAGCTAATGTGAGCTACTCCCACAAAAACATGCACTAGTCCTGGGGCTGTATACTGCCTCCTCCTGGCCGGCCGGGGCGCCCGCGGGGTTGGGGAGGATCTGGCTGGAATAACGTGATCCTTCCACGCACTACGTCCAGCCGGAGAAACCCCGCCCCATCAGGTGAAACGAAGGGCCTGCTCACTCCCCAAGCATGAAGGAGGCTTGGGTTTCAGTGCGGGGCCCTCCTGGGGCCGGCACAGAGGGAGAGTGGAACCCCAGGACTAAGGTAGGAGCACTGGGTGATAAATAATGGGAAATAACCGTGGAATAATTATTAAAAAACAAAGATAAGACAAACATGAAACCCAGAGTATCAAGACAAGCCTAGTGAACACAGATCTGTCATGAATGCAAGGACTACTGGACAGTGGTGGGTCTGGGCTTTGAGTCGCCAAACAAAAAAACTCATTGTTCCTAAACTGGTTAGGTTCTGCACTGAAACACGATGGAAAAGCAGCCAAAGTCCATAGAACAGGTCTAAAAGACCTTCAGAAATCCTAACAAAGTGCTGATCAAGACTTCTTAAATGTTCCAGGGACCTCTGGATCACAGGAAATATAATAGAAAGAAATGAGGACTGGATGGAGGCGTTTGCTCTTTTTCATTAACTAGTTGTGGATTCATGAACTCACCTTTCAGACGAACGTCAGAGTGTCTGATGAGGGAGAAGCGAACAGAGACAGACGTGTTGCTGCAAAGAAACTGTGGCGGGCCGAAGTCTGAATCACCTGCATCGTCTAAAACAAGAGGAACAGCAGCGAAGTCAACAATCTGCACAAAACTGACAAGAAAAGATTAAAGTAGGACCCTAAACTGAGAAAGTAAACGTCAAACTGAGACAAAATACAAGGAAAACACAAAATGACAGAAAATCTTGTCAAACATCTTTAAACTAGAGACAAACAAACTAACCAACATGTGGAGGAGACTTAATACTCAGGGAGGGGGCTGCAGCACCTCCTGGTGGTAAGCAGAGGTAACGCATGTTGAAAACATAAACATGATCCATAAATCAGAGAAATAAAAACAGGAACACCAAGAAGAGGAAAGTCAGAAGTCCTGTCTGTAGTTTAACTCGAGCCATGAAGGAAACAGTAAACGTCGAGGAAGATGATCTGATCAGAAGAGACCAGAATGAAACTTGTCAAAATGCAAACACTCTGGGGAGGAAAACTAGCATGACCCTAAAAACACTGTCCGCCACTGTTGAACATGGTGGTGGCAGCATCATGCGGTGGGACAGGGAAGCTGGTCAGAGGTGATGGAATATGGGTGGAGCTAAATCCAGAGGCTGCAGAAGACCTGAGATTAGGGTGGAGCTTCACCCTCCAGCACGACAACTACTCTGACCATCCAGCCAGAGATATTATGGGATGGCTTAGATCAAAGCTGATTCATGGATTAGAATGGCCTAGTCAAAGACCAGACCTGAATTAAACAGGGGATCTGTGAGAAGAGAATTGACTAAGCTGGAGATAATTCAGTTTGTAGATGTTCAAAGCTGCTGGAGACCAACCCACAAGACCTACAGCTGGACCTACAGGCAAAACTACAGCCTGACCTACAGGTGGAACTACAGGTGGAACTACAGCCAAACCTGCAGGTGGACCTACAGCTGGACCTACAGGTGGAACTACAGCTGGAACTACAGCCTTACCTACAGGTGGAACTACAGCTGGAACTACAGCCAAACCTCCAGGCGGACCTACAGCAGGAGCTACAGCTGGACCTACAGGCGGACCTCCAGGCGGACCTACAGCTGGAACTGCAGGTGGACCTACAGGCGGACCAGCATTTCAAACACGGAAGTCTCCCTTTATTCCTCCGGCTCCATGAAGTGAGTGGTTCCGACCCGCTGGTGTTAGAACAAGAACTGAGATACATCACATGGTCAGAAATCAGCTGTTCTGGTTCTGGGTTGGTTCTGTCTGCAGGATTCACAGCAGGAGGTCAGATGTTCCTCACTTGTTTGTTGGTTTCATGAATGAAGAACTTAAACACTTTAATCTGAGTCCCGCCCGCGATAAAAACCCAGAACTTTGGATCCAGAAGAGGCGTGTCCTTCTTACCTTTAACAAACTGCCACACCTGCAGGGAGAAGCCTCTTCCTCTCAGCCGGTCCCACACCTCAGCATCTCGGTCCAGGTCCGGTTCCTGAGTCGAGCCTAGCTGGGCTAACATCACCATTCCAGTCCAAATCCAGACCTTCATCATCCAGCTGGAAGCAAAGCAGAAGTCGTGTGGATCCACTGGAAGCTGGGAGGTTCTGCTGGACCGTTAGAACCCGGAGCTCCCTCAGAAACGAATAATCAGTTGTTTTAATAACCTGACATAAAGAATCTCTTCCTCTTCACGCCTCTATCTGCTAACTGTGACCTCCAGGATAAGACTCAGGGCCTCCGCCTGCTGCTGCTGCACACATGGTTCTCAGGTCTTCTCCTCCCACCAGAACTTCCTCCTGTTCTGGGGTCTGATGGGTTCTGGAAGGTGAATCTGGATCCAGACCTGAGCATCCATGATGTTCAGCAAAGAACAGATGAAAGGTTCATTTATCCTCTGCTTAATATTTGCATGCAGGCTGATTATTTTAGTAGAACAGAGAACGCCCAGGACAGGTTCCAGTCCATCTCAGAGACATTTACACTTCATGAACAGTCGTGTTTTCAGTGTGGGGGAGGAAGCTGGAGTAGAGAAGCCCTGAATCCAGCAGCTTGTTGCCTCTCAGCCTCCTGATCTACCAGCCTGGTTCTGCAGCTCTGATCCAGGCTGGTCCGGTCAGTTAATGGATCCGATGTTCTAGTTCCTCTTGCTGTTTCTCCTCTTTCATCAGAAGATTGTCCAAAAAAGTTTGGCTGTTCCTCCCCCACACCTGCTTTGTTCTCATTGGTTGTCATGCAGTCATGTGACTCTGTAATGTCAGAAACAAGGAGTCTGTGGAGGTGAGTTATGCTAAGTCTGTCCTCCAGCAGTCTAAGCCTATAGCAGCATAACTACAGAGATAGCTCAGGATGACCTTAGCCACTCTAACAATAAGCTTTATCAAAAAGGAAAGTTTTAAGCCTGGCCTTAAAAGTAAACAGAGTGTCTGCCTCACGGACTAAAGCTGGGAGCTGGTTCCACAGGAGAGGAGCCTGATAACTAAAAGATCTGCCTCCTATTCTACTTTTAGAGATCCTAGGAACTACAAGTAAACCTGCAGTCTGAGAGCAAAGGGCTCTGTTAGGAACATATGGAACAATTAGATCTCTGATGTATGATGGAGCTGATTATTATGGGCTTTATATGGAAGAAGGAGGATCTTAGATTCTATTCTGGATTTAACAGGGAGCCAATGAAGGGAAGCTAAAACAGGAGAAATGTGATCTCTCTTTTTAATATTCATCAGAACTCTTGCTGCAGCATTTTGGATCAACTGAAGGCTTTTAATGGCATTTTGTGGACTTCCTGATAGTAAAGAATTACAGTAGTCCAGCCTTGAGGTAACAAATGCATGGACTAGTTTCTCAGCATCACTCCTGGACAGGATGTTTCTAATTTTAGCAATATTCCTGAGATGAAAGAAGGAAATCCTAGAAACCTGTTTAATATGGGATTTAAATGTCAAGTCTTGGTCAAAAATAACGCCGAGGTTCTTTACGTTATTACTGGGGGCCAATTTAATGCCATCCAGATGAAGTGATTGACTAATCAGTTTCTGTTTAAGAACTTCTGGTCCAAAGACGGCAACTTCTGTTTTGTCAGAATTTAAAAGCAAAAAGTTTAGATTCATCCATGTTTTTATGTCTTCCAGACATGCCTGTAATCTACCTAACTGACTGGGTTCATCAGGATTTATGGATAAATATAGTTGTGTATCATCGGCATAGCTGTGGAAATTTATCCCATGCTGTCTGATTCCTACAACCCATAATCCAACATTATTACCTGATATATAGATATTCAGGAGCTTAAACACAGAGGTCCCTCCACCAGGGGGCGCTGTGGAGAGCAGACAGAAGCTACCACATAAATAAAATCAAGAACAAGCACAAAACTGATTCAGATTTCCTTTATTTCCTTCGGTGTTGTTGACAAATAACCTGTTGAGTTATTATGGTGTAATCCGTTATCATTATTAGTTATCATGGAGAAGTTATGTTGGTGGTTAGTTAATGACTGATCAGTTACTGTGATTATCAACGAGTTACGTAGTCGCTATGATAACTGATCAAATGTTAATGAGTAATCAGTTACTAAATCTATGGTTCAGTTATTGATAGGTTAGTTATTGATAAGTTAGTTATTGATGGGTCAGTTGTTGATGGGTCAGTTATTGATGGGTCAGTTATTGATAGGTTAGTTATTGATGGGTCAGTTATTGATGGGTCACTTATTGATAGGTTAGTTGTTGATGGGTCAGTTATTGATAGGTTAGTTATTGATGGGTCAGTTATTGATAGGTCAGTTATTGATGGGTCAGTTATTGATAGGTCAGTTGTTGATGGGTCAGTTATTGATAGGTTAGTTATTGATGGGTCAGTTATTGATAGGTCAGTTATTGATGGGTCAGTTATTGATAGGTCAGTTATTGATGGGTCACTTATTGATAGGTTAGTTATTGATGGGTCAGTTATTGATAGGTCAGTTATTGATGGGTCAGTTATTGATAGGTCAGTTATTGATGGGTCAGTTATTGATAGGTTAGTTATAAAGGTTACTAATCAGTTAGCTGTCTGCCTGGTGATCTTTAGTCTTTGCTGAATCAAGCAACAAAGATCTGAGCTAAAAATTTGACAAAGTCTAAACTTTGTTGTGCCAAATCAGAAATCATTGTGATCATAAATGTTGGACAGTCCTCAGTCTCATGGACAAAGCCTCTGAAAATGTCTCTGACTGGCTCATCCTGGAGGCACAGCGCCCCCCCACGCCTTTTGTACTGAGACGGAGCTCTGTTCACATCAGCTATACACACACAGGGTTTATTCTGATCTTTGGCCACACTCCACTTTGAGTGATCAGAGGAAGCCGTCCAGGTTCCTAAATCAGTCTTGACCGTTTTAATGTTGACCACTTGAAGTTTGTTGGGTTTGCAGAAGGATTTATCACGACCAGCCTGGCGACCCCACGTCTGAACATTCAGGTTACTGTTGAGAGCTTCTGCTATGGTGACATACAGATCTCCATCTGTAGGAAGAACAGATCAATATTTAATATTCGGCCTCCTGTTCCACCATATTGGGACCGCTACTCTTCACTGACCTGGGCTCTCATTTCTAAAGCTGCTTATGCACAAAACGGGGTCTGAAAACTGCATAAGTCACTTTCTGTGCCAAATTTGGGATTTATAGAAAAAAAAGTGCCTAACTTTAATCACACTAAGGATGTTGCTGCTTACACACATTCTGGACACAGAGGACACATGCAGGGCAGCCGGTGAGACGAAAACATGGAGGATTTAAGACACATTTTCAGACAGTAGAGCTTCACACAGGAACACACAACCTACAGTCAGACCCCCCGTCTATGAACTAGGAATTAAAATGAGAATCTGAATGAAAATATGTTGCATATAAGAATTATATGACAGTATGTTCATATGTATGTCTTCAGATTACACAGCAGTTATTGGTGCATTAATTGTGATGAGTCCAAATCTAAATCCTGCAGAGACCCTCCTGCATCAATGGTTGAAGATCAGCCAGTGGCAGCATCAGGATGGGGGGAACAGTCCTATTAGATCTATGTGGTGAACTGGACCCAGTGTTGGATCTACCGACCCAACAGAACCGTTTACCCCACCGCAGAACATTCTGGCTGCAGCAGGCCGTCTCCCTCTTTGCCTCTTTGTTTTTATTTATTTTAATTGACTTTTATTCCAATCTTATTGTTGCTACAAGAGGTAATCATAAAAACTATATATATATACTTCAAATTTTATATTTCTGGTTCATATTTATTTCATTGCTTGTGCTGCTACTTTTATTCCTGATCCTAGACGCAACATGTAGCTCGTTCCTTAGATGGTTCAGTATCTGCTGGGTGAATCCATGGCCTCTGTGGTCATATTGTTATGCTCTGACTCAAGAGACGGAGAATCTTTCTTAGTTATTAGTTCCTGGTTTTCAGGCAATGCCCTGAGGAATTTCATATTTTTTTAATACATTTATGAATAACTTGGACCTGTCTGTAGACCTTTGTTCATATTTGCTAAGAGCTGGACTGGTTTCTAGCTTTAAAGCTGCTCTAAGAGTCCAGAACCTTCAGAACCATCAGGTCCGGCTGAGATCTCACCTCCTGCTGTTTTGCCCAGGTTCTTGGCGATGCTTTTAAAGGTTTGGCCATCGCTTGACTGCAGCATAACAAACAAAGTGTTGGGATTTAGTTTTACTCCATTAGCAGCGTCTTTCAGCTCCTGGTAAAAGTTATTTGGAATCTGGCTGTCAAACACACGCTCCGATGTACTGCAGATGCTTTCCTGGAAACAAAAACCACGTCAGATTGTGTTGGACCTCCTCATCTCTAACGGAGACGTGTGCAGCCTTTAGCTGAGCCCGTTACCGATGTTCTGAAACTGGTGGTAGTCGAATGTCACACAGATGAACGTCTGAGCGTAGGTCGTCCCAGTGGAGGGCCAGAAGCTGTCGGCATCTCGCTCCATGGGAAACTGTGGTGTGCTGTGAAGGAGCCACACTCCTTGGTGGTTCTCCTCCACCATCACAACTCCTGGGATAAAGAAGATGAGAATAAGCAGAGCAGAAACGTCTCCAGCTGTGCTACCAGCTGAACTGACTTCAGACTCCAGGACCAGACGGTTCACCTGAGACTGGCTCAGTGTTCAAGGGAATCCAGGGACGATTTAACTGTTTTGGTGGATTACTAAAACACTAAACTCCATTCTCTAAATCAAATCTTCTGTGGCCTAAACTCATTTTCCAATCAAAGACTATTTTGGCCAAACCTTAAACTCTGCTCAGGTACTTAGACTCAACTAGCTAAACTCTGTCCTTTTTCTCTAAACCTGAAACACATTTCTACAGCAAAACTGGCAGCAACATGTGAAGACGACTACAACACAGCGGCCATCTTTTACACGCGTATCTGGTGATGAGATCAGACCAATCAGGAAACATTAAAGTCAGTTCAGAGTTCACAGGAGGAACATCTTCGTCTACAGTAGAAAGACACACATAGAGCTGTCTTTAATTATTTCATGCCGTGTCTAATGAATGTTTTGTGGTGAACATATATACCTGCTGTGTGTTTGAGGTGAACACAGTGTTTGGATCTAACGTAATGATGATTGGTTCTGAGGTGGAGGTTTGATTTAGACAGAAACGTCTGTGGTTTGGTGAATGTAGCTAAGATGTATGGATCAGGAAAACTAACCAAATTTATGGAAAAAGGAGGAGTTTGCACCATCCTTAGCCAGGATGAGGAAAGCTTTGGACCATCCTGGTGAGTTTATCTACCTGATGATCTGCTCTGGTCTGAATCCAGGCTCCACAGAATCTGTTTCCTAAAAGCACAGCTGTCTCCCCCGGTTTGGACACCTTGTGTTGGGACACACGTGGTTCATCCCATCCTTTAGTTGTGCTCATCACTGGAAGGTGCACAGGCCCTGTGACTACTAAGCAAGCCCACATCATCAGCCGCCCGTCAATGGAGATCTAAGAATCGTTCAGGTAAGATTGTGTCTGGGCAGAAATAAATTAGCTTAGGATAAACTATTTGAGGATTGTTTTGTCTATTTAACTGTGTTCTTGTTGCATTTGTAAGATTTCATTCTTCAATTGTTTGGGTATAAACTGTGTTTTTCAAAGGTTATTAACTGATGGAAAGAGTTATTTTAAATCATGCAATCATGCAATCATGTTCCACTGGAGTTTTTTCTTTGTTCTTTGGTGCTAAGTTAAACAGAGCAGCTCTTAGCTGTGCTACATAAATTAGCTCCGCAGGCATCTTCTGATTAATGCGGCTGCTTTTTGCAGACCACCACCACTTCATAAACACTAAAGATTGCTACTTACGGTATTCAAAATACAGATCGGCTTTAAAAGCCGAAAACTAAACGTATAAGTTATTTTTGAAACCGCCTTCCTATTATGTTGAAATACTAAATTAGATCAATCACTGTGGTGACCGATCCATAAAAAGAATAACTTTTCCAAAGGTTATTGATTTCTAATTCACCCGAAGATTTAATGAAACATTACTTTCTCCAAATTGATCAGTCTTAAACTGATCACAATTAGTTTAAGACTAACTTAGCTTAGCTTGGTTTTTAAGCATACATATCATAATGAACTGTGACATCTTAATTAATTTATTGATTATTGTTTCTACCTCTATGCATATTTGTCATTTTTGTTTTACTTTTGGTTGTTAATTTTAATATTCATTCTTCTTTTTTTTAGCAGTTTAGTTGTTCTAGCTAGTTTGTACTGAAAGTTGAACTTTGTTTTGTTAATGAACTTGTATTTTGGAAGGTCATGGTTTATTTTTCCATGTACATGTTTAGTAACTTGCTGTTCAAAGAACACCAAGAACTTATTCCTTCATCTATTGTTTAATTATCTCAGCCTTGTCTGGCAGGTAATCATAAACATTAACTGAGACTGAACTATTTGGCTATTATTATTTTCCTGGATCCCAGGATGGTGCCCCAAACTTGGTAATTTTGACATAAAATTATTGACTTTATTAATAATTGCCCAAAGCAATTATTCATAACTATTCATACCTCTTGTGTCATAACCTGGAAGCTCCAGAGGAGAACATTACCTTAAGATTTACTCAGACTGACGATGATCAGTTAATTATTCTCACTGCTATTTTACCATTAGATGCTGTGGAAACAGCAAGGGTGTACTTACTTTTTCACTAACTGCTTTTGAATTTTAGTTGAGGTTCCTGGAGTTATTAGTGCTGTCCTTCTGTCAGGTTGGACTTGGGGAGTAACAGCTGCACTACCTCTATCATGCTGCTGATGCTTTTCTCTTTAATCTGGACTCAAACTCTTTCGGATTCCAACTGAAACTGTTGAAGACATTTTTTTTGTCTTCTCTACCTTTGCTGTGTCCAATGTCTGCACCAGCCATCATGTCCGCCGTAATGTTCAGCTCTGCAAAACTGTCCAAAACTGCTCCAGTGTTACATTTCTGGTGTTGATCGTTGTAGCTGATGAATCCAAAGTCTGAAGCCTGGAAACAAAATGTAATTAACTTTGAGTTGTCAGCCACCACACGCAGCGGATTATAGGCAGCAGTCCTGCTGGAAATTCAGGTTTTAGATAGAAAACATCTACAAAAGTTTTAGAGAAATTCAGAAACCAAAAAACAAATGATTGAAATCCCTGAGTTTCTGTTAGATGGTTGTCTGAGGAACAGTGGTGCTCCACGAAGTGGATGGATACTCACCAGGGAGGAGGAGAAGATGGGTCTCAGGGTGTGTGCCAGGATGCCGTTGGGATCGCTGATAAATTTGTTACCATTTTGCTTCCCGTTTGAATCCATGTAAATGTACCGTAAACCATTTTCACTAGTTGTTTTAGGTGCCTTGTACAGGATGTACCTGGTTAGAGAACAGAAACAACTTCATGAGAGTTCTTCCTCTTTGTTCCAGCAGAGGGCGGTGTTGAGCTCTGCAGCTTCAGCCCAAACTGAGGTTCTGTTTCATTCCTTCCTGACTGCCAGTTGCAGTAAACAGAATGGATATGTCTCCTCGCGCTCCACGCATGTTGAGTTTTAACGTTAACAAAGTCGGACACGTGACATGTAGCCGACTTAGGCATACTTCTATCATAGCAGCCAGACAGCTACGTTCGGTCTCTTCTGGTCTTCTCGCTGTTGACCTGGCATGCTTCGCAGGTTAATCGCTCCGTAAGTCCGTGACTTTTGGCACTTATTGGTTTTCTGCAGGTCTAAGAGAGGTAAGCACACGTTAGTCAGATGTAGGTTTATGCTACCTTTGACCTGATGGTCGGAGTGCTCTCTGTTGCCCTCTAAGGCTGTGAAAGGACAATGTTTTCTGTTTGTTTATTATTCTGGTGGTGGCGGTGCGTCCAGCTGCGGATGGTTCATCTGCGTCCGGCTCTGACAGAGCTGCTGGCTGCGCTGTTTCCCCTGTCAAAGGGAGGAGTGGACAGCTGGTGAGTGGCTGGATGTTCTGACTGCATTCTGTGGGTTACAGTTCTTGCTCAGATTGCTTAGCCGATGCACACATTGATGTGTCATAAAAAAAGAAAACATCTAATCATTAAATGTTGTTTACAAACATGGAAAAGTAGGACTCTGATTCACGCTCTTCGGTTTTTATTGAAGTTCTCTCTCAGATTTCTTAGTTTGGTGTTGGCCCTCATTTCTAACATTTGTGAGCAGAGATGTTGCATGCACTTCGTATGGGGCTTCTCTCCAGGTGGAGGACGACCATGACCTGTGTCCCAAGTGTTTGGGTGTGGGTCACCTCAGAGAGGCTCTCACTGACCCATGCATAAATTGCAGCATTCTGCCACTGTCGGTGAGAGGACAGGCTGGTGGAGGGCCTCCTGAGCTACCACCGTTGGGGATGCCTCGACCGTGTCCCGGGAGGCGGGGAGAGGTGCTGGCAGAAGGTCATGGCAGGCCTAAGAGGAAGAAGCCTCGGCTGCAGCAGCCCTCTCAGCAGGAGGTTGATTCCTTGAGGGCCAAGGAGGAGCAACTTAAGGCTTTATTGAGGACCTTGGACCCTGTGCCTGCTCTCCATGGAGCAGCCTGGGAACCGGAGAAGGATCTGCACGACATGATCTCCGTGAGGGCCGCCAATTTGGAGTTTCAATCCCTCAGGAAGAATGTTGACCCTTCCCCAGACCTTCATGTTTGGGAGGCCGAGCCCCCGAGTATGGAGGGTAATGATGGTTCAGGGACATCTCTCCACACTTCAGTGAGCTCTGACCTGTGGGAGGAACCTTGCCTGTTGTGGGCAATTATTCTGTTGGCCCTGGCTAGGATTGATCTGGACGACGCACCAGCAGCCCGTCCCACAGGGAACCCTTTTTTTCCGCTGGGCTCCGGTGGCCCTTCTGTTCAAGGTAATGCCATCGCCAGTGTTCCTGGAAGAGCTTAAATGTTGCTTTTACAGATCCTAGGCTGTTCTTCCACCCTGGTAGGGATGCGAGGACCCTGGTATCCATGCGCAGTCTGTGGACCCATGGTCTGGACCGCATGCCCCCTGTGGATCACTGCATTGCCTCGCTGGTTCTTTCCCCAGACAATAGTAGAAGGTCCGCTGCGGCTCATATGGCTTGGATTTGCAATTCTTTCTCGGTTCTTCTACTGGCCCGGTCCCAGATGCTGAGCTGAGCACTGCTAGGGCTCCACTTAGAGACACGAACGATGCAGCCCTGCAGGGCTTGGTCATCTGCTGGCCACCCTGGTGGTCACTCGACACTAGGTCTGGTTGGTGGAGGATGCGTACACATCCTCCTGGATGATTGTAGGCAGAGCCTGCAGGGACTGCCAGTGTCACCAAGTCAGCTGTTCCGGCTAGAGGCAGACAGAGCACTGGAGCACCGACGGCAGTCCAGTCAGGCCTCAGATACTTGGAGTGGTCCTGCTTGGAGGTCTCGAAGACTTGTTCATCGGTGTGCCCTCATTCCGGGAAGCAGGTCTGGCGACAGCTAGTATCCTGGCTCATGTTTGGGCACTGGAGATGACGGTGAACAGCCAAAAGAATTATTTGGTCCCAATTTTGGAGGCAGCCTTTATCGGCATAGCCCTGGTTTCAGTGGCCACGCTGGCTCGGCTGACCAGGGACAGAATAGACCAGATTCAGTCCCTGCTCCATGCTTTTTATCTAGGGGCCAGAAATGTTCCCCGGGGGAATGCAGGCTTCATCCTCAGGTTGTGCAGATGATTTGGGATTGGTTCAGCAGGGTCCAGGTGGATCTGTTTGCCTCAAGACACAATACACATTGCCCCTTTGGTTTTCCCTGGTAGAGGCCAGCTTCCCGCTGGGGATGGATGGCCTCCCGATGCCTGGTCGGCCATTGTGCTGTACGCTTTTCTACGTTTTCCGCTGATTCTGCCCACTCTCCATCGGAAGAGGCATCAACTTAGAGCCCTCCATCCAGTAGATGCTGGAAAACGCCAGGGCTCCGTCCACAAGGAGTACTTGCTCATTGTTGCTGGTGCTTTTTAGCGTGGTGCACGTACAGGGGCATAGACCCGGTTTCTTGTTCCCTGCATAACATCTACAGTGTCTGTGACACTGGACAGGTCACTTCAACTCTGAAGGTGCACCTGACAGCTATATCAGCCAATCGCGGTAACATTGATGGCAGACGAGTGGGGGCGCACTGCTGGGTGTTGCAGTTTCTCTGTGGTGCCATGAAGCTGCGTCCCCCCTTAAACAGGCCGGCGGAAGCATGGGACCTTCTACTGGTTTTGAAGGCCCCGAGTGGGCCGCCCTTTGAGCCGATGTGTGAAGCCCCACTGAAAATGGTGTCTATGAAAACTGCCTTTCTTTTAGCGGTGACAACAGCTAAGCGTGTCAGTGAGCTCCATGCAGTTGCCATCACCCCTGCCTGTGTTGCTGGGCGGATGGTTCCAGGGTGACGGGATTGGACCAGCTGTCCGTGTGCCACAGTGGGGAGAACATGGGACCAACCCTTTCGAAACACAGGCTGTCGCGTTGGGTCGTTGATATCATTGCGCTGGCCTATAGATCTGTGGGTGAGGTTGTTCCACCTGGACTTTTATGCCATTCAACCTGGAGTGTAACTACTTCCTGGGCAGCAATTAGGGGACATCTGTACGTCGGCGTCCTGGGCAACTCCGTGCACGTTTGCACGCTTCTACCGCCTCAATGTGGGTCACAGGTCCACACTTGCTTTGGCAATCCTGCCTCTGGCTTCTACCTCCTAAGAGGTGGATGAACATAAGTCATCCACTCTGTTTACTGCCACTGGCAGCCAGGAAGGAATGAAACAGAACCTCAGTTACAATGTAACTTCCGATCTGCTGCCTGGTTTGGGTTCAACTTCACTGAGCAGAGACTCATTTTAACAATCAGTTAGGATTCAGCTGAATAAATCAACATGTAACAGTTTTAGTGTTTATATTAATAATGTCTTTACTACTTTACATTTTTTTCCGATGAAATTCTATGAAGGACTCACTTTGTGCTAAAAGCGGATTCTCTGAGTGATTAACAATAAAAAAATTTTTAAAAAATGAATTAAAAACTTCATTAAAATCAGATTGAATGCGACTGAAATAAAAAAGTTCTGCTGGGTTCTGACCAGTCCTTTGGGGTGCTGTTCTCATCTCTGCAGGTCACTAGACTTTCACAGCTCCAGAGAAACAGCGTGAGGCTGAGCAGGGAGCTCCACATGGTTCCATGAAGGTTTGACATGTTCCTACAGACAGAGAAACCACCAGGTTCTTCTTTTCAGAACCTCTGGAATGTCCAAAAGGTTCCTAGTAGAAATTCTGGAGCGTTAAGGGTGGCGAGTTCATCCTAAAGGTCCAGAGAAGAGGAGAAAGTGGACTTACTTACTGCGAGGAGTCAGAGGTTTCAGTTCTGTCCGTGATGATGGAACTGTGTTCAGCTGCTGGTGCTTTTATTCCTTCCCAGAATCCCTGACCCAGTTCACCTTACTGGGCACCAGCCCAGCGAGAGTGGGAGGAAGGATCAACACAAGCCAGCTACGACTCAGACTGGACTTTGTTCATCATGCTTAACAAACAGAACCAAAAGCCCGTGGGTTGGGTCAGTTTCTCTCTGGTTCATCGTTAATGACGGTGATACTCAGGCTGAGCTACTGTAAAGAACAGTGAGAGCAGCTCTGAACAGGAACGATGGATCTGGAACCAGGAGTCAGAACCGGGCCTGAGGTGAACAGAATGGCCTGTTTTCACTCAGCGAGGTCAGGAAAGGAGAAAAGATGAGAAACAGACAGGAGGAAGGAGGAGGATCTGATTTATTTCCTCCAACACAACCTTCATCATCATCATCATCATCATCATCACTTTCCTGCAGATCAGATTTAATGACATTAATAAAAGCACAGAGAACCTTCTTCAGGCTGTTCTCTCCCTGAAGCTGATGGATGGAAAGTTCATCCATATGAACCGAACCAGCAGCTTCAGAGTGGAGCAGATGATCGGTCAGCATCCAGCAGACAGGAAGGAAGGGAGAAAAACTCCATCACCTGGCTGCCCTGCCCCACAGCATTATACTACCACCGCCATGCTCAGTTTCATTGTGCTCAAAGAGTACGATCTTTGTCTCATCTCCAAACATTTGTCCCGAAGACTCTTCAGGAGCTGCAGGAGCTCCTTTATTGGTTTGCACTAGGGGTATAACAGTACGTTTCCATATTCAGATTTTTCGGTACGAAGCGTTCGGTACGACACAAAGGCGGGCCGAGTTCCCACACGGAAGCAGAACTATGTTCCACTTTAACCAGAAACACAGGTGGCTGTAAAAAGCCCCGCCTCCTGCTAGCAGAAGTTATGGCCAGTAGGAACTTTAAGCCCCGCCTCCTGCTAGCAGAAGTTATGACCAGTAGGAACTTTTAGCCCAGCCTCCTGCTAGCAGAAGTTATGACCAGTAGGAACTTTAAGCCCCGCCTTTTGCTAGCAGAAGTTATGACCAGTAGGAACTTTAAGCCCCGCTTCCTGCTAGCAGAAGTTATGACCAGTAGGAACTTTAAGCCCCGCCTCCTGCTAGCAGAAGTTATGACCAGTAGGAACTTTAAGCCCCGCCTTTTGCTAGCAGAAGTTATGACCAGTAGGAACTTTAAGCCCCGCCTCCTGCTAGCAGAAGTTATGACCAGTAGGAACTTTAAGCCCAGCCTCCTGCTAGCAGAAGTTATGACCAGTAGGAACTTTAAGCCCCGCCTCCTGCTAGCAGAAGTTATGACCAGTAGGAACTTTAATCCCCGCTTCCTGCTAGCAGAAGTTATGACCAGTAGGAACTTTAAGCCCCGCCTCCTGCTAGCAGAAGTTATGACCAGTAGGAACTTTAAGCCCCTCCTCCTGCTAGCAGAAGTTATGACCAGTAGGAACTTTAAGCCCCGCCTCCTGCTAGCAGAAGTTATGACCAGTAGGAACTTTAAGCCCCGCCTCCTGCTAGCAGAAGTTATGACCAGTAGGAACTTTAAGCCCAGCCTCCTGCTAGCAGAAGTTATGACCAGTAGGAACTTTAAGCCCCGCCTCCTGCTAGCAGAAGTTATGACCAGTAGGAACTTTAAGCCCCGCCTCCTGCTAGCAGAAGTTATGACCAGTAGGAACTTTAATCCCCGCTTCCTGCTAGCAGAAGTTATGACCAGTAGGAACTTTAAGCCCCGCCTCCTGCTAGCAGAAGTTATGACCAGTAGGAACTTTAATCCCCGCTTCCTGCTAGCAGAAGTTATGACCAGTAGGAACTTTAAGCCCCTCCTCCTGCTAGCAGAAGTTATGACCAGTAGGAACTTTAAGCCCCGCCTCCTTCTAGCAGAAGTTATGACCAGTAGGAACTTTAAGCCCCGCCTCCTGCTAACAGAAGTTATGACCAGTAGGAACTTTAAGCCCAGCCTCCTGCTAGCAGAAGTTATGACCAGTAGGAACTTTAAGCCCCGCCTCCTGCTAGCAGAAGTTATGGCCAGTAGGAAGTTTAAGCCCCGCCTCCTGCTAGCAGAAGTTATGGCCAGTAGGAACTTTAAGCCCCGCCTCCTGCTAGCAGAAGTTATGGCCAGTAGGAACTTTAAGCCCCGCCTCCTGCTAGCAGAAGTTATGGCCAGTAGGAACTTTAAGCCCCGCCTCCTGCTAGCAGAAGTTATGGCCAGTAGGAACTTTAAGCCCCGCCTCTTGCTAGCAGAAGTTATGACCAGTAGGAACTTTAATCCCCTCCTCCTGCTAACAGAAGTTATGACCAGTAGGAACTTTAAGCCTCGCCTCCTGCTAGCAGAAGTTATGGCCAGTAGGAACTTTAAGCCCCGCCTCCTGCTAGCAGAAGTTATGACCAGTAGGAACTTTAAGCCCCGCCTCTTGCTAGCAGAAGTTATGACCATTAGGAACTTTAATCCCCTCCTCCTGCTAACAGAAGTTATGACCAGTAGGAACTTTAAGCCCCGCCTCCTGCTAGCAGAAGTTATGGCCAGTAGGAACTTTAAGCCCCGCCTCCTGCTAGCAGAAGTTATGACTAGTAGGAACTTTAAGCCCCGCCTCCTGCTAGCAGAAGTTATGGCCAGTAGGAACTTTAAGCCCCTCCTCCTGCTAGCAGAAGTTATGACCAGTAGAAACTTTAAGCCCCGCCTCCTGCTAGCAGAAGTTATGACTAGTAGGAACTTTAAGCCCCGCCTCCTGCTAGCAGAAGTTATGGCCAGTAGGAACTTTAAGCCCCTCCTCCTGCTAGCAGAAGTTATGACCAGTAGAAACTTTAAGCCCCGCCTCCTGCTAGCAGAAGTTATGACTAGTAGGAACTTTAAGCCCCGCCTCCTGCTAGCAGAAGTTATGACTAGTAGGAACTTTAAGCCCCTCCTCCTGCTAGCAGAAGTTATGACCAGTAGAAACTTTAAGCCCCGCCTCCTGCTAGCAGAAGTTATGACTAGTAGGAACTTTAAGCCCCGCCTCCTGCTAGCAGAAGTTATGACTAGTAGGAACTTTAAGCCCCGCCTCCATTGTTAAAGCCTCCTTTGGGAACACTTCAACGCTTCCTGGTGTTACAGAACGTGTTGTCATGGTAACTGGTTACCAACTTCTGTTAGCGTCGGTTGCTGTTAGCTACAACAGATGTTACTGAGCAGAAGGACCCCGCTTAGCTGCCCTCGTTGGTGCCGTTCTCTAAGCGTAGCAGTAAAGTAGAAGCAGACTAAACATCTAGCTTTAATAATGTGTGTCAAAAATGTTTCTTCCAGGAATTAGTCAGTGACGTCTAAGTTGTTTTGCAGCAGCAGGTGGAAGCTGGACGGAAGGAGCTCCGCCCCCAAGACAGTGTCCTACATCAGTACTAAAATAAAGTTATTTATCTGATATCATCTTTTGTTTTCATCCAGAGAAAATGTTATAAAAGGCCAAATAAAAACAGATGAAACCAGGAGAAACTCCGGGGTTAGAAACCTCTGCAGCCGTGATTAAACCATCAGACTAGCAGCACGCTGTGGCCCCGCCCACCTCACCTGTATAACTGATGTAACATCCTGTCAGATTGGCTCAGGTAACAGCTTAACCCCAGATTAACCTGTTACAGTTGACACAGACAGTAGAGCCGTCTGAAATAGTCATTTTTTTATATCCCAGATTGTCTCGACTTTAAATACTGACATTTTTATTTTATCCAAGAACATTTTCTTGGAAAATGTATTGCAAGTACGGTTTGATTTTAAAGGTCATTAATATGAAGGTAGATATGTACCAAAACGCATGTAGTTGTAGCTTGTGATGTGAACACTTGTAGAACACCAGCTGAGAACTTGAGCAACAGAAATCTGCAGTTCTACGTGAACCATCACAGCAGGGGGGGAATCACACACAAACACAACATTTCACTAAAACCCCAAATATGTCAGATCCTGTGTGAAACAAATGTACTAGTGTCAGATTTTCACCTGGAGAAAACTTTCACATTAACCTGCTCTGAATGTAAAGTCACATAAAAATATGTCTGCTTTCATTTTTATACAAACATAATTACAGCTCTCCGCTTATCATTAATCGTTTCCTATTATAAATATTTATTAATGTGTTCATGTTTGGTTACAACTTGAACGTATTGATTTGAACCAGTGGAATCTGCTGCTCAGTGCGCACACATCAGCTACGACCAATCACAGCGCGGCGAAAACACTGCACTGGATGTTAGCTCCCTATCTGTGAGATGTTTGGCCAAAACTGACTTGTACTTGAAGGATAAGGGCAGGGGGGCGATGGGGGGAGTGATGACATCATCAATAGATCAACCAATCAGAGCGAGAGGTCGGGATATGTGGACGTGCCATATTTTGTCTTATAGCAACGGACCAGGACTGAGTCTCGGTGGTTCCTCAACGGTTCCCAACCCGTTTACCTGAGGAGGCCAGTTTGGATCTTCTTCAGTTAATCAAACTGAGGAGTTTAAATCTGCCGCTGTTTAGAAATGGTTCTGGAAAAATGTATTGACTTTCATAGATCTGAAATGCTTCAGCTGCATCTATTTTTGACCTTTGACCTTCTGAACCTCTCTGTAATCTGATCATGGAGTGATTCTCACCTGGAAAACTACTGACAGTAAATATTTACAGAATGTACATGTGTAGTTGTGCAATAGAAAATAAAAAAGTAAACATTATTTAAAAAGTAGTTAACAGAATATAAACTGATTAAAAACAGATGTACTAATAGCAGCCACAGAAATGTTAGTTAAATGAGTCAAATAGTGCAAGTTACAGCAGGGATGTAAACATTATTGAGTTTGTTGGGAGCAGTTCTGGTTGTAGAGTCTAACAGCTGCAGGGAGGAAGTGAACAGATGCCTGAACTGTGGGTTAAACTGGAGCAGCTGGATTCTCAACAAGCTGCAGAGAAGATGATGGACGTCTGTCAGCAGCAGAACCTGCTGATCTGACTGACATGGAGTCAACCTGCTGCATTCTTCTCAGACTGTCGCCTCCTTTCCAACCAGAACAGATCACCGTCATGGTACCAGCTGGGCTCTAACGCTCTGGTTGGACATGGAAACATCACCGTGGGGAGTCAGACATGACCTGGAGGGAAGATGATCCTGGATGTACATCTCAACCTTTTCTAACCATAACTAGCTTCCTCAGGTTAGGACCAGGCTCACCTCCCCATTTGGATCAGCACCAGAAGCCCAGTGAACTCATACAGGCCCGTCACTAACCGGTCCGTTCCTGTCCATGTTTGTCACTTTATGACGTGATGTGAGACCCATGGATGGAAGGAAGTCCTGGAGATGTTCCTCTGACCTCCAAGGACCAGCATCAGTGTCTCTGTGGCTGCTGCTCTCCATCAGAAGGTCCAATGCGCTCAGTGACCTGGGAAGGTTTCTCCCAACCTTCCAGCCTGACCACAAGCAGAAACATAGGTTATTTAAATAAAAAAGCAGCGTGGAGGAGCTGGGTGTCCAACTCTGGTCCTCATGGGCCGGTCTCTCCTGCCACTGTTAGATGTGTCTCTGCTCCGACTGATTCAAACGGTCCAACCGGCTCCTCAGCGGGTCAAAGGTTCTGCAGAGGTTCTGCTAATGAGCCATCATTTTATTCAGGTGTTCTGAACCAGGGAAAGATCTAAAACATGCAGGAGACCGGCTTTGGGCACCCTGGAGTAGATCCTGGGACCTCCTGAGGGATGTCATACATCATCACAATAAACAACACATCAGACTGGTTTTATTCTGGTTTGAGTCAAAATGAAAGTTTTTTTTCCTCTGAAGTATTTAAAGTATTTTCTGTTTCACTCGTCTGATCGTCTTCCTTTGTTTCCTTCAGGTTCTGAGGAACCATCTGCTGATTGGTTCATTCCTGGTACATGAATACATTCCTCCATGTTTCTGTCTGGGTGATCTTCATCTTCTCCTCCTCATCCTCATCCTGGCTTCTACTTGGTGGAACAACTGAACCATTTTAAATATTGTATTAAAAACTCCAACTCTGTTGGGCTAATGAGTTATTTTAGCGTTTATTAGTAATATCCTGATGGACGGATGATTTATTGTTGCTGATCGCTCATACAGGAGAACGATTAATGGATAAAACGTTGCTGGTTTTGCTGTATTCATATATTTATGATGTGCATCGTTTTGAAGGAACTTCATCTGTTTAAATTATTTTATGCCATTTATCGACCTCTGGTGGCTTTAAGCAGAACCTCATGTCTTCTTGGTTCTGTTGGGTTTCTTTGCTGATGTTGATGTTTTTGCTCTGATTTGAGTGTTTGTCTCTGAATTATGAGACAAACTCTGCAGATTGGTTCCAACAGCGGTTCTGTGAAATCAAGAAGCTGAAGAAGGCTGCAGCTCTCTGACTTCCTGTTTTTATTGGCTTTATTGTTCTGGAGGGATTATGGTGGCTGGTGCTGCTGGTTCTTTTTAGGTGTGAGTAAATATTCCTTGAACATGCCGAGGCTGGAATGTTGGCTCCCATCCATGAAACCTGCCTGTTGTTGTTCTGCCGGAGATCTTTCAGTTTCTCTTGTTTGCTTCCAGAGAAGTTCCAGTTGACAGGCGCTGGCTAGGCTCCAGATCAGACGCACTGCGTCGGGTTCTCACAGAAACATGCACAGCAGGCGGGTTCTGCAGCAGAACATCACATGAACACTGAACTGAGATAGAAATCAGGCAGCAGCTGGAGAACCCAAACAGCTTTGACAGAACAGAAAGAAGCGTTTGGACCCAGATGGGTGAGACTTAGTCCTGGTTCCCAGCTGGACTCGGTTCCTGGGCGGGTCCACTCAGATACGCCCACATCTGGGTTCTGTTGATACAGAACAGACCAGACCAGACCGAGTTTATTTGTAAAGCACTCTTAAAAACATCATGAGAGCCGACTAAGGTGCTGCACAGAAACATAAAGCACAATTTTAAAATACATAAAATTAGATAAAAGATACAAATAGAGAGGATAAAATCATGTAAAATGAGTACAAACTAGTTCAAAAGGAAAGTTAGGAAGGAGAAAAAGCTAAAGAGTAAAGGTAAGTTTTTAGTTGAGACTTATAAACATTGACAGATGAAGACTGTCTTATCAAAAAGGAGAATCTGGTTCCATAGTGACGAGAAGCACGATGACCACAACATTTATACCAGACTGTTGGGTGAAAGGTAACTGATGGTTAGCTGACCTAAGAGACCGAGATACGGAAAAAGCTGACAAATATGCCAGGGCCAACCCATGGAGTGACTTATAAACAAATAGCAGAATCTTAAATTGGATTCGATGGCGTACAGGACAATGCAAATAATCCATGATGGGAGCGATATGGTGTCTCCGTCTAGTAGTGGTCAGAAATCGTCCAGCAGCATTCTGTACGAGCTGAAGTCCAGCAGTGCTAGATGAGTTCATGCCGTAGACTCAGACTACCGAATTTGATTAGTCGAGGCGTGAGGTAATAAAAGCGTGGATGGCAGATTCCAGGTTCTAGAACAAGCCCAGATCATCAGCCACCACCACCGTGCTTGGTCCAACCTCAGTCCTGCCGCCATCTTGTTTCTCCTTCAAACCTACCAAGCAGCCATGCTGGTTCAGGGTCATGACCTTTAACCTTTAACCTGCTAACTGAGGCCTGTAGAGTCTCAGATGGACCTTGGGTTGAATCTGCTGGGAAGGTCACCAGCTGAGGAGCCTCTGATGATTTTTCTTTACAGGTTTCAAATTATTTGAACCTATGAATGAACTTTTTCTGGTTTCAGACAGAACATGTCTCTGGGTTCTCAAACCTTCCTTGTTCCAGATTATCTGTAAATATTTATAAACTCAGCAAAAAAAGAAACGTCCTCTGACTATCAACTGTTTTTACTTTCAGTAAACGTAATATGTGTAAATATTTGTATGAACACTAAAAGAGTCAACACCATAAGACATAAACTAAAAATGTTCCACAGACATGTGACTAACAGAAATAGAATAATGTGTCCTTGAATGAAGGGAGGCTCAAAATCAAAAGTAGCAGTCAGTATCTGGTGTGGCCACCAGCTGCTTGAAGTACTGCAGTGCATCTCCTCCTCATGGACCAGATTGGTCAGTTCTTGCTGTGAGATGTTACCCCACTCTTCCACCAAGGCACTTGCAGGTTCCTGGACATTTCTGGGGGGAATGGCCCTAGCCCTCACCCTGCGATCCAACAGGTCCCAGACGTGCTCAATGGGATTGAGATCCGGGCTCTTCGCTGGCCATGGCAGAACACTGACATTGCTGTCATGCAGAAACTCCTGCACAGAACGAGCAGCATGGCTGGTGGCATTGTCCTGCTGGAGGATCATGTCTGGATGAGCGTGCATAAAGGGTACCACATGAGGGAGGAGGATGTCTTCCCTGTACCGCAAGGCATTGAGATCGCCTGCAACGACAACAAGCTCAGTCCGATGGTGATGTGATATACCGCCCCAGACCATGACGGACCCCCCCACCTCCAAATCCATCCCGCTCCAGGGTACAGGCCTCCGTGTAACGCTCATTCCTTCGACGATAAACACGAATCCGTCCATCACCCCTGGTGAGACAAAACCGTGACTCATCAGTGAAGAGAACTTTTTGCCCCTCCTGTCTGCTCCAGCGAAGGTGGGTTTGTGCTCATAGGCGGCGTTGTTGCTGGTGATGTCTGGTAAGGACCTGCCTTACAACAGGCCTACAAGCCCTCAGTCCAGCCTCTCTCAGCCTATTGCGGACAGTCTGAGCACTGATGGAGGGATTGTGTGTTCCTGGTGTGACTCGGGCAGTTGTTGTGGCCATCCTGTACCTGTCACGCAGGTGTGATATTCGGATGTACCGATCCTGTGCAGGTGTTGTTACACGTGGTCTTCCACTGCGAGGATGATCAGCTGTCCTTCCTGTCTCCCTGTAGCGCTGTCTTAGGCGTCTCACAGTGCGGACATTAGCCACATCAGCAGTCCTCATGCCTCCCCGCAGCATGCCTAATGCACGTTCACGCAGATGAGCAGGGACCCTGGGCATCTTTCTTTGGGTGTTTTTCACAGTCTGTAGACAAGTCTCTTTAGTGTCCTGTGTTTTTAGAACTGTGACCTTAAATGCCTACTTTCTGTAAGCTGTTAAGGTCTTAACCACCATTCCACAGGTGCATGTTCATTAATTGATTATGGTTAATTGAACATGCATGGAAAACATTGTTTAAACCCTTTACAATGAAGATCTGTAAAGTTATTTGGATTTTTACAACATTATTGTTGAAATACACAGTCCTGAAAAAGGGACGTTTCTTTTAGTACATATAAATATATATCTTTATATAACCAGCAGCTGATGAACGGGTCAGAGAGGAAACACTGAAGTATTTTTGGAGAATTTTCCAGATGATTCATGTTAGACTCACTGCAGGTTGTAAACATTGAGTCATTTTCCACCTCAGCTCGTCCTGTGTCGGGTCTCAGACTGCCAGTTCATCACCGGACCAATGAACAGAACCGATACAGGCAGAACATTCAACCTCCACACAGAAAAACCCAGTCAGGCAGGGGTTTGAACCCACAACCTGCAGAGCTGAGCCGTCTGAGGTTGAGGAGAGATGAATCTTTGCGGCTCTTCTTGACCCTTAGCTCTGAACGTTGTTGGCAGGAAGCTCTTGAGTTCAGAAGAAAAATAGTTCTGCAGCAGGAAGTCTTTCACTTTGCTTATTATTAATAATCCTACAGAAGCTGTTGGGCTTAAAGGCTGCAGAGGAACAACAACACACAACTTCAGCTGAACAGAGACCTGCTGCTGGAACCGAGACAAACACCGAGGTCAGACTGAATGTTTCTTCTTCTTCTCTGGATGCTGGTGCTCTGGTTGTTGGCTTCAGCCTTCATCTGAGGCGTCACCGTGGGGACGTTGTTGTTGAGATCAGCCCATGAGTGAGAGCGAAGGTTTACTGTTGGTGTGAGTGATGACACTGCCTTCTGTGTTTGAGCCATGGCAGAACCGGACGGGGTTTAGAACAACAGATGGATGGACATTGTCTAAATCTTTGTATGTGAGGACCAGTCCTAAAGGGTGACTCTCTGTCCTGGCTGTAGATAACCTTCTTTTATTTAAACACTTAAAATTCCAGCAGTTTTCACCCAAGTTGCTTTAAAAGTAAAATTAAAATATATTTGGAGTAGAAGCATGACTGGGAACTCTGTGGAGGTTTCTCCCACAACAATCTGTGAAGGTGCTAATGTCACAGAGTAAAATCATCTTGTAGACACTGAAAAAAAAAAATCATTTTTATGGCCTTCTATTAATTTTAAAAAATGAATAAAAGCTTTAAAAGTTGCTTGCGTGCAGTAGTTGTGGCTTCTACTGGTGAGTTGGACATTATTTTGACTTTCTGACTGGTTTGACAAAAGCAATTGGTGTATCTACAGTTATGATTGTATCCTTGATTGGCAAACAACATTGAATCTGAAGAATCCTAGCTTTCTCATGATGAAAAGTTGTCGCAAAAAACCCCCAAAGTTTGACCAGGAAGTATGAAATGTGGCGTATTTGGGATGTAAAATGCTGATTGATTAAAGAAGAGTTCCTCTCATCCTGTGGGGAAGCCTTCATCACTTCCCACTCTGCTGGCATCCAGGACATCCTTTGAGGCAGGAAGGTTGTTGGGTCGGGTTCTGGTGCTGTGGGATCCATTTTTCTTTCTCAACAGCTTGTATATAATCAGACTGAAGAGTAGCAGGTCTCTGCTGGGTAATGATGTTCCTCCTGTGTTCTCAAGGAGCAGCTCATCACTTGGTGTTTGCTGCAAGTAGCTAAAGATCCTTTCTGAGGCTCAGAACCGAATGAGGATGTGTACAAGGACACGATTGTCTCTCTGACCAGATATTAATTACTCTGCAGCAACAAGGATAGTTTTTGTTGTTGTTTTGTTTTACCTCAGACACACAGAACTGAAAGTTTTGTGGAGTCTCCTTTCTACCTTACACCTCTGAGCTGAGCTATGTCTGCAGATCTGTGGGGCCTCCCCTGGTTCGGGGATGTGAGAATCCTCCTGGTCGGTGAGGTGAGGTTGCTGTATGCTTGATTAGATTTCAGGAAATCCTTTGCTTATGTCTTGTTCAGTTTGGTGTGCTGAACTGGAGGAAGATTATCTGCCTTGGCTCACCAATCTGGCCTGACAGTCTGAATTCTCTCCCCCATTGTAAAGAGACTCGATTCAGCTGAATCTGGGCTTGTTTCGGGTCATCAGGGTCAGGGTTACCCTGCAGCCTGGTGCAACAGGATCTGTTCAGTCAGACAGACGTGGAGGAGGAGAGTTAAACTGATCTGAATCAGGGCAGCAGCTGGAATCTAAGGTCAAGACAGAGGGAACAGTTTAGCTGTGCTGGGGTCCGATCTGGTGTCGGTAACAATGCAGAATCCGGACGGATCTATATAGCGAGGCCCTTCTCCTCCTAGCTGGAGCCTGGACCTCCTCCCTCCATAAATAACTGTAGAGATGATTGTTGGTTCTGCCCTGCCCGTGATTTCCAGCAGACGTTGGTGTTCCTCATGGGTTGTGCCTTGGGTCTACTCTCTTTCCTCTTCTCTGCCAGCAACGGATGTCTCAACTTTGTTCAGTAAACCTGACGGGATGGAAATGGTCACCTTCAACCTGTCCGACCTTCTGAGCATAGAAGGAATGTGAACAGATTTTATGAAACCCTGTTTGAGATTAAACTGTTTTCCAACCTTTGTTTTGGATCGGCATCATGAGGACCGCCTCCTGGCTTTATTTCACTTGGAGCTTTAATGTTTCTCCCATTTTGTCCCAACAGAAGATGTTTGCATCTGAAACCAGCGCCGTAGTCAAAAGTGTCGGAGCGGAGGAGGATCTGATCTCCAACTCCAATTTAAACCAGAAGCTTGATCTTCTGACTCTGGTCAAGGTCAGAGAGGCGAATTTCTTCAACTACCCGAAGTACACAACGGTGGACTGCACCCTACCTGAGCTGATGGAGGAGGAGGAGGCGTTCTCTCCAGGTGAGTTTCCTCACAAACACACAAGCACCACCTGAAACATTTCTGTGACCTTTAACCTTTCTGCCAGAGGTTGAAGAAGAACTTTTAGTGAAGGACTTCAAGACTTCTTTAGAGACCAGTGGGAGCGGTGAACTGGGGGGAGGACACCAAGCTGTTGGCAAAGCTGAGATCTCTGCAAAGTCTGACTCTGTGGATGGTCAGGTTGAGCCAGTCAGCATCAAGAAAAAGAAAGCCAACCTTAAAGCTGTGAGGAACAAGTTCAGTGGCAGGTAAAGCACGATCCAAGGCAAGGAAAGGCAATTTTATTTGTGTAGCACACTTTCAACAGCAGGGTAATTCAAGGTGCTTTACATGATGGAGGATGGAGCCCTGGGGCACCCCACATGTGATTTCTCTTCGTTCTGATGAAAAGTTTCCCATTGAAACATAGAAATCCCTGTTCTTTAGGTAAGACTCAAACCAGCCCAGTCCTGTACCAGAGAGTCCGACCCAGCTCTCCAGTTGTTCCAATAATATATCATAATCAACACTTTGGTCCAACAGAACCAGCACTGTGGTTCTACCACAGTCTGTATTTATGCAGATGTCATTGAATACTTTGACTAGGACAGTCTCGGTGCCGTGGTTACCACGGAAACCAGACTGAAAAACATCAAAGCGGTTTGTCATTGTTAGGAAGCTATTTAACTGCTGAAACAGCTTTTTCAATAATCTTACTGATGAATGGAAGATTAGAGATCGGCCTGCCAATCCAGCCGCATATTACTGTCCTGTTGGTCCAAACCGGGTCTCATGGGTCCCTCTGATGATGATCTTTGTCAGAAAACTTAAGAAAGAGAAGATGAAGCTGCTGAACCTGAAGGAGAAGGACAAGCTGGCTTTCGTTTATGAGACAATTTATAACACCGGACCTATGAAGATGATCAAAAAGACTCTTCAGGATGGATCCATCTCTGCGTCCTACCAGAAACTCCTGAATCTGCTGTTCAAGGTGAGTGACCCTGCAGAGAGTCCGAAACATTAGGAACACAGTCAGACGGTCCGGTTCTAGTTCTCCAAAATCTAAAACCTTCTAAGGTTCAGTCGGACCTTCAGTTCAGGTAGACATTCTCCACTCCATCATCAGCTAAATAAATACAAAATGTTTTAATTCTGAGTCTAGAAAAAATACAGGCTCACCTTCTGACCAACCAGGAGGAGGTTGGCAGTAAAACATAACTGGATCAGAACCACCTCCCTGGTCTGAGTTCCTCTCATAAGAGCAGAAAACAGAACAGATTTTTGGTTCCTCAGATTTAAGTAGCTTCAGCACTCAACACCTGAGGACCTCAGAACATCTTGAAGCCTCTGTATGACAGAACCGGGTAATGGTGGTGGTAAATGTTCTCCTTCTGGATTTAACTCTTCATCAGGGCAGCAGGAAGGAGGAGACGTCCTTCACCGTCCCAGAAAAGTCCACCTTTGCGTTTGGACTTCAGGAGATCATGTTGGGGGATGAGAAGATGGGTGAGAATAACTTCTATCTGACTTTGCTGCATTTATTCCTACAGTTTTGTCACCGTTTTCTTCTTGTATTTAGAAATACCGTTTGAAACGTGGACTCACAGGAAGAATCTGGGTAAGTTCCTCTGAGTTCCTTCCTTTTACTGATCCTCAGACATTTAGGACGCTGTGGCTAACGAGTGAAGGTCCAACTGACCCAGTCTATGGGGAGATCACAGACTCACCTGAGCAGGTGTGAGTGTGGAGCTGATGATACCATCTGGATTTAGCTGGTCCAGTCTCAGAGCAGAATGACCAGCCAATGTCTCCAACCCTTACTGTGTGCCTGGAGATTGGAGGTCTCCCTGGTGATCAGCTTGGGGACTTTCTTTGACCTTCAGCCAAGTTGCTGTTAGGGTGGTCCAGTCCACACGGGTTGTAACCAGACTCTGGACATAGTTCCTTTGGAGGTTCTGCTGATTGGAGGTGGAAGTTTTTCTGCTGGAGTTTCCTCCCATCTCAGTCCAACCAAGGCAGGAGCGGTGTCCTTCTTCTTGACCGAGCCTTACCAGTGACGGTTGAACTTGGTGTCTCCAGAGATGTTTGTGGTGTTCATGGACAGGTTCTACAGACCTGGTGGTGATGAGGTTGTCTGGTCTGGGGACCTCAGGGTCTTCTTTTTGGAGATTCTGTTGAGATCTTAACATACTGACGTTAAGATGGAGCAGATTGGAGAGAACATCTGCAGCCAGGATGACCGACCGGGACCTTCTGATCTGAGCACATGGTTATTGTTGTTATTATGTTGAAGGTCAGATCTTCACGGAGCAGCTGGTCTTTAAAGCTACATTGTGTATTTTTTTGAGTTAATTCTTAGCAAAAACCCCTTTGTTCTTTCAAAAATATGTCCTCATGGATGTGTAATTACTTCCACCTACTAATGAAAGTATTCTTGTAAGTGTAGAATCAGCTATTCAGAATACATACGTGCGAGTCGCTCGAATGGCTGACTCCATGTTGAGCCTCCATCTTTGAAATACATTCGCCAACGAGGGACAATCCTGGACATTCTAGCTCCGCCTTTCGCGTTTTGGCTACACTCAGTTGCACTGTGACGAATGCCAGAGGAAGATTGTCTACACGCGACGCGGCAGACGTCTGACAATATAACTAAATGCAATAGTAACCTCATCACTGGAAGGAACACTGGACGAAGTCGTAGTACTGGAAGCCATGTTAACCTTGGCATGAAACGGCCACCGTAGGAGTTAAAACACGCTCGGAATGGGGGGCGGGGCTAGAACGTAATATTCAGGTGGTTGTTTCACCTCTAGATGGGAGAAGTTCTTACACAATGTAGCTTTAAGCTTCCAGACATTTCTGCTTTGAGTCGCAAATGAACAGATTTCAAAAAACATTTTATTCACATTTTTTCTTTATCCCCTTTATAAAAAAACTTTTTTAATGGAAACAGATGAATTACTGGGGATATTCTGGGGTTCAACTGGAAATAAATCCACGTTTATCAGGATCTCCTCCTATCTTCTGCTTTTTAACGGGTTGACTTCTGTCTCTAGGTGTGTTCGCATGTGACAGCATCGACTCAGATCTCCTGCAGCAGGTCAGAGAAGGTAAGAGAGCAACACACTGGGAACATCTTCCTGAATACTTTTAGACAAAGTTTAATGCTCATGGTCTTGTAAAGGCAAGGCAAGTTTATTTGTACAGCACAATTCATGTTACAAGACAATTCAAAGTGCTTTACATAAAACATCAAAAGCATTACAGCAGGGTGCAGAAAAAGCAAAAGTACAGGAACAAAAACCATGATAAAAAAAAAAGTAAAGCAGCTTGTCTACCTTTAGACTAGATGAAACCTCTTCTGGTTTCATCAAGAAGAGGTGGCTCACAAGTCTATCTCATTATTATTCATGATATGTAAACATCTCACTTTTGATTGGATAACATCAATGCAACTCTCCTGCTGAAAAATGCAATGCTGAGGTGTTATCTCCACAAATAACACAAGCTTAAACATGTTCCGCCATGTTGTGAAGTTGCAACATTTAGCTTCTACTAGCCGAATTACTAACGGTTAGCTCCTACTAGCCGAGTTATTAATGGTTAGCTTCTACTAGCTGAGTTGCTAACAGTTAGTTTCTACTAGACGAGCTGCTAACAGTTAGCCTCTACCAGTCAAGTTGCTAACGATTAGCTTCTACTAGCTGAGTTGCTAACAGTTAGTTTCTACTAGACGAGTTGCTAACAGTTAGCCTCAAGTAGCCAAGTTTTTAACTATTAGTTTCTACTTGCCAAGTGGCTAACAGTTAGCCTTTGCTATCAGCATTGTTAAAGTTAGCTTCTACTAGCAGTGATGCTAACAGTGAGCTTCTACTAGCCAAGTTACTTACGGTTAGTTTCTACTTCTCAAGTTGCTAACAGTTAGCAACTCTCCCGGCTGCAAAACCGATGCAGCCTTCCAGTGGGCGGTCCCAAGTCAATGTGGGCGGGGCCATGATTACTAATTTTCTCTGTGACGTAGAAGGGACTGGCTTTTTCTGACTTGCTCATTTTTGCGGTCTATCTTTCTGTGGTTAATGCAGACAATGACATCTGTAAGTAACAATAAATGTATTTCTGTTGACCTCTGATGAACTTCTTCTTCTCTGGTTCCGTTGGTCTTAGAACCAACTAATGGGCCCAGGGGTTCGGTTCTGGACAGCCACGCCCGTTCTCCTTTACCTAGCTGGGTAGAGCAGCAGGTTCTTCTGGAACCAAAGTCAGTACAGATTAAATTCACAAATACAGATAAAATCAGAGGTTTAGCCCTGACTCTTTTTCCTCCTGGTCAGATATTAAATCGGACTGAACCAGTTTCAGCTCAATAGGATCAACAACATATTTCTCTGTTGGATAAACACCAGAATATTCAGACATTTTAGACTGCTTATCATTATAAGGTCACTGTACCTTTAAATGATTTGAGAACGCCCACATGATGATGTCACTGTTTTGTAAGTTTCTGATAGGATAATTTACTAAATCTTAGTTAATCTGAGATACTCCTGAACACACTGAAAAATCCTATTAATAAATTATTTGCACCTGTAAGTGGAGAAAATGTTCACCTGCCGCATGCATATGTAACTACGAATCGTATTTCAAAAAGAACAAGTATTACACGATTTGTCAGTGAATGAGACCTTTAGTTATTAATTATGGCTAATGTTGCTAATTGCTACCATACCTAAGTTTATATCTTTAGCATGAGGTATATTCACATAAAGAAGAATCGAATGATCAATTCATCTTTAACAATAAAAATATGTTTTATCTCCCTGCTTCACTATGATGCTCATTTTAATGAAATTATTTTATCTTTTTGTTTCTTTGTTTACCTTTAACACACTTTGCTTTAACTTGTGTATAAATGTGATATGAAGACAGTTTTGATCATCTTCAGTCATTGATTCTGCTGCTCACATGGTCTTATAAATGATGTCAAACAAACATGAAACTTCTCACTGATCTCCTGCAGGGATCAAGATGAAGGAGTTTCTCCTGAAGCCGCTCACGGATCTCCCCAGGTCGACCCGCCAGGATCTGCTCAAGAAGCTTCAAGATGTTCTGGAGGAAGGAAACGCTCTGAGTCTGCTGGAGGAAACGGTACGGCTGATGTTCGTCCTCATCCTGATGGTCAGAGCTGAACATCTTCGCAGCTCGTCTGGCCTCCAGATGTCAGTGTGTTCGTTCTGGATCTGTGGATCATTGTTCTCCTCCTCTTCTTCTCAGCTGCATCAGAGCAGCAAAGGAGTAGGCGAGCGTCCTCAGTCCAAGGCCGTCTCGTCCTTCATGGACCTCCTGGATGAGTCCAACGTGTCCACAAAGGTGAAGGACGCTGTCCATCTTCTGGTCAGCGCTATGGATGGTGAGTTAGCTGAAGCTCTGAAGGTATCATCATCATCATCATCAGAAGAAGAAGCAGATGTCCCACATAACATGAAATCATTCACAGTCCTTTTCCACAGAAGCCTTTATTTAAATCTTCTCCTTCTTCTGGTTTCTGCAGCTCTGCCACAAGTAAAAGTGCGACCTCTGACCTCCTGCAGTCCTGAAACTCGGACAGTCCTCAGACAGCTGGTTCGTCCATTTTCTCTCAGAAATGTCCCCATCGTCAACTTTATTTATTTGTGTTTGAATGATGGTCTGAAAACATTCAGCTTATTTAAAACAAAAGGGGAAACTTGGAACATGAAAATGATCATCTTCCATAAATCAATACTCAGGATTTGAATGTGTCCAATTAGGTTTTAGGAGAAGTTTCTATGGTTTAGAGCATAAAATAAACTCCTGATAATCTGGTCTGGATCAAGGTTCAGGTGAAAATCTTCTACAGGCTTTCCTGCTCTCACCTGCAAAATAAATCAATCAAACTATATTTATTATTTATTCCTTTTTTGGAACTCCAGAAATGTAAACAAAATGAGTCCAAATGAGACATAAAGACAGCAGAAAGACTAAAGGACACACGTTAGGGATAGACTGTGGGACATGTCCCCAACTGTCTCCATGTGTCTCCATGTGTCTCCAACTGTCTCCATGTGTCTCCATGTGTCTCCAACTGTCTCCATGTGTCTCCATGTGTCTCCAACTGTCTCCATGTGTCTCCATGTGTCTCCATGTGTCTCCAACTGTCTCCATGTGTCTCCTTGTGTCTCCAACTGTCTCCATGTGTCTCCATGTGTCTCCAACTCTCTCCAACTGTCTCCACGTGTCTCCATGTGTCTCCAGGTGGAGAGTCTGAGGGACGAAGGTGAAGCCTGTCTCCCAGCGTCTCTGCCCGTCCCCCTGCAGCAGGACGGGGAGCTGCGCTGGGCAGCTGACCTCCTCTGTTCCTCTGATGAGACGCTGACGGAGCTGAGTGAGAGCTGGGACCGACCACCGGAGGTTCTGCTGGAGGTTCTGGCTCTGACCGTGCTGGGAGTCCACAAGCTGCAGCCACGAGAGTGAAGCTGGTTCTGCTGGTGGACGTTTCACACTGAAGACTTTAACTGAAGGAAATATTCTTGATTATTAATCAGCTTTATGCTTCATAGAAAATGGAATGAAATCAAATTTTCTACATCTATATTTTCTATATAATTTTTTATAATTCAAATTTTCACAGATTTTCTATATTTTCTTCATTAAAAACAAGGTTTCGTTCAACCTGATTTCATGTATTTGTAAGTAACAATAAATGTATTTCTGTTGACCTCTGATGAACTTCTTCTTCTCTGGTTCCGTTGGTCTTAGAACCAACTAATGGGCCCAGGGGTTCGGTTCTGGACAGCCACGCCCGTTCTCCTTTACCTAGCTGGGTAGAGCAGCAGGTTCTTCTGGAACCAAAGTCAGTACAGATTAAATTCACAAATACAGATAAAATCAGAGGTTTAGCCCTGACTCTTTTTCCTCCTGGTCAGATATTAAATCGGACTGAACCAGTTTCAGCTCATTAGGATCAACAACATATTTCTCTGTTGGATAAACACCAGAATATTCAGACATTTTAGACTGCTTATCATTATAAGGTCACTGTACCTTTAAATGATTTGAGAACGCCCACATGATGATGTCACTGTTTTGTAAGTTTCTGATAGGATAATTTACTACATCTTAGTTAATCTGAGATACTCCTGAACACACTGAAAAATCCTATTAATAAATTATTTGCACCTGTAAACAGTCTGGGAATGATGAGACCTGGAGAAGATGAAGCTGATCAGAAAGTGGTCTTCCACAGTGAAACATGAGCTGAAAGGCCACTCAGAAAGAAAGAAGCCAGATTACAGTCTGCTAATGTCCTCAGGGACAAAGACCTTCACTCCTGGAGACATGTCCTGTTTTTCATTTTTCATTTTTAGTTAGTTTCCTGTTTAGAGAATAACAGCAGATTGCATCAATTCATTGACCTGAGGTTGCGTACCATTGATGCAGACTTCCAACCTCAGCAATCCCTCATACTGAGCAAGCATGTAGCGACGGTGGAGAGGAAAAACTCCCCTTTAACAGGAAGAAACCTCCAACAGAACCAGGCTCAGTAGGAGCGGCCATCTGCCACGACCGTCTGGGGGTTTGAGAAGACAGAGCAGAAACACAGAAGGAACAGAAGATCTGATATAAGAGAACTTTCTATGTTACAGAAAGTAAAAAGTTGATAACAGGACACAGTGGATGTTCAGTTACTGGGAGCATCATCCCAGACTCTAGGAGTGACTTTCCTGATAAAGACCTAATGTTTAATAGAGCTAACTTCAGTGTTTTGATAATCGGTAGCTGAACCTTCTGACGGTGATCAATTTGAGATTTGTTTTATTATAAGAGCGTTTGGCTTTAGTTTTTTGTTTTCTCTTGCTTACATGACTTGAATGATTTTTTTTCCGGGGCGGACGACTTCTGGAAGACGGTGGGAGTAGAATTACTATCCAGTTCCCTTATATATCAGATGTCCGGTATTACCAGTAGGGGCATGTGCGTAATACATCCAGTGTTAGTCCCAGAGGCCTGATGTAGTCCAAGTTTTGGTGTTAGTTGTGACCCAATTCTAATTTGTGCTTTCAGTCTATCTGAGAAATCCCTAAACGGAGAGTCATTAGGTGTCGATGAGTCTGATGACATTGGGATACTTGAAGAACACTTTGCAGAGCGATGTACATCTTTACTCGCTGCTGGAAAAGTTTGTTCTCTATCAGTCCGTGCAGCTGTCTGGGCAGGTGATGTCAATGTTTGTTCTCTGATAGTGTCCACAGGCCGTGCTTCGAGGTCAGTTCTCGGGTGCTTTATCAAGTGTTTATTAAGATAACAGAAAATAATTTAGGTCAACAGTCTCAGTCCAGCTCTATTACGTAAGATAACGTGCATTTATTTTGAACAAGTGTTTTGCACAACCAGATATTTTAAGGTTATTAATAAATGGGATGGATTTTTCAACAGATTTTCTCTTCAACCATTTATGGAGCATGCAAAGTCGACTGTACCTTTCATCATTTCCTTCAGGGACTGGTCCACTGATAAAGATGTTTATGTTTAGTACATTAAGTCTCTGTAGCAGATCAGAGAAGTCTGTTTTGAGAATTTCTGATTGCTTTTTGGCTACATCATTTGCACCTGTGTGGATAACAAGCTTTTCCAGGTTAGGGTGTTGTTCTAAAATCGTCTTGATTTTTTCTGATATTTCTCTCATGTATTCTTGGGGCAGCTGATAACGCTAGTGTTCTGGCTACGAAAATCTTCGATACCATTTATTGATCCGTCATGTATGATGAGAACTTTTGCTGGGGGGCTTCTTGCTTTCTTATGTGTCGCTTCATGTGGATGGATTTCTCCTGGTGACCTTGGCTGGTCCCAGGGGCTGCGTCGTCTTTCGGGGAACTGAGGGCTGTGAATCTGTTTCTCAGCGATTTTCCAGGGGGAGTAATATCTCTTGTTTTGAGTTGTGGGTTCTTTTGTTTCTTCTTCCTGGGAGCAGAGAAATCAGGTGTAGATTCAGTGCGCTTTAAAGCTGGCCAGTCTTCGTCGAATTGGGAATGGGGTGTTCTACCCGTTAAACGCCTTTTGGCTGGAGGAGTAGCGTTGTTCTGTGGCTTCTGTGCGAGACTGTTGGACCGAGATAACACCGGGCTGCCAGGTTCTTCCTCCCTGCATGTAGTCATTGGTAAAGATGTCTCATTTCCATATCCAGTATTTAGATCAAAATTAATCTGAAGATGGTTTAGCTTCCTCTTGATTGTTTCAATTCTCTGGAGCCGTTTCTCAAAGTCCTCAGCTGAGCAAAATGCCATTTTGGTAATCCACAGTCCTTCAGAAAGTAATCCACAAAAAAAGAGATTCGGTCTAATACAGTGACTCCAGAGGCTGGGTGTATAAAGTAACTAAGTAAAAAGCCAAGAAAAGCTAAGAAATGAAAATAAGACAAGAGAATAAGGCTAGAGATCAGGAGAGGTTGGGAGAGGCTGCTCCTCCTTCAGCAGCCAACTCGGTAATAAGCTTTATCAAAAAGGAAAGTTTTAAGCCTGGCCTTAAAAGTAAACAGAGTGTCTGCCTCACGGACTAAAGCTGGGAGCTGGTTCCACAGGAGAGGAGCCTGATAACTAAAAGATCTGCCTCCCATTCTACTTTTAGAAATCCTAGGAACTACAAGTAAACCTGCAGTCTGAGACCGAAGCTAGATGAGGAATGAGTTTCAAAAGGCTACAGTTTAGTTAAATATAAATAAAAACATCAATAAATAAAGAATCCTCCTTGCACAATGTTTTATTATCTTCTGTTACGGGAATATTTCTGTTAATAAGATATATTTAATTATTCCCTGTCAAAGTAAGTGCATCTAGAATGGTAGGTCTGGTTAGAGGCAAACAAAGCCATCTGTATGTAATGTTTTGGTAGTGTGGCAAGGTGCACGACGAGGGCCCAGGCAGGATTTGATCCCCAGAGTCACAGGTGAAAGTCATGAGCGCTTACCAGTCAGCCAAAGGTATAACCCTGTGGCCAAGTAGCCAAGGTGCATCATCAATCAGAGACACAGTGACCGGACCCCACATTGTCACATCAGCAATGTATCAGAGTGCTTAGAAAAACGTCAGAGACGGGGGATACCTACATGACGTTCTGATCTTGTGAGACGGCTGCACGCTTCACTACCACTCTGTCAGACACGACGTTCTCCAGTTCTATAGGGAGAAGAAACTCGGGCAGAAGGAAATGTCTCTCTAATCAGAACTTCTCCATGAGCGGAGACTGAGACTAAGCTCATGTTGATAGAAGATAAAAATTGATTGCTAAATACGATATAAGGTTATGTAGCTCCACAGGAAGTCTGTTTGTTGTTATGGGTCTTTGTGCTGCACTGTCCTGGGCCCATCTACTGGAAATGAAGCAGATCCTCTGGTTCTCAGGTTCTGCGGGGACTGAAGATGTGTTTTTCTGGTTCTGCTCACAGAGAGGCTGGGGGGGGGTCTGGGCGTGGCCACATAAGGAGGAGGTTCTCCTGAAGGTCCAACCTCCAGGATGAGAATCTTGTTCACCTCGGTATCCATCCTCAGGGTCTGATGATGCAGCTCATTCTCCATACATCCCTGATGGACCTGAGCAGTTTGCCTGGTAAAGGTTCTGGTTGGAACAAAGGTCCAAACCCGTCTGGAAATAAGAGGTTTTTTGTGTCTTTAAGAAATGTTATTTTTAGGATCAGCGTTGGACAGACGTGACCTCTGACCCCTCTCACACCTTACTATAGAAACATCTGGATCTGCAGCTGTGTCCTCCTCACCTCCAGTTATCCTGTCTCACTGTATTAGAATATGATGGCATTAATATGCAGGACCATATAGGTTTATGTTGTGGACGTCTATTATTGTTTAGTGCTTTTATGACTGATGATGATTATATATGCAGAATTCAGTGAACATTTATCTTTTCTGAATTAAACAGTTTCTTAGTTCATAGAGAAATTCATGAATGAAACCGTTTTATGTTTTAATGTCATTAACAATCATCCAGAGGAGAAAGAAAACATTTATTTTTATTTCCAAATTCAAAGTTTTATTCTTCACATAAAAATAAAATGAAAGTCTTCAGTGTGAAACGTCCACCAGCAGAACCAGCTTCACTCTCGTGGCTGCAGCTTGTGGACTCCCAGCACGGTCAGAGCCAGAACCTCCAGCAGAACCTCCGGTGGTCGGTCCCAGCTCTCACTCAGCTCCGTCAGCGTCTCATCAGAGGAACAGAGGAGGTCAGCTGCCCAGCGCAGCTCCCCGTCCTGCTGCAGGGGGACGGGCAGAGACGCTGGGAGACAGGCTTCACCTTCGTCCCTCAGACTCTCCACCTGGAGACACATGGAGACACGTGGAGACAGTTGGAGAGAGTTGGAGACACATGGAGACACATGGAGACAGTTGGAGACACAGGGAGACACATGGAGACAGGTGGAGACAGTTGGAGAGAGTTGGAGACACATGGAGACACGTGGAGACAGTTGGAGACACAGGGAGACACATGGAGACAGGTGGAGACAGTTGGAGAGAGTTGGAGACACATGGAGACACGTGGAGACAGTTGGAGACACAGGGAGACACATGGAGACAGGTGGAGACAGTTGGAGAGAGTTGGAGACACATGGAGACACATGGAGACACGTGGAGACACGTGGAGACACGTGGAGACAGTTGGAGAGAGTTGGAGACACATGGAGACACGTGGAGACAGTTGGAGACACAGGGAGACACATGGAGACAGGTGGAGACAGTTGGAGAGAGTTGGAGACACATGGAGACACATGGAGACACATGGAGACACGTGGAGACACGTGGAGACAGTTGGAGAGAGTTGGAGACACATGGAGACACGTGGAGACAGTTGGAGACACAGGGAGACACATGGAGACAGGTGGAGACAGTTGGAGAGAGTTGGAGACACATGGAGACACATGGAGACACATGGAGACACGTGGAGACAGTTGGAGAGAGTTGGAGACACATGGAGACACGTGGAGACACGTGGAGACACATGGAGACACATGGAGACACGTGGAGACACGTGGAGACAGTTGGAGAGAGTTGGAGACACATGGAGACACGTGGAGACAGTTGGAGACACAGGGAGACACATGGAGACAGGTGGAGACAGTTGGAGAGAGTTGGAGACACATGGAGACACATGGAGACACATGGAGACACGTGGAGACAGTTGGAGAGAGTTGGAGACACATGGAGACACGTGGAGACACGTGGAGACACATGGAGACACATGGAGACACGTGGAGACAGTTGGAGACACGTGGAGACACATGGAGACACATGGAGACACATGGAGACACATGGAGACACGTGGAGACACATGGAGACAGTTGGAGACACATGGAGACACATGGAGACACATGGAGACAGTTGGAGACACATGGAGACACATGGAGACACATGGAGACAGTTAGAGACACATGGAGACACGGGGAGACACATGGAGATAGTTCCAGAACTCAGATACCGTAAGGAACATAAGTATTTGGACATCCTGTACAAGTTCTCTCACTTAGAAATTATGGAGGAGTCTAAAGCCCGCCGCCCACGAGAGCTGTCTGCTGAGCAAACGGCCTCCAATGGCAGATGGCTCTCGTGGGCGGCGGGCTTTAGATTCACATGTAGGTGAAGTTTGCTAACGAGCATCTGGATGATCCAGAGGAGGCATGGGAGGAAGTCATGTGATCAGATGAGACCTAAATAAAACTTAATGGTCTAAACTTCACTCGCCGTGTTTGGAGGAAAAAGAAGCATCCCAAGAACTCCATCCCTACTGTGAAGCACGGAGGTGGAAGCATCATGCTGTGGGGACGACTGCACTGTATTAAGGAGAGGATGAATGGAGCCGTGTGGTGTGAGATGTTCCCTCAGTCAGAGCTTTGAAGATGGATCATGGCTGAGTTAGACCTGAAGCCCACAGCCAGGAGAACCAAGGAGTGGATCCATCAGAACCACATCAAGGTTCTGGAGCGGCCCGGCCCGTCTCCATCAGAACCATATCAAGGTTCTGGAGCGGCCCGGCCCGTCTCTAGAACCATATCAAGGGTCTGGAGCGGCCCAGCCCGTCTCCATCAGAACCATATCAAGGTTCTGGAGCGGCCCGGCCCAGCCCGTCTCCATCAGAACCATATCAAGGTTCTGGAGCGGCCCGGCCCAGCCCGTCTCCATCAGAACCACATCAAGGTTCTGGAGCGGCCCGGCCCGTCTCCATCAGAACCACATCAAGGTTCTGGAGCGGCCCGGCCCGTCTCCATCAGAACCACATCAAGGTTCTGGAGCGGCCCGGCCCGTCTCCATCAGAACCACATCAAGGTTCTGGAGCGGCCCGGCCCGTCTCCATCAGAACCATATCAAGGTTCTGGAGCGGCCCGGCCCAGCCCGTCTCCATCAGAACCACATCAAGGTTCTGGAGCGGCCCGGCCCGTCTCCATCAGAACCACATCAAGGTTCTGGAGCGGCCCGGCCCGTCTCCATCAGAACCATATCAAGGTTCTGGAGCGGCCCGGCCCGTCTCTAGAACCATATCAAGGGTCTGGAGCGGCCCAGCCCGTCTCCATCAGAACCATATCAAGGTTCTGGAGCGGCCCGGCCCAGCCCGTCTCCATCAGAACCATATCAAGGTTCTGGAGCGGCCCGGCCCAGCCCGTCTCCATCAGAACCACATCAAGGTTCTGGAGCGGCCCGGCCCGTCTCCATCAGAACCACATCAAGGTTCTGGAGCGGCCCGGCCCGTCTCCATCAGAACCACATCAAGGTTCTGGAGCGGCCCGGCCCGTCTCCATCAGAACCACATCAAGGTTCTGGAGCGGCCCGGCCCGTCTCCATCAGAACCATATTAAGGTTCTGGAGCGGCCCAGCCCGTCTCTAGAACCATATCAAGGTTCTGGAGCTTCCCGGCCCGTCTCTAGAACCATATCAAGGTTCTGGAGCGGCCCGTCTCCATCAGAACCACATCAAGGTTCTGGAGCGGCCCGGCCCGTCTCCATCAGAACCATATCTTGGTTCTGGAGCGGCCCGTCTCCATCAGAACCACATCAAGGTTCTGGAGCGGCCCGTCTCCAGACCTAGATCCTATAGAACATCTGTGGAGGGAGATGAAACTCTGTGTTGCTAAGCAACAGATCTAGAGTAGATCTGTGTGGAGGAATGGGCCAGAATCCCTGTTACAGTGCAAACCTGGTCAGGAACTACAGGTAACCTTTGACCTCTGGCTTCTGTACCAGATATTAACACGGATTTTCTCAGGTGTTCAAATATTTATGTGTAGCAAAAAAAGACAAATAAATGATTTATAAATCAGACAATGTGATTTCTTGAATGTTTTTAATGTCGTCTCTCTCTCAGTGGAAACGTTCCTATAATGTGAATTTCTGACCCTCCATCAGTTCTACCTGGGAGAACGTGGAACATCTCAGGATGTTCCGATACTTCTGTTCCTCACCGTATAACATAAGATCTGATTTTCAGATTTTTCATCACTCGGATATCATTTTTCTTTAGAAAAACTCTCCAAATGTTCAGAACCGTTTGCATCCAGAACCTTGAGGAAAGCGGACTGACAGAACCACGCAGCAGTTTGTTCATTATTATTGTTGTGTAAAACTGATTGAAGAGAGTAAGTCATACAGGAGAGATTCCTTCCAGTACTCCTAGAGATCTGGAGGAGGGAAAACCGCCTAAACCCGGTCCTGTGGATTTGTTCTGGTCCAGATCTCTAGATACCTGGTTAAGGTAAGCTAGTCATCCAGCTGGTCCAAACCCAACAGGTAATGGGTTAGTGTGGGGAGGAAGGATGTTCCTGATATTGTCTCTTGCTGTCTGACATGTCTGCTGTCTGTCTCATATCTTTTTAAGTTTTCATTTTATGTTAGTAAGTGCCTGTGATTGTGACTGTGCTCCAAATCCAATTGGCTCACAGGGACAACAAAGTGTTTTACTACTTTTAGATCCCCGGACACGTTCTCGCCTCCTAATCCTCTTAGGGATGAAGGATCCATGCCTGACATCGATCTGCTGTATCGTCACCAGATGCAGCATCCATGGCCTCCTGGAGGCTAGATGAACTTTTCACCTCCTCTGTTGGGTGAAGAAGAGTGATGATGAGTCCTTTACAAGCTCTACATCAGGACATTGCTGAGCATCTTCAATCATGCTTGGAGTTCCTCTCAGAAGGCCGGCATGTTTCTGTCTCCAGAAACATGCCGGCCAACGGACAGTGAGAACTTCACCAAGAACACGCCCATGATGTTGCACCTCATCCGAGCTCTGATGATCCGCTTCATTACCAGTTCAGGGACCAGTTCAACCAGTGTGCTATACATCTACAGTCCAGTGGAGGAACATGTTCTCCCAGAGTTCTGCATCATTAAGGTTTTTTTCTTCACAGAGAAATAAAGAACAGGAACCAGTGAAGGCATCAGCAGAACCTACTGAAGACTCTCTGTGGAGAATCCCATCGATTGAGGTTCCAGATGTTTCCCTGAGATTTGGTGGAAGCATTCGAGTATCTTCATTTATGGCCATGGTCTACCACCTCAGCTTGCACCCTACTGGAGACCAACCATCATTCTGCCTTGGTACTTTAGCTGCACCTTCCAAATGCCATCGGTGGACGTCTGGGTGGTGTTGCCTGAGTCCTCCTCCAACACGAGGACCAGAGCCATGTCTCAAAGATGGCCTTGTCTCCTGTGGAGTTCTTGTCCTCCATCTTCTTCTCGTGGTTTTGCTGACTTGTGTGGTCTATGGTGAGGTTCTCTATGAGGACCCTGGTTTCTCCTCCCACCTCCCGATGGAACCCATCCGTACATTTCTCCACAGACTCCAGGTATCCCTGATATCAATTCTCAGTTTCCCCAAAACTAAATCAGGAGCTTAAACGTTTTTAATTAATTATATCAAGATTAATTTAGAATTAGAAAATTAACAACTTCTGATGATTTTAGTAAAATGGTTTAATTCTAAATTAATGTTGGTATCATTAATTAAAAACTTTTAAGCTGGATGATTGATTTTTTTCATGTCTGCTTCTGAACATTTGATCTGTAATTGATTTATGAAGATGATGTCCAGGTTGAGGAAGAGTGAAGTGAAAAGTGTGACTGTGAGGACATGATGTGGACGAACCAGCTGGCGGAGGATTGCTAGAGTCTCACGACTACCGGAGGTCAGAATTTGCAGCGCTTCCACTGGCAGAACTGCAGAAAACATAAGAAGAAGAAGATCTTCAGGAGTCAATCTGTCTCACACAGATGCACATTATTTCATCACGGATGAAAGAAAAACGTCAGATTTTCTGCAGCTTCAGACCTAAAAAAACCAGCTACAGGTTAAAGTTTCCCTACTTGTTCTTCTTCTTCTCAGAGGAGAGCATCAGTTTCAGCCGACTCACCTTCCATAGCCATGACCAGGATGTGAAGAGCGTCATTCTGCTGTGTGGACACTTTGGACTCATCCAGGAGGTTCATGAAGGAACAGACAGCCTTAGACGTAGGAGGCTCACTGGGTCCTTGGCTGCTCTGATCCAGCTAAGGTGAAGAGTCAGAGGAAGAAGATGGTGATCCGCTGATCCAGACCTCTCAGATCAGAAAACTGATCCAGATTGAGAAGAAGTGATGAAGACATCTGTGGGAGATGGTGGTGCTCTAAAGATCTCCACATCTCCTCACCAGGGAGCAGAGGAGAATGGAGAAATCTGTCAGCTCAGATTCCCTAAATGAGTTTTTAGCAGAGATCTTACCGCATCTTCCAGTTCATTCAGAGCATCTTCTTCCTCCAGAACCTCTCTGAGCTTTTTCAGCAAATCACCGCGAGTCGACTCTGGAAGATCTTCAATTGGCTTCAGAAGATTTTTCTTATTCTTAATCTCTGCAGGAAAAACAGCCGAAGCCAAAAAGAATCTGTTATGAATCCATCACAACAGTTTGATTGGTTCATTTTTCATGTAAAACTCAGTTTCCCCAGAACAGTTAAAGTCCAGCTCTCACCGTTTCGGACTTGCTTCTTTATGTCAGAGCTTAGTGCGTCGGCGAACAAACCTGTGAACGGGAGGCAAACAGGAAACTTTAAATGAAGAACAAAACATGAAGATGACCTCTGGGCTTAGGACCTGAAGGAGTCTGTCCTCCTTATGTTTCTACACTGTCCTCCAACTGCTGTCTGCTCATGCAGCTTCAGGTCATTTCCTGTCTATTTCTGGACTCTTGGTTGGCTTTGGTCCCCCAGTCCTCTCAGTTAATTGTCAGATCCTTCTCTTCCTGTCACAAATGTTGATTTAACTGTTCCATCACCAACAGTTTTGAAGGCCTGTTTTCTTGGTTGACCATGAAAACTCCACTACATGGTGATCTTTCCTGTCTTCTACCTGCAGTTATGTCCCCATCAACCAAAAATCTAAGCTTTACTCATATTGTATTTTAAGCTGCAGGGATAAAGAAAAGTTCTACCTCGTTTGGGAGTCCAGGTTTCAAATGGGATTTCTGCAGAACACAAGAAGAAACAATTGGTCACCAACATTTACAGCTCTGTAAAGAGACACATAGTGAATGCGCCTACCTATCTTCTCATTCTCCAGTCTGATCTCTACCAGGCTGTAAGCAAAGGTGGTATTTCCCTCCAAAGTGAATTTGGTGTCCTCCTTCTTTTTGACCTGACAGAAAAAGTCAAACCCATAAAGATTTATTTATCAGTCTGGACAGAAAACCTGAAACTGCAGCTCTGCTGCAGGGAAGAGACTCCAGGAGAGAAACTGATCATCTCTGAACTGTCAGTGGTTCTCATCTCATGTAAGAGATGAGATTCTTTTCCATCAGAAGGTTTAGAATGAACACACCAAAGAGTGTGGTGGATGGAGGGATGGAGAAAGGGAGGGGTGGAGAAAGGGAGGGAGGGGTGGAGAAAGGGAGGGAGGGGTGGAGAAAGGGAGGGAGGGGTGGAGAAAGGGAGGGATGGAGAAAGGGAGGGATGGATGGATGGATGGATGGGTGGATGGGTGGATGGAGGGATGGGAGGGAGGGAGAGAAGGGGGGAGGGAGGGATGGATGGGTGGATGGAGGGATGGATGGAGGGAGGGATGGATGAAGGGATGGAGGGATGGATGGAGGGAGGGATGGATGAAGGGATGGAGGGATGGATGGATGGATGGGTGGAGGGATGGAGGGATGGATTGGTGGATGGAGATATGGAGGGATGGGTGGGTGGATGGATGGATGGGTGGAGGGATGGATGGATGGATGGAGGGATGGATGGAGGAAGGGATGAAGGGATTGATGGATGGAGGGATTGACGGAGGGATGGATGGGTGGAGGGATGGATGGAGGGATGGAGGGATGGATGGAGGGATGGAAGGAGGGATGGAGGGATGGATGGGTGGGATGGATGGGTGGGTGGAGGGATGGATGGATGGAGGGATGGATGGGTGGATGGGTGGATGGAGGGAGGGAGGGAGGGATGGATGAAGGGATGGAGGGATGGATGGATGGAGGGATGGATGGATGAAGGGATGGAGGGATGGATGGATGGAGGGATGGATGGAGGGATGGAGGGATGGGTGGAGGGATGGATGGGTGGATGGATGGATGGGTGGAGGGATGGATGGATGGAGGGATGGATGGAGGGAGGGAGGGAGGGAGGGAGGGAGGGAGGGAGGGATGGATGAAGGGATGGGTGGATGGATGGATGGAGGGATGGATGGAGGGATGGGTGGAGGGATGGATGGGTGGATGGATGGAGGGATGGAGGGATGGATGGAGGGATGGATGGATGGAGGGATGGAGGGATGGATGGAGGGATGGATGGGTGGATGGATGGATGGATGGAGGGATGGAGGGATGGAGGGAGCAGACCTCCTAACCAGATCTGAGCTGATCTCCAAACGAGAACACAGTGAAGAAGCGGAACGACTTCAGACAACCAAACATTTGCTTCCAGAACCAGAACCAGAACCAGAACCAGAACCAGAACCAGAACCAGAACCAGAACCAGAACCAGAACCAGACTTTTCCCCCCTTTAGCTTTAGTGAGCAGAGCTTCAGGTGTTCTTTCAGCATTTCTGACTCTTAGAATGTCGACTCACCGAAGCGTTTACTTTCACCATGCTGTGGTACGATCCTGAGATGGATCCGTTCTGATTGCCCATCCTGATCATCGTCACAGGGTCAGTGTTGTAAGCCATCTCATAAACAAACGCCAGTTTTTTCTCTTTCTTCAGTTTCAGCTTCTTCAGGGTATCTTTTTTAAACATCCTGAGAGAAGAGGACATCAGCACCACATAACAGAACCTGTTCTGACTCACAGCATCATAGAACTGATGATAAAAATGCAGTACCTGCCCCCAAACTTCTCCCTCACAGTTTTAAGGTCGACTCTCTTTTTCTTGATGCTCACAGGCTGAGCCAGAGCGTCCACAACGTCAACGTTCACAGAGATCGCAGCTTCAGCAACGGCTTCATGTCCTCCCTTTAGCTCGCACTCCCCGCCAGTTTTCATGAATGTCTTGAAATCCTTCACCAAGATCTTCTCTTCAACGACTGTCAGAAATCAATAACCTCAAGGAAATGTTAAATTCTGATGTCCATGTTTAAGTTTGCTTCAAATAGCTCACCTGGTGAGAACATCTTCTCCTCCATGAGCTCAGGTAAGGTGCATTCAAGCACTTTGTACTTGGGAGCTTCCCAAAACCTGCCCGGCTTGATAAGAACTACAGACAGCAGGTCCAGGTCTTGATTTATATTCTTGTTGGGAATGAGAGTCTTAGCTCCCAGCGACTTGACGATGGCTTTGGTTTCAGCTGCGAACATCGTCTCTGGACAGAGGAGACAGTTAGAGCCACATGGTCAGTACTGGAGAAAGGCATCAGGGATGGTTTGTCATGTCAGTATTTTTACGTTAAATCAGGGAAGACGGGGGCAGTTTTAGGGGTCTACAGCAGGGATACCATCTAGAACCTGTTTTAAATGGGGTTTGTCTGAAACAGGGAGCACATGGGAGGAAAAGGAGGAGAGGGAACGCAAAGGGAGGAGAAAAAAACAAGTCTATCAACCAGCTCTCTAAATGGGAAATATGCAATCATTTTCTTGTATTTGTGTAATCATACCTCTCAAACAGGAGTACTTGTGTCCAATTAGGTTTGTTTTCTCCCACCGTGACCCCCTTGCCGTGGGGAGTACCACAGGGATCTGTTCTGGGGCCGCTACTCTTTTCATTATACCTCCTGCCATTGGGAGGAATTTTTCGTAAACACGGAAGCTCATTTCATTTGTATGCCGATGATTCCCAGACTTACTTACCCATCAATCCCTCGATCAGCCCCGGCGCCATGGGCGGGCCTGGGCCGACCCATTCACATATCAGGCCCACCCATGACAGATTACAATGCCTCATGCATGTATTGGCCCAAGACAACCACCAGAGGGTGCGATAGGTTACTAATCGGGAGTTTTGGATGTGGTACAAGAAGGGACTTTGGTACAGTAGTTTGCTAAAATGACATTCTGGTCCACAATTCTTACCAGTTGGTGGCAGTAACGCACGAGTTTGTTGTTTGCCAGCCGTGAATAATTATCAAGAAGAAGAAGAAGCGCCCTATTAGGAGCATGCTAACTGGTAGTCATGATGTAAACATTTGGAGAAATGAATTTACAAAGGTTTTTAGGTGCAGAGTTGGATTGAGGAAGACTTGCTGACTTTATTGGAGAACATAAACTGGATGTAAAAGGATTGTTTTTGTTCTAGATGATGGCTCTGTGGATGTGCAGACGCAGCTAAGAACGATGAGTTGGACATTACATTATTTTTCTATCTGAGTGTATCAGGACAGTTTCAGTAGCGAGTAGCGTCACTGATCAAAGCAGCAGAAAAATAACAGGAGACTCGACATGGAAGAAGCTTGTTGCTGTGTTTTCTGTTTGCTGTTATTATTAAGTGGTTTGTGAGCAAATCTTATTTTTACAAAGCCGGTTGTTTGGTGACGTTTGCTCATTTCCCTCTGAATCAGCGCGACTTAAAGATCTCATGACACCAAGCTGATTTCATGTAAATGTATTATGACATAATGCATCTTATCAAAGTATGTGGTTGGGTACATTTATGAGCTGAACAGACTTGATTTTACGCGATAATTAGAGTTTCAAAAATATTATCTTAACCGCGGCTTCAAAGCTACGTCTCCGTGTGACGTCAGCGACAGAACCGCTCAGGCTGGACAGAAACTACCGCCGCCAGGCCTGATGGTGGCGCTCATGTTTGAAGGCTCGGAAGATTCTTCCTCCAGTTTTAGCCTTGAGACGGTTTTAGAGGTGGAAAATACAGCCGGTTCTGGTGGTTCTAGAGGCATAGAACCGTACAGATACCAGCCGAACACAACGACTGAGACGGATAGAAGAAAGCGGGTCAGAGAAGCTGGCGGGAGACGTGTCGTCATGGAAACACAGGTTGGTAAGGATTAGAAATAACTTTTCATCGTGGCTTCTTTTCTTTTCAAATATTTAACAAAATGATATAAATGAGCAAAATAATATTTACGTGTAGTGATTTTAGTAGTGACCTGAAAAATGAACATTAGCCTACATAATGTAAATACGGTAAATCAGTTTTAAAACTAAAAATAATAAACTAATCCAGACGTACTTATTTATAAGGTCTGAGACTGATATTGAAAAATAAAATCATATTGTAGGCAAACATTCAAGGCAAACAAAGCAAGTAGCCTAAGACTTCATTACAATTCATCTTTATGATTATCGTACAAATTATTAGTTTCAGGTGAAACACGTTTATTTAATTTTTTTGTCAGACTCACTAAATAGAGTTTGAATTATTCATAATTATAGCAAAACTGCTTTGAATATGTACCAATATGTACCCGTCTCTTCTGGACAAGGGCGTCAGTTTGTTTTTAAAACTGCTGGGGACAATTATTGATTATTCATATAGCCTATAATTATTCAGCCGTTTGCTATACAGGCGATATGCGCAGTAATAAAACGCGTTCCCTTTACAACCCTCGTTGTTCTGTACGGGGAATATTGGAAAATTCCAAAGCAATAAAAGAGAAATTATTAATTCTACTATAATTTACATTTAATCAGGGATCCCGTTATTTTCTGTCTTTGACAGTTTTTTTAATTTTGAAAAAATCTGAAACATTCAATATTATTTAATTCTTCATTGATTTTAGTTAATATTCATCCCGAACAATCTGAACAAAGTATCTCCATGGTGACATCACACATGGAGCAGATGAAAACATGGACTATGAACATTTTACCTGCAGTCTCACAACTTTCTCATGGTCTATAGACGTGAATTGTTCACCTTGTGCATAAAGGAGGCTGAATCTCCTCCGGTCGCACACTGGAATAACAAGAGCCACTTGTTTCTCAACTTTCTTATTGCCTCAGCAGGAGGAAATGTTGCATTGAGGATGGTGTCCAGGTCTGATGATGATGATGCTCAGATGCTCTCATTAGAATCGTTTTTGATTGATTCAGTTTCCTAAACTTTGTGCATAAAGTTGAAAATAACGGTGCGTCTGCATCAAGTGGTCAGTGGCGTAAATTGTAAACTTTCACAATGAAGGACGGCTGTTAGTTTGGGTCCACAGGTGTTTCTGATTATTGTACTGATGAATAGAGGTTGTGTCAGAATAAACTGACGGCTAAAGCTCATCACACAAACAGTATATATCAACACCATCTCTGTGGGAGTCGTAAACAAACAAAAGTATTAAATTAATATTTTTAACCTGCAGTAAAGAAAATTCAGCCAGAGCCATTAAATTTAATTGATGAATTTTTCCATCTTGAAACGGGAACCAGCAGCACTGCAGGACTCTGACCTGAACATGTTTGCATACGGACTAAAACCTTGATGTATCCACTGCTAAGAACGCTGCAGCATCTGCGCAGAGAGAAACCATGACTGTATGAGAAAGTGCAATGAAGTCATTTAAATAATAGTCCGTTCAGATACTGATTATGTGGAAGTTGTGCTGGTAGTACAAGTGGATGTTAGATCTGGTAATAAATTCATCAGGTTTAGAAAAGTGGTGGAGACATGATGTCCCTGGTGTCCCCGGCTACAATGAGCCTCGATGCTTCTGGAAACACCAGATCTAACTGGTCAGTCAGTGGAAGTGGAGCTTGTAGGAGGAGCGATGCTGATGCTGTCAGTGTCGCATCGCAGTCTATAAGCTCCACCACGGTACCGCCGCCACGCTGTCTGTCACACTCCTGAGGAACACTGCAGGTACAGCTGTCAGCAGCAACACACACTAAACAACCCAGGGATTCATTTATCACAGTAAGCAAAACCATTCAGCTCACAATGTTCCAAACAGAGGAGAGAGGAGGAGGAGGAGGAGAGAGGAGGAAGAGGAGGAAGAGGAGGAAGAGGAGGAGGAAGAGGAGGAAGAGGAGGAGGAAGAGGAGGAAGAGGAGGAGGAAGAGGAGGAAGAGGAGGAGGAAGAGGAGGAAGAGGAGGAGGAAGAGGAGGAAGAGGAGGAGGAAGAGGAGGAAGAGGAGGAGGAAGAGGAGGAGGAGGAAGAGGAGGAGGAAGAGGAGGAGGAAGAGGAGGAGGAAGAGGAGGAGGAAGAGGAGGAGGAAGAGGAGGAAGAGGAGGAAGAGGAGGAAGAGGAAGAGGAGGAAGAGGAGGAAGAGGAGGAAGAGGAAGAGGAAGAGGAGGAGGAAGAGGAGGAGGAGGAGGAAGAGGAGGAAGAGGAGGAGGAGGAGGAGGAGGAGGAGGAGGAGGAGGAGGAGGAAGAGGAGGAGGAGGAGGAGGAAGAGGAGGAAGAGGAGGAGGAGGAGGAGGAGCCCACTACTCACAGACTACTAACCTGTTTCACCCACTTAGACAGTAACTCTGGGTCTTTGGGAAACTTAAATAAACTGACACCATCCTTGTGTGTATTTGACCAAAATCCCCCAACAACACGAAGACATTGCATCACTTTTCTTTGTCAAAAATAGAAAACAGCGTCCCAGTCACAGCTGAAAAGCTGCTGTCAAATGTGTCAACAAGCAGAACGCGTTCTCTCGCTGACGTCACTTCCTGCTTTCTGCTCGGTCAGTGCAGTGATGCAGTAAAATGAGTCACCTCAGCGTTTTTGCTCTCAGTAGGATTATACAAGGCGTGTTTATGACTTTGACATATTCCATTGGGTTCACATTTCTTTATTTTATGTTATGTTTAAAAATGTCAACTTCGTGTCATGAGGTCTTTAAACACAGCTCCCGCTGAGCGACAAAGATCTTCTATAAAGAAAGATGGCTCACTCACATACACAAGCAGATACACAGCAGGGTCGTGACAGTGGCTCAACCGCGGTTCATCTTGGAGAACAAAAACAAATGTTCTAACCACTGATCTAGAACAAGAGCGATCATTCGGAAAAACTCCAGTCCCAACCTCAGCCGGTCCCTTTTTAAATTAAGTATAATATCAATATGTATATAGAAAGAGTGTCAAAAAGGGCCGTTTTGATGGTTCCTAGGATCTCTAAAAGTAGAATGGGAGGCAGATCTTTTAGTTATCAGGCTCCTCTCCTGTGGAACCAGCTCCCAGCTTTAGACCGTGAGGCAGACACTCTGTTTACTTTTAAGGCCAGGCTTAAAACTTTCCTTTTTGATAAAGCTTATAGTTAGAGTGGCTAAGGTCATCCTGAGCTATCTCTGTAGTTATGCTGCTATAGGCTTAGACTGCTGGAGGACAGACTTACCAATTTTCTTCACTCTGCTACTTTTCTCTCCTACTACTCTCCAGTTGTATTATTTACTGTTATTTCGACTGTTAACTTTGTTTGCTCTCAGTGTTTTTCTCTCCATAGAAGATATACCTGGTCTGGTATCCTGCTTGGCTGCAATGCCCTGTTGGACGGGGGGCATCGACTGGGATGATCCTCCCAGTAACTGAACATCCACTGTGTCCTGTTATCAACTTTTTACTTTCTGTAACATAGAAAGTTCTCTTCTATCAGATCTTCTGTTCCTTCTGTGTTTCTGCTCTGTCTTCTCAAACCCCCAGACGGTCGTGGCAGATGGCCGCTCCTACTGAGCCTGGTTCTGGTTCTGGTTCTTAACAAGTCAGATTTTCTCCTGCAGTCTGGAACTGAGGCTCAAACAAAGTGTTCTTGGATGCCAGAAACATGTCTCAGCATTAATACCTGCACTCTGTAAATCTCATCCAACGGGTTGTGCAGTGACTTTATAGATATCTTTAAAGAAGAATGTGGTTCCACATCTGTTAGCGATGTCATATCTCCTGCGAAGTCGGAATGTCTCATCCACCCAGATTATTATTAAGTACGTATTTCTCATAGAATTCATTAATGACCTGAAACCCACAGTTTTAAACTTTTGTAAAAACTGAATTAAAGAGACAGTGCAAACATTTCTATTTAGCAAGATGTTCAACATAGCTGTTTGCTTTAGGTGACTAATATTTGACAAGCGTTCACTACATAGGGGCCCTCATATCACACCAGTATGAGTCGGTGGAAAACCAGTCAACAGCCAACACAGCGTTACAACCTGAAGCTAAAACATGCAGGAGTTACCTCGATGATTGTTTCAGCAGCAGCAGCAGCAGCAGCAGTGTTGAGTCCTGGTTCCTCTGCAGCTTCAGCTCTCTGACTGTTTATTCTTGTACTACAGGACTTCCTGGAGTTACGTATCACATTCCACCACAGAGACGTACCATGGACTCATGCTGCCACCCCTGTTCTATTCTGAGGGTTGTTAACCACAAAGGAAATTTATCTAAATGTCAGTTTCCACCCTCAAGTAACAACAGGGCTGCAAATGTTTGCTTTAGCTCTTCTCTTCTCCTGAGGGGCCAAGATGACTCCTTCATCCGCTCTGTTATTATCTGGGAACCCGGTGGTCTGTTTGGTTTTCTCTGAACGTTTCCTCCCAGAGTCAGAAACTTAAATGGAAACATGACAGTTATAAACATTAATGTTCATTTCTCATTCTAAACCAGGAGGTATAAAGCGTCCTGAAGTGTTGCAGGGCTGCACGGTGCAGCAGTGGTTAGTGTTGTTGCCAGTTGTTGGTTTGAATCCCAGCCTGGGGTCTGCATGGAGTTTACATGTTCTCCTTGTGTATGCGTGGGTTCTCACTGGGTGGGTTCTCATGACTGTGGGTTAATTGGTTTCTGCATTCGTGAGGAAAAACCCTGGAATTACATGAACTTCTGTACGGTTCTGTTGGTTCCTGTGAGGCCCGTTTAGATTCTCCCTTTATTAAAACGTGTGTGTGGAGGTTTGATGTGTGTTTCATTACTGGGCACAAAGTAGGAATCAATCAGATTGGACTTGGGTCAAAACGTGGCTTGTAAGTGGAAATCATGGCTACATTTTAAACATTGGTTAAACGGGCCCAGTTGGACGGAGTTCGCATACATTGGTATAAAAGTTCAGCAGCCACCAAACTCCAACCTGAGTGTTGGATCCAGAAGCTTAGTTTATTTTCCCCTTGTGGCTCCGCCCACATTTCATCACCACTTAGCGCTAGCAACAACATGGCTCACAGAAAGGTTTTATGTACCTTTCCCATGTTGGCCCCACCTCAGCCACAGAGATGGACAACATTTAACCTGCAGAGGTGGTTATCATAGGCCTCCATGTAACATTAAAGCCCAGATCTTGTCTCCAAGCAGCAACAACACTGGACCCATACAGATCTTAATGTGGTACTCAGAGGAGTTTTGTGTATCTTTCCCTGATGGGTCCTTCTTCAGGCCCAGAGCTATCATGGTCCGTCCTACCAGCAGGTAATCCAGTTTGGAGCTGATAGTTTGGGTTATATGAGTCCTATATGGGCCCATAAATAAAGGTTGGCTGTTCCAGACCGCTAAAAACTAAAGGTTTCATCATCAGGGCTGACCTTTCCTCCATCCAGGACTTGTACAGGTCAAAGGTCAGTGAAAAGGACAGCTAGCATCTGTGCAGATCCCACACATCCTGGACACGGAGTGCTTAGACTTTTACCTTCAGGGTGGCACCACAGAGACTCAGCCCCCCCATCCATCCATATCTGCACTAATTCAACATGTCTTCCTCATTTGTAAAAACACGATAAAAACAGGTTTACATAAAAAACTTTATTTCCAACCAAACGTATGTACATGTAGAGCAAAGTGGAACCGAATCTAACTGTCATGACTTGTGTTGGCGGATTCAGGCGCAGACAGGCTGAGATTCAGTGTGACTTTAATCGTAAATCTACAAGGAACAACTCAGGAAATATATATTCAGACTTACAGATTCAACCATCAGGGGACAGAAAGCGTGTAGCTAAGCACTGACCACACACGACGACGAACTGACGAGGGGAACAAGTGGTTATATAGAGACGGGGAAGCAAGCAGGACACAATACAGGGCAGCTGGAAACAATCAACCGACACAAAGGGACCAGAACAAGGGAAAAGTAATCACATCGTGGCACCAACTGGATTAATAATGCTCCGTCTGCATTCTTTAGTGTCAATACTTGCTGTAATTTAGAAAGTTGCTACATTTTGACTGACTGTGAATAAAATCGTGGTTTTATTTGACAGAATTATGTCATTTTTAGTCCAATTAGTTTAGAGGTTTACAGTCATTGGTTGTCATTTCAACGACAGAAGGTGTGTTTGAGAAAATAATTGTCCAACGATGGGATGTAGGTGAGTTGAGTAAATCGTTGTTCTTGAACGTCCACCAGCAGAACCAGCTTCACTCTCGTGGCTGCAGCTTGTGGACTCCCAGCACGGTCAGAGCCAGAACCTCCAGCAGAACCTCCGGTGGTCGGTCCCAGCTCTCACTCAGCTCCGTCAGCGTCTCATCAGAGGAACAGAGGAGGTCAGCTGCCCAGCGCAGCTCCCCGTCCTGCTGCAGGGGGACGGGCAGAGACGCTGGGAGACAGGCTTCACCTTCGTCCCTCAGACTCTCCACCTGGAGACACATGGAGACACGTGGAGACAGTTGGAGAGAGTTGGAGACACATGGAGACACATGGAGACAGTTGGAGACAGATGGAGACAGATGGAGAGAGTTGGAGACACGTGGAGACAGTTGGAGAGAGTTGGAGACAGTTGGAGACACATGGGGACACGTGGAGACAGTTGGAGAGAGTTGGAGACAGTTGGAGACAGATGGAGAGAGTTGGAGACACGTGGAGACAGTTGGAGACAGATGGAGACAGATGGAGACACGTGGAGACACGTGGAGACAGTTGGAGACAGTTGGAGACAGATGGAGAGAGTTGGAGACAGTTGGAGACAGTTGGAGACAGTTGGAGACAGATGGAGACACATGGAGACAGTTGGAGACAGTTGGAGACAGATGGAGGCAGTTGGAGACACCAGATGTATTTTCAGGAGAGGGACAATGTTTGAGTGAAACATGATGTGGACCTTTTTGAGTGAAAATGGACAAACCAGTTGGGTGAGGACCGTCAGAGCTTCCTGACCACTGGAGGTCAGAGGTCGCAGCAATATCTCTGGCAGAGCTGCAGAAAAGAGAAGTAGAGTTTGTGGATGGAGAGTTCAGAACTTTCTGCCATGAGTCGTCTCTCAGAAGACGTGAACAGATCGTGAACGTAAACATCATCAAACATTTTCTGAATCCAGCTCTGAGGTCCTGAAAACTGATGCGGGGTTCAGATTTACCTTCCATGGCATTGACCAGCAGGTAAACAGAGTCCTTTACTGCTCCGGACACGTTGGACTTGTCCAGGAGGTCCATAAAGGACAAGACGGCCTTCGACTCAGGACGTTCGTATTCTCCTTTACTGCTGAGATCCAGCTGAGATGAAGAGGAGAAGAACAATGATCTACTGATCTAGAACTGAGCTGAGAAGGTGTGAGAGGAATGTTCATGTCTGTTAAGGAGGTCAGCTCTTATTTCTACAGCACAGTCGCACACAAGTGCACATATGGACACCCTTATGTTTGAACATGGTGTTGGTTATTTACAATCTTTTTAACCAGTTTGAATGAAAAACTCCACGTGATGCTCTGTTTAATACGTAGGATCAAAATTTAATGTAACAGAGTTACATTAGGGAAGAAAGGATTATCAAAACACCATTTTAGCAGTCCATGACTCAATCCCTCCCTCTGGTGGATGGTTAATGATACTTCAAGGTTCAATTGTTGAAGAGGTTGTTTATTTCTGATTCAGGAAATTATCTAATGGAACTTCATTAAAATTAAGTTTTATCTTCACTTTAATCCATAAACATGTGCAGAGTCATGCTGTTGGTAGAATGTCAGTGCTGAACTTAACCCTTTATCCATCACATTTAATACGTAAGATTGACGTGATACTGATACAGATGAGCCTTAACAGGCAGGTTTTCATAAACAATAACTGAGACTAAAACTATTAGACTCCCTGATAATCAGGTGGTGCCCCGACTGTGCAAATCTGATCTAAATTACTAATATTCTACATATTTTCCTTAGGCACGTGTTGATAGTTATTCAAAGCCAAATCAGACGTTTTGCTGCACAACAATAGATTGAATTGAAGTAACAAGGGATTTTTTCCCCTACTGAAAGGTTGGATTTATCTCAACTGTTAATTGGTAGAAAGTGTTGAAGTGAAACTGTGATGGTGAGGATGAAGGTCATGTCTCAACCATACTGTGTCTTCCAGGAGACTCAGTGCGTCTCCTTCCTCCAGAACATCTTGGAGGCCTTTCAGCAGATCATGACGAGTGGACTCAGGAAGTTGCTCCAGCGCGTTCAGAAGAACCTCCTTCATCTCGATCGCTGCAGAAAAACAGCAGAGAGTTGATACCAGCTGGTTTATATCGTTAGTGATGAAGAGGAGGAACGTCAACAGGCAGATAACCTTCTGGAAGAGTTACCTTCTCTGACTTGTTCGATCATCTCATAGTTTACTGCATCATGGCTCAGACCTGCCACCAGAAAAGTTATTAAACTACAGAATAATTTGTTTGATAAACAATAAGTAATTCATGGTGCGTTGGTGATTGGGGCATAAAATAAAACAATAAAACACCAATAAAAGTATAAAACAAAACACATATGACACATTAAAACATGTGAGATACCAGCTATTATTAATAACTTGCACAAAGGCAGCTCTAAACAAATGAGTTTTTTGTAATTTAAAGGAACTCTGTGTTTCAGCAGCTTTGCAGTTGTCTAGAAGTTTGTTCCAGATTAGAGGAGCATAGAAACTGAAAGCTGCTTCTCCATGTTTGGTTCTGATTCTAGGGACAGTAGACTGGAATTAGAGGACCTGAGTGGGCTGGAGGGTTGCTATAGTAACAGCAGATCTTCAACATACTTTGGTGCTAAACCATGTAATGATTTATAAACTAGTAAAAGTATTTAGAAGTCTATTCTCTGAGCTACAGGGAGCCAGTGTAAGGACTTTAGAACTGGGGTGATGTGTTCTACTTTCCTGGTTCTAGTGAGGAACACGAGCAGCAGCGTTCTGGATCAGTTGCAGCTGTTTGACTTTTTAGGAAGACCTGTGAAGACGCTCTAAGGGAGAACTCAAACAGCCTGAGCAGGAAACTCATTTCAGCCGCTAGCATCTGTGATCTTGTTCTTTCAGTCAATACCCAGAACTTGTGACCATAGATGAGGGTGGGAACATAGATCGAATGGTAAATTGAGAGCTTCACCTTTCTGCTCAGCTCCCTCTTCACCACAACAACAGACCGGTACAGCTCTGGTATCTCTGCAGACGCTGTACCTGTCGATATCCTGCCCCATTTCCCATTTGTCAACCAGACTCTGAGATACTGAAACTCCTCGACCCAGGGACGAATCTATATACAGATGCATGTAAACATCTGTATATAATTTTGCACAGATCCAATTTAGAATTTGCTTTAACAAGTTAAGGCCATGCAGTAATTCCAAGCCTCCACCAGGTGTCACCTGACTGGATGTTCAACTGAACTCTTCCTTGAATACATTCTAACATGTCTAACACTGTTCATTCCCATTTCTAATTTATTTTTCCATAGTTAACTTGATCATTTTACATTTGTTGTGTGAATGCAACATGTTCCAGTCTGACTGATCAGCTGTCAACCAGAGAACCACCTGGAGAAGAACTTGCTGATCAGATGTTTGGTCAAACCAACATGGCGACTGCCAACAGTCTGCCTATGGATGGCAAGCAGCTTAAAACAAATGAGCTTTGGTCAAAGGTCAACAACCAACCTCTTCGTTTGTGAGACCAGCTTTCGAAGGAGATTTCTGCAGAATGTAAGAAGAAATCATTATTTCTCCTAACAATCATGTATAGATCAGTAAAGAGACACATGGAGCATGCTCCTACCCAGCGTCCCATCCTCCAACAGGACCTCCACCAGGCTGAAAGCAAAGGTGGAGTTTTCTGGCACAGTGAAGGTGGTGTCCTCCTTCGAGTTGCCCTGATGGAACAAGTCAAACCCAGAGAGACATTATTTTAGTCAGGTAGTGCCACATCCTACTGAACAAAGAAAATCATCTCCCTCACCTGGTTAAGACTCTATGCAGCCAGCAGGGGGTGCACATAGTTCTGATGAGTAAGGGTGTGATGTCTGTAACAGAACCAGCTATCTCAGCTGGACCCACGTCCTTCAGTGGTGGAGCAGGTGCACCACATAGGGGGGCTACAGACCTCAGCACAGCAGTTGTGGGTTTGATTCCCAGCATTTCTTCCTCATCTCTCGCTCTCTGCCCTTCTTTGTGCTCAGCTGTAAATAAAAACCACTTGTGCAAAAAAAAGGACCAGCAGCCTCCTTCATAAACCGGACAAATATGGGAAATGTTCAGGAGGTCTTCATCCAGCTGGTACACCTGAACAGTTCCTGAGGTCCAGAGGCCACGAGAAATTTCTGACAGGAACAATCAGTTCTTGATTTAGATGTGCTTCAGCTTCAGCACACCTGATTTAAAGGAATGGATCAATGATCAGAACTTCCTGAGGAGCATCTTCCAACTGTGCTGGAGAAAGACGTCCTCAGACATGCAGCACACCATCCCTGGACATATGGAGCTGGACGCCACAGCAGCTTTTCCTCAACCTCCCGGTTCACAGGGATCTTCTTTTTACAGGTAAGGTTAGGATGCAAAATGGAGAACCTATCTTCTTCAGGGTCCAGTCCACCCAGAAGTTCTCCCTGGTATTTGGAGGAAAGATCCTCCTTATGATGCTGATGAACGATGAAGACTGATTGTGTGGTCTATATCAGTGGTTCCCAACCTTTCTATACTTGAGGACCCCTTGCCTGTGTCCAAGACAAGCCAGATCCCCCAACCCCAAATCCTACACGCCTTAGAAGGGATTCATTGCAAACTTTAACCTGTATAAAATAAACAGGTTTTTGTTCTTATTCTTCTTGTTTTACACTGTAGGCTATAGAGATAGTTTTTTTTTTTTTGTCGTTTGGGTTTTATAAATGTATTATTTACAGATATAAGTTTGGTAACCTTACAACCTCCACACAGAGAAAATTGTAGGAGCCCCAGTCCTGGGTTCACCATCCTGACAGACTAACCTCAGGATGTCAGGTACCCCCTGAAACTGCCTGATATTAGGTGACAGTGGACCTGGTATTGAGATGTAACAGAACCCTGAAGGAAGCATTGATGAAGCTCTCAACAAGCTGATGGCTAATGACGACATGTTTAGCCGCATGCTGTCATTCCATCAATGGTTGTTTGGGTGGTGTCCTGCAAACGATGTGGGCTACATTGATAACTGGAGAACATTTTGGGGAAAACCTGGTCTGATCCGGAGAGACGGCATCCATCCCACTTTGGATGGAGCAGCTCTTCTTTCTAGGAATATGGCCGAATTTATTAGTCCTCCAAAACACTGACAACCCAGGATCCAGACCAGGTAGCAGAGTCGTAGTTTAACCCACCTCTCTGCTGCTTCTGTACTGTTACCCCCCCATTACCCTATAGAAACAGTGTCTTGCTCACGGCCAAAATTAAATGGATTAAAAGTTAAGCCAACAAAAGCAAATTATGTTAATCTCATGAAGATAAATACGACTTTGACTGAACAGAAAAATAAATCTATTAAATGTGGTTTATTAAACATAAGATCTCTCTCCTCAAAGACTTTGTTAGTAAATGACTTGATTTGTGATAATCACATTGATTTGCTTTGTCTCACAGAAACCTGGTTGCAGCAGGAGGATTATGTCAGTATAAATGAGTCAACTCCTTCCAGTCATTTAAATTTTCACATTCCTAGAAATACTGGGCGAGGAGGAGGAGTTGCAACCATTTTCCGTTCTGATTTACTAATTAGTCCCAGACCAATTGATAGCTACAGTTCTTTTGAACATCTAACCCTTAATTTTCCTCATCCAAGTTGCAAAACATTAAGACCATTTTTGTTTGTGGTTTTGTATCGTCCACCAGGCCCTTACTCTCAATTCTTGGATCAGATCTCACATTTTTTATCTGATTTAGTATTAAATACTGATAGGGTTATTATAGTGGGGGACTTTAATATTCTTGTGGATACTTAAAGTGATAGCCTAAATGCAGCCTTTAGTGCTATTTTAGACTCAATTGGTTTTACTCAAAAAGTACAGGGATCGACCCACTCAGGTAAACACACTTTGGACCTTGTACTGACAGACAGTATTGAGTGTGAGGAAATAACAGTCCACCCACATAACCTGGTCCTGTCTGACCACTTCTTAATAACTTTTTAATTTACTTTAACTGACCATCTTAAGTCTCAAAGAAAATGTCATTATAGTAGAGCTTTATCAGACAATGCTGTAACAATTTTTAAAGAATCTGTTCCATTCTTACTTTCCTCAGTGTCTCAGAGTAACACAGTGGATGGCAGCAATTCTATCTCTAACCCTTCAGAAATTGATGATCTGGTTCACTGCGTTACGTCCTCATTGCGTTTGGCATTAGATAGTGTAGCCCCCTTAAAAAAGAAAGTGGCTAGCCATAGGAGGCTGACTCCTTGGTTCAACGCAGAGTTGCGTACTTTAAAGCAGAATACTAGGAAGTTGGAGAGAAAATGGCGCTCTACACACCTAGAGGATTCCTATTTAACCTGGAATAACAGTCTACTGCTGTATAAAAAGACCCTTCCACAAGCTAGAACAGCATATTTTTCATCATTAATAGAGGCGAATAAAAACAATCCTAGGTTTCTTTTTAGTACAGTTGCCAAACTTACACAGAGTCAAAGCTCTGTTGAGCCAACTATTCCCCCAGCTCTTAGCAGTGATGATTTTATGGGATTCTTCATAAATAAAATTAATTCTATTAAAAATAAAAACATTGGCATCCTCCCAAACATGATTACTTCTTCCTCAGTAAATGAGGCAGTATCGGAAAGAACTGTAGAACCTCATTTGTGCTTAGGCTGTTTTGATTCAGTCGAGCTTTCGGAATTATCAAAAATATTAGCCTCATCTAAACCTTCAACTTGTATGTTGGACCCAATCCCAACCAAATTATTTAAAGAAGTGTTCCATCTGGTTCCTGGCCCCATTTTGGATATGATGAATCTATCCTTAGTAAACGGATACGTACCACAGGAATTTAAAATAGCTGTAATTAAACCTTTACTCAAGAAACCTTCCCTTGATCAAGATGACTTAGTGAATTACAGACCTATATCTAACCTTCCTTTCTTATCCAAAGTCCTTGAGAAAATTGTTGCTAATCAAGTCTGTGAGCATCTAAACAGTAACAAGCTGTTTGAAGAGTTTCAGTCAGGTTTTAGAGCTCATCATAGCACTGAAACAGCACTGGTGAAGGTTACTAATGATATTCTCATGGCCTCAGATAATGGACTGGTGTCTGTTCTGGTTTTGTTAGATCTCAGTGCTGCTTTTGACACAGTCGATCATAATATTCTCTTAGAAAGGCTTGAACATGTTGCAGGGATCAAAGGAACAGCACTAGGCTGGTTTAAATCATATTTGTCTGATAGATTCCAGTTTGTTCATCTAAGTGATAAATCTTCTTCACTCTCAAGGGTTACTTGTGGAGTTCCACAGGGTTCTGTGCTTGGACCAATTCTGTTCACCATATATATGCTTCCAATTGGTAGAATCATTAGACAGCATGGGATACATTTCCACAGCTATGCCGATGATACACAACTATACATATCCATAAATCCTGATGAACCCAGTCAGTTAGGTAGATTACAGGCATGTCTGGAGGACATAAAAACCTCAGGAATATTGCTAAAATTAGAAACATCCTGTCCAGGAGTGATGCTGAGAAACTAGTCCATGCATTTGTTACCTCAAGGCTGGACTACTGTAATTCTTTACTATCAGGAAGTCCACAAAATGCCATTAAAAGCCTTCAGTTGATCCAAAATGCGGCAGCCAGAGTTCTGATGAATATTTAAAAGAGAGATCACATTTCTCCTGTTTTAGCTTCCCTTCATTGGCTCCCTGTTAAATCCAGAATAGAATCTAAGATCCTTCTTCTTACATATAAAGCCCATAATAATCAGCTCCATCATACATCAGAGATCTGATTGGTCCATATTTTCCTAACAGAGCCCTTCGCTCTCAGACTGCAGGTTTACTTGTAGTTCCTAGGATTTCTAAAAGTAGAATGGGAGGCAGATCTTTTAGTTATCAGGCTCCTCTCCTGTGGAACCAGCTCCCAGCTTTAGTCCGTGAGGCAGACACTCTGTTTACTTTTAAGGCCAGGCTTAAAACTTTCCTTTTTGATAAAGCTTATAGTTAGAGTGGCTAAGGTCATCCTGAGCTATCTCTGTAGTTATGCTGCTATAGGCTTAGACTGCTGGAGGACAGACTTACCAATTTTCTTCACTCTGCTACTTTTCTCTCCTACTACTCTCCAGTTGTATTACAGTAAATTCTGTTATTTCGACTGTTAACTTTGTTTTCTCTCAGTGTTTTTCTCTCCATAGAAGATATACCTGGTCTGGTATCCTGCTTGGCTGCAATGCCCTGTTGGACGGGGGGCATCGACTGGGATGATCCTCCCAGTAACTGAACATCCACTGTGTCCTGTTATCAACTTTTTACTTTCTGTAACATAGAAAGTTCTCTTATATCAGATCTTCTGTTCCTTCTGTGTTTCTGCTCTGTCTTCTCAAACCCCCAGACGGTCGTGGCAGATGGTCGCTCCTACTGAGGCTGGTTCTGTTGGAGGTTTCTTCCTGTTAAAGGGGAGTTTTTCCTCTCCACCGTCGCTACATGCTTGCTCAGTATGAGGGATTGCTGAAGGATTGCTGTGGTTGGAAAGTCTGCATCAACGGGGCCCAACCTCACGCCAATGACTGACGCAATCTGCTGGGATTCCTTAAATAGGAAACTTTTTAACTGATTGGAATGTTTGTATAAATGTATTGAAATGACTTCTTGTTAAGAGCGTTGAGATGAAACATCTGTTGTGAATCTGCGCTATATAAATTAACTGAATGGAAATGGAATTGGCTGAGTGAGAAACCAGAACCAGAGATTCTACAGGTCCTTCTCAAAAAATTAGCATATTGTGATAAAGTTCATTCTTTTCCATAATGTAATGATAAAAATTAAACTTTCATATATTTTAGATTCATTGCACACCAACTGAAATATTTCAGGTCTTTTATTGTTTTAAAACTGATGATTTTGGCATACAGCTCATGAAAACCCAAAATTCCTATCTCAAAAATTAGCATATTTCATCCGACCAATAAAAGAAAAGTGTTTTTAATACAAAAAAAGTCAACCTTCAAATAATTATGTTCAGTTATGCACTCAATACTTGGTGGGGAATCCTTTTGCAGAAATGACTGCTTCAATGCGGCGTGGCATGGAGGCAATCAGCCTGTGGCACTGCTGAGGTGTTATGGAGGCCCAGGATGCTTCGATAGCGGCCTGAAGCTCATCCAGAGTGTTGGGTCTTGCGTCTCTCAACTTCCTCTTCACAATATCCCACAGATTCTCTATGGGGTTCAGGTCAGGAGAGTTGGCAGGCCAATGGAGCACAGTAATACCATGGTCAGTAAACCATTTACCAGTGGTTTTGGCACTGTGAGCAGGTGCCAGGTCGTCTTCATCTCCATAAAGCTTTTCAGCAGATGGAAGCATGAAGTGCTCCAAAATCTCCTGATAGCTAGCTGCATTGACCCTGTCCTTGATAAAACACAGTGGACCAACACCAGCAGCTGACATGGCACCCCGGACCATCACTGACTGTGGGGACTTGACACTGGACTTCAGGCATTTTGGCATTTCCTTCTCCCCAGTCTTCCTCCAGACTCTGGCACCTTGATTTCCGAATGACATTCAAAATTTGCTTTCATCCAAAAAAAGTACTGAAAAGGACCACTGAGCAACAGTCCAGTGCTGCTTCTCTGTAGCCCAGGTCAGGCGCTTCTGCCGCTGTTTCTGGTTCAAAAGTGGCTTGACCTGGGGAATGCGGCACCTGTAGCCCATTTCCTGCACACGCCTGTGCACGGTGGCTCTGGATGTTTCTACTCCAGACTCAGTCCACTGCTTCCGCAGGTCCCCCAAGGTCTGGAATCGGTCCTTCTCCACAATCTTCCTCAGGGTCCGGTCACCTCTTCTCGTTGTGCAGCGTTTTCTGCCACACTTTTTCCTTCCCACAGACTTCCCACTGAGGTGCCTTGGTACAGCACTCTGGGAACAGCCTATTCGTTCAGAAATGTCTTTCTGTGTCTTACCCTCTTGCTTGAAGGTGTCAATGATGGCCTTCTGGGCAGCAGTCAGGTCGGCAGTCTTACTCATGATTGCGGTTTTGAGTAATGAACCAGGCTGGGAGTTTTTAAAAGCCTCAGGAATATTTTCCAGGTGTTTAGAGTTAATTAGTTGATTCAGATGATTAGGTTAATAGCTCGTTTAGAGAACCTTTTCATGATATGCTAATTTTTTGAGATAGGAATTTTGGGTTTTCATGAGCTGTATGCCAAAATCATCAGTTTTAAAACATTAAAAACCTGAAATATTTCCGTTGGTGTGCAATGAATCTAACATAGATGAAAGTTTAATTTTTATCATTACATTATGCAAAAGAATGAAGTTTATCACAATATGCTAATTTTTTGAGAAGGACCTGTAGATGCTACCTTTTCCTTCACATCTAGATGTTTGACTCTCTGCAGCTTCACTCACCTTGAAAACCAGATTCGCCATTTTATGAAAAGACGCAGAGATGCATCCGTCCTTTTTTCCCTTCCTGATTATGGTCACCGGTCCAGAGTTGTAAACCGTCTCATAGACAATAGCCAGTCTGTCCTTTTCCTTCAGCTTTAGTGCCTTCAGCATTCCTTTGTCAATCGTCCTGGCAGAGCAGAACATCATCAGCAGAAAACAGTCAGAAGCTAATCATACCTGCTCATGTTAAAGTTTCTACCCCTGTACCTGCCGCTGAACGCGCTCCTCACAGCTGAAAGGTTGACCTTCATCTTCTTGATGCTGACAGACTCAGCCAGGCCATCCACTGAGTCATAGTCTGCAGAGATATCAGCTTCACCCACAGCTTCGTGACCTCCGACCAGCTTGCCGCTGCCGCTGGTTTCCACCCAAGTCTTGAAGTCCTTTACCAGGACTTTCTCCTCAAGCTCTGTCAGGAAGCAGGAATGTCTCTAAATCATCTTGTTCTGCTGTTTGTGTGTCTGAGAGCTGCAGATGACTCACCTGGGGAAAAGTCCTTGTCCTTCATCAGCTCAGGTAGCGTGATGTTCAAGGGCTTGTACTTGGGGTACTGAAAGACGGTTCCCTTCTTGACCCGAACCAGAGTCAGAATGTCAATTTTTTTATTTAAGTTACAGTTGGAGAGCAGATCCTCCTCAGCTCCGGTGTTTTTCACCAGCGCTTTGGTTTCAGCCGCAAACATCGTCTGAGGACACAAGATGTCCATCAGTGGTCCAGCTTCTGTCCTCACACTAAAGACAGGATGGACCCAGTTCCTGAGGGTTCCTCCCTCAACATCAGGTAGATACAACTACCAATAAAACGTCTAACAGGAGGAGTGTGAATATTAATCTGATTCATCACTTTAAAGATTTGATCAGATATTTTTACCCAAATGGACTCAGACCAGTGGGACCAGTACTGAGCTCCCAGTTTGAGTTCCTGTAGGGACTGGGTCTGACCTCTGACCCCTAACCCAGATCAGATTTTATGAAACAGGAGAACAAGATAAGATTTCTCCTCAGTCTGCAGCATCTTAGACCCAATATGTGATCATTTATTCTAATAAAACTAAATCAGCTCAATAATCAGTTTAACCAGGTTGATGAACTGATCAAATAAACGAAGAGAAAGAAGAAAACCATCTTAAAATCTGAGTTTTTAATCTTCCTGCCATCATTGATCCCTGGAAGGTTTGAACTTGAAATTTGTGGCTCTTTAAATGTCTTCATGAAACCTCTTAACAATGCTGCTTCCAGTCATAAATATTTCTACACACATCAGATCATCACCAGAAGATGGTTCCAGCTTTAATGACTCGGTTCTGTCTCAGGAATTATTCAAGAACCTCTGAAATGGACTCGCATGTCTAACAAAAACCTGAACTCCTCGACCTGCTGCCTTCACAAGTTCCTACAAGCTTGTCAGGAAACACTTCAGTATAAGTAAAACTTCCTACAGCTCATTAAAGATGCTGTCTGCATTTTTTATAAAATATTATTTTTCCTCCTGTAATTATTTCAACAAACTGTTGAGGAATCATTTGTTTTACTGCACCTTTGTAATGCATCGTGGTTTACTGGAGCTCTACTCCAGAACCTTCTTCTCTAAACAGCACCAATATGACATATTTAAACTTGTGCATCAGGATATTCATAAGTTAAGCACAGACAATATTCAATTATTGCAGCATCCATTGAAACTAAAGTCTCCACTTTCAGTCTTACCTCAGTGGTTGTTTTAGCAGCAGGAGCTTCAAGTTGTGACTCGTTGCTTCTCTGGAGCCTCTCATGCTCTGCACCTTTGGCTGGGTGTCTACTTATATACCTTTGTTTTTACATGTCCTGTTTGTTTTTACGTGTCCTGTTTGGCAGTGTGGAGCTCAGAATTGGTGTCTGAGTACCAAGTAGAAGCCCAACAGATTTACTTTCACAAGCGGAGCAGTACAGCTTTTGCTATAGTCCTCCACTTGATATATGTGTGTGAAAAATCTTTATTATAAATTGCTGGGGGTTTTATGTTCTGATGTTATGGACACGGAGACGGGAAATAAAGGGGAAGAAAGAAAGATGAAGAAGAGAGGTAGGAAACAAAAAGTCAAGAGAGAGGGTGAGTTGAAAATACAAGAGAGGAAGGGGAACAAAGAAAACACAGGAAGACATCGAAGTCTGCCTCCATACCCACAGGACGGCAGAGAGATGGGAAAAAACAAAAAACCGAAAAAGGAACATCGACAATACAAACATTGTGAACTAAGAATTACACAACCACATCACGCAAAAATGGATATAAAAATACAACAATGTCACAGAAAAACTCATGGTACCGATTAATCAAGCTCTAGTAATGATAACCTCAGCCCAAGTATATATCCTTAAACACCAGAGACCCCACATCTATGTGTGTGTGTTAACATGCTGGTGCATATAAGGTTTCGCCATAAGAGTGTTCGATAGCTGATGTGAGCAGGCATCAATCCGTCTCCCAGGAATCGATGCAGACATGAAGAAGATCGGAGGAAAGACGTCCAAAGAACCCCCAGAGACCCAGGCGGACCAGCGCAGGGCTGACTGTATTCCCCAAGAGAGGAGCAGAGGAGAACCCCAGGGGAACATCCAGCAGCTACAATGGAGGGGGCCGCAGTGACGAGGGATCGGCCGAGGAGGGGCCCCCGCCGCGAGGGCCGCAGCCAGCTGATGGCCGACACATGCCGTTGCCACCCCAGGCCAATTCCCAGCGCCCCAACCCTGCCCACGTCGGGGTGCACCACCGATAGCCGCAGCGGATGGACAGCATCCTCAGACCAAGCCCAGCCAGCAACTGGACACCAAGTTGTACCACCTCCTGAAGCCTGATCCCGTGCAACACAGAGCACCGAGACCAGGCATCCAATCAAGGCCAGGGCGAGTCAAAGCCACCAGTGAACCGACCACGCACGAAACGCACAAAACAGGTGATCGAACAAGCAGAGACACCAAATCCGTATCCCGCCGAGCCACCGAACAGGCACCACCCAACAATTCAAAAACTGGCATCCCCGAAAGAGGTGCCCCAACCACCAGAGGGAAGACATCAGCCCAGTGCATCGGCCGACCGACACCGGTCCACCCAGGCCTGGCCAGGCACGCACCATGTCTGAACCGGATTGCCCTCCCGAGCACCAGCCCCAGGCACCGAGAGCCACCAACACAGTAGTGAGCAGGGGCATCAGTCACTGGCAGGGAGTGACGGAGGGGAAATAGGCTCCCCAAGGCCTGAGATGCGCAAGGCGAGAGGGCAGCCCAAAAACCAACCTGACAGGTAGACAGAAACATACAGACACAGTCATACGCTCCCTCCTTCTAATGCACATACACTCTCACCGACACACCAAGACACCCAAGAAAGGACTCTGTACCCTCACTCATACACCCCATACACACTCTATACTCCTAGGTGCAGGTACTGATGCCCCAGTAGAGCAACCAGCCCCCAGACCCAGGAGATGGACCCCCTACCTTCTAGGACGGAGAGAAGTAGACCGCCAAGGGCCCCACAGTGGCGAAGCAGCCCACCAGCCTAGGATCTCCTCCTGACCCCAACCCCTGATGGCCCGTAGCAAACAGGGGCGTCTAAAGACCTCTAGCCTCCCTCCTACCGCTCGAGTATGGTGTTGATGCTTGTTGTTTTAATGTGCATTTAAAACAGAGGGGTGGGATGTGGGGAAGGCAGCCACACATCCCCCAACCCCCACCCCGAGCCCTCAGTGTCTATATGTGGTTTAACAGTGGGCACCGGCACCAGAGGTGAAGCTGATTGAACAGCTCCCCCTCTGGACGCCAAAAAGTGTGCCCACCCCAAAGTCCCTACATGTGTCTCATGAAAATGTTATAAGTGGGAGTGTCTAAGTTGTACAGTAAAATTGGGACACAGGCCGCCACGGGATAGCAAATATGGTAACCTCTCCTCGCACCCCAGTGATGTGTCCATGCCCCAAGACCCTATATGAGTGGTAAAGTGATGGAGTGGGTGGACAGAGGTGTTCGGGGATGGGGAGGGAAGGACTGGGAGACAAAGTGCCTTCCCAGGGAGCCAGTTCCCCCACTGACCCCAATAGGCACCGCGATTCACCAGGAGAGGGAGACCCTGGCATGTTGAACCCAGGGCCCACGGCCGCAGCACCACCAAGCCCCATGGTTCCCAAGGCAGTCCCCCCAGTGCCATCCCAGAAAGAGAGCTATACCCACCCCAACATTCACTCTACTATCAGAACACAAAAGACACCCAGGTTGAGTTCAGTCCCCCTCCTCCCACACACCCCTCCCCCTCGTCCAAGTGCACCCCGTAGGGGGAAAGCATCTGTCGCTAGATAGCAAGAGCCTCCCCGCCAGCAAAGGAGGCCCCCAGTGCCAACTGCGCATCAAAGGCCCCCCGCCCAAAACCCCGGCGACGTACCTACCCAGACCAGGAGCAAACCGATGCCCTGGGTGGCCGATCCACCAGGCTGACATCCACCACCCCCATTCCCTGGTCAATACTCAGCCCTTGCCGAGCGACCACTGCTGTCCAATGATTCAGCAAGCAACCAAATCCAGTGCCCCACCCGCCTTGCACTGCCACTACCTGGCCAGTCCACCGGCAAGTCCGACCAACCCCGACCAAATGCCCAACCCCAGCACCCCGCAGCGCACAGAGACCAAGACCCAGGAGCCAAGTCTAGTGCCAAATAGACTGATCAGACCCAGAGACGCTGCCAAGCCGCCGCAACCACCAGCCCGACACCCCAGGAAGCAAACAAGGCGGCCTTTCATGCTCTGCAGTTTCGGCTGGGTGTCTACTTATACTCTGAGTCATTGGCGGATCTCGTACAGATGGCTCCTTGGGTATCCCCCCCCCCCGCCCCCCCCCTCCAATACAACCAGCCATCAGAATCCAGTTTATTATTGCTATTTTTTCAGGAGCCTCTACAGCTTCTAGCTCTGGGAGTGATGGTTTCCTGATGGCCAGGACCGGGTCAGGAAACAGGCAGCTAGCATCTCTGGAGACCCCACACATCCTGGACACTAACTGACTGACTTCTACCTTCAGGTCGGTTCTACAGAGCGCCGTTAGCTAAAACCATCCCCCCCACAGACACAGTACACCCCCCGCCTTCAGTCTGCTCAACAATAGAATTTCTTTCCTTTAAAAAGTTACCGCTCATACATATTCCTACTATTCATATTATCCTTTATTTTATTTCCTCTAAAGCTTATATGTTTATTCTTTAGCTCTGGATGCTGTGAGCCTTTGATTCCTGGTTTGTGCCACAATCTGGGCTAATAAGGCTGATTCTTCTGATTCATGGTGTCAGTGGGTCAGGAACAGATGAACCAGTTTTCCGCTGAAGCACGACAGTAAAACTGTAGAACCCAAAAAATCCGCTATATTCATTTCAAACTAAAGAGACAGCAGTAGATCTTTTTTTTCCTGGGCAGCTCTAGCACTCGCTTCCTCACGAGGGCGCTGCTGTTCCAGGATTAATACTGGAAGCTCCTCCCACAAGACCAGCCAACATTAATTGGAGCTCATCACCAGAGCAACACTATAAATAATCCAAACACAGAATATTAAGCTTAGTTCAGATCTATTAATACAACTATGAGTAGTTCAGTTGGATATGAACTATTCTTAAAATAGTGCAGCAAAAACAAAAACTCCCAGGCTGCGCTCTACCATTGGAACATCCCATAATGAGCTTGTCTATATGAGGGTTAGGAGGCAACCTGCTCTGGAAAAAAAGCTGAAGTTGAGCTGGAAACAGACTCCAGATGATCCTGGTGGTCCTTCATGTCAGGAACCAAAGAGTCCTCAGAGTTCAGCACCAGCAGAGACACAGATCTGCAGATTAACTGAATAAAAACCTATAATTACCCCAGGAAGAGTCGGACCTGTTCAGAACCGAGTCCAGGGCTAGTTTTTAGTCCAGGTTACCAGCAGCAAGTTGAAGTTCTGCCTTTTCTTAACTGGTTGTTTCTCCTGATTCTCCAGAAGCTTTTGGGAATTTAGAATATCTGAAAATATTGAATTCTATGTCACTGATTGCAACTGTTGATGGCATTAAATCCAAATCATGTTGCCTTACCATACTATACCAATTTATTTGTAAAGAGCTTTTAACACGGCATTACAACCAACCAAAGTACTGTACTAAAAACTTGAATAAAACAACCACACAAGTTATAGCATACATTAAAAACAAGGAAACTATAAAAGGACAAACACACAAGGCAGTAACAGTTGATACAAGCGTACAGTAAGGAAAATGAACGTCACCAACACAAGAAAGAATAATCAAATGAAACTAAATGGAGAAACCAAGTTTAAGAGTGGAAAGCCAGGGAAAAGACATGCCTGTTTAGGTATGATAGGGGCACAGATGGAAAAATCTCTCTTCCCTCTGGACTTGCAACGAGCCTTAAGGACGGTGAGAATGAGCTGATCTGCCGACCTAAGAGCACGAGGACGGTGGTAAGGACGAAGTAGCTCAACCAGATAGGGAGGAGCCAGACCGTTCAAAGATTTGAATGCAAAAAAGATTATTTTGAAATTGATCCTAAACTGAATGGGCAGCCGGTGGAGTAATCGAAGTATGAGTGGGATGTGTTGTCGTCTGTCAGCTCTAGTCAGGAACCTTACAGTTGCATTTCGAAGAAGCTGAAGTCTTGACAGAGAAGCTTTATTAATATCACCAAGGCAAGAGCTGGAATAGTCCAGCAGGGATGTAATGAATGCATGAATCACTGATACTAGAAGACAAACACTCAGTACAGCTTTTAATCTGGAAATCCGCATAAGATGGTAGAAGCAGGACTTAACTATGCCATTGATCTGAGCATCCTTCTTCAGAACCAGGTACATTTTTTACTCCTAGATTGGAAACGATTGAGACGACATGAGGGGAAGGAGAATGGAGATCAGGTGATTGGGTTGCTCTGTAGTATTAGTTGGAATGAAAACAATTACCCCGTCCTTAAAGTGGTTCCTATTAAAGGCTGTTTCCTCTGGAATATTACAGAAGAATACTTCTCCTTTTATGTTCCCTTTCTAGCTGAGACATGCAGAGCTCATTCTTCTTCTTCTGCCTAAATAAATCCTTGACATGGGTTCTCTGCATCTCCTGGGGTTGTTGAAGTACTCTGCTGCTGTATTGTGTGATGCAGCTCAGGTTTATTTGACAGATGTTTGGACAGAAACAAGCAGGTTCCCACATTCCTGCTCACAGGGAGCCAGTGAACCGCTCCGAGGGTTGGCATTATTAAACTCTGGCTGAGGATCCGTTTCAACAGAACCATCAATGGGTTTCTGTTTGGTTGTGGATGATAAGATCAGTGACGGTATCTGATAATCGGTTTCCCTTTGGAGCCTTCAGACACCAACATCCCTCCATCTTCACTGCCTGGGTTAGCTAAGGTGGAACCTTCATGTCTCTGAGGGGTAACGTGGTTCACAGCCGCTCCACCTCTGAATCCAACAACACCAGCATGGTCCCTGCTTTAATCTGAGCTTCTGTTCCTGTAGGTCCTTCAAACAGTCCAGTTATATCCCAGCAGAGCTTCACCGAAGCTTCCGGTTCTGCTTTCAGAATGAGACATCCAAACCAGCAAAGAAAATTATAGATGCAATAAAAGCAGAAGAAAACTAGAGTCATTAGAGTCTCATAAAGAACTGATTCTGGTTTAGAGACCAGGAACTCCTGGAGAACTTTACGAGTAATAAACTGGTTCTGCTGAGAAATGAAGACTTTTCACAAACATCAAGGATTCATAATATATCTCCTTCACAGATAAGTGTGGAGGTAACAGATCCACTGTGGTGCCAGAAGCATTGGGCCCATTGCTTTAATTAACATTAGACCTTCAGTACCATGAAATCACCAACCTACGACATCGATTCAGCCTCTGCAGCTCCAACAGCTTCAGCTCCTCCATAAAGTCTATGAGGGTTTATGGGAAATGTTTGTCCCGATCCTGGTGTATATACTTTGTGTTTGTGTCCCTTATTGTTGCCCTACAGGTCTTGCCATATTCATTTTTATTAGTGTTGCTTTTAAGGTCTTACCTTATGTTTTCATTTCTTGTATTGAGTTTCTTAGTTTATTCTTGAGTTGTTTCTTGTGTTTTTGCTTCTCTTAGATTATTATTTTCTCCTTTTGGTTCTAGAACCTTTGAGTCCCAATGTTACTGGTTATTTTCCGTCTCCCTTCAGTCTTCCTGTCTTCCTTCTCTCACAGCTGCTCCTGGTTAGTAACCAAACCAGCATCTTCTCAGTAATCACTCTCCCCAGTTTGTAAGCCTCTCATTTCCTCCCATTCCCTGCTGGATGGTAAACGGTCTGTACTTGTGTAGCACTTTATCTACCCCTGAGGACCCCAAAGTGCTTTACACCACGTTCAGTCATTCACCCATTCATGCACAGGATCTTCTGGTACCTCCTGTCTCATGGTCCCTTGCATGTCCCTGACGGTTCCTTGTCCTGATGCCTTCATGCCACTTTGTTTTCAGTATTAAAGAACCTTCATTTCACCTTCTGCCTCTGGTTCTTCCTGCATTTGGGTTCAACTTGAAAGCGAAATGAAACCGAAACGATCAGAGTCTACGCTGACACGGTTGCCAGGCCCGGCTCACATTGGATACGTTAATTGCAGCAGGGGACTGTCTGGACATGCTGCAGGAGTGGACTCCTTACCTCCATTCTGTGGGATTAGTGGAGCTGGGATCACCAGGCAGAGGTTTTCCACAAGCTGCCTCGTTTTATCCATCATCCACCTCTGCACCTTCCATCACTTCTTCATCACTTCACCACCAGTTTCAGCACCGCCTCCTGCTGCAGGTGTTTTTGAAACGCCTCCCGGAGGTTTGCTCTACTCTTCTGCTCCTTCTGCTGCTCCATGTCCCTTGGGAGTCAGTTCATCCTTGGCTCAGCTATCGACCCCAGGTTCCTCCTACGCCACCTGCTGCATCTGCCACATCCTCAGCAGCTGCAACAGAACCTCTTTCTATGTCAGCAGAACCAGCAGCTGAAGGTCCTATTCAACACAAAGTTCCTGTTCATGTCTTCCATTTTCCTCAGCACCTGAGTCTGCCAGAACTATCCATGCTCCAGAGACTCCTTCAGCCATCAGCATCTGAACCTCCGGATCCTTCGTCATCATCGTTGCCATCTGCATTTCCTAACCGGTCACCTACATCATTGTTGTTGTCCTCTACATCTGCTGCTCCATCATCCTAATTCTTATCATCTACATTAATCTACTTCACTTTTGTCTCCTGAACTGTCTCCAAGAATACCTCCTCTAGCTCAATCTCAGCCTCAAGTTCCCAATCTTGATTATTGCTTGATTATATTTTCAGTGTCTTCCTTGCATGGTTCATCTGCACTCGGCCCAATGTCCTTTTTTACCTTTTACTTTTAACTGTGTGTGTGGATGGGAGATGGGTTGGGGGGAGGGGGGTATAACTGTGACCATGCTTTTAAATCTGTGGGGGAGGGAAGGGAAGGTGGTTTTATGTGGGGTCATTTTAATCTGTAAAGCACTTTGTGATGCAACTTCTTGTATGAAAAGCGCTTCATAAATAAAGTTTGATTTGATTTGATTTGATTATCATATTGTCCACTGTTTCGTTTTATACTTTAATCTGTTATTTTAATCTTCTTGCCAGCGCTTCCTCTGTGGGAGCCCTCTGCCTCGGCTGTAGCTGCTCTCCAGGTGGAGCTTGGGTGGAGGTGGGGGTCTCGGCTTTGCCTCCTCTGGTTGCCCTGTGTGCCTCGGCTGATGTGGTCGATCTGCTGCCGCCGGCGCAGATGGCTCCCTTGATGGCGTTTCCTTACCTTACTCATCTGCACTTGGCCCAATGTCCTTTTTATGTCCTTTTTATTGTTGTTCTGAAGTGTGTGTGTGCATGGGAGGTGGGTTGGGGGGAGGGGGGGATAACTGGGATCATGCTTTTAAATCTGTGGGGGAGGGAAGGGAAGGTGGTTTATGGGGGGTCATTTTCTTCTGTAAAACACTTTGAGTTGCAACTCCTGTATGAAAAGCACTTTATAAATAAAGTTTTATTGATTGATTGAATCTTGAGTTCTCTGGTGGGGCTGATGACTCACAGTCCTGTTCACAAGTTCACCAACGAGGGAGTCCAGGGAGGCCTGCCTTTGTTTCCGATGCCTGAGCTCTGAGAGTCCCTCCACAGTCATGTTGTTCCTCCAAAATAGGTCAAGGATTCTGGTGGTTCCAGAGGTTCCTCCAGTGTCCATGCCATCCTCCAGACCTTATCCAAGCGTTACAGCAGATCCAAGACCGCTCTTCACGGTTCCTCCGAGGCTCCCAGCGCCGCTCTCCAGGACACCTTTGTGGGTTCCTGTCTTCAGAGCTCCTCCGGATGTCACAGTGTCCTACGCTACTGTCCCCATCATGGGTCCTCTATGTCTCCCGGTTGAACACCTGACAAGATTCTCTGTGGGTTTACTGCAGTCTACTGGCCGACCTCCAAGGCTCCTCTGCCACTGGTTTACAGACCTTCTTCAATGCCTTCTGCATTCCTCATCCACCTTCACCAGTCTCCAGACGTCCTGTGCCATCATCACTTGCCTCCCGGTCTCTCCATCTGTCTGTGTAAAGATATTTAAACAGGATTCATCTCTCTAACTAATAAGTGTTCACTGCTCTAGAGTCCAGTGGCAGCATCTTCTCCAGCACCTCATCCAATACGTTGCATCATTCTTGATGATGAGAGGGTTGAAACCATTTCCACGAAGGTCTCCACAGATGGTTCTGGAGCTAACCAGAAGGCCATATGCTCCTCAGTACCTGCTGATTTATGTGACCCACCACTTAGTGGCTGAGCTACTGCTGTTTCCACTGTGATAACCCCACTAATGACCCGCAGTGGAACATGTAGAAGTGAGGAAATATCACGACTGCACTAAATGCTCATGTACAATGATGTCATGCTGGTTATTGCTGAGCTTCTGAGGGCTACCCGTTCTCTCAGTAACTGTGGAAGCTGTTTGCAGGTTGTCTACACCTGAATCGACTGGAACGCCTTGGTGACCCTGAACCTTTGGCTGTGTGGGTTCTGTCTAAAAGTACTGACTGTGTCCTGCCTTCAGGAAACCTCCAAGATCTTAGAAGTTTCCCATCATTCTCTTCATCACTTCTTTTAAGTTCAGCCAGAAACTCCTCCATCCTCCCTGACATGACCACAAAGTCGACACAAAAGAGGCACCAAGTTCTCCTTTAATTCGTTCCATGCTTTGTTCTCAGCTGCCAACAGAACCAGACTGTTCCCACAAGGCGATTCCCAGTCAGGGTAAAGAATGTGCCTGAACGATGCTTTGCATGAAGCCTGCAAGTTATGGCAGATTCTGCTTGTTGTATAACTCATATTGCCTCTGGAGTTTTTCACTGTTATTAAAGCTGTTTTCATAAGGAGGCATGTCTGTACAGAACAGTTACCGTAAAACTTCATCGACCAAACAAACAGCTCTTGTTCCTAAACAGAAGTGTGAATTAATGACTAGTTTCTACAAAACCTGCAGAAATAAGAAGAAATACAATAAATTCATCAGAAACCTTTTAATAATAAGGTTTAAGAAGGAGGTTAATGGAGCTCCTGTCAGACCTGGATCTGGTTCTACTCCTGGTCCTGGTTCTACTCCTGGTTCTGGTCCTGCTCCTGCTCCTGGTTCTGGTTCTGGTCCTGCTGCTGCTCCTGGTTCTGGTTCTGGTCCTGCTGCTGCTCCTGGTTCTGGTTCTGCTCCTGGTCTTGGTCTTGGTCTTGGTCCTGGTCCTGGTCCTGGTCCTGGTCCTGGTTCTGGTCCTGGTCCTGGTCTTGGTCTTGGTCCTGGTTCTGGTTCTGCTCCTGGTCCTGGTCCTGGTCCTGGTTCTGGTTCTGCTCCTGCTCCTGCTCCTGGTTCTGGTTCTGGTCCTGCTGCTGCTCCTGGTTCTGGTTCTGGTCCTGCTGCTGCTCCTGGTTCTGGTTCTGCTCCTGCTTCTGGTTCTGGTCCTGGTCCTGGTTCTGGTCCTGGTCTTGGTCTTGGTCTTGGTCTGGGTCCTGGTTCTGGTTCTGGTCCTGGTCCTGGTCCTGGTTCTGGTTCTGGTTCTGGTTCTGGTCCTGCTGCTGCTGCTGCTCCTGGTTCTGGTTCTGGTCCTGCTGCTGCTCCTGGTTCTGGTTCTGCTCCTGGTCTTGGTCTTGGTCCTGGTCCTGGTCCTGGTCCTGGTCCTGGTTCTGGTTCTGGTTCTGGTCCTGGTCCTGGTTCTGGTTCTGGTTCTGGTCCTGGTCTTGGTCTTGGTCTTGGTCTTGGTCTTGGTCTTGGTCTTGGTCCTGGTTCTGGTTCTGCTCCTGGTCCTGGTCCTGGTCCTGGTCCTGGTCCTGGTCCTGGTCCTGGTCCTGGTCCTGCTCCTGGTTCTGGTTCTGGTCCTGCTGCTGCTCCTGGTTCTGGTTCTGGTCCTGCTGCTGCTCCTGGTTCTGGTTCTGGTCCTGCTGCTGCTCCTGGTTCTGGTTCTGCTCCTGGTCCTGCTCCTGCTCCTGGTTCTGGTCCTGCTGCTGCTCCTGGTTCTGGTTCTGCTCCTGCTTCTGGTTCTGGTTCTGGTTCTGGTTCTGGTTCTGATTAACCTAAGCGTCTGTTCCCAGGAGAGTCTGGGAATATATACTATAATATTCATTTATGGACAACAGAAGATGAAACCAACATCATCTGAGGACTTTCTGGACTTTTATGAGTTCTTTGGTTGTTTAGTTTAATTAACTCTGAAGCTAATAATGTTTTCCTGTTAATCATTGAGAAAAACCTTCATAACTTTTTACATGATATGTTTTTGTTTAAATGTAAATAAAAATAATAATTATCAGTTTATCTTTAACAGACTTCTAATTCTGTCTTATAAAAAATCTTCTTGAATCAAAATGATTTCAGATCAAAATCTGCCGGATGTATCATTAATTTGAGTGTAAATGCGGGAAAGTCAAACTGGAATTGAGCTTTTAGTGTTTGAATGGTGTGAGGGCGCCCCCTGGTGTTTATTGTTGAACCCAACAGCTTGTGGCAGCAGGAGTCTCGCTGATATAAAGTCTACATTAAGGACATGACACCCACTGAGTCTGTCAGGATTCTGGCAAAGACTTACACAGTTACACACAGATGTTTATAACAGAATCCTTTTGGTAACAGAATCGCTCTTTATATAATATTACTCTGTATGAAACCTGCTCTACTGGTCAATCTAAGCATGCAGGGCATAGAGCTCCACAGCGCCCTCTGGTGGGGCCGGGCCCCTAATGCAGACGTTGTTTTTCGCTGTGGGTTCCACTAGTTTTTCTCTCTTTCTGCAGGTGTAGAAGCAGACTTCTTTACGGCGTCTACTTGTATTCTCTCTATCTTTCTTCCTCTTCTTTTCTGATTTCCTTCTTTACCTTTTACATTTTGTCCCACCTCTTGTGCTTTTTTCTCCCTCTCCCTTTCTTTTCTGTCTCCATGTTCATAGCATTTAACACCAACCCAAAGCCTTTTCTAACACGTGTATCAAGTGTAACATTATGGTGAAAGCTGCAATGCTCCACTTGTGAAAGTAAATCTGTCGAGCTTCTCCTTGGGACTCGGACCATAACGCCACACTGCCAGGCAGGACACATGAAAAACAAACAAAACCTAAACTATTAATGTCTGATGGTTGAACCGGACCGGAGAGGAGACAAGAAGTCCACAGGAACACAGACCGGCTGGATGTTTGTCCTCCAGGCGACCCAGACACCGGCAGTGGGTGTAGAACATGTGTGGGAGGAAACACGGTTCTGTTAAACCGAGGACAGGTGCTGAACAGTGACAGAACCGATCCGGTTCCTCTGGTTCTGTGGAATGTTCTTTCCTTCAGAAGAAAACACTCCTGTTTGCTGCCAGCTGCTGCAGCCCAGGGTAGGAACCACATTCCTGAGGATCTAAAGATGAACGATGATGGATGAGACTAAACCCAGGTTCTTACACGTGAAGCTGGTCTTCTACTGATGTTTCCATCTAACTTTAGACATCAGGGTTTCTGAAGATGGAGAAGCTGCTCAGCTGGACAGAACCAGTCCATCTGGAGCTAAAAGGTTCATGTTGACTCAAAGTGTCCTGAACCCTGCAGTGGTTATATAAATACATGTCAAGCAGCAGACAGTGATCACATGACGCCACCTCACCACCCAGTAACCAGGTGTGTCTCTGCAGTGAGGAGGAGCTGCTGCTGATCTCCAGGTCAGACCAGAGCTCAGCCACAGATAATAAACCTGCCGAGTCTCTGATCCCAGATCTTGTTGGTTTTCTTCCCTTCCAGAACCGTCCAGACCGGGTCTCAGCAGATCCTGGTGGGTTTCTGAAAATGGACACGCTTAAGATTCAAGCAGCGTCGTTCATCCAGCTGAGTCACAGCACTGAGATTAGAATGAGACAGATCGAGCTGGAAGCTCAGTTCATCGCTGCTCAGAGAAGAAAGAGGGAGAAGGAAAAAGAAAGCTTGGTTATTGTTGGAGTTGTGGTTGCAGCAGTGGGAGCTCTGCTGTCCTTCCTGGCGGCCTCCGTCACTAATGGTGGCAGCTTCACTCTGTTTGGAGGAGTTGCTGCTTGTGGAAGTATCGCTGCTCCCTTCCTTGTTCTAATGCAGAAGCTGATGGAGCTGGAGAACGGTGGTAAGATGAACCGGCTGAAAGCAGAGTTCAGTTCTCTGGTAGAACCTCTACAGAGCGCCCTGGAGCGAGTCAAGGGTTCATGTGAAAGTCTCTGCAGAAAATTACCTGAAGGTGAAGCTTTAAAATTCACACGGCTGGAGGTCAACATCCTGCAGATCTTCTACCTCATGGAGAAACTGAGAAGCTCATCATCTGGGATGGGCGTCCTACAGCAGGCTGAGGAGGTGAGGAAGGTGGCCAGTGAGTTTGGAAGGATGAAAACGGACCTGAAAACCTTTTACTGACGAGACGAACGCTGGGAAGAAGCAGCTTTACGACAGGCTGGAGATCTTCCGACCATGAACTGGTTTTCTGTGGAGAGAACAGACCTGATCCTAGTTCCTCTGACTGGAAAAGCAGCTTGTTGGCATTTTTAGAAGGTCCTTCATGTGTTTCTGCCTAATAAAAAAGTTATCAGGATTTATGGAGAAACATAGCTGAGTATATTTATCCCATTCTGTCTGAGGATTTTACCAACTGGAAGCAAAGAGAACTGGGCCGAGCACAGAACCCTGTGGTACTCCACCAGAACCCTGTGGTATGAAGCAGATTTTTCATGAAATGATTAAACTGGAACCTGTGAACCAATCAGATTTAAACCAGCCTAATGCTGTTCCTTTGGTCTCATCATGTTCTAGCCTTTCTAACAGAATATGGTGATGGACTGGATTAGAACTAGAACCATCACTAGTCCATTATCTGAGGCCAGGTGAACATCATCAGTGACTTTCAGCTGAGCTGTCTCAGAGATGACCTCTGACCCCTGGCTGGAGCTCCTCTAACGGCTCGTTAATGGAAATGAGTCAGAGCCAAGCCTTTCTCTCGTTCTCCATTAATAACCTCGTTTATGGACTTTGTTTCATCAATCAGCTGCAGCTGGAGTCCAGGAAGCTTCTCCTCTGTGGCTCCTCCCCTTTCTCCACTGATCCTTCAGGTGTTCATGTCCTCCATCTTTTATGATCATCTATAAGAATTTTACAGACGGTTGTTTACGATGAATTAAAATTGTTCTCATTATTTGCCTCTTTCCACCAATCAGATTTCTGTTCCCAGTTGATTATTTATAGAGGTTGGAAGCAGAGAGTTTCTGTTTATAATTTAATGTCTCAGTGGGTCATCTAAAACCATTTCTTTACAGTTTATTTCATCTTCATTTATCATTAATGCAACCATATTGGATAAAAGTTTTATTATTTGGGTCTTTGGGTTCTGGACGGGATAAGTTCTGTCTGTAGATTTTTGATTGTTCCTTCATGACTCACAAATAATTAAATAATTCTCCATTAATGACAGAATTATATTACTTCAGCTCAGAGAGTTTATTAGTTATGTTCAAAGTGTTTCTGAATCATTTAGGATGTAAATAATCAAACTGAGGATTAAAATTGGTTGATTTTGCAAAACATTTTAGTTTTGTATGGAATATTAACATTATAAATTGAATTTCTGTAACGTATTTTATTTTAAACCTATTGTCTGAGACCAATGTTTTTCATCTAAATCAGATCAATGATGTCAATGATTGATTTTAAATGAAACATTAATGAAAAGTTAAAGACGGTTCACATAAAGAAACCTGATGTGTCATAAATTCAGAGCAGCTTCAGACGTTGTAAATGTGATTTCCTTGCCTTTTTCAAGGTGTATCTATGATTAAAATTAAAGACTTCTCTCATCCTTTTAGGAAGGACAGGTTGCCCAATCGGTGGCTGCAAAATACTTTATTGTCCCATGCTTTCCAGACCTTTTACAAAAAATTTGTATTTCCTGGAAAAGTTTATTTATTTGCATAATTCCATTCAAAACGTTAAACTTCCATATATTTTAGGTTCAGGGCCCAAAACTTAAAACATTTCAAGTATTTAGTTGTTTATTTGTACATAATTTATACCCTCCATAGGATGGGTAGGCCACAAAAGTTCATAGCTAAGGAGGCTGGCTGTTCACACAGTGTTGTGTCCAAGCATATCAATGGAAAGTCTAGTGGAAGGACAAAATGTGGCGGGAGAAGAGGCACCAGCAGAACAGCTGACCGTGGGCATCAGCAGATTATCAAACAGAGAAGATTCATGAATCTGTGGAATGAGACGAGAGTCACAGCTTCAAATCCACCACATTCAGATGCATCTCAACTGGACCAAGGAGAAGAAGGACTAACTGTGACCAGAGGTTCAAGGTCCTCTTTTCCCATGAAAGTAAAGTGTGCCTTTCATTCAGGAATTAAGATCCAAGGGTTTGGAGGAAGAGGGATAAGGAACAGAACCCAAGCTGCTTGAGGTCAGTCATGATTTGGGGATCAATGTCCGGTGCAGGTGTTGGTAAACTCTGCTTTCTTAAATCCAAGGTCACTGCATCAGTCTACCACAATGTTCTAGAGGACTTCATGATTCCTTCTGCCACAGGCTGATAGCCTCAATGCCACAGGCTGGTGGCCTCAATGCCACGAGATGATGGCCTAAATGCCACAGGCTGATTACCTCAATGCCACAGGCTTATCGCTTCAATGCCACAGGCTGATTGACTCAATGCCAAAGGCTGATAGCTACAATGCCACAGGCTGATTACCTCAATGCCACAGGCTGATTACCTCAATGCCACAGGCTTATCGCTTCAATGCCACAGGCTGATTGCTTCAATGCCACAGGATGACTGCTTCAATGCCACAGGCTGATGGCTACAATGCCACAGGCTGATTACCTCAATGCCACAGGCTTATCGCTTCAATGCCAAAGGCTGATAGCTACAATGCCACAGGCTGATTACCTCAATGCCACAGGCTTATCGCTTCAATGCCACAGGCTGATTGCTTCAATGCCACAGGATGACTGCTTCAATGCCACAGGCTGATTGACTTAATGCCACAGGCTGATTGCCTCAATGCCACAGGCTGATGGCCTCTATGCCACAGGCTGATGGCCTCAATGCCACAGGCTGATGGCCTCAATGCCACAGGCTGATGGCCTCAATGCCACAGGCTGATTGCGTCAATGCCACAGACTGATAGCCTCAATGCCACGGCGCATCGAGTCAGTGATTAAGGCTGAGAGATTCTCTACCAAGTATTTAAGATTGACTTATTGTTTTGAAAGTACCATATTTTGATTGATTTGATGTGATCCTAATTTATTTCTTTTTTCTGCAAAAACTCAGTAACATATGAAAAGTGAAATCCCCAGAGTCTGACATCATTTGTGACTGTAAGTACGGTAGTTCCTGTTAGGTCTCTGCAACAGTGTGCTGGGAGAGTGGGTGTGTCTCTTTTCCTACCTCGTTTCTGCAGGGGGCGTGACCAGCAGGTTCTCCAGCAGGTGCCTTCCATCAGACCTCATCATCTTTACCAGTCTTAAGGGGAGTGGAGCCAGGAGAATGATGGTGGTTCTCGCTCTATGCGTGGTACACAGGCCAGATCTTGTCTCTCGAACTTCTAGTTAAAGAATTTCTCTTAAAGTATTGTGTTCCAAGCTACTTACCTCTCTCGATCTCCTCCATCGAAACAGCCCTAGAATTCCTCCTCGTCCAAGATTCCTCCAGTGAACCCCGGATCCCTTCCTGGTCAGTCTCCGCTCCTCTCCACCTGAAACCAAACAAAGAACTCACCTTAACTCTACTGCTCTCCGACGCTTCTCCACCTACAAGAACAGCAAGACGCTTCAACACAAACCACCCACTCTCCAGTCAGGTCAGTTTGCGTCTCCAGCATACCCCTTACAAACTTTCACGAAGCCAACAGCCAAGCAAGACCACATTCATCATTCTCCCCTCCATAAATTATTCTTACTACCCAAACTTATCTCTTACCTATTCCCCTTCAGTTCCCGTTTCCCGGGTTTCGTCGATGAAGCACAACCTCCTGGACTTTCACTCGTCTCCTGTATTAGTTCCAAATAAAACCTTCTTAAAAAACTATTCATCTCTTGTCATCTGGGTTTGCTGCTTGATTTTAGAGTCACTCTCTAAACCAAACATGACAGTTTCCATAGATCACCAGCTCTGCTCTGCTGGTCGCTCTGACAATGGGAGCACCAAGGTCTACAGTAAACAAAGCATTAAGAGCAAAAACAGCTCATTCAAGACAGAAATTTATTTCCATTAATGTTTTACATTAATTTATGATGCAGTGATGAAATAAACCAAGACTTAAAAAAAATAAGCAGCTCCATGAAACTGTTGCAGAAGCTGGGTGCGTTAATGCTTCATTCAGACATTCTTTGGCTGGAAACATGAAGAGTCATACTGTTGGTCGTTTCCACCATGCAAAAGAGTTCAGTAGTTAAATAAAATGCCACACCACTTCATTCTGAAACATGCAACCTTAGCCGGTCAGTTTTCTGTTCATACATACCTCTGGACAGTTTCTTAGAGTACATACAGATCAGCGCATCTCTAGCCTTCTCCCCAGAAATGTTGCCCCTTCCAAAACCTCCCTGCACTCTGATTCATTTAATTCAATTCAATTCAGTTTATTTATATAGCGCCGATTCACAACAGATGTCATCTCAAGGCTCTTAACAAGAAGTCATTTCAATACATTTATACAAACATTCCAATCAGTTAAAAAGTTTCCTATTTAAGGAATCCCAGCAGATTGCGTCAGTCATTGGCGTGAGGTTGGGCCCCGTTGATGCAGACTTTCCAACCACAGCAATCCTTGAGCAATCCCTCATACTGAGCAAGCATGTAGCGAAGGTGGAGAGGAAAAACTCCCCTTTAACAGGAAGAAACCTCCAACAGAACCAGGCTCAGTAGGAGCGGCCATCTGCCACGACCGTCTGGGGGTTTGAGAAGACAGAGCAGAAACACAGAAGGAACAGAAGATCTGATATAAGAGAACTTTCTATGTTACAGAAAGTAAAAAGTTGATAACAGGACACAGTGGATGTTCAGTTACTGGGAGGATCATCCCAGTCGATGCCCCCCGTCCAACAGGGCATTGCAGCCAAGCAGGATACAAGACCAGGTATATCTTCTATGGAGAGAAAAACACTGAGAGAAAACAAAGTTAACAGTCGAAATAACAGCAAATAATACAACTGGAGAGTAGTAGGAGAGAAAACTAGCAGTGAAGAAAATTGGTAAGTCTGTCCTCCAGCAGTCTAAGCCTATAGCAGCATAACTACAGAGATAGCTCAGGATGACCTTAGCCACTCTAACTATAAGCTTTATCAAAAAGGAAAGTTTTAAGCCTGGCCTTAAAAGTAAACAGAGTGTCTGCCTCACGGACTAAAGCTGGGAGCTGGTTCCACAGGAGAGGAGCCTGATAACTAAAAGATCTGCCTCCCATTCTACTTTTAGAGATCCTAGGAACCATCAAAACGGCCCTTTTTGACACTCTTTCTATATACATATTGATATTATACTTAATTTAAAAAGGGACCGGCTGAGGTTGGGACTGGAGTTTTTCCGAATGATCGCTCTTGTTCTAGATCAGTGGTTAGAACATTTGTTTTTGTTCTCCAAGATGAACCGCGGTTGAGCCACTGTCACGACCCTGCTGTGTATCTGCTTGTGTATGTGAGTGAGCCATCTTTCTTTATAGAAGATCTTTGTCGCTCAGCGGGAGCTGTGTTTAAAGACCTCATGACACGAAGTTGACATTTTTAAACATAACATAAAATAAAGAAATGTGAACCCAATGGAATATGTCAAAGTCATAAACACGCCTCAGGATGACCTAAGCCACTCTAACTATAAGCTTTATCAAAAAGGAAAGTTTTAAGCCTGGCCTTAAAAGTAAACAGAGTGTCTGCCTCACGGACTAAAGCTGGGAGCTGGTTCCACAGGAGAGGAGCCTGATAACTAAAAGATCTGCCTCCCATTCTACTTTTAGAAATCCTAGGAACTACAAGTAAACCTGCAGTCTGAGAGCGAAGGGCTCTTTTAGGAACATAAGGAACAATTAGATCTCTGATGGATGATGGAGCTGATTATTATGGGCTTTATATGGAAGAAGGAGGATCTTAGATTCTATTCTGGATTTAACAGGGAGCCAATGAAGGGAAGCTAAAACAGGAGAAATGTGATCTCTCTTTTTAATATTCATCAGAACTCTTGCTGCAGCATTTTGGATCAACTGAAGGCTTTTAATGGCATTTTGTGGACGACCTGATAGTAAAGAATTACAGTAGTCCAGCCTTGAGGTAACAAATGCATGGACTAGTTTCTCAGCATCACTCCTGGACAGGATGTTTCTAAGTTTAGCAATATTCCGGAGGTGAAAGAAGGAAATCCTAGAAACCTGTTTAATATGGGATTTAAATGTCAAGTCTTGGTCAAAAATAACGCCGAGGTTCTTTACGTTATTACTGGGGGCCAATTTAATGCCATCCAGATGAAGTGATTGACTAATCAGTTTCTGTTTAAGAACTTCTGGTCCAAAGACGGCAACTTCTGTTTTGTCAGAATTTAAAAGCAAAAAGTTTAGATTCATCCATGTTTTTATGTCTTCCAGACATGCCTGTAATCTACCTAACTGACTGGGTTCATCAGGATTTATGGATAAATATAGTTGTGTATCCGAAGCAACACTAATTTTAGTGACCTCCGATTGGCGTAACCGGGTGTCATTACCGCCAGCGTGAATAACAATCTTACTGTATTTACGCTTATCTTTAGCCAGCAGTTTCAGGTAGGATTTGATGTCGCCCGTTCTGGCCCCTGGCAAACATTTGACTATGGTCAATGGTATCTCTAATGCCACGTTTCTGACTATGGAGCTGCCAATTCCCAGGGTCGGCTTCTCAGCGGGTGTGTCGCTGAGCGGGGAAAATCTGTTAGAAACGCGGACGGGTTGGTGGTGGCCCGGGGGCTGGGTCCTAGAACTATGCTTCCTACGTACCGTCACCCAGCCGCCTAGAGGTCCCGGCTGCGCGGGCTCTACCGGAGGACGGCTAGGGGGTTCTTTCCATGACTCTCTGCACTCTCCCTTTAAGCCCCATGACACCGAGGTGCTGCTGGGAGACATCAGAGAGATCTGTCCATGTTCTCTAATAGCCGTGGAAAAGGATGAAGGAAAATGGTAAGAACTTTCTGTCTCCCAGCTTTCCTTCAGGGTTGGCAGCTGATTTTTCTGAGTTCCCTTTTGGATGTGACTGAAATAACAATTAGGGGAAAACTGTAGCTGCAAGTTAAAGGTGTTGGTTTGTTCAATGGTTTTACTTTAAATAAAGACTTAATCATGCTGTATGAACCCTTCTAGTTTATATCATCACGTTTAGATAAATGTCTGATTTTAGCAACGATAACGGACTTGGTGTGCGCCGTTAAACATGAGACAGGGATGGAAGATATGAGGAAACAAGGACAGCGTGGTGATCTCCTGGCAGACACAACTCTCTCTCTCTCTCTCCCTCTCTCTCTGGCGGACTGAACTTTAGCCTGGAGCCACACCTGGAATCACCTTCCAGTTAAACCAGTCAGTCCATCTCTACAGCATACCTTGGTTTTACATTGAGCACCTGAAGCATGATGAGACTATTTAGGAATGTAGAGGTTGATGAAAATGTTCCAGGACTGCATGGAGAGATGAAATGTCTGCTGTTAAACGGTTGATGCAGAAATGTGTTGTTTAAATATCATTTTATCATCAAGATTATGACAAGATAAAGACAGAGAGGAGCAGGATTCAGGCCAGAGTTCAGGGGAAATCACATGACCACAGGTTCCACCTGTTCCAGGGTGAAGAATAAAAGGAGAACTCCTCTTCCTCATCTTCCTCTTCCTCCCAACCAGCTTCAGAAGCGGAGATCTTCAGACTTCTGCAGCCGAGGGTCGCAGCTTTAGACACGAGGATGGAAAACTGAAACTGAACCCAGGGACTCTTCTCTAACTCATCGGTTTATTATAAGGTAATTTTCGCCTGCAGAAGAAGGAAACTTATATTAACAAGTTTATTATAGGAAATGTTTTCATGTCAGAAATCTGTAACGTTCATCGTTTTGCCGTTTCTCCAGGGTTTGGACAGATCACAGGTTGGACGGGTTTTTATAGGTTGTTGGTTAAATCAGAGCTAAAGGTTCTGACTCTGAATGAGTCCCTATGATGAACTGATGATCCCATATATATGAGGACAAAATGTCCCTGAACAGACATATTTCTAGAAGACAAAATTACAGCATCAATGATACAGAACCAGAACCAACACAGGTCCATTATCTGAGGCCATGACATCTGTTAGAACTTTGTGTTTCTGTTTTCATCATTTCTTGTTTATTCACTTGAATCTTTCCATGTTAGTTTATTTCTTTCAGTTCATTTATGAATGTATCTCTGCATTATCTTCTCTCAGGTTATAAAGTTATTAATTTCTCCAGTAGCTGGGAGTTTCCTTGTTTACCTTCTCCACCTCCCTCTGCTGTTTATTCGCTCCTGATTAGTCCCTCTGGTTCCCGTGTTATTCTCCACTCTTCCTGCATGTTGTTGCTGCCTGTCTGCTACTCTGGAGACTTTCTAAATGGGTTCAGTTACTCTGTTGTTCTAGTGTCCAACCAACCAGGCCTCAGCCACTGATTCTGGTAGAATTTTGATCAGTGAGAAGTTTGATGGCTTCTCAGCAGCACAACTAAACTGTGATATAAGGGTGGCCAGAGGGGGTTAAGGGGTTAACAGAGGGGTCATATACTAAAAATGTTCTGGTCGTTGTCTGTCCGTCTATAAAAGACAGCTGGGTGAAACTCTGTTGGGCAGAATCTAAAACAAAAGTCTCCATCTTTGAGCTTTAAACCAAACCTTACTTCTGCATGCTCTACATATTCAATTCAATTCAAAAATACTTTATTAATCCCAGAGGGAAATTAGGAAAACAAAGGTAAGATCATAGATCATTTTCAATTTTATTAACAAAAAAGATCAGCCAAATAAAACAGCATTTCATTTTACAGAATATTATTTTTCTTGCTAACCTGTTGTTAAACAGCATGGAATTGATTAAAGCATCATTTAATGTTGTTAAAACAACAAAATGTTCCAATTAAATAAAAAGCGGAAATAGAAGCTTCTAATTGGGGTTGAATATTGCTGAGTCAGCGCCTCACCAGTCATGAAACTCAATGACCTGCATAGTTGACTTATTAAAGAGACCAAATCTGTTCTCTTCTACCTTTGGAGATCAATTATTCTGAGTTTAAATCTAATCTGGAGAACAATGATTTAACTAGTGTCAGAATGATGAAGACGAAACAGTCCAGACAGCTGGTTGAAGTTTAAGGTCTTCCTCAGTTCCTCAGGGTTCCTCAGTTCAGGGTTCACACAATACTAAAGCTAAGAGATGTCAAGAAAAATACTTGCTACTATTGTTGGTAGCATTGTAGGTTTGTTTCTAATAGAGACATTTTCATTGTATTTATTTTGGTCAAACCAACAACGAGAAATTTAACTCCCATTTAGAAAAAAACTACAACCTAAAAGTCTAACAAAACATATAAAGAACACGATGATATTTCCATAAACCAGGATGTTGACATGGGACATTTCTGGTCTTTTATGTCCCTCTCTGAGCCTCCAGCCCAAACTGCTGCTGCAACCAGCAACCATAAAACCTTCATCTCAACCCTTGAAGAGAAAATATTGGGATAAATGATGATTAAAATGGTCTGGGCCAGGTCCAATAGAAAGGACTACTGATTGACTCCGCATGAACAGTTGGACTTCATTTCGTCAGAAAACTGTTCAGCTGGTTGAAATGATGAGAGCTGCTGAGATGTTGCACCACAGGATGTTAACGGTTACAGCATCAACCCAGCTACAATATAGCAATATCTTCTGAAACAAAAGTGAGGCCTTCAGGCGTTTTTGATATTTAATAAGCTTACTGGCCAATATGGAGAGCAGAAATATTCCCATAACACATCGAATTACGGTGAGTGTTTGGAAGCTCAGGAGACAGTGATGTTTAGAGGTTCTGTTAAACTATGAAGCATCTTAGTTTTTAATAATAAATTAACAATGACTGTTTTTTTAATCTTTAACAGCTCTATGATGGCATCATCAAACTTTAAAGACATCCTGTCCAACAGCCTCCTGGTGGGGTCAGGACCTCCTGCTGTCCACCGGCTGAGAACAAGAACCAACAAATCTGGAACTCTGACCAGAGTGACGTTTGGTGAGAAAAACCTGAACAGACCCAATAGAAGCATCTTACTTGTTGGAGAGACAGGGAAAGGAAAACCTGCTCTGATCAATGCTCTGTTGAACTACAGCACGGGAGTGATGTTTGAGGATGGAGTCTGGTTTCAGATTGTTGATGAAGAGGAGGAGAGCAGTCAGTCAGATGTGGTCATCTATCAGATCTTTGGGTTTGAAGGTGGAACTCTGCCGTTCTCTCTGACCATCATTGATACTCCTGGATATGGGGACACCAGAGGGACACAGCATGATGACAAAGTCAGTCAAATGTTGTTTGAGCTCCTCAAAAGATATTATGAAGCTCCTGAACTTCATGCAGTGGGTCTGGTGATGAAGGCGACTGATGATCTGGTCAGTGATGGACTGAGGTACATCTTTAACTCAGTGGTTTCTCTGTTTGGGACAGAGAACACCGTCGCTCTGATCACACACTCTGATGGAATGCCTCCACATGATGTCCTGAAAGCTCTAGAAAAGGCAAACATTGAATGTTTAAAGGATATCAACAATGAGTCGGTTTACTTTGTGTTCAATAACCAACAGAAGACACAGAGAACTCAGAAAAATCTCTTCGGGTTGAAGACGGTATGGAACGTAGCGGTGACCGGACTGGCTACATTTGCAAGGTTCCTGACAACCACCCAGCCTAAAAATCTGACAAGAATGTTTGAAGCGTTGGCAGAACGGGCCAGACTGGCCGCCTGCATTCAGAACCTGCAGGACAGAATCAGGTTCACTGAATTAAAGCAGAGAGACGTTCGTCTGGTCCAGGAGGAGCTGAAGAAACACACCGAAGAAAGGAAAACGGAGCAGTTCACGGTTACAGTTACTGAAGCCTTCAAAGACACAGAACCAGCCAGAACAGGAACATCTGGGCAGGTGTGTGAGGCGGCTGTCTGCTGTCCTGTCTGTGAGGAAAACTGTCACTATCCTGGATGTACAATGGGCTTAAGCCCACAACAGTGTGAAGTCATGAAAGATGGAAACTGTACATCATGCAGTAACAAGTGTCCTGCATCATATCATGTGAAAGACAACCTGAAGTATGTGATCAGAACCAGAAAAGTCCAAATAACTGAAGGAGCAGCTGCACAGAAGTATGAACAGAATCCTGCAGCTGGTGAGAACCGGTCCAGTCTGATGGGAAACCTTGAAAAACAGATGAAGCTGCTGTCAGCAGAGAAGTTGGAGCTGCTGGATAAAGCCTACCAGTATGCGGTCCGACTGGATCAGATCGGACCAGTGACAGTTAACTCTGCATCCACTCACGTTCTACTGGACTTCCTGATCCAGAAGATGAAGGAGGGAGGAGACGAAGCAAAGGTGAAGAAACTGGAGGAGATGGACAACAAGCTGGAGGACAGAACCAGATCAGCACTGCAGGACAAGTAAGTCCAAGTTAGAGGGACATCAGTGTGCTGTTACTGTTTACATATTTAATAACACATTCAAACTCAGATGAAGGGACCCATAAAACTATGTTTTACTGCATTAAATCACTTCATAGAGTGGATTATGTATATTAAAATAGATCTAAAATGATTAAATCACATTTTCTCATCAAACCCAATCACAGGTTTATTAACTTTATCAATATCACTTTATAAATAACATCTATGACCAGTTTGTTTAAATAAAATCTGATCAAAACAGTCACTTCTATATTGATTTATAAAATACCATAAAATATAAAATCAAGTTATTGTCAGACAACTTTACTATATATAAAAAAGTAGTGAAGCTCACATGGTTTTATTGGGAGAATTCTCCACAGCAGCACCTTTTGTCATGTTTCGGTAGATTATTGACCCAAATGCAGCAAAATGATGATCAGGAATTTAATGAAGAAAAAACAGAGCTGCAAAAACTTACAGGGGCTCAAAAGAGGGAGTCAAAAATGCAGGAACCAGAAGACGGGGAGTAAAGAAGAGGAACCAGCGAAGAACAAGGAGAAGTGAGTGATACTGAAAGCCTGAGAACCAATTAGTGACAAATGGATGCAGGTGAGAAGGAGAGAACAGGTGAGATGATTAGCAGCTGGGCAGGGAAGCAGAAGGAGATAAAGGAAATAACAGAAGGGAGACAGAGACGATCCTAAATGAGAAGAATAAGGATTAACTCTACAGATAAAAGATATCTGAGAATAAATGAGCCTGAGAGAAACTCAAAAAGAATAATAGAGGAGAAAACAGAACAGAAGGAAATAAACTTGAAAAGGATTCTGATAGGAAAACCAACTAATAAAAGAAATGAAGTTTAACAGAAATAACTGGAAAAAAATTCTGAAATAAGGAACAAGCAAATAAAGATGAAACAAAGGTGAAAATATGGAAGGCAGACAGAGCCAACATTCATTAAAGAGGTCAGAGGTCAGGTTTCTACTGCTCCGCCCAGAGGTCAGGTTTCTACTGCTCCACCCAGAGGTCAGGTTTCAACTGCTCCACCCAGAGGTCAGGTTTCAACTGCTCCACCCAGAGGTCAGGTTTCTACTGCTCCGCCCAGAGGTCAGGTTTCTACAGCTCCGCCCAGAGGTCAGGTTTCTACAGCTCCACCCAGAGGTCAGGTTTCTACTGCTCCACCCAGAGGTCAGGTTTCAACTGCTCCACCCAGAGGTCAGGTTTCTACTGCTCCACCCAGAGGTCAGGTTTCTACTGCTCCACCCAGAGGTCAGGTTTCTACAGCTCCACCCAGAGGTCAGGTTTCTACAGCTCCACCCAGAGGTCAGGTTTCTACAGCTCCACCCAGAGGTCAGGTTTCTACTGCTCCGCCCAGAGGTCAGGTTTCTACTGCTCCGCCCAGAGGTCAGGTTTCTACAGCTCCACCCAGAGGTCAGGTTTCTACAGCTCCACCCAGAGGTCGGGTTTCTACAGCTCCACCCAGAGGTCAGGTTTCTAAAGCTCCACCCAGAGGTCAGGTTTCTACTGCTCCACCCAGAGGTCAGGTTTCTACAGCTCCACCCAGAGGTCAGGTTTCTACTGCTCCACCCAGAGGTCAGGTTTCTACAGCTCCACCCAGAGGTCAGGTTTCAACTGCTCCACCCAGAGGTCAGGTTTCTACAGCTCCACCCAGAGGTCAGGTTTCTACTGCTCCACCCAGAGGTCAGGTTTCTACAGCTCCACCCAGAGGTCAGGTTTCTACTGCTCCACCCAGAGGTCAGGTTTCTACAGCTCCACCCAGAGGTCAGGTTTCTACAGCTCCACCCAGAGGTCAGGTTTCTACTGCTCCACCCAGAGGTCAGGTTTCTACAGCTCCACCCAGAGGTCAGGTTTGGACTGCTCCACCCAGAGGTCAGGTTTCTACTGGAAGGATGCTGGAGTTTACTGGGGTTTACTGGAGTTTACTGGGGTTTACTGGGGTTTACTGGGGTTTACTGGAGTTTGCTGGAGTTTACTGGGGTTTACTGGAGTTTGCTGGAGTTTACTGGAGTTTACTGGGGTTTACTGGAGTTTACTGGGGTTTACTGGGGTTTACTGGGGTTTACTGGAGTTTACTGGAGTTTGCTGGAGTTTACTGGGGTTTACTGGAGTTTGCTGGAGTTTACTGGGGTTTACTGGGGTTTACTGGAGTTTGCTGGAGTTTACTGGAGTTTGCTGGAGTTTACTGGGGTTTACCGGAGTTTGCTGGGGTTTACTGGGGTTTACTGGAGTTTGCTGGAGTTTACTGGGGTTCACTGGGGTTTACTGGAGTTTGCTGGGGTTTACTGGAGTTTACAGGGGTTTACTGGAGTTTACTGGGGTTTACTGGAGTTTACTGGAGTTAATGGAGTTTACTGGGGTTAATGGAGTTTACTGGGGTTAATGGGGTTTACTGGGGTTAATGGAGTTTACTGGGGTTAATGGAGTTTACTGGGGTTAATGGGGTTTACTGGAGTTTACTGGGGTTTACTGGAGTTTGCTGGAGTTTACTGGAGTTTGCTGGAGTTTTACTGGGGTTTACTGGAGTTTGCTGGAGTTAATGGAGTTTACTGGGGTTAATGGAGTTTACTGGGGTTAATGGAGTTTACTGGGGTTAATGAGGTTTACTGGGGTTAATGGAGTTTACTGGGGTTAATGGAGTTTACTGGGGTTTACTGGGGTTTACTGGAGTTTGCTGGAGTTTACTGGAGTTTGCTGGAGTTTGCTGGAGTTTGCTGGAGTTTGCTGGAGTTTGCTGGAGTTTGCTGGGGTTTGCTGGAGTTGGCTGGGGTTTACTGGGGTTTGCTGGAGTTGGCTGGGGTTTACTGGAGTTTGCTGGGGTTTACTGGGGTTTGCTGGAGTTTGCTGGAGTTTACTGGGGTTTACTGGAGTTTACTGGGGTTTACTGGAGTTTGCTGGGGTTTACTGGAGTTTGCTGGGGTTTACTGGGGTTTACTGGAGTTTGCTGGGGTTTACTGGAGTTTGCTGGAGTTTACTGGAGTTTGCTGGGGTTTACTGGAGTTTGCTGGGGTTTACTGGGGTTTACTGGAGTTTACTGGGGTTTACTGGAGTTTGCTGGAGTTTACTGGGGTTTACTGGAGTTTACTGGAGTTTACTGGAGTTTACTGGAGTTTGCTGGAGTTTACTGGAGTTTGATGGGGTTTACTGGAGTTTGCTGGGGTTTACTGGAGTTTGCTGGAGTTTACTGGGGTTTACTGGAGTTTGCTGGGGTTTACTGGAGTTTGCTGGAGTTTACTGGAGTTTGCTGGGGTTTACTGGGGTTTACTGGAGTTTGCTGGGGTTTACTGGAGTTTGCTGGAGTTTACTGGAGTTTGCTGGGGTTTACTGGAGTTTGCTGGGGTTTACTGGAGTTTGCTGGGGTTTACTGGGGTTTACTGGAGTTTGCTGGGGTTTACTGGAGTTTGCTGGAGTTTACTGGAGTTTGCTGGGGTTTACTGGAGTTTGCTGGGGTTTACTGGGGTTTACTGGAGTTTACTGGGGTTTACTGGAGTTTGCTGGAGTTTACTGGGGTTTACTGGAGTTTACTGGAGTTTACTGGAGTTTGCTGGAGTTTACTGGAGTTTGATGGGGTTTGCTGGAGTTTACTGGGGTTTACTGGGAGACTCATCCTTCGGTCTTTGAGAAAGGAGGAAATATCATAAATCACTTCTTTCCTTAAACATTCAGTTTTATTCTGCTACACTTGAGTCCCTTGGCTGCTCAATAAAAAGTTAGAGGAGAGAAACATTAAAATACTTTAGCATGAGGGAAATCTGAGGAACAACATAAACATTAGAAGAATAGAATAGAATCGTCTTTTATTGTCCCAAAGAGCGGAAATTAATCTGTAACTGCAGCAAAGTGACAGGTAATAGAAACATTTAGATTCAAACCAGAAAAATATTCAAAAAAACAGAATTATATATGATATATAATATATGTACAGTAAGGACAAAAATGACAAAACTAAAGTATTGTGAAGTAATTCAAAAATAAAAATGGTGTCGTCAGATTTAAGGAATGTGCAACTAAACAGGATAATTCAAAGATATTTACAGAATGTGCATGAGTATTTGTGTCTACAAGAAGTGAAAAATAAAACTGTGCAGTTACATAAATAAGCTAGTGTATGATTTGACTTGAATGTATCATGGAGTTAAAACAGGCAGAAGATCTGCAGGGAAGCAAAGATGCTGGAGAAATACGTGTCTGAGGGTTTATCTGTGCTGGACACATTCTGCTAGTGAAGATACTTCACCTCTCACTCTCAGCTGTTTCCAGCCATTTCTTGCTTTTCTTGGAGTAACCTTGTTCCCTCTCCAAATAACTGAAGCTATCCTGAGATCTGACGTCTGCACTGATGAGAATCTGTCGTCCGTGTTGCTTTTAAACAGGAGCAATGAGACCAGGTCCTTATTAAACCTAATGAACCAGGGAATCAGAACCGACCCAGTTCTTACTGGACCTTCCTCCGTCACCTTAAACACCTTCTCAGAAAACAAGCCTAACATCAGCCGACCACCAGAGTTCTGTGGTTCTATAACAGAGATTTTTACAATAATCATTCCTACACTTTGAAGTGATGATCTTCTGTTGTTGTTCTGTGCAGAATGAAAAGCATCAGATCAGATCATGAGGAGATGATCTCCGACAGTTTTCAAGTCCATCCAGGACCTCCTGCTGTCTACCAGCTGAGAACAAAGGAAGAGAAGATCGGGACTCTGACCAGAGTCACTGTTGGTCAGAAAGACGTTAAGAAACCAAATAAAACCATTTTACTTGTTGGAGAAACAGGAACAGGAAAATCTACTCTGATCAACGTTCTGCTCAACTACAGCCTGGGAGTGAAGTTTGAAGATGAAGTTTGGTTTCAGATCACAGATGAGGAGAAGAGAAGAAGTCAGGCAGAAAGCCAGACATCAGATGTGATCGTCTATCAGCTCTTTAAAGGTCAAACTCTGCCGTTCTCTCTGACCATCATCGATACTCCAGGATTTGGAAACAGCAGAGGGCTGTTATTGGACGTTACTGTCAGAAGAAGATTGGTGGACCTGTTTCAGTCCAATGATGGAGTCCATGAGCTTCATGCAGTGGGTCTGGTGATGAAGGCGACTGATAACCGACCGAGTGACCATCTGATGTACATCTTTGATTCAGTCATGTCTCTGTTTGGGAAAAACATGGAGAAGAACATCGTAGCTCTGATCACCCACTCAGATCTGACAGCAGCTGAAAACGTTCTTCAGACCCTGGAAGCTGCAAACACCAAATGTGCCAAAGATGAGAAGAACCGGCCGGTTCACTTCCTGCTGGATAGTAAACAAACCTCAGAGAGAGAACCAGCAGAGAGAGCAGCAGCCCTGAGGTACTCCTGGGACTTCTCCTTCAGACAGATGGACCATCTGAGCCGGTACCTCACCAGATCCAAACCTCAGACACTGGTAGCCACTCTGGAGGTTCTGAATAATCGGATCCAGCTGGCGGCCTGCATCCAGAACCTGGAGCGGAGAATCCAGCTGATGAAAGTGAAACAGGCAGAAATCAGACAGACTAAAGAAGCTCTGAAGAACCATGAAGAAGAGATGAGGAAGAACGAAAAGTTCACTGTAGAAGTTGATGAGGTCTACAAACAGCACCTTTATGTTAATGGTGGGATGTGGGGGATGGTGTTTTACAATGGAGCCATGTCTTGTTTTATCTGTGAGAGAACCTGTCACTACCCCTGTACCATGGCCTGGTCTGCTGACAGCTGTCTGGTCATGAGAGATGGCCGCTGCTCTGTTTGTGGTTGTCACGCTTCAGCTCATGTGAAACAAGAGAGGAGATATGAGTCCAGAACAAGGAGGGTGCAGAAAACCCTGGAAGATGTGAAGAGAAGATATGAAACCAGCAAAGCGGAATAGATGAAGCAGAAAAGTCTCCTGGAAAATCTGGAAAACGAAATCAGGAACCTGGAAAGAGAGAAGCTCCAGCTGACTGATGAGGCCTATCGCCATGTGGTCAGACTGGAGCAGATCGCCCTCAAAGATGTCTCACTGTCCACTTTCATCTACCTGGACTTCCTGATCGACCAGCTAGAGGAGAAGAAAGACTCGTGGAAGGTCCAGAAACTGGAGGAGATGAGAAGAAGAGTGGATGGAGATCAGAGACAATCATGGCTGCGATACATGGCTTCTGCATTCCTAGTTAGTCACAAGAAACTGTGAGCATTTTGGGTTTAATAAAAACATGAAGAAACAGGATCTGTCAACAGAAATATGACAGATTCCTGCATCCATAAGTTTATTAACATTTGGTCTGAGATGTTCTATTAGTTGTCAGGTTCCACTTCTTTAGTTTTCTATGTGATTCTGAGGCGCCACCTACTGGTGAAAGAGAATAGGGAGTAAAAGCAGGGCAAATAGGAAGTTACTGGTGTAGTTTGAGATATTTGAGACTAAATAGTTCCTGAAGTACCTCTAGTTACTGTATAAACATAAGATCAGATAAAATGTACTTTAATGATCTCAAATTCATGAAATTATTTAACCATAATAGTTCTAGCAGGAAATGTTAGATAATAATCAGTGCAGTTTGTTAACTAGCTGGGTCAGAAACATGCTATTTTAGGGATATTTTATTGTTTGTTTGTTGTTTATTAGAAAAACTCCAGTTTAACCATGAATACCATGTTAATGGATCTAATCGATTCTAAATATTTACTTGCTAACTCAAATTAACCCAACTAATACTGGTTGGTCTGTGAATCTGGTTCAAGTTTATTGGTGGATTAATGGGTGGAAGAAACTTTAACTGGAAAGTTCACATTGTTTTATATTGTTATATCTTTGTATTGTATCTTAGAACCAAACATAAAACCCATATAAAGAGAAATAAAATATGACCTGAATGGAATCATTATTGTACTGTTCATTTTTCTTCAATACAGAAGACAGAACCATTCTGAGCTTCAGCTTTGTTTCCGGTCCAACACTGAGTGGCGAGCATCAACCCGTCCTCCAGCTTCCTGTTGTTTTAGTTCATCGTTTAAAAAAGGTTCCCTGAGCACCTCAGCACTCTGTAAACACGTCTCTGTTCTCTGAAACCACGTACAGAAATAATTGAACTCTTTGTTATGGATGGTTAATTAGTGACAGAGTTAAATAACAGAGAACTCAAGCATAATAATCCCTGCCTCTGTACCATGTAGAGAAGATGCTTGTCTACATGGTACAGGGTGTCAGGTATCCTAACTGACTTGATTTAATCAAGACTGGATTCAGCATTAAAGCAGCAGGGCACATTGTTGTAATAGTAGTAACCTGTGTTTGAATGACCTTCAACCATTTAGATTGGATGTGTGTGTGTGTGTGTGTGTGTGTGTGTGTGTGTGTGTGTGTGTGTGTGTGTGCAGAAATTCCTGCGTTTGTGTTCATAGGGTGAATGTGAGAAACTTTGCAACCCCACAAAGTTAGAGTAGCATTAACTCTGGAAGTCTGCAGCCGCAGGCAGCACTGCTCAGAGGTCGGTCATCAGTGGGGCACAGAAGGCCTACAGGGGCACAGAGACCCCCCCCCCCCCCCCCCCATCCAGCCATACTGCCATCTCCTGCCTGGAACCCAGCCCCCAAAGACCTTTGACCCCCACCATCCTGTGATTATTGATTACAGATTACAGACTCCCCTTTAATCATCAGAGCTGCTGTATTTTAGCTCCAGTTGATCAGAAAATGAATATTTATGGTTTCAGAAGAACATGCAGTGAAGCTGAGATGCTGTAGAAAACTCAAGATTTGGGGTTCAAAGGCTGAACTTGTGAACCTGACAAAGTCTTTGAATTGATTAAAAACCCCAGAAATTCTCACTTCTCCAATTTAACATCCTGAAGCAAAAACTCTAAGGTTTTATTTGATTCAGTAAATCAAATCACAGCTCCTCCTATATCCGTCTCTTCATTGTCTGATTGGAACCTTCTATAATAAACCAAAGAACATACAGGCCAGGAGCATGAAGCTGCAGCTGTTCTCGATACCTACTCTGCTTGCTTTATCTATTTTTCCTTTCTTCCATTTTTTTTCCCACAATATTTTTATTTATTTCCAGACATAATAAAACGTACATATAGCAAACACAACCAAAACATAACCACAAAGAACCACAACAGAGTAAAACAAAAATTGTGAATAAGGAGGGAGGTAAGTACAAATCCAACTGCACATTGTTCATGATCACCAGTAAGCAAGCGTTTAGGTATTGGTCATTCAACACCAGTTTGTAATTGTTTCCCAAGGGAACTGCAGAGGGCCAGTTATTGGTCTTCCCCAGCTGGGTCCACCCACTGAGACAAGTCTTTGTTTGCAAGATAGTTTCTAAAGGGGCCGCAGATGCTATCAAAAACTGATTGCTTACCCCTGAGTACGTACGTAATCTTTTCTAAGGGCAGAGTCACTGTTCATTCTGATAGCCATTTACCTATCCTTGGTCTATGTACCTCTTTCCAAGCAGTTGCAATTACTCTTTTTGCCAACAACAGTCCTATATCTAGAAATATTCTGTGCATCTTTCTTATGTCGCAGTTAGCTGGATAAATACCCAATAGAAAAAGTTTTGGTTCCAACTGTAAATTTATCTCTAAAATTTCCTCAATACACTGTTTCACTTCCTCCCAGTATTCCTTTATTTGAGAACACTGCCAGAGGCAATGGAAGATCGTCCCCTTTTCCTTATCACGTTTTATACAAACATCTGGTATGTCCCTGTTGAACTTATTAAGTTTAACACGAGTTATATAAGAACGCATCAACCAGTTATACTGCAGATATCTGAAACGCGTATTCACTGTTTGTACTCGTGCTTTAGTACACACTTTCTCCCACTCCTCGATAGAGATATTCTCCTGTAAATCCTCTCTCCAGGCCTCAAGCTTTTTTGCTGATGTTTCTGGAGATTCAACAACCAGTTCCTCATAGATTTTGGAAATCAAGCCTCTCCCCTGGCAGTCTTTCACCATCATTTCCTCAAGTATTGATAGGTTAGGCATGGACAAGGACTGTTTCTGTTGAGTTCTAATAAAATCTCTTAATTGTAAATATCTAAAGAACTGGCTACGAGCTATGTTGTGTTTGGCAACAATTTCATCAAAAGACATCAGATGTTTATTATCAGGACAATAGAGATCTGCTATTTTCCTTAACCCCTGTTCAGCCCAGGATTCAAAGCCCCCCTCACCTCCTGCTGGGGGAAAGAGATTGTTTCCTCATATTGGACTAAATAGTGAGAGAGAGTCAGCTATTTTGAAATATTTCTTAACCTGCTGCCACACAATAATCATGTTTTTAGTCATAGGATTCTTGGTTTGCTTTTTTAATTTCTTAAAGTTAGCAGAGTACAAATAGGCAGGCAAAGGTATTTTCAATGCATAACCTTCCATTTCCCTCCACAGTGGCATATTCTCCTCCACATAGTAGAACATCAGTGTTCTCAGTTGCGCTGCCCAGTAGTACCATTGTGGGTTTGGACAAGTAAGCCCTCCTCTATCGTACGGCAAATACAACAATGATAGGCGCAGCCTGGGGCGTCTCTTGTTCCAAAGAAACTTGATGAAAAGTGTCTTCAGTTGAGAAAATAAGTTGTTTGGTGGTGGCAGAGGTAAATTTTAAAACAAATATAGTAGTTTAGGAAGTACGTTCATTTTGAGCGTGTTTATTCTCCCCATTAATGACATTGGTAAAGCAACCCGTCTATCTAAATCATTTGAGATATCCTGCACCACAGGTCTATAATTAGTTTCTATGATATTGTTAAGCAATGGAACAATTTGAATGCCTAAGTAGATGAGACAGTTGACCACCTTAAATTGTGTAATTACGTTGGATGGGTTTTCCCTGTCTGCTTGATTTAATAGCATAATAGATGTTTTAGATTTATTAATCTTATAACCTGAAATTTTACCAAATACCCCAATCAGATCTAACAGGGCTGGAATGGATTTATTGGTATTTTTGAGAAAAACAATTATGTCATCTGCATATAAGGCTAAACGGTGTTCAGATTGTCCTATGGTTATCTCAGAAATGTTATCGTGTGACCTCACAGCAATTGCTAAAGGTTCGATTGCCAAAATAAATAGTAAAGGGGACAGAGGGTCCCCTTGTCTACACCCTCTATTTATTTTTATAGCTTTTGAAATATTGCTATTGGTCAAAATTTGTGCGTACGGCTCTTTATAAAGTAATTTTATCCAATTACGAAAATTTTCTCCCAAACCAAAGCGTGCCAGAATCTCAAACAGATAGGACCATTCCACTCGCTTTTTCTGCGTCGAGTGACAGTAAAGCAGTGTCTGGCGCCCCCTTTTGGTGATGAAGAATATTCAAAATCCTTCTGACATTATGGAAGCCTTGTCTGCCACGAATAAAGCCATTCTGATCCCCCCCTATTATTTTCGGTATTATTTCTTGAATTCTTTTTGCCAAAATCTTACAAAGTATTTTCAAATCTGCGTTTAGCAGACGAATGGGTCTCCAATTTTCCCATATATTATTTGGTTTACCTGCCTTCGGGAGCAGAGTAATCAATGCTCCTCTTAGAGACCATGGCAAGGTGCCTTTTTGGAAAGACTCTGTAAACATTTCTAAAATTGCAAACAGCAATTTACTTTTAGATTTTTTATAAATTTCAATGGGAAGACCATCAGGTCTGGGGGATTTTCCTGCTTTAATACTATCAATTGCAGCAGACAATTCCTCTACTGTTATATGTTTCTCCAAATTTATCTTTAGGTTTTCTGGTAGCTTAGGTATATTTATACCATCTAAAAAGACTTTAAGTTCTGAATAATCATTGATTACTTCTGAACTATAAAGGACTTCATAAAAATTCCTGAAAGAGTCATTTATTTCTGTTGGATCAAAAATGTTTTCTCCTTGATCATTCTGCAGTGAAGTGATAGTCCTTTCACATTGCAGCTGCTTGAGACGCCATGCAAGTACTTTCCCAGGTTTTTGCCCCTGAACATAGAAGGACTGCTGAAGTCTCAACAGACTAGCCAACAGTTTTGATGCGGATAATTCGTTGTATTGAGCTCTAAGCAGCAATAACTTTTGATGAGATTCTGCTGATCTTGATCTGTAATATTAATTTTCTGTTTCCTTTATCTTTGTCTCAAAATTTTTTCGCCTTTTGAAAAGTAAGTTTTGCTTTGGAACTTGTGATGCTGATTATTTGGCCTCTAATAAAAGCTTTAAAGGCCTCCCACCTTGTGCATGCAGAAGTTTCCGTTGTATTAGTTTCAAAATAGGCATACTCTTGAGCATTTGGTTTCCTCGTCAGCTGTTACCTTAAGTTTTATAAACCGCGGCACTCCTGATCCTTCATAATTCAGTCTGGTCCCTCTTCAGACTTGATCCGTTTGATGAAGTCCTCCGCCTCGACGTGGTTGTTGAAGATGTGGGACTTTTCCTTGTAGGTCACTATCAATCGGGCAGGCGGGATGATGCCATATCGAAGACCCATTAAACGGAGTTGCCGTCTCGCCGCGTCAAATTCTTTTAGCTTCTTGTGAACATCTGCCGCGACGTCTTGGTAAAACCTCTTTGTTTGGTTCTTGTATCTCACTTCTCTTTTTGCCTTGGCTGCTCTCGACACTAATTCTTTCTCTCTGAAGTTTAAAAACTTCATTATCAGCGTTCGAGGGGTGGGGTTGTTGTGTGTTCTTGGCCCGACTCTGTGCGCCCTCTCCACCGCTAGCCCCGTGCGCCCAGGCGGCAGCTCAAGTGCGTCGGGGAGCCAGCTCTCCAAAAAGGCACACGCGTCCTTCACCCTCCGCTCCCTCCGGTAGATTGACAAGCCTCAAATTAGAGCGCCTCGATCTCGACTCCAAGTCCAATAACTTTACTTCCAAGTCCTTATTTTTATTTTCTAGGACTCGTATCTTTGTTTGCAGCGAGTTGATGTCGTCTTCCGCTGTTGATATCCTTGTTTCGGCCTCTGTGACGCGTTCTGCGCAGTCAGTGATGTCTTTCCTGACACTTTCAATAGCTGTCAATACGCCGTCAAACCTGGTAGAAAACTCTGTCTTCATGTCACTAACAGCGGTCAGAATGGCAGCCGACATAAGACCGGGCTCTCCAGTCCCCGTGTCTTTGCTTTTATCCGGTGATTTGTCTTCCGGAGTTGAACTAGCGTCGTTGTCCATGACTTCCATGCTAGCAGACGATGTCTTGCTAGCACTTGGCCTCGTGAAGTCCGACAATTTGCCTTGCAAAGTTTTATTTCGCCCTTGACTCACTTTTTTTGTGACAACGGCATTACCATAGACTTGTCTAACGAAATGGAGGTATTTCACCGACTTAAAACACTGTAAATGAAGGATTTAGTCCACAGGGTAACGGAGCAGGTTAACACACGTCCACTCAGATTGACACCATACCAGAAGTCCCTTTCTTCCATTTAAATGTTTGTTTTTCTATCATCTCTATTTTCCAATATTCATTTAATGTTTCTCATTAGGTAAATGTATCTCCCAGCTGAGAGTCGACAGTGAGAGCGAACTACGAGGACGATGTCGGCCTCCTCTGCAAAGAATTGCCCAAACATTTCAGAACGGGTGCAGAAGCTAATAGTAACAGTAAATATGGAGATCAGTTGATTCTGATGGAGTGATAAAACAATACTCGCTGACACATCGAAAATGACCTCCGGAGTGAGAACAAATTGATCCTCCTTGTTTGGTGATTTTTTTGTCGCTCAGCGCTTTGTGACTTCTGTATCTGTGAAAAGCGCTTTGGAAATAAACTTTACTTCCTTACAAATATCAGTCCTCCCCGGAGCTACCTGGGAGAAAGCTAAAGGGAGAGTCTGGTTTTCACTGAGTGGCCAATAACAAGATCTGCTTCAACGTCAATCTGAAAGAAAAAAAAAAAAAAGACTCTTGGATTTCAGCCAGAAGAAAAAAGTCCATCAAACCTCCCATACAGCCGAGTGTGAGGCTGCAGGATAGGCTTGGCCCACTAATGCTGAACCTCTTTGTGATGACCAAGACAAACCGGAATCAACTCTGTCAAACAAACCAGAGCTTGAGGTGGAAGGAGTACTAAAATATTCTACTCAGGTAAAAGTACTATTACTGTGATGAAACTTTACAAATGTACTCAGAGTAAAAGTTACTTAGTTACTTGTTATTGACAGTGTTAAGTCTCTCCTGAGTGGTGCAAGACAATGGGACATAAATCTCAAAGTAGTTGCCTTTTCATTAAATAACTTTTTTTTTCAAGTGCACTTGCAAATTAACAACTAATATATAAATCAAAATGGGGAACACTAACAGTCACGAGTGCTAACTTTCCCCAGATGACCCAAAGAAGACCAAACTGTCAGCTATGGTACCATCACAATGTAAAACTAGGTAATTTTTTAATGACACTGTTTTATACCTGTCAGATATTAGAACATGTTAAATAAAGTGAAAACTTGTCAAATAAACATAGTAGCTGCTAAAATCCTAGTTTTCTTTGTTATTTCAAAGTTGCCTAATGTACTTCTAGATGACAGTTCCTTTATTTGTTTCCATCCTTACAGTGTTACTCTCTGAACCTTCGGTTCATTTTGAGCAGCAGTTGATTTTTAGCAGAGTTCATCCTTGTTCGCTTTGCAGGAAAGTATTTTCTCTACTGGAAAATTAACTTCTAACATCCTAATAAGTCTATAGGATGATATTTGTTAATTTAATTTATTTGCCAACTCCCCACATAATAATGCTGTTTCCTTTCTTGAACTGAAGCAGAAGTGGTCACTTAAATACGGCCAGGAGTTAACATAGTTTTCTTTGAGTTTAACTTAATTTATTGAGTTATTTTTGTTCACACTGATCCATACAGTAGGTGCCTCCATCATTATCCTTATTAACATCAGGTCTCATATCCATCATGCACTGCTGTATTTCTGGGGAGCAATATTTCTGATCATATTAATTAGATTTTTTTTCTCTTTAGCAGATATAACTGAAAATGTAGCAAAGTACAATACTTTTAAAAAAACATACTTAAGTAAAAGTAAAATTACAGACTTTAAAACTACTTTAAATAATACAATTTCACAAAAAATCTACTCAGTTACATTAATGCAAGTAAATGTAATTGGTTACTTTCCACCTCTGGTTGAGAGCCAGTTGGAAGAGCTGCAGGGGGGCGTAAACAGTGATTGTGGTTGATTCTGGTGTTAAAGATGCTAGAAACCATTACTGTAAAACCATAAAGTGCTCTGTTTTCCCAGTAATATGGTTTGTGATGTGACAGAGAAAATGGTGATCATTGTGGAAGAAAACCTCGACAAGGTTGGTTCGTATTCTGAGACTAAAATTACAGGTCCTTCTCAAAAAATTAGCATACTGTGATAAAGTTCATTCTTTTCCATAATGTAATGATAAAAATTTAACTTTCATATATTTTAGATTCATTGCACACCAATGAAAACTGATGATTTTGGCATACAGCTCATGAAAACCCAAAATTCCTATCTCAAAAAATGAGCATGTCATGAAAAGGTTCTCTAAACGAGCTATTAACCTAATCATCTGAATCAACTAATTAACTCTAAACACCTGCAAAAGATTCCTGAGGCTTTTAAAAACTCCCAGCCTGGTTCATTACTCAAAACCTCAATCATGGGTAAGACTGCCGACCTGACTGCTGCCCAGAAGGCCATCATTGACACCCTCAAGCAAGAGGGTAAGACACAGAAAGACATTTCTGAACGAATAGGCTGTTCCCAGAGTGCTGTATCAAGACACCTCAGTGGGAAGTCTGTGGGAAGGAAAAAGTGTGGCAGAAAACGCTGCACAACGAGAAGAGGTGACCGGACCCTGAGGAAGATTGTGGAGAAGGACCGATTCCAGACCTTGGGGGACCTGCGGAAGCAGTGGACTGAGTCTGGAGTAGAAACATCCAGAGCCACCGTGCACAGGCGTGTGCAGGAGATGGGCTACAGGTGCCGCATTCCCCAGGTCAAGCCACTTTTGAACCAGAAACAGCGGCAGAAGCGCCTGACCTGGGCTACAGAGAAGCAGCACTGGACTGTTGCTCAGTGGTCCAAAGTACTTTTTTCGGATGAAAGCAAATTTTGCATGTCATTGGGAAATCAAGGTGCCAGAGTCTGGAGGAAGACTGGGGAGAAGGAAATGCCAAAATGCCTGAAGTCCAGTGTCAAGTACCCACAGTCAGTGATGGTCTGGGGCGCCATGTCAGCTGCTGGTGTTGGTCCACAGTGTTTTATCAAGGGCAGGGTCAATGCAGCTAGCTATCAGGAGATGTTGGAGCACTTCATGCTTCCATCTGCTGAAAAGCTTTATGGAGATGAAGACGACCTGGCACCTGCTCACAGTGCCAAAACCACTGGTAAATGGTTTACTGACCATGGTATTACTGGGCTCCATTGGCCTGCCAACTCTCCTGACCTGAACCCCATAGAGAATCTGTGGGATATTGTGAAGAGGAAGTTGAGAGACGCAAGACCCAACACTCTGGATGAGCTTCAGGCCGCTATCGAAGCATCCTGGGCCTCCATAACACCTCAGCAGTGCCACAGGCTGATTGCCTCCATGCCACGCCGCATTGAAGCAGTCATTTCTGCAAAAGGATTCCCCACCAAGTATTGAGTGCATAACTGAACATAATTATTTGAAGGTTGACTTTGTTTGTATTAAAAACACTTTTCTTTTATTGGTCGGATGAAATATGCTAATTTTTGAGATAGGAATTTTGGGTTTTCATGAGCTGTATGCCAAAATCATCAGTTTTAAAACAATAAAAGACCTGAAATATTTCAGTTGGTGTGCAATGAATCTAAAATATATGAAAGTTTAATTTTTATCATTACATTATGGAAAAGAATGAACTTTATCACAATATGCTACTTTTCTGAGAAGGACCTGTACTTACCCTTGAGAGCACTGAAAGGAATGTAATTGCAGCCTCAGTTTGATTGTCTCAATGATTTGCAAGGTTGGCTGACACTGAATTTCTTACACCTCAAAGTAAGCAAGACAGTGTGTGCCGTTTGGTGACCCCACTACCGATACATCTTCAATTTAGAGCCTTGGTCGTTTGGTTCTATCCATCATCCATCCATCATCCATCCATCCATCTATCTATCCATCCATCCATCCATCCATCCATCCATCCATCTATTCAAATTCAATTCAAATTCAAAAATACTTTATTGATCCCAGAGGGAAATTAAGTGTTGTAGCTCATATAATTAATTCTTTAAGGAGTTGTTGTAGATGATGATGGCTGTGGGCAGGAAGGATTTCCTGTAGCGGTCTGTATTGCAGCGAAACTGAAGAAGCCTCCGACTGAAGACGCTCTGTTGTTGTATGACTGTCTCATGAAGAGGATGCTCAGGGTTGTCCATAATTTTTTTGATTTTATGAAGAATCCTTCTTTGCATCATCATCTCCAGATTTTCCACAGTCGTCCCAAGAACAGAACCAGAACCTTCTTTATCAGGTTGTTGAGCCTTTTTAAGTCCCTAGCTCTGATGCTGCTACCCCAACAGATGACTGCTGAAGAGATTACACTCTCCACAACAGACTTGTAGAAGATCTGCAGGATCTTGCTGCAAACCTTGAAGGACCTAAGCTTCCTCCAGAAGTCCAGTCTGCTCTGTCCCTTCTTGTAGACGGCTTGACTGTTGCGCCTCCAGTCCAGTCTATTGTCCAGGTGAACTCTGAGGTATTTATATTCCTCAACCACGTCCACTTCTTCTCCCATGATGGAAACAGTGTTTGACTTATCCCTGTTTCTTCTGAAATCTACAATCATCTCCTTTGTTTTGTTCACATTCAAGGTGAGACGATTGTTTCCACACCATGTCACAAAGCGGTCCACCAGCTCTCTGTATTCAGCTTCTTGTCCATCTCTGATACACCCGACAATCGCAGAGTCATCAGAGTATTTCTGCAGATGACAGGTCTCTGATTTGTACTGGAAGTCTGAGGTGTACAGAGTGAAAAGGAATGGTGAGAGTACGGTCCCTTGTGGTGCTCCTGTGCTGCTGACCACCTGGTTTGACCACCAATTCTTCAGTCTCACAAATTGTGGTCTGTTGGTCAGGTAGTCATTGATCCAGGCGATTGTTGATGGCTCCACCTGTGTCTTCAGGAGTAGAGAGCGAGGCATGATTAAAATCACCAGATATTGCCACAAATGCATTGGGGTGCTGTGTCTGTAGCTTAGCAACAGTGGAACTGATGACATCCCATGCATTGTCGGCAACGGCTGAAGGTGGAATGTAAACAACTGCCAAAATTACACTGGTGAACTCTGTTGGTAAATAATATGGCAGAAAACTCACTGCCAAGAGTTCAATATCTGGGCTGCAGAGACGACACTTCACAGTAACATGTCCTGGATGACACCATCTGTTGTTTACAAGCACTGCTACTCCACCACCTTTCCTTTTTCTGCTCGTCTTCAGTTCTCTGTCTGCTCGTATAGTCAGGAAGCCTGGCAGACAGACGTTGGAGTCGGGGATATGATCCAGCAGCCACGCCTCAGTAAAACACATAACACTGCATTCACGGCACTCTGGCTGAGTCCTTGTAAGGGCTTGGAGTTCATCCATCTTGTTAGCCAGTGATCTTACGTTGCCCATTATGATCGATGGAAGAGATGGCTTGAACTTCCTCTTTCTCTGTCTCCTTTTCGCTCCTGCTCTGCATCCACGTCTCCTCCTTATCAACTCATCAGGGATTTGTGGTTTCAGTTGAGGTATTATTTCAGCTTTTGCGATGTTAATCAGCTGCTCCCGGCTATAAACCACATTGTTGCCATGGTTACGCATCATAACAAATTGTCAAAAAGGGAAAAATTTACAGCAAAAATTCTTCCAGCTTCACAGCACCAAAAACTAGAAAGTATACAGGTAGAAAAAAATGCTATCTTCTTTAAGAAAAAAGAGGAACCAATGTACAAAAAAACAAAACTTAATATGTAGCAAACAGAGCCTCTCCAACATGCAGCCACCCAGAGCAGCGCAGTTCTATCCATCCATCCATTCATTCATCTATCATCCATCTATCTATCTATCTATCTATCTATCTATCTATCTATCTATCTATCTATCTATCTATCTATCTATCTATCTATCTATCTATCCATCCATCCATCCATCCATCCATCCATCCATCCATCCATCTATCCATCATCCATCCATCCATCCATCCATCCATCTATCCCTCATCCATCCATCCATCCATCCATCCATCCATCCATCCATCTATCCATCATCCATCCATCCATCCATCTATCCATCATCCATCCATCCATCCATCTATCCATCATCCATCCATCCATCATCCATCCATCCATCCATCCATCCATCCATCATCCATCCATCCATCTATCCATCAATCCATCCATCTATCCATCATCCATCCATCCATCATCCATCCATCCATCTATCCATCATCCATCCATCCATCCATCCATCCATCCATCCATCATCCATCCATCCATCCATCTATCCATCATCCATCCATCCATCCATCCATCCATCCATCTATCCATCATCCATCCATCCATCCATCTATCCATCATCCATCCATCCATCCATCTATCCATCAATCCATCCATCCATCCATCCATCCATCATCCATCCATCCATCCATCCATCCATCCATCTATCCATCATCCATCCATCCATCCATCTATCCATCATCCATCCATCCATCATCCATCCATCCATCTATCCATCCATCCATCCATCCATCCATCCATCCATCCATCCATCCATCATCCATCATCCATCCATCCATCCATCCATCATCCATCCATCCATCCATCCATCCATCCATCCATCCATCCATCATCCATCCATCCATCCATCTATCCATCATCCATCCATCCATCATCCATCCATCCATCTATCCATCATCCATCCATCCATCATCCATCCATCCATCCATCCATCTATCCATCATCCATCCATCCATCCATCTATCCATCATCCATCCATCCATCCATCTATCCATCATCCATCCATCCATCCATCCATCCATCCATCTATCCATCATCCATCCATCCATCCATCTATCCATCCATCCATCCATCCATCCATCTATCCATCATCCATCCATCCATCATCCATCCATCCATCTATCCATCATCCATCCATCCATCATCCATCCATCCATCTATCCATCATCCATCCATCCATCCATCCATCCATCATCCATCCATCCATCTATCCATCATCCATCCATCCATCCATCCATCCATCCATCCATCTATCCATCATCCATCATCCATCCATCCATCATCCATCCATCCATCTATCCATCATCCATCCATCCATCCATCCATCCATCCTCTGCGGGGTTGAGGGTGGCTGGTGCCTTTCTCCAGCAGTCATCAGGCGAGAGGCAGGGTTCACTCTGGACAGGTCACCAATCCATCGCAGGTCAAGGGTTACCAGGCCACCAAAAATATCTGGATTAATCATTTCATTTTTTACATTGTTTTTGGGTGAAGTTGAATAAAACTCATTTTATTTAAAGTATCAACATCTGGTAGAGACTGTTAAGGGGATTTCATTTAGCCTAAACACTGGAACTTGTCATGTAAAGGGAGTCTATAATGGACATGATTTATCATGTCTGAATCTGGTGCTTCCAGGTTCTGGTTCTGATCCAGATTCTTCACTAAATCCTTTTCCATCAACAAAACAGAAACATAATAATAAGCAGTTTCAGTTCAGATTGCTGCTAAATATTGACTCTATGTGGGACTTTATTGGTTCCTCCGTTTGCTGATAAACATGACGTCACTGCTGCAGTTTAACCGCCCAATCAGAGCACAGAGCAGCTAGTCTCCATGGTAACAGTGGACCGTTTGGGGAAGTGCAGCGTCGGAGTGAAGCTGAGAGTAAACTGGTTAAACTGGGAGTTTTGGAGGAAAAACCGGTGAGTCTGATTGGTTGATTGGATGTTTGTTTGTTTATTTGTTTGTTTGTTTGTGTCGATGCGCGCGGCTGCTGCTGCAGCTTCCTGTTTCAGAAAGTAAACATCAGAGTCTCCGGCCTCAGAGCTGATCAGACCTGGAGAGGACCTTCAGAATAAAAGCACGGAACAATTAGAACCTGGGTTGGACTGCAGAGACTCGGTTCTGGTCTCCATTTGGTTCCTTCAGGCCCTGATAAACCCACAGATCCCTCAGTCCGACGGTCAGAACCCTGGATTAAAGCTCCAAGAGGATGGAAACACGTTCTATTAAATAATAATAATAATAATAATAATAATAATAATAATAATAATAATAACAATGGCTTGCATTTATAAAGCGCTTTTACAACTCCATTATTCATTCACTCTCACATTCACACACGGGTGGAAGGAAGCTATGATTATAGCCACAGCTGCCCTGGGGCAGACTGGCAGAGCAGATGGAGATCAGGTTCTGGTCCGGTCCGGTCCTTACAGACAGAACCTCCACTTCCCGTCCATCTGCTGGAGACGAGTCTCTGACCCTGTCCTCATCACCCTGTGGTCCAACTGAACAGCATCCTGACACGGTTTATGTTTATTAATTATTCTAACATATCAACTAAACACCATTCATCTAAAACTCTGAAAGGCCTTCAGAACCCGTTCAGAACCCGTTCAGAACCCGTTCAGAACCCTGTAGAACCCTGTAGAACCGAGAGTCCGGCCCGCTGTGAAGATCAGAGGAAACTCTTCAACGTTTTAGAACTTCTCTGGAAACCTTCAGTCAGTTCCTCCTTCTGACCAGCAGGTGGAGCTGTTAGTCTGTGTGCTGCAGGCCAGCAGCTGCTGCTTCTTCACGGTGAATCTGATCAAACAGAAACTTCCAGAATAGTTCTGATCCATCTGCAGAATCACCAAGGTTCTGCTGTTCGGTGGAGGAGATCCTCCAGATGCTGGATCATCTCAGGAGTTCTTGAGATATTAAATATCAGCAGCCGCTAAAGATTTCAGATGGAAAAAAAGACAGAAATGTTAGTAGAGTCCAGACTAAACGGGTCAGGAACCAGCAGACTAACTGGGTTCTGATGACAGTAGAACTGGAGACAGAGCAGAAGGCATGATTGGAAATTTATAGAAAACTCCCCAAAATGAAACATTTCATCATCATCGATCATGTAAAGTTGCTGCGTCAGCAGAAATCTCAGACCTGGAGATGTTTGAGCTTCCAGGTATTTCTGCTGGAGGAACCATCAGGTCCATCATGTCTCCAGCCAATAAACATCAGGTGAGGACATCAGGGACAGGTAGGGTCCATCCAATGGACCAATCAGATTGCAGTTTGCCAGCATGATAAACACTCCGATGATGTGCAGCTCTGTTCTGGTCTGTTTAACCACCTGGACTCAGTAGAACCTTGGAGAACCACCATCATCATTGTCAACAGTCAGATGTTACCTTCACTCATCCATTCATCTTGATCCATTATTTCATCTGAAGGAGGAATCTTCATCCTTTCTGAGAGGCAAATATCACCTATAAATATTATTCAGAACCAGAACATCTGAAGATCATGATCAGGAACACTTTCCATCAGTGAGATGAAACTTCATCAGGAGCTGTCTTCCTGGAGGTGGGAGACTCTCTGGAGACAGACCAACAGAGGACATGTCTTCTCTGTGGACAAGCAGAACCGTCCAGGCGGTTCTGGACAAACATCAGTGACCATGCTGACCTCCAGAGGAGGAAACTGGAACGTAGAACTATATTTCCTGGAGGTTCTGTTGGTTCTTAGCTGTTCTGCCTGCAGTCCAGTTCTGTCTCTGGTTGGAGACGTTTGGAGCTTCATGGAGAGGAGAACCAGAGAATGAAGCAGGTCCAGTCATCTTCAGCTTCATTAACAGGAAACGATGGAGAATCAGAACCAGAACCTTCTAACTAGGGATGTGTATTAGTAAAAATCTGGTGATGTGATATGTATCGCGATACAGGGGAGACGATACGATATATCGCAATACTTTGAGTAAGACGATATATTGTGATTTATAGAACTGAATTTAACCCATCATTCCCATCATCCCATCATTCTAAACTCTCCAACCTGTTTCATACGTTAACAGTTTTATTACTAGAACCAAGAAGGTGAAAACAGCCACAAAACTACAAGTTATACTTTATATTTACTACAATAATGACTGTCATCAATAATGGTTCTATTCAAATCCTAAAAGTAAAAAAAATATCGCTACAATATCGGGAAATAAAATATTGCGATATATCGGCGAATCGATATTTACTTACATCCCGACTTCTAACCCATAATTCTTTTCTGTGTCTGATGGTTCTGCTGCTAGAAACTCCAGATCTGTTTGTTCTAGAACATAGAAAGCAGTTGTTCCTGTAGCAGAACCTGTTCTGTTACTCTACTATCAGAACCGAGCCTCTACAGTCAGAACCGAGCCTCTTCTATCAGATCTGATGTTCTAATGTCAGAACCGAGCCTCTTCTATCAGAACCCATCCTCAACCCTTTGTTTCATGTCAGTCATGGCAGGAACATCGAGGCACGACCGGGACATGGCCATGAATGCCAAGCAGAAGCTGTCAGTCTGTTCTGATCCGGTGGAGAAACTCCGGCTGCAGTGTCTGACCCGGGGCTCATCAGGGATTAAAGGCCTGGGCAGGTAAGCCCTGTCCACTCTACTCACCTGTCCACCTGTTTCAGATGAAATAGTTTAAAGCTACTTCATCATCTGCAGCCACATGATGAATATATCCTCTGGTGTTCTCAGGGTTTAGGGACCAGAACAACCCATGAATCCCTATAAATAGTTCAAACACCAAACATACCTGAATATTCAATAATAAACCGTCTCAGTGCAGCACAGGCTAACATCTACTGTCTTCCTTATCTTTTCTCCTGGAGGTTCAGCCAATCAGCACCAAAGAAAGTGAATGCAGCTCCTGGATTGGCTGCTTTGGTTGCCAACATTAGCATTGCTTCTGTGTTTTAGCTTTCCAAGCTGCATTTTTTCTAATATTTTAGATATGATCTATGACAATCATGAATGTTCTGTGAATACTTGGTACTTTCCTCCCAGCAGAGTACTTGTCTGAGTACCGTAGTTCCTGTATTAGTAAGAGTTCAGGTCTCCTCCAGCATCATGATGACTTTCGACTATCAGCTTATCTTCTGCTATTTTCAGTTCCTCTCTTCTTCAGCAGGAGGAACAGAGGAAACTATATTTGAAGCTGGTGTTTTGCCCCAGATTTATTCATAGAGTCCATCTCTGTAGACAGACACCTTCGGTCCCAGAAAACAGAAACCTGTAAACTCGAAACTGGACAGACTGAGTGAAACTTTCTGCTGACCCCGTCAACCTGCTCTGCTATGATATGAACAGGTCCACTGATGAGAACCTGGTTCCCCAGAGAACATCTTCCAGGTTTGTTCTCAGTTTGTCTCAGATCAGGACACCAGGGGATCTGAAGAACCTTCAGGTTCTACTCAACATGGTCCCGATGCTGTTACCAGTTCTGTCTCCAACAACCTGAGGCTCAGTTTTTCTGCTTCGGCTTCCGGTCTCGTTCTCTGTGGTACCGTTAACTTCTCTGGGTAGCAGCTGGAGAGTCTGGTACCAGTAGAGCAAACTGGTTCTGGTGGTTCTGAAGGAGATCTGCGGTTGTTTTGACTTCTAGGGATCATCAACTCAGGTAGGAGAGCAGGAGATCAGTGACAAACTATCAATGAAGCCTGGAGTTCATCCAGAATCTGGTTCTGCAGGAGGACTTTAGTCCCTGCAGAACTCACACTATATGCATAAGTACTCTAATATCTGTAGTTCTCTCAGTACATGCATAAGAACTTAAATACTGCAGTAGTCTGAGTAATCCTGCAGTAGTCTGAGTAATCCTGCAGTAGTCCGAGTAATCCTGCAGTAGTCTGAGTACCTGTGCAGGAACGGAGTGTTTGTGCAGTGGGAGCTGTGCTGACTCGACGCTGCTGCAGGATGTTGTTGTTTTCGACTCGTTGCTGCTGTTGCTGTTTGTGGTTTTCAGCCACTGATCTCAGGTCTGTGGTACTCTGAGTTAATTTTACTACATCTGATCAGCAGTTAACAGCAGGACTGTGTAATAATTATTTCTAGATTTAGCTTTGAATGTGACAGCACAGCTGAGAACTAGAAACCACAAACAGATACAGGAACAACAACATCTATCCAGATACATAATAAAGTAATAATCATAAAAGTTATGTTTGACACGTTGCACTTCTGAGAACCATCTCTGTGTGAGAGTTTGGGGGTGAGAAGCTCAGTGTGAATGTTTCAGCCTGAAGGCTTCCAGGAGGAAAAGCTTTAATGGTTCTTGCCAGCAGGGAGCGCTGTCTGTGGAGAACCAGAATGAGTTAGAACTGTTCTGATTCAGAGACCCAGATCGAGGAAGTTCTTCATTCAGCTTGTAAAGTACAATCTGGAGGTAGTTCAATAAATATTTAATAAATAACTTTTAGTTCAACAATCAGCAGTTTGTTGTTTCTGAAACAGCTCAGCTGACCTCATTAAGGAGAAATCTGTTACAACTGATAATCATCCACCGTTTATGAACAATTATTCCTTTTAATTAAACACCAAGGACACGTCTGTAGCTCCTCTCCTCTGGGACGGAATGGGTTTAGGTCAATTCAATTCAATTTTTCAATTCAGTTTATCGATATAGCACCAATTCACAACAGATGTTTCATCTCAACGCACTTAACAAGAAGTCATTTCAATACATTTATACAAACATTCCAATCAGTTAAAAAGTTTCCTATTTAAGGAATCCCAGCAGATTGCGTCAGTCATTGGCGTAAGGTTGGGCCCCGTTGATGCAGACTTTCCAACCACAGCAATCCTTCAGCAATCCCTCATACTGAGCAAGCATGTAGCGACGGTGGATTCTTGATTGATTTCCTCTTGCATAAAGAGTTAATGAAGCATGGCTCATAAACTTAAGTTATGGAATTCGTTTAGGATCGCTTGATGCAGCAGGCGCATGAAGGTAATCTAAACCAAACTCCCACGTCTGCTAATTTTATCTAACTCATTTACTTATAATCACAGATCAGTGAAGATGCTGGTGAACAAAGCGGTGAACATGCTGTAGCGACAGTGGAGAGGAAAAACTCCCCTTTAACAGGAAGAAACCTCCAACAGAACCAGGCTCAGTAGGAGCGGCCATCTGCCACGACCGTCTGGGGGTTTGAGAAGACAGAGCAGAAACACAGAAGGAACAGAAGATCTGATATAAGAGAACTTTCTATGTTACAGAAAGTAAAAAGTTGATAACAGGACACAGTGGATGTTCAGTTACTGGGAGGATCATCCCAGTCGATGCCCCCCGTCCAACAGGGCATTGCAGCCAAGCAGGATACCAGACCAGGTATATCTTCTATGGAGAGAAAAACACTGAGAGAAAACAAAGTTAACAGTCGAAATAACAGCAAATAATACAACTGGAGAGTAGTAGGAGAGAAAAGTAGCAGAGTGAAGAAAATTGGTAAGTCTGTCCGCCAGCAGTCTAAGCCTATAGCAGCATAACTACAGAGATAGCTCAGGTCAATCCAAAGGGAAACTTCACTGAATTGTCATTTTGTGTAGTGAACAATAGATGGCAGAGCTGTTCCCCAGTGTAAAATGATCGAAACATAGTTTTGGTTCTCTCACCAGAACCTTTAAAATCCTGGACGACAACGAGAACCGCTCCCTGGACTTCAAGGAGTTCCTGAAGGGTCTGAACGATTACGGGCTGCTGATCGAGAAAGAGGAGGCGTCCGCCATATTCCAGCAGTTCGACCGAGACGGAAATGGCACAATCGACTTTGACGAGTTCCTCATCACCCTGAGGGTAAACCAGTAAAACCAGTAAACCCAGTACCATCCAACAGAGATACATTTTAAAACCACGTTTAATGAAGTAAAACCTTTCTTGGTCTTGAAGAGTTCCAGTGAATCTGGTCTCATTGGTCTCCCGTCTTTGGTCCTGTGAGCCTCGTGTGTCGGACTGCTGGGTGAAACTCAGTCCCTCATGTCCAGTCTAAGTTCAGAACCAACTGGTTCCACTGGTTTCTCCCTGAAAATATGTCCTTGCTCTGTTCCTGCAGCCTCCGATGTCCAAGGCCAGGAAGGAGGTGGTGATGCAAGCATTCCGGAAGCTGGATAAGACAGGAGACGGCGTGATCACTGTGGAAGACCTTAGGGGGGTCTACAACGCCAAGTACCACCCTAAGTACCAGAACGGCGAGTGGACGGAGGAGCAGGTGTTCCGGACGTTCCTGGACAGCTTTGATTCTCCCTACGACAAAGACGGAAAGGTATGGGAACTTCTCCTTGGTTTCCGACTCTGACTGGATCTTCTGGTGTCACGGTGTCTTTAAATGATCCGGGTTCGCTTGGTTCCTTTCAACCGGTCAGAAGGTTCTGCTGTGTTCCTCTGTGAAGGTGACCCTGGAGGAGTTTCTGAACTATTACGCCGGAGTGAGCGCCTCCATCGATACGGACGTCTACTTTATAGTCATGATGACCAAAGCCTGGAAGCTGTGAGTTAACAGTGGTTCTGTTACCACGGTTCTGGTGGTGGGGGATGGGTTTGGGTCACCTGCAGTATTCTGTGTAATTTGGCCTGTTTGAAACAAGGCACAGGTTAAGGGGACGTTTGGACCGGAACCATACGACATACTCGATGTAGTTCAGGAACAGTAGAGCTGGTGTTGTAGGTTCTGTCCCAGTTCTGGTTCTGGTAAATGACTTCACACCTCAGGTTGATTCTTTCTGTCTCTTCAACTACTTAAGCTGCATTCATCACCAGGTTCTTCATCACTTTCTGGGCCTTCCTCTTCCTCCCTCATGGTTTAACTTTCACCTGAAAGAGCAACTCTTCCCTCAAATCATCTGTGTTTCTCTGACAGACTATATATGTGTCTAATAGCGCTATCTACATGTCTGGTCATTATTTTTGGTAATTTAGTACATTTTTGTAAAAATATTCATTTTCTACCAAAAACTGTCAGTGTGGCGCCCTCCTCAGGTTAAAACTCTACACTGCACTTGAATTTGAATCGGGCAGCTGTTTGCTCTGCGGTGATGACTAAACTATGATGTCAGCCATCTTGGAGCTGTGGAGGACAAAAGCAGCCGATCTCGGCCACGCCTCCTTCTAGCAAGGAAGTGTTGACGCCGCTCAGCTCTCCCCCCGCCATCCCTTGGTCCGCCTGGCCACGCCTCCTTTTGAGAATGTAGGTGGAGTAAGACTCTGGTAGGGGGGTGAGTTCCTATTTAAGTGCGAGCTCTGATCCAGAACCTTCTCTGATCCAGAACCTTCTCTGATCCAGAATCTTCTCTGATCCAGAACCTTCTCTGGTCCAGAACCTTCTCTGATCCAGAATCTTCTCTGGTCCAGACTCTTCTCTGATCCAGAACCTTCTCTGATCCAGAACCTTCTCTGATCCAGAACCTTCTCTGGTCCAGCAGCTCCTCCTCGGTTGGATGTCCTCCTGATGAAGCTTTCAGAGACCTTCCTGCTTCAGTCATAAACAATCATAAAGTCTCATTTTTTCTGAATCATAAACACTTGAGGCCATAATTATTCATACCCCTTCACTTCTTGGCTTAAAGCTGCTGTCCGGAGTATTTGAGGTAGAGACAGATTTTTTGAATGCCATTACCAAGGCCCCTCCCAAAACACTCCCCCCCCCTCTCGCTCCGTCTACCCCCACCTCAACAATTGTCCACGCGCATCAGCTGTGGTGTTACAGCGGGTCAAGAGGAAAACAGCAAGCGCTATCGATCATCACCAGATTGTATTTTGTTATGGACATTTCAGAGGCGAGCGACTTCTCCATGACTGACGCTCTCCTCCAACATGGCGACTGTAAACAGGAGTGGCCTGTGTGAACGCCGTCATCATCACAGGTTCACGCGATGCACATGTGGAGCACCAGCCTTTTATCATAGTATTGATCCCCACTATCATTTTAAAGATTTATAAAACTTTGATACATAAATATATTCTCCGGACTGCAGCTTTAAAGTCATATTTTAATGTGACCAACATGTTGCTTCTGGAAGTTCTGGAGTGGACCAGTCAGAGTCCGGGCCTGAATCTGATGCAGAATCTGTGGAGGAGATGAAGATTAGGGTGATGGTGGAGAGGCCTTCCAGCCTCAAAGTCCTAGAGAAGCTGATGATGTTAGAAGGCTTCATCTTCATGAGTTATTGAGATGAATGGTCCTCAGGTCAAAACTCAGGACATTTGATCAGTACTTGGGTTTCAACATACAAAACACTCAAACCTGACCTCCTGACCTCCTGACCTCCTGACCTCCTCTCAGACACTTCACCATCCTGTATTTTCATCTAAATCTCATTTTGAGTCTTTTAACCCAGTAGGATTCTCTTTACTCAGATCAACTCGGTCTGATCCCGGTTCGCCGTCCGGAGAACGTTGGATAAAACCTGATTCTGGAGGACCTCTTCCTCTTCCTCGCTGACCTTCATCTTCATCTTGTGACCAACAGGTGAGCAAAGATGAGTTCCTCAGCTACTACAGCGGCGTCAGCGCCTCCATCGACAGCGACGCCTACTTCATCCTGATGATGACGAACGCCTGGAAGCTCTGACACCATCAGCACGTCCATCTGCAGCTCCTCGTTATTATGTGTTAATAATGATTTATATTAATATTGATTTACATTAATAATGATTTACGTTAATAATGATTTATATTAATAATGATTTACATTAATAATGATTTATATTAATATTGATTTACATTAATAATGATTTATATTAATAATGATTTATAATAATAATGATTTATATTAATAATGATTTATATTAATATTGATTTACATTAATAATGATTTATATTAATAATGATTTATAATAATAATGATTTATATTAATAATGATTTATATTAATAATGATTTATATTAATATTGATTTATATTAATAATGATTTATATTAATAATGATTTATATTAATAATGATTTATTATAATAATGATTTATATTAATAATGATTTATATTAATAATGATTTATTATAATAATGATTTATATTAATAATGATGTACATTAATAATGATTTATATTAATAATGATTTATATTAATAATGATTTACATTAATAATGATTTATATTAATAATGATTTACATTAATAATGATTTACATTAATAATGATTTATATTAATATTGATTTACATTAATAATGATTTATATTAATAATGATTTATAATAATAATGATTTATATTAATAATGATTTATATTAATAATGATTTATATTAATAATGATTTATATTAATAATGATTTACATTAATAATGATTTATATTAATAATGATTTACATTAATAATGATTTACATTAATAATGATTTATATTAATAATGATTTACATTAATAATGATTTATATTAATAATGATTTACATTAATAATGATTTATATTAATAATGATTTATATTAATAATGATTTACATTAATAATGATTTATATTAATAATGATTAACATTAATAATGATTTATATTAATAATGATTCATAATGATTATTGTTAATGGCTCTATTGGACCTTCTATCAGAACATTTCTACAGAAATGTTCTGATCTTCTCACTGATGTCTCAACATTTGAACAGGAAACTTTTCATATAAATGTTTTACTTTATTGTTCATAAACATGTGTCAAGGTTAAATAAAGGTCATAGGTCGAACCTTACAGTTTGTACAGAACATTAATACAGACAAAGCTGAGCCATACATTCGGGTCGGGTCGGATCAGAGGCAGCAGCATCGTGGGTTTTGGGTCTCCATGACGATGACCCGACCACAATCAGAACAAACAGGTCGCCGTGGCAACAGAAAGCCCCCTGCAGATCGGTCGGCTCGTTTAGACGTGAGGCGTTTCGGTGCTGCAGGAGCGAAGAGATTCTGAGAATCCAGATCGGAGCAGCTTGTAGAGGAACCAGGGGTCAAACAGAACCGGATCGAGACAACAGGACAACCCGACACCCAGAAGGTTCTGGAGGCTAAAACTCTGATGGAGCCGATACCTGCTGGTTTCCATAGAAACAACACTTCAATGATTAGTTAACCTGTTAACCGTGTGTGATTGGCTTTGGATCTGGTTCTGACCCAAATCACTGGACTGAATGATGATTATGGACTCCTGGTTCCAGGTGACCTTTGTTGTGAACTGGTTCTCTAACGTAAACGGATCAGAACCAAAGGGGACCGAACAAAGCTGTGTCTCTAATGGGCTTGGGTGTTTTGGACCTTCTGAAAGTCCTCATGGTTCTCCATGGAAGATTCTCAGAAGGTTTTGGTGCCAGAAGAAGGATGTTCATGGGTCAAAGGGAACTTTAAGATGAAAGACAGTTTTAGGTTCTGGGTCTGGGTGAGATGTTCCTGAGAGGCTTCAGCCTCCATCGTTACCAGGTTCTAAACTCCAACATGTGTCCACCTCACCTTCTACTGTGGATCTAAAGCTGGTACCATGTTCAGCAGAACCACCAGAACCTTCTGTTTAACATCATGAAGCATCATGGAGAACCCAAAGGTCAGTAGAAACCTTCCTAGATGAACAGCTTTATGGTAAAACCTGTAAAACCAGCAGCCTGGTTGGTTCCTTCGGGAGCAGCTGGAAGGTCCAGATATGAAGAAATAAACCGTCTGACATGTCAGCGGGTTGGGTCAGGTCAGCAGAACCAATCCAACGACCACAAGGAATGTGAGGAAATGCTGGGCTCTGATTGGCCGGTGACCACCGTGTGACTCTGTTAGTGTGAATGTGAGACGGACTGGTTCTCAGGTTCTGGGTATGGGACCCACCGTGTCCTGTAAGAAAGCAGCTCTGTGTGGTCAAAGGTAAACACAACATCAAATCCTGAGGGAACACCTGAGGTCAGGTACAGAGGAAATAAGCAGAGATGCCCAAGGAAAGGTCAAAGGTCACCAGGACTCTGGACCTCCTGAGGAACATCTGAGGAAGGCTGGTGCTCTGAAAGTCTAAGGAGATGTTGGACATTAGAAATGTCCTTCTGGGCTTCCTTCAGCCCGCCTCTCAGTAGTTTGATGAACTCTTGTCCAGCAGCGCCTCAGACCTTCTCCTACTTGACCTGGTAGAAGCTGGACATGGTGACGTAGGCCTCCTCGTTCCCCGGCCCGGCCCGTTCAGGCTGGAGGTTCTGAGCCTCGTCTTCTTGCTGCAGGACGTCGACGGGGGACGGGCAGCTGCTGGGGACGCTGTCCTCCCCGTCTGAGGAGCTCCTGCTGAGCAGAGCGGATATCTCCAGCTCCTCGGTGCTGACGCTGGTGGTGCTCCTGCAGTCGGAGCTCTGGGCGGAGCCGGACCGGGACTCAGCAGGACCCGGTGAAGGTTCTGCCTCTTCTACCTGGGTCTTCTCCAGCGGGTAGACTTTGAGGGAGCTGAAGACCTCAGGGTTGAGGTTCAGCAGCAGGCCCTGGTGGAACATCAGGAGGTGATTAGGTGACGTGAAGTTCTGGTCAGTGAGCAGAACCTTCTGGTTCCAGGAACTCACTTTGTTTGGTTTGCAGATCTGAACCAGGGTCTGTTTGGGGTGCGGGATGCTGGGCCACATGTAGCTGAAGATCCTGAGGAGCAAACAGGAACGTTAGCAGGAACCCACCCTGGACTCTGGGACACAGAGACATGATGCTCACTTGTTTCTCCAGAAGATGATGATGCTGGACAGAACCACCGCCACGGAGACGAAGCTCAGCACCAGACCGTACACGCTGGACTGCCACTCCTCTGGACTCGCTGGCCGTGTTTCTCCTGAGGGACAGAAGATGATCTCCTCAGTTCAACCTGAGAGATTTATTGGAGCAGCTGCTGGAGGTTCAGACCGATGTTCTCACCAGGCGGCGTGGAGAAGATGTACACCTGGCTCCAGTCGCTCCAGGTCCCCTGCATATTGCCCTTAGGGAGCGCTCGGACTCTCACCCGATACTCCGAGTCCTTACGGAGGTGCTGCATGTCGATCCGGAGGAAGTTCTGGGACGTGATGTTTTGGATCTGGAGGAGGAAACCAGATGGAGGTCAATCATCTGAAACTTCTCTAGACAGAAGACATCACCTGGTTCTTTGAACAAAAGAGGACGGTAGTACAATGTTGCTTTCTCTGGTCCACAGCTGGAGCTGGAAGATCTGGTTTTCCAGGGTCAGGAAGTCCTGGCTGTAGGGGATCTGGATGAAGACCACGGTCCGGTTCAGCCGTGGTTCTGAGCTCACGTTCCAAACCCACGGACTCCTGGGTTTCACTGAGAATCAACAGAAACAACATCCAGCTTCTTTCTTTGGTCTTTTTATCTCTGGGACATGGAGAAAAGTATTCACACCCTTCTCATATCTGTCCCGTGTTTGAATTGGATCTTCTGTGATGGACCAGCACTAAGCTCTCCTGAACCTTGAAGAGGAAGGAACCTGATTCATGGGTTCAAAGCTTTTTATCATTTTGGATCTGAAAGCTTGGAGTTCCTCTCTGTTCCTCCCTCCTGGGTCAGAACCCTGTAGAACCTCCTCTGTCTGCAGGTCTCCTTGGTTCTTCTCCAGCACCTCTGAACATCTTGACCAGGTTCAGTCAGACAGCATGGAGAACATCTGAGAACATCAGCTTTTTAGTCTCTAATTCTCAGTAGATTCAGGTCTGGACTTTGACTAGGCCATGAATCATTCGCTGATCTAAACCATCCTATAATATCTTAGCCTGGATGTTGAGGATGGAAGTTGAACCTTCTTCTGAATTCAGCTCCATCCATCTTCCCTCAGCATGATGCTGCCACCACCGTGTTCAGCTGTGTCCAGGGGAAATATTACATTCAGCTGCTCTGGGATGTATTTAAGGGTACCGGAGTAAAGGGGCTTCAGGGGGCTGAATGCAGCTTTTAGATGGTTATTAATATAAATATCTGAACCCATGAATGGTTTTCCTTCCCCCGGTTCTGGGTCAGAGAGGCCCAGTAGAACCTCCTGGGGTCTAGTTGGTTCTGGACGGAATGAGGATGACAACCTACCGATCTTCGTCAGGAGTACCGTGGTTGAGATCTGGCCTCCTCCCCTCTGCTGGACGGTGACGTTCACCTCTGACACCGCGGACAGTTCTTCTGAGGTCACCGTGTCTCCAGAACCCTCGGAACACCTCTTCCCCCTCCTGTTGTCGTCCCTCCACACAGTTTGGCTGAAAACAGGAGCAGAGACGTCTGTCAGCAGATGAAGCTAGAAGATGCAGGAAGGTTCTGCTTGGAGGCCAGACGTTTACCATGCTGTAATCTTCTCGATGGCTCCTCCTCCTCCTCCGTCTTCGTCATCCTCGCCGCTGCTGTGGCCCAGCAGCTGGCAGGTCACACTGTTTCCTTTGGTGCTGATGTGAGAGGTGCAGCTGAGCCCGAGTTCTGGCAGAAACAGAACCAGAACCAGAGGATCAACCAAAGACCAACCTGATTACCTCCGCCAAGTAGAAGATGTTTTCGCCAGGGTTTGTCTGTCTGTTAGCAACATAACTCAAATATTTGTTGGTGGATTTTTGACGAAAATTTCAGAAAATGTCTGCAGTGGGACCAGGAACAACTGATTAGAATTTGAGGGTGATCCAAAAGCCGCCATTACCGAAAAATAGATTTTTGTGAGTAACTACTGAACTAATAATGACATCAGATGAATCCAGCTGCTAAAGGTTTGTTTTCATGGTCAAGGAATCTTTAAAAGTCACAATTAGATCAGAACATGGGGGGGGGGGGGGGGGTATGCTAGTTGGTTCTGCTGCTGATGGATTCGAGTTCTGATGAAACCGGGCCCACCAGAACCGTTGAGCTTCAGCTCCTCAAACGAGGAAAACCTCTGAGTGTTTGTTCCAGATGGATCTGGAACTGTTTATCTCCACCAGCACCTCTAGACAGTCTCTGATGGGCTGGTTTCTGATTCAGAACTAGTCTGGACCTGAAACCGGACCCCCTCTGATCGGGTTACCTGGTTCTACAGACTGACGGCCCTGCAGCTCACTGCTGGAGATGGACCTCTGAACCACAGGGTCCAAACCAGTGAAGCTTTGCTCTTCAGGACAGAAATATATGTCTGAAGCTCAGCAGATGTTCAGCCCGTTTGGACTGAGGTTCTGACTGAGATCCGAAAGGTTGTGAAACTGAGATGTTGTGGAGCTTCAGGTCTGATACCATCTAGACAGGAAGAACCCTCCTGCCTGCAGCAGGACCTCAGGTTCACACCTCCTGCAGCTCCTCACAGCACCACACCAGATAACATCTCAACAACAACCTCTGAACTTCTGCAACCCTGAAGCTGTTCCTGGTTCTGCTCTCTGAGACCTGGCAGCATCACCTCACATTGCTGGAACCAGAACCAGAGCTCCTCATCTAACATATCATCTCTGGGCATTGTCCAGCTGGTCTCACCTGTGTCCAGGTCTCCGTCTCCGCTTTGAGCTCCGCCCCCAGCCGCCTCCAGCAGCAGCAGCAGCAGCAGCACGGTGGTCCTCCAGCCAGGCAGCATCTTCTCAGCAGATCTCCATCCAACTGCAGACTAACTCACCGGTTTAACTGCTCGCTCTGAACTATGATGCAGCGACGGCGGAGAGCCACTGCCTTCAGCAAGAGGAGGAGGAGGAGGAGGAGGAGGAAGAGGAGGAGGAGGAGGAGGAGGAGGAGTGGCCTCGCTGCAGAGGAAGGAGGGAGGTGTTGTCGGGTTCACTGAGGTTTTTGCTCACAGGATGTTTGTGGATCAGAAAACATCTTGATAAGCAGAAAGAAAAGTTATTGGACAGCAGATCAGAAAGTGTTGTTTGTGAGATAGAAGCTGAGATGTTTGATGTCATGGTGACCTCACAGCAACAGCTGATGATTCATCAGGAGACTTTGTGCTGCTTCTTGTAAGCAGCTTCAGTTCAGCTAAAACCAGAAGGAAGCAAAGCCTGAACATCAGCTTTTGCTGACAGATTTAACACCAGAAACATGTTTGCCACCGGCTTCCTGCTCTCTACTGGAAACACATTTAGACTAAAAACCAGCTCCCTCCTCCCTGACTGCAGGTAGGTGCATACTAGCATGATACCAGGATTGAAAGACATCAGCAATGATCCCAGACCAGCAGCAACAGCTGCTCAACAACCTATGAAGGGTTCAGAGGGCGCGAAGGAACCAACAGAAGATCCCTTACTCTACAGGCCTCAGTTAGCAGGTTAAAGGTTAAAGGTCATGAACCACAGTGCTAGTACTTTTGGACCTCAGTGCAGCATTTGACACTGTTGATCATGATCTATTATTTGAACACCTGGAGAGCTGGGTCGGACTCTCCGGTACAGTACTTGGCTGGTTTGAGTTTTACATGAAGAACAGGGACTTCAATGTCAATAGACAAATTTTCATCAGAAAGAACAGAAATCACATGTGGGGTGCCCCAGGGCTCCATCCTGGGGCCCCTCTTATTTAATATCTACATGCTCCCACTAGGCAAGATTATAAGAATCAATAAGAGTAACTACCATAACTATGCAGATGACACCCAGCTCTGCATTACGATGTCACCAGGTGACTTTGAACCGATTCAAACCAAGTAATCCAAGTAAATGCATTGACCAAATCAATGTGTAGATGTGCCATAACTTTCTCCAGCTGAAGAGAGACAAAACAGAAGTAATTACTTTTGGACCTAAAGAGGAACGATCAACAATCAGCACACAGCTTCAGTTAATCCAGCTAGAAACTACAGATCAGGCCTGAAATCTAGGTGTAGTAATGGACTCAGACCTGAACCTCCAGGGTCACATAAAGGTCAATAACAAGGTCAGCCTTCTATCACCTGAAGAACATTTCTAGGATTAAAGGACTGATGTCACAACAGGACCTAGAAAAACTCATCCATGGTTTATCTTTAGTCGGATTGATTACTGCAACAGCGTCTTCACAGGTCTGCCTAAAAAGTCAATCAGACAGCAGCAGCTGATCCAGAACGCTGCTGCTCGTGTTCCTCACTAGAACCAGGAAAGTAGAGAACATCACCCCAGTTCTAAAGTCCTTACACTGGCTCCCTGTAGCTCAGAGAATAGACTTCTAAATACGTCTACTAGTTTATAAATCATTGAATGGGTTAGCACCAAAGTCTGTTGAAGATCTGCTGTTACTATAGCAACCCCCCCCCCCCCAGACCAATCAGGTCCTCTAATTCCAGTCGACTCAACATCCCTAGAATCAGAACCAAACATGGAGAAGCAGCTTTCAGTTTCTATGCTCCTCTAATCTGGAACAAACTTCCAGAAAACTGCAAAGCTGCTGAAACACGGAGTTCTTTTAAATCATAACTATAAACGTTTCTGTTTAGAGCTGCCTTTGGATAACTGATTAATAATAGCTGGGATGTCATGTTTAAATGAGTCATATCATATGTTTTGTGTCTCTAATGTTGTTTTTTATGTTTTTATTGCAGCTTTTACTTTGTGTTATGGCATAATGATATAAGCACATATAACTGCCTTGTTGTTGAAAGTGCTGCTATATAAATAAAGTTGCCTTGACCCTGAACCAGCATGGCTGCTTGGAAGGGTTGAAGGAGAGACAAGATGGCAGCAGGACTGAGGTTAGCAGAGCTGCATCTGGCTGAAGGACAAGACTTCTGGGACAATGTGCTCTGGACAGAGGAGACCAGAGTGGAGATGTTGGACCAGGATGGAGGAAACCAGACACTGCAGATCAGAACAAACACCTGGTACCAACTATAGGTTGGTTGAGGGATGATGATCCAGGCTTCTCTGAGCAGAACAAACCATCGGTGACATACAGTTCTGCCCTCTTTCATTCCCCCAGATAGACTCTCTGACAATCATTAGTACACAGTCTTTTCAAACCTCGTTAGTGCGTCAATATGAGACACAAGCTGTCTGATTGGAACCACACATTTTCCCCCACAACCATTTATCTCCTCGATGTTCTTCTGAGAAAGCAGGTCCTTCTAGCCAAGTTTTCTCTGACTCCTGGGCCAAACACACACAGATTCCTGCATGTAGCTCCTTGGACTGGGCCACAGCGACACTGCAGCTATACCACAACAGACCCAGAAGGTTCTGGACTGGATGATGATGATGATGATGATGATGATGATGATGATGATGATGATGATGATGATTTTTCTGTCACGTTTCTCAAAATAGCAGAAATCTTGGTGCGGTCACATGATGTGATCAATAAATGAAACCACACTGCTGTATAAAAATAAAAGTTATCTTCTAGGAGGATCTGCAGCAGAGAGTGAGCGAGCAGGATGTTTAACCCTCACCTCCAACCACTTCCTGTCTGCTCTCTACTCTGGTTGTTGTGAAACAAGGTCAGCATGTTTACCGGCATGTTCACCGCTCTGTTCAACAGCATGTTCACCCATCTGTAGTAATTCTTTTCTATCAGGTCGTCCACAAAATGCCATTAAAAGCCTTCAGTTGATCCAAAATGCTGCAGCAAGAGTTCTGATGAATATTAAAAAGAGAGATCACATTTCTCCTGTTTTAGCTTCCCTTCATTGGCTCCCTGTTAAATCCAGAATAGAATCTAAGATCCTCCTTCTTACATATAAAGCCCTTAATAATCAAGCTCCATCATACATCAGAGATCTAATTGTTCCATATGTTCCTAACAGAGCCCTTTGCTCTCAGACTGCAGGTTTACTTGTAGTTCCTAGGATCTCTAAAAGTAGAATGTGAGGCAGATCTTTTAGTTATCAGGCTCCTCTCCTGTGGAACCAGCTCCCAGCTTTAGTCCGTGAGGCAGACACTCTGTTTACTTTTAAGGCCAGGCTTAAAACTTTCCTTTTTGATAAAGCTTATAGTTAGAGTGGCTAAGGTCATCCTGAGCTATCTCTGTAGTTATGCTGCTATAGGCTTAGACTGCTGGAGGACAGACTTACCACTTTTCTTCACTCTGCTACTTTTCTCTCCTACTACTCTCCAGTTGTATTATTTGCTGTTATTTCGACTGTTAACTTTGTTTTCTCTCAGTGTTTTTCTCTCCATAGAAGATATACCTGGTCTGGTATCCTGCTTGGCTGCAATGCCCTGTTGGACGGGGGGCATCGACTGGGATGATCCTCCCAGTAACTGAACATCCACTGTGTCCTGTTATCAACTTTTTACTTTCTGTAACATAGAAAGTTCTCTTATATCAGATCTTCTGTTCCTTCTGTGTCTCTGCTCTGTCTTCTCAAACCCCCAGATGGTCGTGGCAGATGGCCGCTCCTACTGAGCCTGGTTCTGTTGGAGGTTTCTTCCTGTTAAAGGGGAGTTTTTCCTCTCCACTGTCGCTACAGCATGTTCACCGCTTTGTTCACCAGCATCTTCACTGATCTGTGATTATAAGTAAATGAGTTAGATAAAATTAGCAGACGTGGGAGTTTGGTTTAGATTACCTTCATGCGCCTGCTGCATCAAGCGATCCTAAACGAATTCCATAACTTAAGTTTATGAGCCATGCTTCATTAACTCTTTATGCAAGAGGAAATCAATCAAGAATCATCGTTGAAGAAGGTCTTTAGTTTTTATGCACAAAAAACCAAAGATCCTCCGACCCATAGAGCCCTTTAATCTTGTTGAGCTGTTCACCAGCATGTTTATCAATCTGTTCACCAGCAGGCCTGAAAACAGGATGTCTAAAAACTGCAGCAGGGTAACATGACCTCTTCTTCCTGATCTTTGACCCTTCCTGGCCTGTGAGGTCGGCTGTACCGGTTCTGGTTCTGCAGCCTCAATGTGGTTAGCTCTGCTTCCTCTGCTCCAGCACACAGGTGCTCCAAGTGTTTCATGGTGAGCAGTGTTATGGGAAGGAAATATCTTGGGATTCCATCCTGGGACCTCTTCTGTTTAACATCTATATGCTCCCACTGGCACAGGTCATAAATAACAACAATATAAGTTACCATAGCTACGCAGATGACACACAGATATATATTAGAATGTCACCAGAAGACCAAGGCCTGTACAGGCTCTTGGCAAATGCATTGAGGAAATAAATGACTGGATGTGCCACAATTTACTGCAGTTGAACAAAAACAAAACTGAGGTAATTGTCTTTGGAGCTAAAGAGAAAAGATTGAAGGTCACCACAAGGCTTCAGTCCATACACCTAAAAACCACCAACCACGTCAGAAATCTGGGTATAGTGATGGACTCAGACCTAAACTTTGAAAAACACATTAAGGCAATCACAAAATCTGCTACTATCACCTTAAGAATCTCTCAAGGATAAAAGATCTGATGTCTCAGCAGGACCTGGAAAAACTAGTCCATGCATTCATCTTTAGTCGGCTTGATTATTGTAACAGTGTCTTTACAGGTCTACCTAAAAAATCTATTAGGAAACTGCAGCTTATCCAGAACTCTGCTGCTCGAGTTCTCACTAAAACCAACAAAGTGGACCACATCAGTCCAGCTCTGAGGTCTTTACACTGGCTGCCTGTCTGTCAGAGGATAGACTTCAAAGTTCTGCTGCTGGTCTATAAAGCTCAGAATGGTTTAGGACCAAAATACATCAGTGATCTCCTGACCCAGTATGAACCTACTCGATCCCTCAGGTCATCTGGATCCGCTCTTTTATCAGTTCCCAGAGTCAGAACCAGACATGGAGAAGCTGCGTTCAGCTTCTATGCTCCACATGTCTGGAACAAACTCCCAGAAAGCCTCAGATCAGCTGAAACACTCAGTTTATTTAAATCCAGGTTAAAGACCCGCCTGTTCTCAGCTGCTTTTGATTAGATTTTTATTCTAAGTTTTAAATCTGCACGGCTTCTTTTAAGATTCTTTTAAGATTTTGTTTTATTTTTATTTTTTTCTCATTTTAATTCATGGTTTTTATTCCTGTACTTTTGCTTTTTCTGCACCCTGCTGTAATGCTTTTGATGTTTTATGTAAACCACTTTGAATTGTCTTATAACATGAATTGTGCTGTACAAATAAACTTGCCTTGCCTTGCATAAAGATGAGGCTGGAGTCTGGATCAGCGTTTCGCATATTTCATTATGGCAAGTCTTAAACATGAGCCCGACTGAGCCAATGTTCAGACTCTCTCACACCCCAGATCATGTCTGCCCTCTGTGCAAGCAGCTTCTGGATTCAGTCCCTTAATATTTTGTCTTCATTGCATGGTTAACCAAAACACTCCTCACAGCTGAGGAGTCATGCAGTCAGATCAGAGTAGGTGAAAGGCCTCTTCCTTACTAATAATTATGCCATATTCCTCAGATACTAATAATTAAATAATCAATGTCAATCAAAATGTTTCTGTAACATTCCCGTCTTTTTCTTTCACCACAATAATGCCCAAAACATAAAGAAATATTTCAAGATGTTGATTTAATTTCTAATGGGTACGAAGACAGCAGACAAAAGAAAAGACAATGATCAAACAATCAATTTTAAATTCAGATATTAATCATGCTGGCCATGGAATTGGCTCAAAGTAATCAGGGACCGTCCCTTCAGATGAACTTGTTGAGACATACCTTGTTTGTCAGAACCGAAAAACCCACCAAGGGATCTTTATTATGCCATTTGGGGTTTTCTTTTGTACACCACTTCATTTATTTTGGTGGGAAAAGACGTTGTGACTACCGCCTTGCCCCTTCAACACGGCCACACTTCGTCTCGTCATGTGTCAGGATTCTAGAAAAAAACCCAACAGAGAGAGATGTTATGTAGCCTCTTTTAGCACGTTTCAATGAGCTGATATTAAATCTGTACTCGGTGTTGAACTCTGCACGCTTCCCTTGTAGCTGCTCTGTGTTGTGAACCCCAAGGTCCACCTCTGGTCCTCCACAACCTCTGTGCCCTTGGAAGGGAAAGGATCCCCATACAGGAGCATGTTAGTGCCAACATATGTTAGCTAATTCAAAGGATTAGTTAGTTGATTACAAATAAATTATTAGGTTAGATAAAATTAGCAGACGTGGGAGTTTAGTTTAGATGACCTTAATGCGGCTGTTGCATGAAGCAATCCGAGACAAACTCCACAACTTAGTTAATGAGCCACGCTTCATTAAGTCTTTATGCAAAAAGAACTCAATCAAGAATCCGTGTTTAGATAATCATCATTGAAGATTTTTTTTGTTTTTATGCCCAGAAAAAACCAAAGACCCTACATGTAGAGCCCTTTAATCTTGCTGACTGTGTTTCAAGTTGAATTTGAACCCTTATTCAAATTAAATTAAAGACCCCTATTCTCCTCTATCTAGTATAATGCCATTACACTATAAACCCTTCTTCAAAATCATGATTATATTCAAATTTATCCAATTATCTCCCAATTATCACAATAGGTTATTAGCGATCCAGTCCCCTCTTTTTCTTGGAAACATTGATTCCCTGTCTCAGGATGGCTATTATCCAGTGTGAAAACCTTCGCAAAGTAATCGCTGTCTGAGTAGAGCTGAGGAGATAAAAGTTAATAGACAATACAGGAAATCTCAATGGTTAAATTTGCTTCATCTGCTTCTTCTGTATCTGGGGAAAATTGATCAAAGTCAAAGGTTATTAGCGGAACTTGAAAAGTTCCCATTCATCATTGTGGGATCCCAGTTCTGCTGCTGCGACCCCTGAGATCTCATTCCAATAATAAAACTTCTCCAGTACCTCTTTCTTTAAAAACATGCTTTGTAAAAACCCTGTTTTACTGAAATCCCCAGTTTATTTAGAATCTGCTTTTCAAACTTGTTTTCAGAGCCGGCTGTTAATTCATGAGACAATTCCAAAGCTGTATCTTTATTTTACCTAATTACTTCTAAATTAGTTCAGTGCAATCATTGAAAACACTCTCAGGCGGTATTTTCTTCGTCAGGATAATTTATTTCCAAAAGTCAATCATTCTCTATTAAGTCAGGTTGTTGCTGAATGAGTTCTGATCCAAAAAACGTCAACAGTTTCCCAAGCTGCGGCCCGTGGGCCAGAAGCGGACGGCTGTTATCTAATTGATCAAATGGAGAACACAGAGTTCCCAAGGCATTTGTCCCTGGTAAGTAATTTGGAAAGTATATTATTAGTTTCTGTTTTCATTGCCATTTGCCTTTAGCTGTAGTTGTCAATTAAATTTAGTGCCATAAATGAGTTTAAGATCTGCTGTGAAGAAGGCTTCCTTGCAGCTGAAGTACAGCTAAAGTACTATAGGTAAAGCCTATCAATAAGGTTCCCCATTTCTCATTGTCATCATTGTTGTTTCAAACAACATTTCAAGAGAGTTATTTGTTGTAACTTATGGTTGAATTAAGTTAGATTTATGGTCTGTTCATTTTGCTCCCTTTGTATGAAGGTTAACTCTTAAAATGTGTGTTCGGTCTCTTCTCTGTGAGTGAATGGTGCGGAACATTTTTCCTCTTGTGTCAATCTGATCTGGTCTGATTAGCCAGTATTTAAGCCAACTTTTGTTCCTTGTTTGTTCGATCAGTCTGTCTGAGGTTTTGTTGTGCTAAAGCACCATTATGGTTTAAGTTAATTTTCTCGGTCCCTCACACCTTGCCTAGTTAAAGTTTTCATTCTAAGGTTTGTTGTCTGACAAGAGCAACCATGGCTGCTCCTTCAATTGAGATCAGGAAAACCATTCTTAGTTACTCTTAGTTTCCTTTTGACTTCGTTGAACTCCATCTTGACCTTTTGACCCCTACAGAAAAACAGGTCGATCCATTTATTTCTTCACTTAATTTGTAACATGGATTAAAACTCCTTTTAAGAGAAACAAACCTGTTAATTATCATATTAAAGCAGACCAACCCTTCCCTCAACCGATTCACTGTTTTGGTTATCAATTTGTTGAAATGTTACTGCTTCAGACCCCCAATGGTCTGGCTTAATGCTCAGCTACCCTGAGAAGACTCACAAATCACTTTTTCTTTCCCGGGAAAAGGAAAAAAAACCCGAGCGTAGTGAACGTACACCTCCTTTTCTCTGGGCAAAAAGAAGAAAACCCTCGTGTATCCCAATGTACACCTCCCTCTTTTCGTTTCGGGCAAAAAGAATAAAACCTGTGTGTATCCCATGTACGCCTCATTCTTATTGGGCTAAAAGAAAAAAAAAACGCATATCCCAATGTATGCCTTCCTCTTTTCTTTCCGGGCAAAAAGAACAAAACCCGTATGTTTTGGAGAATCTGGGTGGTGCTGAAGGCTCTGGAGGGTTTCAGCTCATCAGAACAAGATCAGGATGAAGAGTTTCATTAAAGTTTACTGGAGGCCTGGTTTAAAATGTTGGTTCTACAGAACCAGTCTGGGGTCCAAAAGGATCTAAAGACAGATACAAACAGCAGAGCAGAGTGTGGCTCACCTTCAGCCTAAGTTTAAACAGAGAAAACTTTCTGTGTGCTGTCTGATTGGCATAGTGACCAGAACATCTGGTTTAAAAAGAGTTGATGACATCAAGTCAGAATAACTCTGGAGCCACATAGTAAAACAGTTTTTATGAAGCACTTTTCACAGACATAAAAGTCACAGAGTGCCGAACAACTTAAATCATAGTAAAAGTAGTATAAAATAAAAGTAGTATTAAGTGAAGGAAGCTATTTAAAAATACATAAGAATCACAGTAAAATTATGATATAAAAGCCTCGGTGAATAAAACGGTTTTCAGTTGTTTTTTCTATAACGTCCACAGAGTCACCGAAGTGAAGCTGCAAGGGCAGGCCGTTCCACTGCCTAGGAGCCACAGACTGAAAGGGCCTGTTCCCCTTCGTTTTTAGGCGAGCATGCGGAACAGCCAGAAGGTTCTGCACTTGGGACCGAAAGCCTCAACCGGGACAGTGTTCTGTTATAAACTGACACAAGCATATAGGAGCCTGACCATTCAGAGCCATGTACAGTGGCTTGCAAAAGTATTCAGCCCCCTTGAACTTTTCCACATTTTGTCACATTACAGCCACAAACATGAATCAGTTTTATTGGGATTCCAGGTGAAAGACCAAAACAAAGTGGTGTACACGTGAGAAGTGGAACGACAATCATACATGATTCCAAACATTTTTTACAAATAAGTGAAAAGTGGGGTGTGCGTAATTATTCAGCCCCCTGAGTCAATACTTTGTAGAACCACCTTTTTCCTCTGTGGGAGCCCTCTGCCCCGGGAGCGGTGGTCGGCTGTAGCTGCTCTCCAGGTGGAGCTTGGGTGGAGGTGGGGGTCTTGGCCTTGCCTCCACTGGGCGCCCTGTGTCGGTGCCTCGGCTGCTGCTGTTAATCTACTGCTGCCGGTGCAGATGGCTCCTCTGATGGCGTTTCCTTGCATGGTTCATCTACACTCGGCCCAATGTGCTGTTTTACTTTTACTTTTAACTGTGTGTGTGGATGGGAGATGGGTTGGGGGGAGGGGGGTATAACTGTGACCATGCTTTTAAATCTGTGGGGGGGAGGGAAGGGAAGGTGGTTTTATGTGGGGTCATTTTAATCTGTAAAGCACTTTGTGATGCAACTTCTTGTATGAAAAGCGCTTTATAAATAAAGTTTGATTTCTCTCCATAGAAGATATACCTGGTCTGGTATCCTGCTTGGCTGCAATGCCCTGTTGGACGGGGGGCATCGACTGGGATGATCCTCCCAGTAACTGAACATCCACTGTGTCCTGTTATCAACTTTTTACTTTCTGTAACATAGAAAGTTCTCTTATATCGGATCTTCTGTTCCTTCTGTGTTTCTGCTCTGTCTTCTCAAACCCCCAGACGGTCGTGGCAGATGGCCGCTCCTACTGAGCCTGGTTCTGTTGGAGGTTTCTTCCTGTTAAAGGGGAGTTTTCCTCTCCACCGTCGCTACATGCTTGCTCAGAATGAGGGATTGCTGAAGGATTACTGTGGTTGGAAAGTCTTCATCAACGAGGCCCAACCTCACGCCAATGACTGACGCAATCTGCTGGGATTCCTTAAATAGGAAACTTTTTAACTGATTGGAATGTTTGTATAAATGTATTGAAATGACTTCTTGTTAAGAGCCTTGAGATGACATCTGTTGTGAATTGGCGCTATATAAATAAACTGAATTGAATTGAATTGAATTGAAATTTAATTGTTTTGGTCTTTCACCTGGAATTCCAATAAAATTGATTCATACTTGTAGCTGTAATGTGACAAAATGTGGAAAAGTTCAAGGGGACCGAATACTTTTGCAAGCCACTGTATGTCAGAACCAAAAGTTTAAACTGGATTCTAAAATCCACTGGGATCCAGTGAAGGGAGTAAAAAACCAAGGTGATGTGTGCGTGTCTGGAGGTATTGGCGAGGAGTCTGGCTGCTGCATTTTGAATTAACTGCAGGCGAGAGACCGAGGATTTATCCAGGTTGGTTACAGTAGTCCAAGCGCGATGACACAAAAGAGTGTATGATTTTCTCCAGATCCATCCTGGAGACCATGTGTAAAATCGTAGAGATGTTTTTTAAGTGAAAAAACAGGAGCTGGCAATAGATTTGATATGTGAGTCAAGACCTATCGAAGAGTCAAACGTGACTTTAAGATTCAGTCATTGAACGCATTGTTGTGTCTGAACAGCCACAAAAAAACATTTTAGGTTTAATAGGTCAAGTTTATCGTCATGACAACACTGAGGGGGGTGAGTTTTTTAAATAACTCCATTTAGATGTAATTTAAGCTACAAAATATGAATAATAAGGGTCGTTTCCTGTTGATTGACAGGTCTCAGATAAGCCTCCAGCGGTGGCTAATGGCTAATGGCCGGTTGATCCACGGAAGGCCTTCATCCTCAGTCTTCACTATTTAGTTTTTTCTGAACTTGACCATCAGTTGCGTCTGCAATGTTTATTTGTGTTTGGATATTAATCGTGCACTTATTGGACAAAGACGGCTTGCTGTGGTACTGATCGCACTAACAGACCGTCCAAGAAGTCTCTGCCCCATTTCTTTCGGTAAGTTCTGCTGTGCATTTAAGATAATACAACTTGGTCCAAAATGGGTTGAAATGATCACATTTCTTCTTTACTTTACATATTGATGATTAAAACTTGTTTTGATAAAAATTCACATAGTTTTAGTGAAAGTTATGGACCAGCAAGGCTTCATGATTTTATTTTTCAAAAATATTGAATCAGCCTAGAAGGCAGAGGGGCAGCAGAGTCACTTAACGGCGGTTTTCTGGCTAAAAGCGCCCGCTAACTTCCGTTAGCTTCGGTTAGCTCAGGGTTAGCACTGTTAGCTTGTGGCTACATTGGTTCAGAGTTTGATGGGTGTCAATCATCCACCCCCACCCTCAGCTCCACCTCTTTGCCCATTTGCTGTATTTTCCAAGATGGCGGTGGTGGGAACCGCCCACTGGGCTTCAATTCAGCTCTTCAGAAACCTACGGGTGACGTCACAGAGGCTCCGCCCATCTTAAATACACAGTCTATGATTAAAACCAAAATCTGTTCCGCTTTTATCAAAAAAAAGGTCCAAACAGTAAAACAGCAAACCTCTGAGATGTTTGGGGATCATCTAGAAGAACGAGAGAAGATGGAGATTCAGAAGCAGCCGCTTCAGGCCTTTGAAAGAAGTGGTATCTTATCTGAGGAATGGCGCTTTTTATCTCGTTAGAATTAGAAATGTTCCTGGTTTGAACTCCTCCTGAGTTTATTTCTAGCTAAACACCTCTGTAGTTCTGGACCAAAGCGCCTCTTTGCTCCACCAGATCAGGTCTTATTGTCTAAAGAGAGAAAAGAGCCTCCAGGTATGAACCTGTGAAGAAGCTGAGACCTGCAGCTGCCTTTGCCAGGTTTGTAGGTCAGGTGGTGTTTCAACCGGGTTATAGATGAGCTATAAATGGGCCCTATATGGGACAGAGTCAGGGTTATTATTAGCATCATGGTGCTGGGTTCTGCTGATAGATCCGACCAGCTGGGGCTTCAGATGCTTCAAACCCATTCATGTTCACCAACATCAGAGAAAATATAGGTGAAATGTGGATTTCCAGCAGCTGCACTGCATCTCACTATCTGCTATATTTTAGAATGAGACCCTGTTTTTGCTTATGTATAAATATAAAAAGTGACGTAAAACAAATGAAAACAACAGAACTTCTGTTACTAAATTCATTGATTCTACATGATTGGACTTTGAGACCCAGACAGATACCTGGTATGGTCTGCTCTATTCAGGAGAGCATTTCCACCTACAGGTAGACTCACTGGGTAGGCGGGGCTAAACCCAATGTCTAACGTATCATCATACTACTGATGACAAACGTGACGCACTGAGTTTTCTCGTGACGTTTTCTTTTCCCTCAATCAGGGAACTGTGTTGTGTGACGCCAGTAGCTCCGCCCTAACTGGACCGTACCATTGTCCTTTGGACCTATGGGCGAATAGTTTGTGACATTAATGTTTATGTTTCCTTGCATTGCATCATGGGATTGGGTGGCAAGAAACAGCGTATTTTACCTATAATTCAATTGTTTTGCATGTTTGGAGGAGGATTTCACAAAGCAGATGATTCACTCTTGCTGTGTGGTCGGTAGTATGGCGGGTTTGGGGCCTGATAAAACGTTGTTTTTTAATTCCCTCCAAATAGGAGTGCGAAAAACAAAAGAGATGGTTGCAGGCAATCAGGAGATGAAACTAAGAAAGTTAGGATTCCTGCAGCAACTAACAGAGTTTCTGAGGCTGATTTTGTTCATGGTAAGTCCTTGTGACTGTATTTTTTATTTACAGAAGATGTTTTTTTTTTTATTCAAGTTTGCATATTTTAAAATATATGTTCTGATGCAGGAGTCCCACAGCACACTGACTACGAACGCTGCTGTACATACAGCAGTTATAAGTCATATCCTGATAGCTGCTTCTACTTTAAACATTAAAGCTGCTACAGGACTTCATGTTTCTCCAAGACTCCAAGTAAGCTGGTATATTCTGTTTTTCCCCAGTCACCAGACTCCATTGAAATTTTCACGTCAAAGGACAACTGAAACTGTACAGCAGCCACCATAAATGAATAAATACATAACAAGGACTCTGATCGATGAAGACTTACCGGCTCTGCAGTCGCAGTGATTTGGCCGTTCTCTTTGGCGATCAACCACCGGTGATGAGAATCACGCTGTGACTCTGCTTGGCCAGGTCTGACCTCTGCTTTTAGCACGACCACGACTTTCTGTTTTGCAGAAGAGAAACAATACAATCATTGGCCTCCATTTCATTTTTCATGAGTGAAGGGTCCAGGGCTTTCTATTAAATAGGATTACATGTCTCCTCAGCAGATATGTAGCCAAGACACGGGCAAATCGGACCAACGTTTTTGGTTTTTCCCAGATCTCATATGGGCTTTGAAGAACTTCGATTTTGTCGTCAATACAGATTTTGAGCTTCTCTCTAAGCCTCTTCCAGTCTTTAGACGTTAAAGTGCTTTTATATTAGGGATTTCATCCGCTAACTCTCTTGGAAATGTTTGTCTCGTCTTTGTAGCCCACCATTTTGTTTGTTTTCTTGCCACCCAACCACTCGCGTGTGCACAAAGATTCTCCTACAGCTGAAGGGGCCCAGGAATGGAGCGGTACGTGTTGGTTGTCTGGGCCGCTTTCAGCGAACCGGACCGAGCCGAGCCGAGCCGAGCCGAGCGGTACCGATCAAGTCTTCCTCCTGGGTCATCCTCACATCAGCAGGTTGAAGATGACCCACCCATCGGCCGTCTCAATAAACTCGGTGAAATGACAACACAGTAAAAATGAAATAAAGCGACAGTTTCCTATCTGAGGCCAGTTTACTGGAAGTCATTCACCGTTTGTTCTGATGTTGTTGCTGTTTCACTGGTTTTTTTAAACCATAACTTTAAGCCGTATTTTTCCCAGCGTACCAACATGGGAGCAGCTATGAACTCTCAGTCTGGTCAACATGCTCACCAGAACCATTAAAACCAGTTCTGATTTCGCTCCCATCCAGAAACCCAATCAGATCTCAGAGCAGTCTCCATGGAGACGGGTCCAGACGGTTGTTCAGTAGAACCCAGGGTGTTCTGCAGAGCATGTTTGCAGCTGTTTCTGTGTGGTTCTGTTGAAGGCAGTCAGTGGGAGGAACCGGGCCCGCCGGGTTGGTGAGGCGACGAGCTCTAGAAAGCGTGTGTGGGCGGTTGCTGTGGTTATCGTGCTGCGTTCAGTGTTCAGGAGAAAATCCTGGACGTAGAGGAGGAACCAGAGAGCCTCTGTGGGTCAGGGAGGACACCGAGGTTCTGAGAGGTTCTCTCTCCCTGGACCTGAACCCTGGGTTGGATGGACCAATGCTGCTTCTGCTGCAGCTCCTCTGGGAGGAGACGCTCACCCCTCCCCCATCAAACCACACGGCTGAGGTTCCTATCTCCGCTCAGCATCGAAAACATCTTCAGCTGTGGCTTTGTGTCTCTGGTTGCCTCCCTCTCAGGTTCTGATGGGAATCTGACGAGCCACATGTTTACAGATTAGATGTTCTTCTGGATCCAGGGATGGAGAGAACATCTCAGACTGTTAGATGGAGACAACACGTGGAACGCCTGAAGAGTGAAGTCAGAACCGGGTCACCAGAACCACGTAGAACGTTTTCTATATCTGCTCATAAAACAACCCAGAATCAGATGCTTTAGTGTCTGTGGCCTCATCTCCAAGGAGCCTCCTCAGATCGCCAGTGCTCTTAAAGAGACAGTCCTTCACCTCATGAGGACGCATCAGTTGGTTCCTCTGTGGCTGCAGTCAGAGCTCAAACCTACAGCTGCAGATAAAACATTCAGAAATCACAACATTAAGAAAACATTTCACTCCAAGCCTCTTATGATAGAGAAGTTTCATCTTTTTATTTCTAAATCCATAAACCTTAGTGTCTCCCTGTCTAATGAACCCTGGGATGTGATCCTGAAGACGATTTGTTGCTATGGTGATCCATAAAGGTGTTTGAACATAGACTAGCTCATATTAGCCTAATCTGATCCCAGAAACATTCCTGCTTTATGATTTCACTATAATTTAGTTGGTTCCAGATGAATAAAAACACGACCTGACCCCGTCTGAAAGGAACCAGACGTCCAGCAGCCGCTGTCCTCCATCAGAGACGGTTATTAATCTGCAGCATGAGCAGAAAACTGGATTTAGCTCACTAATCCTGGTGTTTGCTCCAACTGTCATTAGAAGATTTATTCATAATCCGCCGCCAAGATGATCCCAGATTTAATCGTCATCTTCAAACCTAATTTAGTTCAAAGTTTGAAAACACAGGAAGTCTCAGACTTTTACTAAAATTGCTGCAGTAACATCCCAGAATAAGAATAATAATCTGATGAAAAACTGTTTCTGATCAGTAATGACTTGATTTAAGCCTAAAATAATTGATTTCCTGACTAAAAGTCCAGATGTTTAGTGTAGAAGAGCTCAGGTGTAAATGAACTGTTTCAATGAGGAAAAATCGTCACAGTAAAAACGCTCAGAGCTTCATGAGGTGAAATAAAGCTGGTAGTAAAATATGACACAGATTTAATATCTGAGGGGTTATGACTGAAGCGAATCCTCCAGAGTGGAGAGGAGGTGAGGCCGTCTGCAGGTTTCCTTCCCAGCATCCTGCAGCTGGCCTCAGGAAGCCAAGAGGCCGTCGAGAAGCTGCAGGATGTCCCTCACACATGGAGAAACACACCACGTCTATTTCTGGCTTCACACCTCCACCCTGACATGAAACCACCGGGGAAAATCTCCTGGTGCTGGAGCTGAGCTGAAGCCACACCAAACTGAGCGTGCGTTTGAAGCCGAGGCTTCAGCCGCCACATGAATGCGGCTCCGTAGAGCTTCCTGCTGCTCCTCGTCTTCATCGGCCGGCTGCAGCTTCTCACGCGCTGCTCAAGTTCTGAAGAAAGCTGATGCACGCTGTGCAAGCAGGTTCGACTTGTTGAGAAATGACTCGTCACCACATCCTCTTCCTTGACTCAGAGCTCAGCTCCATCCTCCGACAACAACAAGCCGCTCCACGGCCTGCAGGGCTGAGCAGCTGTTCCTCTCAGAGCTGCAGGCCTCCTCAGGAGGACCAGGGACAGCAGAAGGCTGGAGGTGACCACAGAGAGCAGAGACAGGGCCCCCTGCTGGGAGGACACACACACTGCACCCACACCGGTTGTTGTCAGAAGTCCTGATGCAGCTCCTCACGTCTTCCAAAGGGTTCTAGTTGCTAATCAAGTCTGTGAACATCTAAACAGTAACGAGCTGTTTGAAGAGTTTCAGTCAGGTTTTAGAGCTCATCATAGCACTGAAACAGCACTGGTGAAGGTTACTAATGATATTCTCATGGCCTCAGATAATGGACTTGTGTCTGTTCTGGTTTTGTTAGATCTCAGTGCTGCTTTTGACACAGTCGATCATAATATTCTCTTAGAAAGGCTTGAACATGTTGCAGGGATCAAAGGAACAGCACTAGGCTGGTTTAAATCATGTTTGTCTGATAGATTCCAGTTTGTTCATCTAAATGATAAATCTTCTTCACTCTCAAGGGTTACTTGTGGAGTTCCACAGGGTTCTGTGCTTGGAGCAATTCTTTTTACTATATACAGTGCGGTAAAAAAAAGTATTTAGTCAGGCACCAATTGTGCAAGTTCTCTCACTTAAAAAGATAAGAGAGGTCTGTAATGTTCATCATAGGTATACCTCAACTATGAGACACAAAAATGAGAAGAAAAAAAATCCAGAAAAACACATGGTTTGATTTTTAAAGAATGTATTTGCAAATTGTGGTGGAAAATAAGTATTTGGTCAATAACAAAAGTTCACCTAAATACTTTATAGTGTAACCTTGGTTGGCAATGACAGAGGTCAAACGTTTTCTGTAGGTCTTCACCAGGTTCACAAACTGTAGCTGGTATTTTGGCCCATTCCTCCATGCAGATCTTCTCTAGAACTGGGATGTTTTGGGACGTTCATCTCCCTCCACAGATTCTCTACAGGATTGAGGTCAGAAGACTGGATGGGCCGCTCCAGAACCTTGAAATGCTTTTTACGTAGCCACTCCTTCGTTGCCTAGGCGACGTGTTTGGGATCATTGTCATGCTGATGGAAGGAGGTTTTCAGTCAAAATCTCACCATACATGTCTCATACATACCAATGTCTAACGTATCATCATACTACTGATGACAAACGTGACGCACTAAGTTTTCTCGTGACGTTTTCTTTTCCCTCAATCAGGGAACTGTGTTGTGTGACGCCAGTAGCTCCGCCCTAACTGGACCGTACCATTGTCCTTTGGACCTATGGGCGAATAGTTTGTGACATTAATGTTTATGTTTCCTTGCATTGCATTATGGGAAGTGAGCAAGTCTACAATTTGGTTTCTGGTGTCCTTTGACAGCTCTTTGGTCTTGCCATAGTGGAGTGTGACTGTTTGAGGTCGAGGACAGGAGTGTTAATACTGATAACAAATTTAAACAGGTGCCATTAATACAGGTAACAAGTGGAGGATAGAAGAGCCTCTTACAGAAGAAGTTTCAGGTCTGAGAGAACCAAAAATCTGGCTTGTTTGTAGGTGAACAAATATTTATTTTCCACCATAATTTGCGAATAAATTCTTTAAAAATCAGACCATGTGATTTTCTGCATATGTTGAAAATTACAGGCCTCTCATCTTTTTCAGTGGAAGAACTTACACAATTGGTGACTGACTAAATACTTTTTACCCCATTATATACGCTTCCAATTGGTAGAATCAGACAGCATGGGATAAATTTCCACAGCTATGCCGATGATACACAACTATATTTATCCATAAATCCTGATGAACCCAGTCAGTTAGGTAGATTACAGGCATGTCTGGAAGACATAAAAACATGGATGAATCTAAACTTTTTGCTTTTAAATTCTGACAAGACAGAAGTTGCTGTCTTTGGACCAGAAGTTCTTAAACAGAAACTGATTAGTCAATCACTTTATCTGGATGGCATTAAATTGGCCCCCAGTAATAACGTAAAGAACCTCGGCGTTATTTTTGACCAAGACTTGACATTTAAATCCCATATTAAACAGGTTTCTAGGATTTCTTTCTTTCACCTCCGGAATATTGCTAAAATTAGAAACATCCTGTCCAGGAGTGATGCTGAGAAACTAGTCCATGCATTCTGGCACTTCTGAGGAGGTTCTGATGGTCTTTCTGGGCTTTTATTTGAATCTTCATCTATGTGATCCTGGCAACATGACCCATGTCAGTAATAATTACCTTTCTATTAATTATAACTCGTGTTGAGGATAATTTACCTCATGTGGGTCTGGGTCCGTCGTCGAGGGCCACCAGGTCCCTGTAGAACCTGAGGGAGAGCTCGGCTCATGCCGGTGGTAATAGGTGGGGGCGGGGCAAGTTTAATAATACATCACCACTAATAAACAAGACAGGTCATCAAAAGTCAATGAAAAAAACTGATCTCAATATGTCAAAACTAATAATCATATAAAACTAAATGTAAATAAAAAATAATTAAATGTAAATAAAACTCTACATTTGTCTTTAACTTCAGGTTTCGATCTAAATCCCGACTCAGATCCTCTGATTGGAGCTGCTGACCTTCAGGTTTAAAGGAACCGTCTGGTTCTGGTCAGAAAAAACACCTCCAATCTTCTGTTCTATCTGGATCTGGTCTTCAACCAGAACCTCTGCTGGAACAGAACCTGGAGCCCAGATCATGGACTCTCTGATACCCGACGCAGATGGTTTGGACCTCAGAACGGGTCGCAGGAACCAGGGAGCTGCTGCAGAACCCTGCTGTGGTTCAGAGTTCATTAGTGGCTTCCCACAGGATGTTTGTCGTGCTGAAGAAGCCCACCTGAGCGTCTGGCAGGTAAACCACAGCCGCTCCCCCACAGCTGCTACAACTGCCAGCAGGCTGCTGTGGGAATCTTCTGGGTTCCTCGTTCTCAGACCTGCTGGCAGAACTGGTTCATGTCTGCATGGAGGCTGAAATCTGCAGTGGTGGTACCGGTTGGTCTGCTGGTGGCAGCGCCGTCCTTCCTGGACGGGTCAATAATTCATCTGGAGCTTCAAATGATTCATTATGTGTCTAAAATTCATCAAAATGAAAGGAAATCTGTTCGGAACAGTTTAGATATGAGCTTTAAAGTTCCTACGGTAAACTGAGAACCCTCCTGTAGAACCGATGGTCTGCTGCTTCTGTAACATCTAGATCTGGATCTAGATCTGAAGCTCTACAGCTGCTTGTTTATCCATCCAAAAACAAACCAGAATCATCTGCTGCAGAAAACAGGAGAACAAAGTTCAGAGAACCCGGAGCAGAACCCTGAGGAACACCTCCAACCAGAACAGGAGCCATTTAACCTCCGTCCACAGATCCAGTTCAGAACCAGAGTCCACCTGGCAGGTCTGGGCCAGCCACAGGTTCTTCCAGAACCACAGCCACTCGGATCAAACTCAACACCAGAACTTCCCTCCAGATGTAAACCAGCCACACCCCCTGGTGGACGTTCTCGATGCTGCAGCTCCCTGTAAATAAGAATTTATGACAGAGCTGGGCTGGGAGGGGGGGGCGGGTTCTGCTGGGTCCACATCGGTACTGCCCCTTTCTCTGGTTGTGTTGGGCTTCCTCTCCGGGTCGGGCTGGTTCTCTGGATCCGTCCGTGACCTTATGTGACCTCAGGGTAACACATTTACTACCGCTGTGGCTCCAGTGGACACATCCAGTCTATTCTTCTTCTTCATGTTTTTTAATGTAATAAAATCAACTCTGCTACTGACACTGTAAGGTAACCAGACCCGCCGTCCTGTCTCCTGGAATAAATCTGTTTATTATTCTGTCATAAATCATATTTAGCTTCACCACCTGAACATGTTACATGACAGCACAGGATATAAAACAGGGATTATTATGGGATGGAGATCCAGAAGCTGATCACAGTGAATCTACGAAGCTGCAGCAGTAAAATGGTTTTCTAGTCATAATTAAAGAATTTTACTGTGAACTTTTCTATCAGTGAACAGAACAGAGATATTCCCAGAAGGTTCTGAGGTTCTTCCAGATGAACTCAAACTATATTACAAAGAAATAACTGTTTAAAATCTGACAGAAGAATATTTATTATTACAGAGGAGAAGCTGATCTGCAGCGACAGATGAGGAGGATCATCTTCATCACGCTGAGTTACCAACGCTGGTAGAAATAAACCTGGTTTAAATATTTTACACAGGAGAGTCAGCACAAGCTGGGGGAATCACACAGGAAGGAGATCACAGACTGTCAGAATAAAAGCTCAACATTAAAGACGTTGGTTGTGATTACAGAAAAATCTGGAGGATGAGGAGCTTTGATTGGTTAAAAGTTCTGCTGCCGCTACCCGTCCTGATCCACGTGGTTCTGGGTCCAACGTCTGCAGGAAATATGATCCAATATTCTCCAGCTGTTCCTCCTGGTTCTGATAGAAACAGATGTTCTGGAGAACCTGCATCTTCTACCCAACATATATCTGGAAAAACATGGAAATCTTCCTGACCTCAGCAGCTCATCGCTGACCTTTAACCTCCTGGGTCACCTGCTCTGTTCCTGCCTCTAACCTCAGACATAAACTGCACTAAACACACAGAGGAGCAGATCTGGGCCATGGTTCGGCCCGGAGCTGATGGTCTGCTAGAACATCTGAGGAACGTCTCCGAGCTGCAGCAGATCAGATCAGGAAGAAACGGACGAACGAAGCGAAGGAGAGTCCGTGGAGCTCCGAGCAACGTCACACTCTGACGAGGAAGTCCAGGCCGAGGGAAGCGGGAATGTGGATGGCCTCCAGGCTGAGGGCGGAGGGGGTGTAGGGGAAAAGAACCGGGAAGGTATGCTTGGTGTCCATCAGGAGCTGAGGAGGGTCGTTCCTCTCCTGGAGGTTGTTCTGTAGCGAGACAGGAGGAACCAGTCAGTAAGGAGGAACCAGTCGGTCAGGAGGGACCAGTCAGTCAGGAGGGACCAGTCAGTCAGGAGGGACCAGTCAGTCAGGAGGGACCAGTCAGTCAGGAGGGACCAGTCAGGAGGGACCAGTCGGTCAGGAGGGACCAGTCAGTCAGGAGGGACCAGTCAGTCAGGAGGGACCAGTCAGGAGGGACCAGTCGGTCAGGAGGGACCAGTCAGGAGGGACCAGTCGGTCAGGAGGGACCAGTCAGTCAGGAGGGACCAGTCAGGAGGGACCAGTCAGGAGGGACCAGTTGGTCAGGAGGGACCAGTCGGTCAGGAGGGACCAGTCGGTCAGGAGGGACCAGTCAGTCAGGAGGGACCAGTCAGTCAGGAGGGACCGACTGGTCCCTCCTGAGTGATTGGTCCCTCCTGAATGTCTGGGGTCTAGTGGCAGCAACTTGTTTTGCTGCCACTAGAGGGCAGACACCAGCAGTCTGGGCTTCCATCGCCTCCAGAACTTATCCCAGAACCAAAACCTGTCAGAGGACCGGAGTCCAAAGGTTTCACATAAACTGGGAAGTTCTTGCACCGCCAAGAAAACATGATGGAGATAATCTAGGAGGCAATGGATCCTCCTGAACCAGGACTGTCAGAACAAAACCACTAGAAATAGGCCTAGAGCTGAGACTTGGGGCAATTTTACTGATGAAACGAAGCTGAGCCAGAATCAGAACCAGAAACGGACCGACCTGAATGTTTCTGATGAAGGACACGGTGACTCGTTCCTCAAACTCATTCAGAGGCGTGTAGAGGTTCAGGATCTTCACGATCTGCAGGAATCAGACAGAAAGAGGTCAGAAAAACTTATTTTTCAGCTTTTAACTCTTCGTACACTCTGAACTTCCTATCTGGGAATTTCTTACTAAACCAAAGATGAGGAACCACCTTCAGATGCTGCTGAGATCCTCTGACTGAACACTTGACAGTCAAAGGAACAAAAGACGGTCTTGGATGATTTCCCAATTATTATGTAAGGCTTCCAGGACTCCAGGTAAACTGTTGGAGGAAGATCTCAGCAACCACTGAAACACTGACCTGCTGCACGGTCAGAGCCATGCACAGCGAGCAGATGGCCTCGGCGTCCTGAGACGTCTTCTTCTTGACCTGCAGCAGCTGAGCGGCCTGGATGATGGGCTCCAGCGTGGTTGAAGCTTTGCTCTGGAACAGGTTGTTGGCTCGGAGCCACTCCTCCAGCTGGCTGGTGTTATACCTGGACAGACAAACACGGGGCAGCAGAGCTCTGTTGGTACATCCTAAAACACACAGCCGTCCGTTAAGAACAGAGTTTTGGTTGCTGTTGGACCCAAGCGGTTCTGGTCCAATACCTGAGCTGCATGCCCGTGCTCCAGGAGCAGACGTCCTTCCGCAGCAGCAGGTTGTTGAGCGTGACGGCGTTGATGCAGTGGAAGAGCTGCCGGACTACCTGACCCACGATCTCGGGGTCCAGTCCGTGATCCCGCATGATGCTATTGAACTGGCTCAGCTGCCGAATCAGCCCCTGCAGGGTGTAGGTGGTGGGTCCGTCGGCGTCCGTGTCCATGCTGGACGAGCGGTTCCTGTAGCCCATGGGCTTGACTCCGGCCAGGCTCGGGATGCTCTCGCTCTCCAACATGGCCGACACTGGGGGTGGAGACATGAGAGGCGGGGTTGTTAGAACCTTCAGGTCCAGTAGGAGCTCTGTCTGGTGATGACTGGACCCACTCTGACAGGGGAAAAGACGGACCAACCTTCATCTTCCAGGATCTCCTCGGGGTTATAATCTCAGCTCCTTTTGTTTAATTTGTGTGCTCCGCTAGTAGAAGCTAACGGTTAGTAATGATGCTAGTAGAAGCTAACCGTTAGCAACTCTGCTCGTAGAAGCTAACCATTAGAAACTCTGCTCGTAGAAGCTAACCGTTAGCAACACAGCTAGTAGAAGCTAACCGTTAGCAACTCTGCTAGTAGAAGCTAAATGTTAGCAAGTCAACTAGTAGAAGCTAACCGTTAACAACGCTGCTTGTAAAAGCTAACCGTTAGCAACTCTGCTAGTAGAAGCTAACCGCTAGAAACGGTGCTAGTAGAAGCTAACAGTTAGCAACTCGACTAGTAGAAGCTAACCGTTAGCACCTCGGCTAGTAGAAGCTAACCGTTAGCACCTCGGCTAGTAGAAGCTAACCGTTAGCACCTCGGCTAGTAGAAGCTAACCGTTAGCACCTCGGCTAGAAGAAAGTAACCTTTAGCAACTCTGCTAGTAATAGCTAACCGTTAGCAAAGCTGTTTGTAGAAGCTAACTGTTAGCAATGCTGCTAGTAGAAGCTAACGGTTAGTAATGATGCTAGTAGAAGCCAACCTGTTAGCAACTCCACAACAGGGTGGAACACGTTTGGGCTCGTGTTGTTTGTGGAGCTAACAGATCAACGTTGTATTTTTTTACCCAACAAAGAATAGCTAAGGAAGAAACTGTTGGAGTTTGTCTTGGAAAACCACCAACGAATTAAGAAAAGTTCTGTCTTCTTTCTTTATCTCTTCACTCCAGAACAGAACCCAGTTTAACCGAGACGGGATTAGTTTTAGTTCCTCAGGTAGAATCAGTCTTTCTCCTGTCTTCCAGTTGTTCCACTCAAACCTTCAGACCTTATCATTATTTATTACTTAACTGTTTATCTCCTCATAAATCAGCCGATTTAGTGAGTTAAAGAGAAACAACCAGACCAGAGAGTCTAACATCCTGCCTACCTCAGATCCAGATGTTTAGTTCTCCATGATAACCATATAGCCTACAGAGATATTACTAGGACGATAAACTAGTTCAGGAATCCAACGTTCTCCTCTTTGGTTCCAGGATCGCTAGAAAACCCATCAGGGACCCTGCAGAAACCAATCAGGAACTCACCGATCATGGGCTGGATGATGCCCTCGGCCACCTTGATGAGCTGCTGGTAGATCTGGATGGACAGGTCGCTGAGGACCTGCCGGTACTCGGCCAGGTCAAAGTTCTTCAGACAGTGCTCGTTCTGCTTGGCCGTGTTCTGGGTCATGAAGACCTGGAGAAGAACATGATAGAACATCTGAGAGGTGAAGCGACAGCAGGACGGTCCTGATGTTCCTCAGGCAGAGGAGCTCACCTCCTCTCCACTGTACTGCTTCAGGCAGTGCAGCAGCCGGCTGCTGTTGGCCAACCAGAACGACATCATCTCGAAGTCGTCGTTGTTCCTCTGGAGAACCAGCAGGAACAGAGTTAGAACCCGGCTGTCAGATCAGACAGCAGAGTGTGTGAGTGTGTGAGCAGAACAGACCTTCAGGACCTTCTTGATACCGTTGATGGTGGAGGTGAGCAGAGACTCCACCTTCTGGTCATCGTTGATGTAGTCAGCGTGGCGGATGCACATGAAGAGGATGTAGGCGGGGAGGCAGGGGACGGTGGCCGACACCGTGTTGGGTCGGATGTCTGACGATGGAAACATTCGTTAGTCTGGAGACCTCAGAGGTTCTGAGGGTTCTGCTTCACTTAATCAGGCTGGACAGCTGATGGTCCCATTGGTTCTGAACTGCTGCTTGACCCTTTAACCCAGTCTAGACGTTCTGACCTTGTTCCGATCCCAACACATCATCTGTTTCTGCTTCCAGTCAGAACCTTGAGGTCCACTGAGGGTCTCATGGTTCTATCCGGTTCTGACTGGTTCCGCTGATGGTCTCACCTGTGATGAGGGTCTTGATGAGCAGGGCCTCGTCCTCCTTCAGGTACTCCAGCATCCCCTCGAAGTCCTTCTCCTTCCTCTGGAGGGTCACCTGGCGGATCAGCTCCGGCTTGATGTTCCTGCTCTGAGCTGCAGCCTGAGCAGCTGGAACAGAACCAGAACAGTTAGAAGACATCTTTAAAACACAGAGGGAACTGAAAAGACATCAGAGACGTCCATAAATGTCCATGTATGGTTGAGGAAAACATCTAAAACCATCTGATTCCCAATCAGGACCAGACGTCCAGCTTGGACAGTAGAGAGGACGTCTCCATGAGGACATCTGTCCATCTCTGATAGAAACATCTGGATGAAGAGGTCGGTGGACACCAGTGGTTGGAGGGTCCTCCTACCTTCCAGCTCTTGGACCTTCTTCATGTAGATCCTCAGCTGCTTCTTCAGCTTCCTCTCGTTCTTCTCCAGTTTCTCCACCAGCTCCTTGAGGTCCTGCGAGCAGACAGAAACGGGTCAGGATGGTCCAATGAAGGTGGTCCTGGAGTCATCTGGGGTCCGGGTTCCTCACCAGGTTATCGTTGGTGAGCCGAGTGATCTCCTGCTGGACGCTGTACTCCACCTTGGCCTCCGGAGACAGAGACGAGGTGTAGTTCAGCAGCTCCTGCTTCTTCTCGAGGTCGTCCTTCAGCAGCTCGATCTGGGTGTGCAGAGCCTCCAGCTCGTCTCCGTTCTGCCGGGCTTGGGTCTGCAGCTGGGCCTCCAGCAGCCTGGAGGACCACAGAGTCTCGTTAGACATCGACAGCACTGGGAGGCTTCAATCATCCATCAACTACCAACTCAAGTTCTGGATGAAAGGTCATTTCATCCCAGAGATCAGAGCAGACATCCGAACCAGACCAGAGGTCCACCACCACCACCACACCACCTTCACACAGGGAGGAGAAGCTAGCAGGAAGCACACAGAGACCTGGCTACTTGTTTCAGACCCTGGTAGGCCAGGCCCAGCTCCCCGTCCTCGTTCAGAAGACACCAGTCCTGCAGCTTACTGGTGTCCAGCAGCAGAGAGACAGACAGACAGACAGACAAAGGAGGACAGAGCAGCAGAGACGGTCACATTAATGCAGCATCATGAGGAACATCCACAAACTCTTCCTCTCACCGTGTCTGGACTGGACCGGGTCAGTGTTCTGATCAGAACACTAGGAACCTGAGCTGCTAGAACCTCATAACATGTTCTCTGAAAACTGGATTGGTATCAGATATATACGTCTAAAGTTGGTGTCATTAAAGCTCCCAGTATTCAGAACTGAAGAGAGACGAAACGTTTTCAAGACAAGAAGAAAAGTCAAGTTTCTTTCATTTAAACTGTCCTGGATGACTGAGAATCTACACCAACATACATTTACCCAAGTAACGTTTTGGAAAAACGAACTTTTAGGAGGATTATCAGTGCACCGTACTTTTTACTTTTACTTGAGTAATATCATTAAATCAATATGCAGTATCACGACTCTTACTTGAGGAGAATTTGTGGATATTCTGTGAGTAACATAAGCAGACCTACAGGTTATGTTAAAAGGTGAGACTTCTTGTTTGTTCTAAAACTTTGTTGTTTTTCTACCTGCTGAACCTGTTGGGTCATTTGGAGATCAACAGGATACAGTAATATACTGGAGCTACTTTACCATGTTCTAACATACATATATACGGTACCTACTGTAAGTATTAGTTTTACAAGTACAAAAAGACTATTTGGAAAAGTCTTTCTTCTGCTTGAAATGTGATATTTTGTGAAATTGTTATTTTTTTGGATTCCTTTTTCATTTTAGTCTTTAAAATACCAGAATTTCTGTCTGATTTTACATTTTAAATAATAAATCACATGTTATGATCAGTTACTCAGTACTCCAGTCGCCTTTTTATCAAATAATTTTTTACTCTTACTTGAGTAATTTCTTGGATGGCTAATTTTTAGTTATACTTGAGTAAAATTATGTTGAAATAGTGCTAATGGTTTTTGAGAAGAATTTTTGGTGTTGATAAAGCTGCAGGTTTTATGGGTTTCTATGAGCTACTATTGTGCTGTAGTTCTTAGGTTTAACCAGCAGGTGGCGCCTGGAAACCCAGACAGCCTGATGAATATTAAAATGAAAGTTATCTAAACATCTGAGGTTTATTATTATTATGAAGTTATTTAGAGGGTTTTTGTGGTGAGAAGATCAGGAGTGAAGCAGCAGCAGAGCGTTGAGACAGAAGAAGACAGAGCTGACCCAGAACCGTCCAACATGAAGCAAACGTGGACTTACTTCTTGGACTCACACAGTCCATGGTACGCTTTGATGGCCTCCTCTTTGTCCATCGGCTCCTTGCTGTTGTTCACTCCTCCATCCACCTCACTTTCCTGTTCAGACAGAGAGGAGACAACATGGGGGACAACATGGACACGTTTTCCTTTCAGAGGTCCAACTGTCCAACGGACACAGACAAAACTTCTGTCCAGACCTAAAAACCTGATTGGTTCCCAAGTAAACCTGGACGCTTTCATTTATTTCATTCATTCTGCTGCAAAACTGTGGCACTGATCCAAGACAGAACGGGTCAGAACCAGCGGGTCTCTGAAGGACCAACAGAACCAGCGACTGTCAGGATGAAGCTCTTTATCTCCAAGAAGCTCCATCAGGTTTCGGAAGAAGAACTGAAGTTTATTCAGGAGTAAAACAGTAAAAACATTTCCAGCTAAACGTGTCCCACATGAATAAAGTTATTCATATAGTTATTAAAATGTTTTTATCATTTTAATTAAATGATCTGATCTTCTTTCCTATTTCTTCATGTTTAAACCTGCATAAAAGGACGGATGAATGTCCTTAAACATCCAGGATATTAGTCCTATAGAAGGATGAATAATAAATAACACAGACCCATAGGGTGTACATTATACATAAACAGGTGTAAAATATAAACTTCTATGCAGATGATCAGCTTAAACTTGATCCTCTTTGCTCTGAATCAAACAGTGAAAGAGTGAAGACTCACGATGCGTTCGCTCTTCTCCTGCAGCTGGGCGTTGCTCACGATCTGAGTCCTCAGGATAAGCACCTCCTCCTTTCGGGCGTCTAGCTCCTCATTGGCTGACTTCAGCTGACTGAGCAGCAGGTTGTAGCTGTCCTGCAGCTCATTGGACGAGCTGTCCTGAGACGCTCGCTCGCCGATCGTCTTCCTCAGCTCGTTCAGGTCGTTCTTCAGTTTTTTGTTCTCCGTTTCGAGCTCCTGTCTCTGTTGAGTAACACGGTTTCTGTTAGCATTGAAACTTTAACTGGTTCTACTGGTTACAACAGAAAGTTTTTTAGAAATGATCAATCAACCAATCAAACTAATCATTTCTAAATTAGTAACAACTTTGTTAAACTTTTACACCATAAACAACCCTAAAAGAACTTTGCTAATCATGTCTGCCTGAAACGCTCTATGCAGATGACACCCCGCTGTACGTCTCATCCCCACCAGATGGCGCCACAGCTCCAACATTAATGTAAAGAACCAGGAGAGGGACGTAGGTCTGTTTCTCATCCAGTATGTTAGAAAACTGGTTATTACGGGTCATGCTAGGTAAATGGATCTGGGAACTATTTATTCCCGCTGATATTACTGCTCTGTTTATATGTTTTTATGTTTTACAGAATGAGAAATAATAAACTAAACTAATGTTCTGTGATTGTTGCCATGTTTTTATTGTAAAGCACTTTGTGACTTATTTCTTGACAAATTTGAAATATTTCCTGAAAGTTTAATGCAAATCCGTCCATAACTTTGTGAGTTATTTAGCTAAAAGACGCCAACATCAGCTCCTTGGTGGATGGAGGAGATAAACTGATGAGGAATATTATGTCAAAGTAAAACTGTTTCAGTGTTGCGGTTCCTCCGTTCTAACAGTAGATGCTGTGCGTACGCACGATTAGAAGTGTACATACATTTAGGAAGATTTCTACGCACAAGTACAAATTGATAAATACCACAGAATGCGTAGAATTGTTCCTACTAACGAAATACGCACAGATCTGTACATAAGTACGGTTGATAAATGAGGGACCTGATCTACGTTACGCCGTTTCTACGGCCGCTGCTAGCACCTGCTTAGCTTGCGTGTGCTTTGAGCCGGCCCCATCTGTAAGGAACATCAGGTGGAATGGACCAGGTCTCAGTCTGGTGGACTGAGCTGGACTGTGGTGATGGAGAACAACTCCATGGACTGATTCTACTGGATGCTCCACCTTTTATTACAATATGAATGTCTTCTAGCTGCTGGATTTCTGGTTCTAGGATATGAAACCAGCGGCTCTGATGTTCTAGACTCAAACCAGCTGCAGCAAAGATGGAGCTGGTTCCTCTGAGGTACCTTCAGGTTGTTGTAGGCCAGGTCTGCAGTCTCCATGTCAGATGTTGGGCTTCTGGGCTCAGGACCCTTCAGAAAAAGGCAGACATGGATTATTCAGGTTGTCCTCAGTCCTGCAGAAACTCGTCTCCTTCAGGTCCAGAAGTCCAACAGCGGCAGGCGGGTCGCTCACCTTACGCTTGGCGAGCTCCTCCATCTTGTCCAGGTTGACCTGCAGCCTCTTCCTCTCCGTCTCCAGCTCCCTCACTCGTTTCTGCAGCTTCATGAACAGACTGATGTCCATGGCAGCCTTCTCCACGCCCATCTCCTGAAACCCAGCAGAACCTCAGGATTTACCTGCTTATCACAGAACACACCTTAAACATAAAGGAGAAGCTCCGCCCCCTGACTCACGTCCACCAGCTGGATGGAGTCCTCAGTGTCTCCAACCTCGGAGGTGGAGACGGACGGGTAGTTGGAGTCCGACTCCAGGCTGCTCTGAGTGGACGGGTTCCTGTGGTGGCCGGGGTGGAACTGGAGGAGGGTGGAGAGAGAGATGGTTAAACTGGACCGGAAGGCCCAGAACTCCTGGTAGAACCGCTGGGTGAGGAGCAGAGGTGGAGAACATCCAGAACATCTGCACGCGTTGGGGAGGTCTCTGCTCGGCCAGCCTCCATACGAAGACCAGAAATGTAAAACTGCTGGATTCTGATGTTTTATTAATAACAGGTTCTGTGTGGGTCTAAAAACTCGGTATGGCAGAACCAAGCCGCTTATCTCCATCAGGTTCTACTCAACCGCCTTGGTTCTCCTGCAGGAACCCTGAACCATTCTACAGGTTCCAGAGGTCCGTGGGTTCCTCAGTCTCACCTTGTTCAGGGACATCTCCTCCTTCAGGTTGTCGTATCTCTGCTCCAGCCGGGAGAACTCTTTAAGGAGGTTCTGGTAGCGTTCTCGCTCCTGGTCGAGCTCAGTCTCCAGAGAGGCGCTGCTCGCCTCCACTGATGGGCAAACAGAGAGAGCGGTTAGTGAGGAGAAGGTGTACCTGGGTCACCTAACGAGGAGAAGGTGGACCTGGGTCGACTAACGAGGAGAAGGGGGACCTGGGTCACCTAACGAGGAGAAGGTGGACCTGGGTCACCTAACGAGGAGAAGGTGGACCTGGGTCACCTAACGAGGAGAAGGTGGACCTGGGTCACCTAACGAGAAGAAGGGGGACCTGGGTCACCTAACGAGGAGAAGGTGGACCTGGGTCACCTAACGAGAAGAAGGGGGACCTGGGTCGGCTAACGAGGAGAAGGGGGACCTGGGTCTCCTCACGAGGAGAAGGTGGACCTGGGTCACCTCACGAGGAGAAGGTGGACCTGGGTCATCTAACGAGGAGAAGGTGGACCTGGGTCACCTAACGAGGAGAAGGTGTACCTGGGTCGCCTAACGAGGAGAAGGTGGACCTGGGTCACCTAACGAGGAGAAGGTGGACCTGGGTCACCTAACGAGAAGAAGGGGGACCTGGGTCGACTAACGAGGAGAAGGGGGACCTGGGTCACCTCACGAGGAGAAGGGGGACCTGGGTCGACTAACGAGGAGAAGGGGGACCTGGGTCACCTCACGAGGAGAAGGTGGACCTGGGTCACCTAACGAGGAGAAGGTGGACCTGGGTTACCTCACAAGGAGAAGGTGTACCTGGGTCACATAACGAGGAGAATGTGGACCTGGGTCACCTAACGAGGAGAAGGGGGACCTGGGTCGACTAACGAGGAGAAGGGGGACCTGGGTCACCTAACGAGGAGAAGGGGGACCTGGGTCACCTAACGAGAAGGTGGACCTGGGTCACCTAACGAGGAGAAGGTGGACCTGGGTCACCTAACGAGGAGAAGGTGTACCTGGGTCACCTCACAAGGAGAAGGTGGACCTGGGTCGCCTCACAAGGAGAAGGTGGACCTGGGTCGCCTCACAAGGAGAAGGTGGACCTGGGTCACCTCACGAGGAGAAGGGGGACCTGGGTCACCTAACGAGGAGAAGGTGGACCTGGGTCACCTAACGAGGAGAAGGTGGACCTGGGTCACCTAACGAGGAGAAGGTGGACCTGGGTCATCTAACGAGGAGAAGGTGGACCTGGGTCATCTAACGAGGAGAAGGTGGACCTGGGTCACCTAACGAGGAGAAGGTGTACCTGGGTCACCTAACGAGGAGAAGGTGGACCTGGGTCACCTAACGAGGAGAAGGTGGACCTGGGTCATCTAACGAGGAGAAGGTGGACCTGGGTCACCTAACGAGGAGAAGGTGGACCTGGGTCATCTAACGAGGAGAAGGTGGACCTGGGTCACCTAACGAGGAGAAGGTGGACCTGGGTCATCTAACGAGGAGAAGGTGGACCTGGGTCACCTAACGAGGAGAAGGTGTACCTGGGTCACCTAACGAGAAGGTGGACCTGGGTCACCTAACGAGGAGAAGGTGGACCTGGGTCACCTAACGAGGAGAAGGTGTACCTGGGTCACCTCACAAGGAGAAGGTGGACCTGGGTCGCCTCACAAGGAGAAGGTGGACCTGGGTCGCCTCACAAGGAGAAGGTGGACCTGGGTCACCTCACGAGGAGAAGGGGGACCTGGGTCACCTAACGAGGAGAAGGTGGACCTGGGTCACCTAACGAGGAGAAGGTGGACCTGGGTCACCTAACGAGGAGAAGGGGGACCTGGGTCACCTAACGAGGAGAAGGTGGACCTGGGTCACCTAACGAGGAGAAAGGGGACCTGGGTCGACTAACGAGGAGAAGGTGTACCTGGGTCACCTCACGAGGAGAAGGTGGACCTGGGTCACCTAACGAGGAGAAGGTGGACCTGGGTCACCTAACGAGGAGAAAGGGGACCTGGGTGGACTAACGAGGAGAAGGGGGACCTGGGTCGCCTAACGAGGAGAAGGGGGACCTGGGTCGCCTAAGGAGGAGAAGGGGGACCTGGGTCGCCTAACGAGGAGAAGGTGGACCTGGGTCACCTCACAAGGAGAAGGTGGACCTGGGTCGACTAACGAGGAGAACGGGGACCTGGGTCGCCTAACGAGGAGAACGGGGACCTGGGTCGCCTAACGAGGAGAACGGGGACCTGGGTCGCCTAACGAGGAGAAGGGGGACCTGGGTCGCCTAACGAGGAGAAGGGGGACCTGGGTCGCCTAACGAGGAGAAGGGGGACCTGGGTCGCCTAACGAGGAGAAGGGGGACCTGGGTCGCCTAAGGAGGAGAAGGGGGACCTGGGTCGCCTAAGGAGGAGAAGGGGGACCTGGGTCACCTCACGAGGAGAAGGGGGACCTGGGTCGCCTAAGGAGGAGAAGGGGGACCTGGGTCGCCTAACGAGTAGAAGGGGGACCTGGGTCACCTCACGAGTAGAAGGGGGACCTGGGTCACCTCACGAGGAGAAGGGGGACCTGGGCCGCCTAACGAGTAGAAGGTGGACCTGGGTCGCCTAACGAGTAGAAGGGGGACCTGGGTCACCTAACGAGGAGAAGGTGGACCTGGGTCGCCTAAGGAGGAGAAGGTGGACCTGGGTCACATAACGAGGAGAAGGTGGACCTGGGTCACCTCACGAGGAGAAGGGGGACCTGGGTCACCTAACGAGGAGAAGGTGGACCTGGGTCGCCTAACGAGTAGAAGGGGGACCTGGGTCACCTAAGGAGGAGAAGGGGGACCTGGGTCGCCTAACGAGGAGAAGGTGGACCTGGGTCGCCTAAGGAGGAGAAGGGGGACCTGGGTCACCTCACGAGGAGAAAGGGGACCTGGGTCGCCTAACGAGGAGAAGGTGGACCTGGGTCGCCTAACGAGTAGAAGGGGGACCTGGGTCGCCTAAGGAGGAGAAGGGGGACCTGGGTCACCTCACGAGGAGAAGGGGGACCTGGGTCACCTAACGAGTAGAAGGGGGACCTGGGTCACCTCACGAGGAGAAGGGGGACCTGGGTCGCCTAACGAGGAGAAGGTGGACCTGGGTCGCCAAACGAGTAGAAGGGGGACCTGGGTCGCCTAAGGAGGAGAAGGGGGACCTGGGTCGCCTAACGAGGAGAAGGTGGACCTGGGTCGCCTAACGAGGAGAAGGTGGACCTGGGTCGCCTAAGGAGGAGAAGGGGGACCTGGGTCACCTCACGAGGAGAAGGTGGACCTGGGTCGCCTAACGAGTAGAAGGGGGACCTGGGTCACCTCACGAGGAGAAGGGGGACCTGGGTCGCCTAACGAGGAGAAGGTGGACCTGGGTCGCCTAACGAGTAGAAGGGGGACCTGGGTCGCCTAAGGAGGAGAAGGGGGACCTGGGTCGCCTAACGAGGAGAAGGTGGACCTGGGTCGCCTAACGAGGAGAAGGGGGACCTGGGTCGCTTAACGAGGAGAAGGGGGACCTGGGTCGCCTAACGAGGAGAAGGTGGACCTGGGTCGCCTAACGAGGAGAAGGGGGACCTGGGTCGCTTAACGAGTAGAAGGGGGACCTGGGTCGCCTAACGAGTAGAAGGGGGACCTGGGTCGCCTAACGAGTAGAAGGGGGACCTGGGTCACCTCACGAGGAGAAGGGGGACCTGGGTCGCCTAACGAGGAGAAGGTGGACCTGGGTCGCCTAACGAGTAGAAGGGGGACCTGGGTCACCTAAGGAGGAGAAGGGGGACCTGGGTCGCCTAACGAGGAGAAGGTGGACCTGGGTCGCCTAAGGAGGAGAAGGGGGACCTGGGTCACCTCACGAGGAGAAGGGGGACCTGGGTCGCCTAACGAGGAGAAGGTGGACCTGGGTCGCCTAACGAGTAGAAGGGGGACCTGGGTCGCCTAAGGAGGAGAAGGGGGACCTGGGTCACCTCACGAGGAGAAGGGGGACCTGGGTCACCTAACGAGTAGAAGGGGGACCTGGGTCACCTCACGAGGAGAAGGGGGACCTGGGTCGCCTAACGAGGAGAAGGTGGACCTGGGTCGCCAAACGAGTAGAAGGGGGACCTGGGTCGCCTAAGGAGGAGAAGGGGGACCTGGGTCGCCTAACGAGGAGAAGGTGGACCTGGGTCGCCTAACGAGGAGAAGGTGGACCTGGGTCGCCTAAGGAGGAGAAGGGGGACCTGGGTCACCTCACGAGGAGAAGGTGGACCTGGGTCGCCTAACGAGTAGAAGGGGGACCTGGGTCACCTCACGAGGAGAAGGGGGACCTGGGTCGCCTAACGAGGAGAAGGTGGACCTGGGTCGCCTAACGAGTAGAAGGGGGACCTGGGTCGCCTAAGGAGGAGAAGGGGGACCTGGGTCGCCTAACGAGGAGAACGGGGACCTGGGTCGCCTAACGAGGAGAAGGTGGACCTGGGTCGCCTAACGAGGAGAAGGGGGACCTGGGTCGCTTAACGAGGAGAAGGGGGACCTGGGTCGCCTAACGAGGAGAAGGGGGACCTGGGTCGCTTAACGAGTAGAAGGGGGACCTGGGTCGCCTAACGAGTAGAAGGGGGACCTGGGTCGCCTAACGAGGAGAAGGTGGACCTGGGTCGCCTAACGAGTAGAAGGGGGACCTGGTGGACTCACCTGCAGAGTTCTTGGACTGCTGCTGGATCCGGCGGTTCATCTCCTCCTTCTCCGTCTTCAGCACAGCGTTTTCTCCCTCCAGCTCCTCCACCCGCTGCAGATCAGACGACATCACAATGAGTTGCCATGGAGACCAACCTGAGACCTTCATGGAGAACTCGGGGACCCTCAGGTGAGCCTCACCTGGACGAGGCTCAGCTTCTCGCTGCTGTGCTCCTCCTCCATCCACTTCCTCATGACGTGCGCCTCCTGCAGCTCCTCCCTCAGCCGCTCCACCTCCTCCTGCAGCGACACCACCTGCCCTCCGTCAGGCTGCTGGTTCCGGATCCGCTCCAGCTCCTTCTGCAGCTTGGTGACCTCTGACCCCAGCGAGGCGTTGGCCGTCAGCAGCTGCTCGTTCTGCGTTTTGTACTCCTTGGACTGAAAGCGACAGAGTGTCGGCGGTGTGGCTGTGACCCGGTGGACCTGAGTGGGCGTGGCCACCTACCTGATCGTCCATCTTCCTCTGCAGCTGGACGATCTTGTTCTCCATCCCCGTGTTGAGCTTCTTCAGGTGCTGAGCAGAGCGAGCTTCAATCTTCAGCTGCTGCAGCTGCCGCCTGGCCCGCATCCTCCTGAAGGCGCACTGGATGGTGATGGCGGCGTCGCGCGCACGCCTGAACTTCCTCCTCTGCAGCCAACCGCGGACGTGCTTCTGGATGACCATGGCCTTGTGATGCAGCAGGAACTACAGAGGAACGGCAGAGGAGGCGGAGTTCAGGACGGAAGCAGCAGCAAGGCTCAATCTGCTTCATATCAGGTATAACAAGGAACTAGGAGAAACAGAGGAACCTGGAGGAATCAGGAGGAATCAAGAGGAACTAGGAGGAACCAGGAGGAATCAAGAGGAACTAGGAGGAACCAGGAGGAACCAGGAGGTACCAGGAAAAACTAGGAGGAACTAGGAGGAATCAATTGGAACTAGTAGGAACCAGGAGGAATCAAGAGGAATTAGGAGGAACCAGGAGGAATCAGTAGGAACCAGGAAAAACTAGGAGGAACCAGGAGGAATCAGGAGGAACCAGGAGGAATCAGTAGGAACCAGGAAAAACTAGGAGGAACTAGGAGGAATCAAGAGGAATTAGGAGGAACCAGGAGGAATCAGTAGGAACCAGGAAAAACTAGGAGGAACCAGGAGGAATCAGGAGGAACCAGGAGGAATCAGTAGGAAATAGGAGAAACTGAGAGGAACCAGGAGGAATCAGGAGGAACCAGGAGAAACCAGGAGGAATCAGGAGGAACCAGGAAAAACTAGGAGGAACTAGGAGGAACCAGGAGGAATCAGTAGAAACTAGGAGAAACTGACAGGAACCAGGAGGAACCAAGAGGAATCAAGAGGAACTAGGAGGAACCAGGAGGAACCAGGAAGAATCAAGAGGAACCAGGAGGAACCAAGAGGAACCAAGAGGAATCAGGAGGAACCAGGAGGAACTAGGAGAAACTACGAGGAACCCGGAGGAACCAGGAGAAACTAGGAGGAACTAGAAGGTACTAGGAGGAACCAGGAGGAACTAGGAGGAACCAGGAGGAAATAGGAGGAACCAGGAGGAATCACGAGGAACCAGGAAGAACCAGGACTAACTAGGAGGAACCAGGAGGAATCACGAGGAACCAGGACTAACTAGGAGGAACCAGGAGGAACTAGGAGGAACCAGGAGGAAGTAGGAGGAACCAGGAGGAATCAGGAGAAACCAGGAGGAATCAGGAGAAACCAGGAGGAACCAGGAGGAACTAGGAGGAACCAGTAAGAACTAGGAGGAACCAGGAGGAAGAAGGAGGAATCAGGAGAAACCAGGAGGAACTAGGAGGAACCAGGAGGAACCAGGTGGAACTAGGAGGAACCAGTAGGAACTAGGAGGAACCAGGAGGAAGTAGGAGGAACCAGGAGGAAATAGGAGGAACCAGGAGGAATCACGAGGAACCAGGAAGAACCAGGACTAACTAGGAGGAACCAGTAGGAACCACGAGGTACTAGGAGGAACCAGGGGGAACTAGGAGGAACCAGGAGGAACCAGGTGGAACTAGGAGGAACCAGTAGGAACTAGGAGGAACCAGGAGGAAGTAGGAGGAACCAGGAGGAAATAGGAGGAACCAGGAGGAACCAGTAGGAACCACAAGGTACTAGGAGGAACCAGGGGGAACTAGGAGGAACCAGGAGGAATCAGGAGGAACTAGGAGGAACCAGGAGGAACTAGGAGGTTTGAACCTTGTCTCTTCAAAATAAAAGCCTCCATCTAAAAGGTCAAAGCAAAAAGGATTCAAGCTCCTATTGGTCAACAGGGAGTTCATTTACCCTTCAAAATAAGAGTCTCACTTTTATATGTTAGGTTGTGATCAGGTCGGGTTAGGAAGGAGTCACTCAGACTTTCAAAATAAAAGACTCCATAAATCACAGCGCCAGATTTATTCTGGCATCAACGTCTCAGTTTAAAAATGCAGCTTCTGTGTTACTTCATGTTCTCCACCTGAGATTAAACTGGCCTTTCACAATAAAAGCTTTGTTTTTTATAGACAGATACAGGTTCCAGGTTCCTAACGGGTCCAAAGCTGACATGATTGGACTGAACCGGACCAGAACTTTTCACTCCCTCTACAGGTCTTCTGGGTTTTACTGGTTTCTATTATGAACCAACCAGGGAAAACTTTTAATATTGCACCAAATGTAGCCAGGTTCTGGTTTGGCTCAAGGCTGGATGGACAGAACCTCTTTATACCCGCTGGTGTTCTGGTTCTGGTCCGGTTCCTGTGGTCCATCTCTGTCACTGAAACGATCCTGATCTCCCTCCAGAACCACACCCAGACGCTGAATGTTCTGACTCACAGAACAAGGCGAGCCTTTGTTCCATCCAGATGACCCGTTCACCCTGCAGTGAGGCTCAGCTACCAGCAGGTGGAGCCCAAACACCAGAACCAGCAGGAGCAGAACCCAGATTATTAAACTGGGTTCTGGAGCTCATCTGCTGTTCAGGTTCAACATTTCTGCAGAAGAACTCGTCTATCTTGGATTCTAACTGGTTCTGATGGAGAAGAAAGTGAAGCTGTGGAACCAGCAGACAGAACCTGAAGTTCTGACTCTGAGCCCGGTTCAGGTGTTCAGGTCCTGGCTGGAGATCAGCGGTTCTGATCCAGACCTGCAGCAGGAACATCTGTTTACCGTCAGCAGAAACACGAGAACCGATGAAGACGTAAAAAATGTGGAGCCGCTACAGAACTCTGGTTCCCCTGATCTGATCCTGATCGGACCCTGATCCGATCCTCCCACTGAGACGTGGTGCCGGTTCTGTGGTGCCGGTTCTGTGGTGCCGGTTCTGTGGTGCCGGTTCTGTACCTCCCAGTAGATCCTGCGGGTGAACATTCCCCGGGTGAAGGCCTGGATGGTGACCGCGGCCCGTCGGACCCTCAGGTACTCTCTCCGTTCTCGGACCATGCGGTACTGTTTCTGGCAGATCAGGGCGGCCCGGTTCTGACGCAGGAACTCTGCGTACCTGCAGGGGGACACCGGGCGTCAAACACCAGAACCCGTTTGGACCGATCAGAGGCCGAGGAGGACGGCTCACCTGCGAGCCAGGTATCCTCGGCCGTATCTCTGAAGGCCGATGGCGGCCCGGCGGACCCGGCGGTACCGGATCCTCTGCAGCCATCCTCGGACCGTCTTCTGGATCTTGATGCAGGCCGAGCGGAACTTATCGGTCCGCAGCTTCTCCAGGTACGCCACCTGGCCGGCTCGGAAGAAGATCTTCGTCTTCCCGAACTGGAACATGTCGGCTTCCTGATGGGAGAACAGACAGAGACATCAGAGAACCAGAACCAGAACCAAAGGGATCCAGGTCCAAAATCAGAGACCTGAACAACCAGATTAACCCCTCCCCCTACTCTGGCTCCGCCCATGATGTGTCATCACTGCTATCTGTGTTTAAACTGATCGAGCAGAACCTGAAGAATCTCAACAGAACCTGATTAATCTCAACAGAACCTGAAGAATCTCAACAGAACCTGAAGAATCTCAACAGAACCCGTTTAATCTCAACAGAACCCGTTTAATCTCAACAGAACCTGGAGAATCTCAACAGAACCTGAAGAATCTCAACAGAACCCGTTTAATCTCAACAGAACCTGGAGAATCTCAACAGAACCTTTGGACCTTTACTCTCCTGAATATTTGTATGTTTGGTTCTGCTAATCAGAGGTTCCTGGTCTCTAGAGGACCTCCAGGTTCTGGTCTGTTCTGGTCCAGACTGACTGTGTTCTAGTTGGATCAGAACCAGCAGCTGTTTCTCACCTTTATCAGCGTCTCCAGCAGGTTCTTGCAGACCTGCTTCTTATCTGCTGAGATGAGGTCCGACTTCCTCATCAGAACCCGGTACCGGCTGAAGAAGTCGGAGTAGGTCCACCTGCACACACAGATCGCACGACGTCATCCGACCGTCTGAACGAGGTCACATGACCCGCGACCGGCCGACGCCCCTCACCTGGACGGATACCCGGCGGCGCTGATCCGGATCGTCTCCAGAACTCCGCAGGCCCGGAGCTGCTGCACGGCCCGCCGCGAGTCGAACCTGCAGAGACACAGAGAGGTTAAAAGTGCAGCAGGAGGAGGACTCAGAGCCGGGTCGGGTCAGAACCAGGAACTTCACCTCATCCTGTTGTTGTTGGGCATCGGGACAAACTGCAGTCTGACTGCCGGGAGTCCGACCCGACCCAGAACATGTGACCCTAATTAGATTTGTTCTGACACTCGCATCACATTCCTGCCCTGATGTTTATCTGCTGCAGAGGAAGGCCGGGTCAGAACCAAGGGCTGCTTAACCCCTGAGTGGCCCAAAGGTCCTGAGGTTCTGGTTCTGAACATTCCTCAGAACCTCTGAGTCCAGTTTAAGGTTTTAACAGCAGGAACACTCTGGATCTGGACCGGGTTCTGTTGAATGAAGCTGGTATTTAAACAGTTTATCTCTGCTCTGCTCTGAACAGAATAGAACCACCCTCCTGGTTCTGGACCGTAGCGGTTCTGGAAAGGAATCGGAGCGTCGGACTCACGAGAAGGCCTCCTTGAAGTCGTTGGGTTTGATGCAGCGGACGTAGTGAGGCGTCGTGGCGTTCAGAGTGTCCATCAGGAGATGCAGCGACGAGCGGAACTGAAACAGAACCAGCCTTCAGAACCAGAACCTAGAACTTAGGAGAACGTCCCGGCAGAACCAGACCCACCTGGTGTCCCACGGTCTTCCGGTGCTCCTTGTTGGGAAGCTTGGGAACGTTTTTCAGGGAGCGGACGTTCACCTTGGAGGGTTTGGAGGACGAAGCGTCGCTTTTGTCTTGGAACAAATCAGCAACCAGCTGAAACTGGAAGAAACAGGATTCATGGTCCAAACTGGGCCGGATGGCTCAGAACATGGTTCTGGTTCTGGTTCCTACCTGGCTGGCCTTCAGGATGTTGATCTGCTCCTCGTAGACGGTGTCTCGGTTCTTCTCCAGGAAGCCTTCGCACTGATACTCCACCTGCAGGACCAATCAGGACGAAGAGAGGAGAGGAAGAGGAGGGAAAGTCTTAACCGCTCATACTGCCCTCTGCTGGACACACCTGCCACTACATCTCAGAACATAATGGTTTATTGTTCCTCATTCCAGACGCTGAAACTCAGATGTTACATAGATCTGTCACACATAGAGTGGAATATTTCAACCTCCTAAATCTGACGGTTCTGATCCAGAAAGAAAAACCAGAATCTCAGAACATCAGATCAATAAAACGTCTGTTTTTTTTTTAAATCCCCCATTATGGCGACCCAATGATTAGGAAGACTGCTGCATCAAAGTATATTCAGAAAAAGTTGAGAGGAAGGAAAAAATGCACCAGCAACAGGGATTACCGCCGGGGGGATCTTCACCAGGACTGAACTGGTGAGAAGAACATCTAGATCCACCTCGCTCAGACAGAGGTACCAACAGCTGGTCCTATCACCAGGCGGTACCGCGGTCCATGGACCAGCAAACGGGCCTCAGTAAGACTCAGAACCAACAATGAAGACGACCAGAACCTCTGGCTGATCTCCTCCATGATGATTCAGGTAAAAGGAGCCCAGACCTTAGAACTAAGAGCAGAGAGATGGTTCTAGTTCACAGAAACATTTCTGTTCAGAATATCATCTCTTATTGATCGGATGGAATGTTCTGATGTTCTGGACTCTGGATTCTGGTTCTCTGTGAGCCAGAACCATCAGAACCACAGGAAACAAAGGCTGGAATATTCACTCTATGTGTGCTAGATCTATACAATAGCTGAGGATCCCTTCCAGAACCACAGAAACGGACGTTCCTGTGGTTCTGACCCGTCTGGACCTGAACCAGTTCTCAGGTGGTCCGGGTCTGCTCACCTTGTCAGCAAAGTGGATGATGATGAAGGACGTGTTGGACATCCTGGGTTTCTGGAAGTGTTCGCTGCTGGAGTTCTGCTTGTAGAGCTTCTGGGCCCAGTTCTGATCCGTTCCCTTTGGAACCTGGAGAACAGAGTTCAGTCAGAGACCAGCAGGAGGAGCTCAGAGGAACCGGTAGGAGAACCCGGTACTGGTTCTGGATCTGCTTCATCTCCAGGAATGGATCTCAGTCTGGAAGAACCACAGAACCTTTGGAACCGTACTTTGCACTCCTCGTCCAGCAGGTCCAGAATGCCGAGCCGGGCCTCGATCAGGTCGATGCAGGGCTGGTTGTCGTAGAAGTCGATCAGAGTCCAGGGGATGTCCTCCTTCATGTACTCGTCCTGCTCCAGCTTGAAGACATGCTGTGGACACGCAGCGGCAGCGGGGAGGTGAGAAACGTGACGAGGCGCCGGAGAACGGGCCCGTCGGGTCGGTTCTGCAGAACTCACCGAGTTGAACTGCTGCTGCAGCTTCTCATTGGCGTAGTTGATGCAAAACTGCTCAAAGCTGTTCACCTCGAACGTCTCGAACCTGCAGAAACACAAGCAGTGTTTACGCGACCCGGACCCGCCGCCGGATGGCGCCGGGTCCGGGTCGCCGCGTACCCGTAGATGTCCAGAACCCCGATGAAGGAGTGCTGCTTGGAGGAGGTGTGCAGCGCCTTGTTGATGTGCTCCACGGTCCAGTCGAAGAGGCGGGCGTAGATGTGCTTGGCGAGCGCGTCGCGGGCGTTGGTCGCCTGCTTGCAGGACATGGTCTTCACGAAGGTCTCCGAGGCCGTGGCCAACTTCCTGTGGCAGAGCCACTGGTCCATCTGCTTCAGCTCCACGCCCAGGAGTCTGCAGAAGTGCTGCAGGTGGACGTCGTTCCTCTGCGGTACGAACAGAACCGGGTCAGAGAGCCGACAGGAAGCCCGAGAGCCGACAGATCGGCTGGTGGACTTACGCCGACGTGGCAGGACTCGCCGTCCCGCTCCGAGATGATCTCCACGTTCCCCAGGTGAAGGATGGAGGCCATGATCTTAAAGATGCTGATCTGACTGCTCTCCTTTATACCTGGAAGCACAAACACAGGGTTAGTGGCGTCACGCTCACCGAGGTCAGCAGAATCCTCAGAGTCTTACCCAGCAAGGTGAAGGCCTCTCTGGTCTTCTTAAAGTCCTCAGCATCATTAACTCCCTCGATGAAGATGTTCTCTCCTAAAGACGTGTAGGTAAAGTCCTCGGCACTCGCTGGGAGACAAAACGAGAGAAATCAGCAGCTGAACGACCCGACCCGACCCGACTCGACCCGCGGACTCACTGAGGCCGAGCTCCTGGAACTCTGGAAGACTGGCCGAGGCGCACAGCTGGTAGAAGATGTGGTAGTTCCTCTCGTCTTCAGCCTGGAGAACAGACGAGGAACCGTCAGCCTGGACGGGAGGAGGCCGTGGGCAGCAGGGGGCGCCGCGCCGCGGGGGGAGCAGAACTCACCTGGAAGACGACGCGGGACTTCTCCAGCAGGTACGTCCTCATGTTGGCGCCGATGATGTGGTAATGTCTGCTGAAGCCGATCTGGATGTACTTCCCGAAGCGGCTGCTGTTGTCGTTCCGGGTGGTTTTGGCGTTCCCGATGGCCTGATGGGAAAGTTTGGTGGAAGGAAGACGTTAGATTAGGGTGACCATATATATTGGTCCAGTCCTGAAAGTGTTTCATGAACAGTTAAACTCCCAATCGGTTTTCATAAGAGCAAAAAATGGCTTTAAGATCTCTGGAAATAAATAATAATAGAAATAATAAATCTTCTAAATTAGAAAATTTACCTGCAAGAATAACAAAATTTAACAAAAATCTAAAATAACATTCTGAGAATTCAAGCATTATTCTGATTTCCGTGTAATAAAAGTAAAAAGCAGCAACATAAACTCTGAGTCTTTATCCTCCTCAGTGGATCTATAGATGATGTGACCTGCTGGATCTTTGGTGTCACACAGAAACTATGATCCGGCTCTGTGAACGACGCTCTCCGCCACACGGTGGATCTTTTGGGTAAAGCTTGTGCTTTGAGCGGATCAGAAGCAGGCACTAGGCAGCGGCTCGGGGAGGTCGCACCACATGATAACAACCCAGACATTTTCATCCATCTATGATTGATTCCCTCCAGACAGAACGGGAAAGAGGACGGTTGGTCCCCTTATGTTAGATTTAAAAATGCTTCCACATGTTTCACTTCAGTTTAACCTCTTTAATAAGGTCCAAACTGAGGAATCTTAGCGGTGTTTTAAAGACGGTGTGGTTTGCATAGAAAGCTCCTCTTCATCATGTCCGTTTCTGTGAGCTCAGACTGAACCTCTGCTGGTTTACAGATGGACGAACTCTGACCTCCATGATGGGGTTGGAGGCCAGGACCTTCTCCTCCACGTTGGCGTCGCTGGAGGAGCCGCCAACCGTGGCGAAGTATCTCATGGCGTACTTCGCTGAAACCGTCTTTCCTGCTCCGGATTCTCCGCTCACAATGATCGACTGGTTCTTCTCATCCCTGAAACAAAGCAGAGGCGATCATGTGACTAAAGATCCAGACCGGTGAAGGCGGAGGAGCCGCCGGCGCGTCCCAGCATCCTCGGCGGCCGACCGAGGTGGGACTCAGGCGTACCTGGCCATCTGCTTGTACGCCTCCTCGGCCACGGCGAAGATGTGAGGGTCCATGTCGCCCATGTTCTGACCGCTGTAGGCGGTGATCACCTCCTCCCCGTAGACCTGCAGCTGCTCGTACGGGTTGATGGCCACCAGGACGATACCTGGAACCCAGAGACACCGTCTGAGAGACGGCAGATGTTCACCTCTCACAGAGGTCACCGAGGTCACCGAGGTCGCCATCCACCTTAACGTTGCTTCATGTCGGCCGTTTGGACGTACCAAACACTTTCTACACTAATTCATCATTTAGTAATCGCCGCAGAGAAAAGGGCCAATCGGGGCAGAGCTCTGATAACGCATCATTAGCAGGGGACACGCCCCCTTACATGTACACGTCCCCGCCCACTTTAACTGTTGGTTATAGAACTATCAAACCTATCGGGGTAATCCGGCCAATCAGCACATTGCTCATTTAATATTCATGAGTGGGCGGGGAAAACCAGTCCTTCCATCGTAGGGCTTTATTATGGGATGTATTTGGCCATTTATCGGGCTTCATTTGTATATAGTTTCATATATGGAGGCTCAAAGAAGAGTTTCTAATCGTCAAAACATTTCTGGAACCCCTTTAAGTTTGGGGGCGGAGCTTCAACATCATGTCATCAGATAATATCACAGCGAATATTCACTGATTTTTCATAAAGCAGATGTAAAATATTGAAAAAAAACATCTGGCTTAGGGAGCTGAGGTCCGACGATGTTAGTAGGGCTGGAAATTCTGTATTTATGAAGAGCTGAATTTTTAGAAAATAGAGAATATTCAGTTCATAGTGATGTCATCCCGCCCAGCCGCCATCTTGTTTTACAGCCTGTTTTTATTTAGACTCCAAGAGGGGATAACTAAAAGAAACGCACATTTTAAAAACATATTTTCTGTTATTTGTAATTTATTTTTAAGAATAGAAAGTTATAAAGCAAATCAATTCATATAAAAATAATAATTTAACCTCCTTTAATTTTTCCGAGCGTGTCCAATGACATGTTCAACTTTTGAAAATAAATCTTTAAATCAAAAAGAACCTTCTGATATCTTCAAATATTACCAGGGGAAGCTAAATATGGACCAAAATAGTGAATTGTTTTATATCGTGATATATATCGATATCGACTGACATGAAAAGTATTATTATGATTTTTGCATATAGATGTGAGCTTCTGCTACGGTTGGAGGCACAACGACGTATATTTAGAACGATTAAAGCAGACAGAAGAGCTTCTATCGTTGGTCTTCACAGGCAGCGTTAAACTGGCGTCATAGCAACAAGGCGTGAACATCATCAAATGATGAAAGGTTCTGAAGGTGTTCTAGGCGGTTCCGTCTGAGAGGACTGACCACAGTAGGTGTAGATGTTGTTGGACTCCAGGAAGCGGACCCTCAGGTTGTGCAGCACGGCGGGTTCATGGAGGTAGCTGAGCGCCGTCAGGTCGTTCTCCCCCACCAGGATGTCCGGGTTCCTGAGGAACGGCAGCGCGTTGGCCTTCGGACCCACCTGGTACTCCAGGGGCTGGACCAGAACACAGAACATGGACCACAGTCAGAACCGCCTTCATCCAGCCGCTCTGCTGGTTTGTTAGTGAAGATGGAGAGCGCTACGTTACTGACCCACAGAATAATCATGTGGGACCTAAAGCGTCTGATCTGGTCCTAAAACAATCCAGGATTCATGGTTTAATAATGAAGCTGAAGTGATTCGTTGGTTCATGAACCCTAAAAGAAAGTCATCAAACAGCCAATCAGAAAGCCCGCTCTGCGGAGGAGGAGGAGTTATCATCTGCTCTCATCTTCTATCTGAACTCTGACCTGATGAAGGAAGCAGCCCTCATCATCATCATCATCATCAATACGCTGACAATCCTCTGATTCTATATTATAATCAATAACGACCAGAAAGAAGCAGGAATAATCTGTTCGTGTGAAGCTGACCGAGCAGCTGATTATCATCAATAATAATAAGGAATAAAGGAATCATTGATCCAGGGAGGTTCTACCCTAATGACAACCAGAACCTTTCAAGCTCCGCCCTCTGTCTGTCAGAGCTGGAGACGGACCGGTACCAACAGGACGAACAGAACCGCTCACCGTTCCATCCTCCAGCTGCAGGTGGAGAACCGGTTCTCCCTCCTTGTAGTCCTTGGTGATCTCTGCAGCCTTCCACACCTCGTCCTGGTCCGGGATCCAGACCCGCGTGAACTGAAACAGAACCAGAACCAGACAGAGATCAGAGGAGAGGATGTGGACCAGAACCGTCTGGACCAGAGCCATCTGGACCAGAACCGCTTGGACTAGAACCGCTTGGACCAGAACCGCCTGGACCAGACCTGTCTGGACCGGAACCGTCTGGCCCAGAAACGTCTGGACCGGAACCGTCTGGACCGGAACCGTCTGGACCGGAACCGTCTGGGCCAGACCCGCCTGGACCGGAACCGCCTGGACCGGAACCATCTGGACCAGAGCCATCTGGACCGGAGCCGTCTGGACCGGAGCCATCTGGACCAGAACCATCTGGACCAGAGCCATCTGGACCGGAGCCATCTGGACCAGAGCCATCTGGACCGGAGCCATCTGGACCAGAGCCATCTGGACCGGAGCCGCCTGGACCAGAGCCATCTGGACCGGAACCGCCTGGACCAGAGCCATCTAGACCAGAACCATCTGGACCGGAACCGCCTGGACAAGAACCGTCTGGACCAGAGCCATCTGGACCGGAGCCGTCTGGACCGGAGCCATCTGGACCAGAACCATCTGGACCAGAGCCATCTGGACCGGAGCCATCTGGACCAGAGCCATCTGGACCGGAGCCATCTGGACCAGAGCCATCTGGACCGGAACCGCCTGGACCAGAGCCATCTAGACCAGAACCATCTGGACCGGAACCGCCTGGACAAGAACCGTCTGGACCAGAGCCGTCTGGACCAGAGCCGCCTGGACCAGAGCCATCTAGACCAGAACCATCTGGACCGGAACCGCCTGGACAAGAACCGTCTGGACCGGAACCATCTGGACCAAAGCCATCTGGACCAGAGCCATCTGGACCGGGACCGCCTGGACCAGAGCCATCTGGACCAGAGCCATCTGGGCCAGACCCGCCTGGACCGGAACCATCTGGACCAGAACCATCTGGACCAGAACCGCCTGGGCAAGAACTGCTTGGACCGGAACCGCCTGGACCAGACCCGTCTGGACCAGAACCGTCTGGACCAGAGCAGTCTGGACCAGAGCCGTCTGGACCAGAGCCATCTGGACCGGGACCGCCTGGACCAGAGCCGTCTGGACCAGAGCAATCTGGACCGGAACCGCCTGGACCAGAGCCATCTGGACCGGAACCGCCTGGACCAGAGCCATCTGGACCGGAACCGCCTGGACCAGAGCCATCTGGACCGGAACCGCCTGGACCAGAGCCATCTGGACCGGAACCGCCTGGACCGGAACGTCTGGGCCAGAACCATCTGGACCAGAGCCGCCTGGACCAGAGCCGCCTGGACCAGAGCCATCTGGACCAGAGCCATCTGGACCGGAACCGCCTGGACCGGAACCGCCTGGGCAAGAACCGCTTGGACCGGAACCGCCTGGACCGGAACCGCCTGGACCGGACCCGTCTGGACCGGAACCGTCTGGATCGGAACCTTCTGGACCAAAGCCGTCTGGGCCAGAACCGTCTGGACCGGAGCCGTCTGGACCAGACCTGTCTGGACTGGAACCGCCTGGACCAGAGCCGCCTGGACCGGAACCGTCTGGGCCAGACCCGCCTGGACCGGAACCATCTGGACCAGAGCCATCTGGACCAGAGCCATCTGGACCGGAACCGCCTGGACCAGAGCCATCTGGACCGGAACCGCCTGGACCAGAGCCATATGGACCGGAACCGCCTGGACCGGAACCATCTGGGCCAGAGTCATCTGGACCAGAGCCATCTGGACCGGAACCGCCTGGACCAGAGCCATCTGGACCGGAACCGCCTGGACCAGAGCCATCTGGACCGGAACCGCCTGGACCAGAGCCTTCTGGACCGGAACCGCCTGGACCAGAGCCATCTGGACCAGAGCCATCTGGACCGGAACGTCTGGGCCAGAGCCATCTGGACCAGAGCAGTCTGGACCGGAACCGCCTGGACCAGAGCCATCTGGACCAGAACCATCTGGACCAGAGCCATCTGGACCAGAGCAGTCTTGACCGGAACCAGAGCCATCTGGACCAGAGCCATCTGGAACGGAACGTCTGGGCCAGAGCCGCCTGGACCAGAGCCGCCTGGACCAGAGCCGTCTGGACCAGAGCCGTCTGGACCAGAACCGCCTGGACCAGAGCCATCTGGACCGGAACCGCCTGGACCGGAACCGTCTGGACCAGAGCCGCCTGGACCGGAACCGTCTGGGCCAGACCGCCTGGACCGGAACCGTCTGGGCCAGACCGCCTGGACCGGAACCGTCTGGACCAGAGCCGTCTGGACCGGAACCGTCTGGACCAGAGCCGTCTGGACCGGAGCCGTCTGGGCCAGAGCCGCCTGGACCGGAACCGTCTGGGCCAGAGCCGCCTGGACCGGAACCGTCTGGGCCAGACCCGCCTGTACCGGAACCGTCTGGACCAGAGCCATCTGGACCGGAACTGCCTGGACCAGAGCCATCTGGACCGGAACTGCCTGGACCAGAGCCGTCTGGGCCAGACCCGCCTGGACCGGAACCATCTGGACTGGAACCGTCTGGACTGGAACCGTCTGGGCCAGAACCATCTGGGCCGGAACCATCTGGGCCAGAACCATCTGGACCAGAGCCACCTGGACCAGAGCCGCCTGGACCGGAACGTCTGGGCCAGAACCGTCTGGACCAGAACCATCTGGACCAGAGCCATCTGGACCGGAGCCGTCTGGACCGGAACCATCTGGGCCAGAACCATCTGGGCCAGAACCATCTGGACCAGAGCCACCTGGACCAGAGCCATCTGGACCAGAGCCGTCTGGGCCAGAACCGTCTGGGCCAGAACCGTCTGGACCAGAACCAGAACCGTTTGGGCCGGAACCGCCTGGGCCAGAACCATCTGGACCAGAACCGCTTGGACTAGAACCGCTTGGACCAGAACCGCCTGGACCAGACCTGTCTGGACTGGAACCGTCTGGGCCAGAAACGTCTGGACCGGAACAGTCTGGACCGGAACCGTCTGGACCGGAACCGTCTGGGCCAGACCCGCCTGGACCGGAACCGCCTGGACCGGAACCATCTGGACCAGAGCCATCTGGACCGGAGCCATCTGGACCGGAGCCGTCTGGACCGGAACCGCCTGGACCAGAACCGCCTGGACCAAAACCGCCTGGACCATAACCGTCTGGACCAGAGCCATCTGGACCGGAACCGTCTGGGCCAGACCCGCCTGGACAGGAACCATCTGGACCAGAACCACTTGGACCAGAACCGCTTGGACCAGAACCGCTTGGACCAGAACCGCCTGGACCAGACCTGTCTGGACCGGAACCGTCTGGACCAGAGCCGCCTGGACCAGAGCCGTCTGGACCAGAGCCGTCTGGACCAGAGCCGCCTGGACTGGAACCGTCTGGGCCAGACCCGCCTGGACTGGAACCGTCTGGACCGGAACCGCCTGGACCGGAGCCATCTGGACCGGAACCGCCTGGACCAGAGCCATCTGGACCGGAACCGCCTGGACCAGAGCCATCTGGACCGGAACCGCCTGGACCGGAGCCATCTGGGCCAGAGTCATCTGGACCAGAGCCATCTGGACCGGAACTGCCTGGACCAGAGCCATCTGGACCGGAACCGCCTGGACCAGAGCCTTCTGGACCGGAACCGCCTGGACCAGAGCCTTCTGGACCGGAACCGCCTGGACCAGAGCCATCTGGACCAGAGCCATCTGGACCGGAACGTCTGGGCCAGAACCATCTGGACCAGAGCCATCTGGACCAGAGCAGTCTGGACCGGAACCGCCTGGACCAGAGCCATCTGGACCAGAACCATCTGGACCAGAGCCATCTGGACCAGAGCCATCTCGACCAGAGCAGTCTTGACCGGAACCAGAGCCATCTGGACCAGAGCCATCTGGAACGGAACGTCTGGGCCAGAACCATCTGGACCAGAGCCATCTGGACCAGAGCCATCTGAACCGGAACCGTCTGGGCCAGAAACATCTGGACCAGAGCCGCCTGGACCAGAGCCGTCTGGACCAGAGCCGCCTGGACAAGAGCCGCCTGGACCAGAGCCGCCTGGACCGGAACCGTCTGGGCCAGACCCGCCTGGACCGGAACCATCTGGACCAGAGCCATCTGGGCCAGAACCATCTGGACCAGAGCCATCTGGACCAGAGCCATCTGGACCGGAACCGCCTGGACCAGAGCCATCTGGACCAGAGCCGTCTGGACCGGAACCGTCTGGACCGGAACCGTCTGGACCGGAGCCGCCTGGACCGGAACCGCCTGGACCGGAACCGCCTGGACTGGAACCGCCTGGACCGGAACCGCCTGGACTGGAACCGCCTGGACCGGAACGTCTGGGCCAGAGCCATCTGGAACAGAGCCGCCTGGACCAAAGCCGCCTGGACCAGAGCCGCCTGGACCAGAGCCGCCTGGACCAGAGCCATCTGGACCGGAACCATCTGGACCAGACCCGCCTGGACCGGAACCATCTGGACCAGAGCCATCTGGACCAGAGCCATCTGGACCGGAACCGTCTGGGCCAGACCCGCCTGGACAGGAACCATCTGGACCAGAACCGCTTGGACCAGAACCGCTTGGACCAGAACCGCTTGGACCAGAACCGCCTGGACCAGACCTGTCTGGACCGGAACCGTCTGGACCAGAGCCGCCTGGACCAGAGCCGTCTGGGCCAGACCCGCCTGGACCGGAACCATCTGGACCAGAGCCATCTGGGCCAGAGCCATCTGGACCAGAGCCATCTGGACCAGAACCGCCTGGACCAGAGCCATCTGGACCGGAACCGCCTGGACCGGAACCGCCTGGACCAGAGCCACCTGGACCAGAGCCATCTGGACCAGAGCCATCTGGACCGGAACCGCCTGGACCAGAGCCATCTGGACTGGAACCGTCTGGACCGTAACCGCCTGGACCGGAACCATCTGGACCGGAACCGCCTGGACCGGAACCGTCTGGGCCAGAACTGTCTGGGCCAGAACCGTCTGGACCAGAGCCGCCTGGACCGGAACCGTCTGGACCAGAGCCGCCTGGACCGGAACCGTCTGGGCCAGACCGCCTGGACCGGAACCGTCTGGACCAGAGCCGTCTGGACCAGAGCCGTCTGGGCATGAGCCGCCTGGACCGGAACCGTCTGGGCCAGAGCCGCCTGGACCGGAACCGTCTGGGCCAGACCCGCCTGTACCGGAACCGTCTGGGCCAGACCCGCCTGTACCGGAACCGTCTGGACCAGAGCCATCTGGACCGGAACTGCCTGGACCAGAGCCGTCTGGGCCAGACCCGCCTGGACCGGAACCATCTGGACTGGAACCGTCTGGACTGGAACCGTCTGGGCCAGAACCATCTGGGCCAGAACCATCTGGGCCAGAACCATCTGGGCCAGAGCCACCTGGACCAGAGCCGCCTGGACCGGAACGTCTGGGCCAGAACCGTCTGGACCAGAACCATCTGGACCAGAGCCATCTGGACCGGAGCCGTCTGGACCGGAACCATCTGGGCCAGAACCATCTGGGCCAGAACCATCTGGACCAGAGCCATCTGGACCAGAGCCGTCTGGGCCAGAACCGTCTGGGCCAGAACCGTCTGGGCCAGAACCGTCTGGACCAGAACCAGAACCGTTTGGGCCGGAACCGCCTGGGCCAGAACCATCTGGACCAGAGCCATCTGGACCAGAACCGCTTGGACTAGAACCGCTTGGACCAGAACCGCCTGGACCAGACCTGTCTGGACTGGAACCGTCTGGCCCAGAAACGTCTGGACCGGAACCGTCTGGACCGGAACCGTCTGGACCGGAACCGTCTGGACCGGAACCGTCTGGGCCAGACCCGCCTGGACCGGAACCGCCTGGACCGGAACCATCTGGACCAGAGCCATCTGGACCGGAGCCATCTGGACCGGAGCCGTCTGGACCGGAACCGCCTGGACCAGAACCGCCTGGACCAAAACCGCCTGGACCATAACCGTCTGGACCATAACCGTCTGGACCGGAACCGTCTGGACCGGAACCGTCTGGACCGGAACCGTCTGGACCGGAGCCGTCTGGACCGGAACCGTCTGGACCGGAGCCGTCTGGACCGGAACCGTCTGGACCGGAACCGTCTGGACCGGACCCGTCTGGACTGGAACGTCTGGGCCAGAAAAATCTGGACCAGAGCCATCTGGACCGGAAACGTCCGGGCCAGACCCGTCTGGGCCAGAACCGCCTGGGCAAGAACCGCTTGGACCGGAACCGCCTGGACCGGAACCGCCTGGACCGGACCCGTCTGGACTGGAACCGTCTGGATCGGAACCGTCTGGACGAAAGCCGTCTGGGCCGGAACCGTCTGGACCGGAGCCGTCTGGACCGGAGCCGTCTGGACCGGAGCCGTCTGGGTCAGACCCGCCTGGACCGGAACCGTTTGGGCCAGAACCGCCTGGGCCAGAACCGTCTGAGCCAGAACCATCTGGACCTGAGCCGTCTGGACCTGAGCCGTCTGGACCAGAACCGTCTGGACCGGACCCGCCTGGGCCAGAACCATCTGGACCAGAGCCGTCTGGACCAGAAACACCTGGACCGGAACGTCTGGGCCAAAACCATCTGGACCAGAACCGCCTGGGCCAGAACTGCTTGGACCAGAACCGCCTGGACCAGAACCGCCTGGACCAGACCTGTCTGGACCGGAACCGCCTGGACCAGACCTGTCTGGACCGGAGCCGTCCGGACCGGAACCGTCCGGACCGGAACCATCTGGACCAGAACCGGTTGGACCGGAACCGCCTGGACCGGAACCGCCTGGACCGGACCCGTCTGGACCGGAACCGTCTGGATCGGAACCGTCTGGATCGGAACCGTCTGGACCAAAGCCGTCTGGGCCAGAAACGTCTGGACCGGAGCCGTCTGGGTCAGACCCGCCTGGACCGGAGCCGTTTGCGCCAGGATCGCCTGGGCCAGAACCGTCTGGGCAAGAACCATCTGGACCAGAGCCGTCTGGGCCAGAAACGTCTGGACCGGAGCCGTCTGGACCGGACCCGCCTGGACCGGAACCGTCTGGGCCAAAACCATCTGGACCAGAACCGCCTGGGCCGGAACCGCCTGGGCCGGAACCGCCTGGGCCGGAACCGCCTGGGCCAGAACCATCTGGACCAGAGCCATCTGGACCAGAGCCATCTGGGCCAGAGCCATCTGGGCCAGAGCCATCTGGGCCAGAGCCGCCTGGGCCAGAGCCGCCTGGGCCAGAACCGTCTGGGCCAGAACCGTCTGGGCCAGAACCGCCTGGACCGGAACCGCCTGGACCGGAACCGTCTGTTTCATCTCAAGGCTCTTTACAAGAAGTCATTTCAATACATTTATACAAACATTCCAACCAGTTAAAACGTTTCCTATTTCTACTGGTTCTATTGGTTCTAGTGCTGGTTCTACTGCTGGTCCTACTAGTGGTTCTACTGCTGGTTGTACTGGTTCTATTGGTTCTACTGCTGGTTCTACTGCTGGTCCTACTACTGGTTCTACTGCTAGTTCTATTGGTTCTACTTTTGGTTCTACTGCTAGTTCTACTGCTGGTCCTACTACTGGTTCTACTGCTGGTTCTACTGCTGGTCCTACTACTGGTTCTACTGCTGGTTCTACTGCTGTTCCTACTACTGGTTCTACTGCTGGTTCTACTGCTAGTCCTACTACTGGTTTTACTGCTAGTTCTACTGCTGGTCCTACTACTGGTTCTACTGCTGGTCCTACTACTGGTTCTACTGGTCCCATTACTAGTTCTACTGTTGGTTCTACTGCTAGTTCTACTGTTGGTTCTACTGCTAGTTCTAATGGTTCTACTGCTAGTTCTAATGGTTCAACTGCTAGTTCTAATGGTTCAAATGGTTTTATTGCTGGTTCTACTGATCTTTCTGCTGGTTCTACTGCTGGTCCTACTATTGGTTCTACTGCTGGTTCTACTGCTGGTTCTACTGTTGGTTCTACTGTTGGTTCTGCTGCTAGTTCTACTGGTTCTACTGCTAGTTCTACTGGTTCTACTGCTAGTTCTACTGGTTCTACTGTTAGTTCTACTGCTAGTTCTACTGCTGGTCCTACTACTGGTTCTACTAGTCCCATTACTGGTTCTACTGTTGGTTCTACTGCTAGTTCTACTGGTTCTACTGCTAGTTCTAATGGGTCTACTGCTAGTTCTAATGGGTCTACTTCTAGTTCTAATGGTTCTACTGCTAGTTCTAATGGTTCAACTGCTAGTTCTAATGGTTCAACTGCTAGTTCTAATGGTTCAACTGCTAGTTCTAATGGTTCAACTGCTAGTTCTAATGGTTCAAATGCTAGTTCTAATGGTTCAACTGCTAGTTCTAATGGTTCAACTGCTAGTTCTAATGGTTCAACTGCTAGTTCTAATGGTTCAACTGCTAGTTCTAATGGTTCAACTGCTAGTTCTAATGGTTCAAATGCTAGTTCTAATGGTTCAAATGCTAGTTCTAATGGTCCTACTACTGGTTTTACTGTTGGTTTTACTGCTAGTTCTACTGGTTCTACTGCTGGTCCTACTGCTGGTTCTATTGGTTCTACTGTTGGTTCTACTGTTGGTTCTGCTACTAGTTCTACTGCTAGTTCTACTGGTTCTACTGCTAGTTCTACTGGTTCTACTGCTAGTTCTACTGGTTCTACTGCTAGTTCTACTGGTTCTACTGCTGGTCCTACTGCTGGTTCTATTGGTTCTACTGTTGGTTCTACTGCTGGTTCTACTGCTGGTTCTACTACTGGTTCTACTGCTGGTTCTATTGGTTCTACTGCTGGTTCTACTGCTCTTAGAGAAGGTGATCAGAGGTTCCCCCTGCTGCCCCTCTCCAACCCGTTTCTAGTTTAGGATTGGTTCTGTCTGGACCAGAAAAGCCCAGATTGTCTCGATTCATCTGCAGTAAAACTTAGGATGAACTTCAGAACCACCAGTTGGTTCCTGCAGGTCCAATAAGCCGGGTTCTTCTGCCTCCAGGTCCAAACCTTTAATAAACGTTCTAAATAACTTATTTTAGTTTTCTCTTGGTTCTGTTGGACTCCTGGTCCAGAACGTCCAGGATGACCTCACCAGAAGCAGTTCTGGTGCCACACTTCAGCGTTCCATCTGAACCAATCAGAGATGAGACCAATCCGATCCCAGACTGCTGGAGGTTCTGATCCGGTAGAAGCTGTAAAACCCAAACCGGTTTCTGACCCAGTTCTGCTGAGAAGAAACGTCTCCTTTAGTTTCTGATCACAAGATAATTTTTATGATCCAGAACCAGGTTCTGATCCAACATGTCTGACTGAGCAGAACCAAGAAACACTGATTATTGATTCTGTTTCTCATGTCTAACAGAACCACTGTCAGCAGGTCTGGGTCCAACCGGACAGAACCAGCTGCTCTCCCTGCTTTGACCTGCTACATCCCAGCAGCCGGATCAGAACATCAGGAGGATGATGATGATGATGATGATGAGCCGGTTCTGATCCGGGTCGCCTGATAAAGCCCGTCTGAGCTGAATGAGGTTCAGCAGATCAAAGTCCTCATTAACTGATAAGCAGCTCAGAGGAGATGATGATGATGATGAAGATGATGATGATGAAGATGATGATGGCCTGGAAACTTTATCAGGTCAGAATATGGAAACCACCAACACTACATATCCCAGAATGCACTGCAGCAGCAGGGGGTCAGATCACCTCCAGGACCCACTCAGGTGGTTCTGACCCATGAAGAAGCTCCGGGTTCTGATCCACAAAGCTCGGTTCTACAGAACCTCACCGTCCAGTCCAGAGGAACAGCTGATTCGAACCCGATCAGGTCCAGAACCATCGGATCCAGAACTCTTTTATCCAGAACCCGTCTGCCCCAGATTTGATCCAGAACCACGGCGGTTCTGATCGGCTCTGAAACCTTCCTAGTACTCAGCTCCAAACTGAAAACTGTTCTGGAAAACCCAGCAAGACCACAGCCTGAATTCTGACCCGGTTCTGGTCCAGATCCGAGAACCACCGCTCAGAACCTGAAGGTCTTCCAGAAACGGGCCGCATGGAACCTCCTGCAGGTACTGAGAGGAGCTAACCAGGTTCTGGAGCCATCGGATGGTTCTGGGTCTGAAACATTCCTGATAAACCAGATCAGTCACAGAACCACGATTGGTAGAAACTCAATGGAGACCCAAAGTTCTGCTGAACCGGGCCAGCTGACATCAGCAGCCTGTTCCATGTAAATGTGACGCTGCTCATTTCCCTGCACTTTACATGCAGGTGAGTCACCTTTGGTCACATGACCTCAGCCTGGCTGCTGGATGGAGCAGCGGAACCAGTCTGGACTCGGTTCTGATTGGTCCGTGTCGGGGACGGTTCTGGTTCTGCCCACTCTTCCCTGGAAGCTCTGCCAGATATTCCCAGGTCTCCGTGCTCGGAGCAGGCTGCGGATCGACCAATCAGAGGAGGCCTGGGTTCAATATGAGGCCTGTTTATCTGGGACACGCCGAGGCAGCAGCCAATCAGGGAGCAGCATGCCGTCTGCGCGCACACACACACACTTCCTCCTGGCAGACCGGGAGAGGCTGGATGGTAAACATGGAGGTTTCCCTTTCATCGCTGCTCAACGCTTTATTAACGTTTATTTATTTCCATCGCTTTGAAAAAGTATTCACACCCCTTAAACTTCAGCACATTTGCTGCTGTTTCAAACCCCCAACATGAATGTTTTATCAGGACTTGATCTAACGGAGCAGAACTGAAACTGAAGGAAAATTATTCATTGTTTTCTATATTTTTCACAAATAAAATCTGAAAAGTGTGGAGTGCACATGCAGCCAGTGACCTGGACTCTGATACCCCTAAAGAAAATTCAGTGTGTCGTTAAATCCCAGAATAAACCCTGACGTTCTGCTAGGAGAACATGGCGACTCTGGAGGAGCCGCAGAGACCTGAAGCTCAGGTGGGAGAACACATGGAGGAACGCCATGAGGAGACACAGCAGACGTTCTGGTCTGCATGGAAAACACACCGCAGTTTCACAGTGAAACATGGCGGTGGCAGCATCATGCTGTGGGGAGATGGATGTAGATAAATCCAGGAGAAGACCTGAGACTAGGGTGGAGCTTCTCCTTCCAGCAGGACGCATCCCATAATATGTGGCGTAGAGCAGCGTACTCAGAGCTGGTAGATTAGTTTGTGTGGCAAACATCCCATTGGTCAATCTGACACAGAAAGTAGGAAAACGCTGCAGAGTCAGAGAAACACTGGAGTATAAACTTTAAGTGTCTCTGGGAGAAAACTGCGGTTTTTTTTCTATTACTTTGAATAAAAACAATTCTTATTTACTCAGAATAAAACTGTATATTTCTGTGTCATTTTTGTCTGTATGACTTAAAAAAGAAGCTATTATTGTTACAGGTTTATTTTCTAATATAGAAGATTAATTATTTCTATTTAGATTTTAAAGTCATTTCTGTAACGGTTGACTTATAAAAGCTGATCTGAAGTTGATTTATTTTGTCTTTTTTACCTCATAAAGCAGAAATATTTTAAATATGGTCAAATCAAACAGAAAATGATTGATGTGTTGAAGTTTCCTTTGGGTCACCCTATATTATATTTAAATTGCCAAAACATTAAAATATGAGCTTTATAGGATTATGAAACATATTCTGGACATTTATTGGTTTATTTGTGATTTAACATGAATAAAAGATTAAGATCAGTTAATGGAAGGAATAAAGAAAAAAATATGCACCAAAAATAATCGTTTTATAATCAAATCTAATTTGTGAGGAGATAAACAGCCCCAGTGATCATCCAGCCAGTCAGAGATATTATGGGATGGTTTAGATCAAAGCTGATTTATGGGTTAGAACGGCCTAGTCAAAGTCCAGACGTGAAGCTGATGTTCTCCAGCCTGAGGAACCGAAAGCACCCAGCAGATCTGTCTCTTCTGAGCGGGAGAGGCTCCGCCCACAACTCCTCCTCATGTTTCCAGCAGGAGCTGCTCAGGCGAGGCTCCGCCCCCTGCTGATGTCATCAGCCCCAGGACAGACTCTGGGTGTGCCGCCTGTCGAGGAACTTTGATCTGAGCAGCAAGGAGGAGAGGTCAAAGTTCACAGACCGACAGACACACCTGAGGACAGCTGTCCTCTGGTCCGGACCCACGGTACAGAACCAGAACCAGAACCAGAACCAATCAGAGCTGGTCACAACTGGACTCATCTCACTGGTCCAGAACCAGTTTACCAGCTGCAGGCAGATCTATCTGGACCGGATCCAGATGTTCTGATCCAGACGCTGTGTGTCAGAACATCAGGACGGGTTCTGACTGGACTTTCATCCTTAACTGGGATTCAAACCAGGACAGTTAGTTCAGAGATCAAACCGGGTCAGAACCAAAACAGCAGGACACCAAAGTGTCTCCTGGACAGACGTCCACTCTCTGCTGTCTGGTTCCTACGGCAACAGAACCAGAACCGGCTGAGAGGAAGCTCCTCCGATGGAGGAAGGTGGTAAAACCATCAGAACAACGTTATCAGCTCATCTGGACCCGGATGTTCTGTTCTGGTGGTTAGACCCTTAAAAGCATCACTTCCTGCTAATAACGGCCGGCCGGTCCCGGTTTGGGTCGTTTCCATCTCAGAACCGAACCATGGAGGCCCACACGCACCGGGTCTGGTTCAGAAACCTGCAGAGGTTCTGGATCCACCTTCAACAGAACCTGAGGGAAACCAGAACTGGACCTTCTCTGCATCACAAACCCGGAGAATCCTGCTGAGATGTTCCCGGTCCGGATCCTCCAGAACCTGAATCCTTAGATGTGGATCCAGGTTCTGTTGCTCCACTGTAGAACTGATGGGAACCGGATCTCAGAGCCACCCCGGGAGGTTCTGGGGAATCCTGCAGAACCAGGAAACCTCATCAGAACCAGCACAGATCTCTGAAGGTTCTAAAGCTAAAACCAGAACCAGCGTTTGGTTCCCCAAAATTCTTTCTGCTCATCATCTGTCCTGATGTGGACCGGGTCGGTCTGAAGGTCCGACTGCAGCCATGAACCTCCGGCTGCTCTGACCTCACTACTCCTGGTCCAGAACCGGGCCCAGATCGGAGCAGATGGTGCAACAGCAGGAACCCCTGATCCTGAGTCAGCAAGAGATTAGGACCGTCTGGAGGAGCCTCCATCACGGTTCTGTTGCTGGGACAACAAGCCTTATACCGGACCGTCAGAACCTTCATACCGGACCGTCAGAACCTTCACAGCGGACCGTCAGAACCTTCATACTCCTGGTGTTTCTGACTGATGCTGCAGCCAATCAGAAGCTGGTGCTGAATCAGATCTGAGGCTCTGCAGGAATCATCATCATCATCATCATCATCATCATCTCTGCAGAACCAGACCGATGACCCATCATGACGTCACGGCCCATCATCAGCTGAACCGGTCCGGGTCAGAAGTAGAAGGTGACTCTGGGGTTCAGCCTCATTCAAAAGTCCGAAGACAAACCGCTGAATTTAAAGCGAAGCGCGGACAGCTTCGGTCTGATGAGGTCAGAGGTCAAACTGTGAACCCAGCAGAACTTTCTGGACCGTCCTACCGAATCCGGCTATCAGCCAGACCCCCACATCTCCTCGCCTTCTATGCTTCAACCGTCTCTGTCTTCAACAAGAGCCGCATTTAAACTAATCTGGACCGTGAATAGGTTAACTTGGACCATCAGAACTCATCAGAACTTATCAGAACTCATCAGAACTTATCAGAACTCTGATGAACCTCCTGATGGATTCGGCTCCCAGAAGAACCTCCACATCCCAGCACTTCGCCTGTTTTTAGCCCTTTTTAGTTGATTCCTCTCCGCCTCCAGCAGCAACAGGTGGACCACAGTTTTAAACCCGTCGGAACCGACATGAGGTCCGGTTCCAGCGGAGCGAACTGGACCCCCTCATGGGGGGAAAGGTTACCGCAGGACGGCTCACCCAGAATGGGTCAGAAGTGGAATGGAGTTCTGAACGGCAGGTGTCTGCCAGGTAAACCGGACTCACCTTGGTGAACAGCTCGTTCACAGACATTCTTCCTCCCTGTCCCACAATCCGCCTAAAACGTTCCTCTCATCCCCATCAGCGGTCCGTCGGAGTCCCCTGTGATCCGGTTCGGTTCTGGAGCCGCTCCGGGGCTCTAGGACTCCGGTTCGGGCAGCAGCAGCAGGTGTCCGCCGGAGTTTCGCTCACTTTGTTGGGATCGGCTCAGTTCCTGGAGGCGGCAGGTGTTCCCTGCCGCTCCCGGTCGGTACCGCCTGTCTCTGGGTCCGACTGTCTAACCAGCGCCGCCGACTCGGAACCGAGCCGACAGTAGAACCCAGCAGTGCCGCCAGGTGGGTAACTGAGGCCGTCCGGACCGGTTCTTCCTGACCGCCGTGTTTTCTGCCAGGCGCTCTCTGATTGGCTGCTTCCTGGATCCCGGCCAGGTTTCTACTGAGAGCGCGCGCACGGGGCCGCGGATATCTGGAAGCACACACGGGCACGCGCACAGTCAGGGAGCCGAGGCTCAAACGGAGGCTCGCGTATCCGCAGAGGGTCACGTGATCAGTCTGAGGGGTCAGAGGTTAAAACAGCAGCTGGAATTATTATATTTCATCTCATAATCGTGTTAGAAGAGACTCTTCCTGATGGCGCAAAACTAAATATGATCCCTATTACAGAAATAAAGTGTTTTAGTCATACAGGTGAAACTCCAAACATTACAATATCGTGCAAAAGTTCATTTATTTCAGTAATTTAACTTAAAAGGTGAAACTAATATATGATACAGACTCATTACATACAAAGTGAGATATTTCAGCCTTTATTTGTTGTAATTATGATAATTTTTATGAGTTGGCTTTTAATCAAACATAGTCCTTGGTCACGTTTGTTTTTATTACTTTGTATTTCTGTTTTTTCTAAATTTTTATTCGTCTTTTTAAATGTTATCTTTCTGTTGTGTTATCTTTTGAAGCACTGTGGGCAGTTGCTACTGTTGGAAACGTGCTATATAAATAAACCTTGACCTTAATTCAAAATCTCAGAAAACTTGAATATTGTGAAAATGTTCAATATTTTAGACTCAAAGTGTCCCACTCTAATCATCTCCAAATGGTTCCTGTCCCTTTAAATGGTCTCAGTCTGGTTCAATAGGAATCACCATCATGGGGAAGAACTGCTGACCTGACAGCAGAAACCATCATTGACCTCCATAAGGAGGGAAAGCCTCAACAGTTCATTGGATGTTCCCAATGTGCTGCTTCAAAGCACATTAATAGAAAGTTATGTGGAAGGAAAAGATGCAGAAGCAGCAGGGATGAGCGCAGCCTGGAGAGGATTGTCAGGGAAAGGTCATAGAAAAGTGTTGGGGACCTTCAGAAGGAGCGGATTGAGGCTGGAGTTAGAGCATCAAGAGCCTCAGACGGATCCTGGACATGAGCTTCACATGTCCTGTTCCTCTGGACATGAGCTCCACATGTCCTGTTCCTCTGGACATGAGCTCCACATGTCCTGTTCCTCTGGACATGAGCTCCACATGTCCTGTTCCTCTGGACATGAGCTCCACATGTCCTGTTCCTCTGGACATGAGCTCCACATGTCCTGTTCCTCTTGTCAAGCTGCTCCTGAACATCAGAAGCGTCTTACCTGGGCTAAAGAAGAAACCAAAGGTCCCAGAGTCTGGAGGAAGAATGGTGAGGAACACAATCCAAGATGGTGGACGTTTCCACAGTCTGTGTTGATGTGGGGAGCCATGTCATCTGCTGCTGTTGGTCCACTGAGCTTTATTAAGTCCAGACTCTACGGCGCCATCTACCAGGACATGTTGGAGAACTGCATGCTTCCTTCTGCAGACCAGCTTTATGGAGATACTGACTTCATTCTCCAGCAGGACTTGGTACCTGCCCACACTGCCTAAAGTAATAGAACCTGATTCAATGACCGTTGGATTACTGGGCTTGATGGGCCAGCGGACTGGCCTGACCTTTGACCCCCATAGAGAATCTATGGAGCATCACCAAGAGAAAGATGAGAGACATGAGACGGAACAATGCAGAAGGTCTTCCATAACACCTGAGCAGAGCTACAGGCTGATAGCATCCATGCTACGCCACATTGAGGCAGTCATTGATGCAAAAGGAGCCCAGACCAACTACTGAGTACATATGCAGGATTAGACTTTACACAGGTCCCACATTTCTCTATTTTAAGTCCTTGTTTTATTGATTTACTGTCATATTCTAATTATTTGAGATTTTCAGTTGGGGTTTTCATAACCTGTAAACCATAATCATAATTATAAAAAATAAAGGCTGAAATATCTCACTTTACAGGGAATGAGTCTATATCATATATTAGTTTCACCTTTTAGGCTGAATTACTGAAATAAATAAACTTTTGCACGATATTCTAATTTGTCGTGTTTCACCTGTAATCATGTTATAGAGTAAAGTATTCCTGATGCTGTAAAACCGAAGATTATAAATAAATAAATAAATAATAATAAATAAACTGTTTTAGTAATAATTTAATATGAAAAGTTCACTTTTTGAAATTACTTTTGTTGAACAAACAAAGGGTCCCTGATAGTGAAGGTCCTGAATTTGTAAGTTCCTGACAGTGAAGGTCCTGATAGTAAGGGTCCTTATAGTGAGGGTGCTGACAGAGGGGGTCCTGACAGTGAGGGTGCTGAAAGTGGGGGTTCCTGACAGTGAAGGTCCCTGACAGTGAGAGGTCCTGATAGTGAGGGTCCTGACAGTGAGGGTTCTTATAGTGAGGGTCCTGACACTGAGGGTCCTGATAGTGAGGGTCCCTGACAGTGAGGGACCTGATAGTGAGGGTCCTGACACTGAGGGTCCTGATAGTGAGGGTCCCTGACACTGAGGGTCCTGATAGTGAGGGTTCTTATAGTGAGGGTCCTGACACTGAGGGTCCTGAAAGTGAGGGTTCCTGACAGTAAGGTTCCTGACAGTAAGGTTCCTGACAGTAAGGTTCCTGACAGTGGGGGTCCTAACAGGGAGGCTCCCTGACAGTGAGGGTTCCTGACAGTGAGGGGTCCTGACAGTGAGGGTCCTGATAGGGAAGTCCCTGACAGTGAGGCTTCCTAATAGTGAGGCTTCCTTACAGTGAGGGTCCTGACAGTGAGCGGTCCTGACAGTGAGGGTTCCTGACAGTGAGGGGTCCTAACAGTGAAGGTCCTGATAGTGAGGGTCCTGACAGTGAGTGGTCCTGACAGTGAGCGGTCCTTACAATGAGGGTCCTGACAGTGAGCGGTCCTGACAGTGAGGGTTCCTGAAAGTGAGGGGTCCTGAAAGTGAGGGTCCTGACAGTGAGGGTCCTGACAGTGAGTGGTCCTGACAGTGAGCGGTCCTAACAGTGAAGGTCCTGATAGTGAGGGTCCTGACAGTGAAGGTCCCTGACAGTGAGGCTTCCTAACAGTGAGGCTTCCTTACAATGAGGGTCCTGACAATGAGGGTCCTGACAGTGGGGGTTCCTGACAGTGAGGGTCCTAACAGTGAGGCTCCCTGACAGTGAGGGTTCCTGACAGTGAGGGGTCCTGACAGTGAGGGTCCTGACAGTGAAAGTCCCTGACAGTGAGGGTTCCTGACAGTGAGGATTCCTGACAGTGAGGGTCCTGATAGTGAGGGTCCTGACAGTGAGGGTTCCTGACAGTGAGGGTCCTGAGAGTGAGGGTTCTTGACAGCGAGTGGTCCTGATAGTGAGGGTCCTGAAAGTGATGGTCATGACAGTGAAGGTCCCTGGCATTGAGGGTCCTGACAGTTAGGGTTCCTGGCAATGAGGGTCCTGAAAGTGGGGGTTCCTGACAATGAGGGTCCTGACAGTGGGGGTCCTAACAGTGAGGGTCCTGACAGTGAGGGTCCTAACAGTGAGGGTTCCTGACAGTGAGGGTCCCTGACAGTGATGGTCATGACAGTGAGGGTTCCTGACAGTGAGGGTCCTAACAGTGAGGGTTCATGACAGTGAGGGTCCTAACAGTGAGGGTTCCCGACAGTGAGGGTCCTGATAGTGAGGGTCCTGACAGTGAAGGTCCCTGACAGTGAGGCTCCCTGACAGTGAGGCTTCCTTACAGTGAGGATCCTGACAGTGAAGGTCCCTGACAGTGAGGCTCCCCAACAGTGGAGGTCCCTGACAGTGAGGGTCCTGACAGTGGAGGTCCCTGACAGTGAGGGTCCTGACAGTGAGGGTTCCTGAGAGTGAGGGTCCTGATAGTGAGGGTTCCTGACAGCGAGTGGTCCTGATAGTGAGGGTCCTGAAAGTGATGGTCATGACAGTGAAGGTCCCTGGCATTGAGGGTCCTGACAGTTAGGGTTTCTGACAATGAGGGTCCTGACAGTGGGGGTCCTGACAGTGAGGGCCCTGACAGTGGGGGTCCTGACAGTGAGTGTCCTAACAGTGAGGGTTCATGACACTGAGGGTCCTAACAGTGAGGGTTCCCGACAGTGAGGGTCCTGATATTGAGGGTCCTGACAGTGAAGGTCCCTGACAGTAAGGCTCCCTGACAGTGAGGCTCCCTGACAGTGAGGCTTCCGACAGTGAAGGTCCCTGACAGTGAGGCTCCCTGACAGTGGAGGTCCCTGACAGTGAGGGTTCCTAACAGTGAGGGTTCCCGACAGTGAGGGTCCCTGACAGTGAGGGTCCTGACAGTGAAGGTTCCTGATAGTGCGGGTTCCTGACAGTGAGGGTCCTGATAGTGCGGGTTCCTGACAGCGAGTGGTCCTGATAGTGAGGGTCCTGAAAGTGATGGTCATGACAGTGAAGGTCCCTGGCATTGAGGGTCCTGACAGTTAGGGTTCCTGACAATGAGGGTCTTGACAGTGGGGATCCTGACAGTGAGGGTCCTGACAGTTATGGTCATGACAGTGAGGGTCCTAACAGTGAGGGTCCCTGACAGTGATGGTCATGACAGTAAAAGTCCTAACAGTGAGGGTTCCTGAGAGTGAGGGTCCCTGACAGTGATGGTCATGACCGTGATGGTTCATGACAGTGAGGGTCCTGACAGTGATGGTCCTGACAGTGAGGGTTCCTGACAGTGAGGGTCCTGACAGTGAAGGTCCCTGACAGTGAGGCTCCCTGACAGTGAGGCTTCCTTACAGTGAGGGTCCTGACAGTGAAGGTCCCTGACAGTGAGGCTCCCTGACAGTGGAGGTCCCTGACAGTGAGGGTTCCTAACAGTGAGGGTTCCCGAAAGTGAGGGTCCCTGAAAGTGATTGTCATGACAGTGAAGGTCCCTGGCATTGGGGGTCCTGACAGTTAAGGTTCCTGACAATGAGGGTCCTGACAGTGGGGGTCCTGACAGTGAGGGCCCTGACAGTGGGGGTGCTGACAGTGAGGGTCCTAACAGTGAGGGTTCATGACAGTGAGGGTCCTAACAGTGAGGGTTCCCGACAGTGAGGGTCCCTGACAGTGAGGGTCCTGACAGTGAGGGTCCCTGACAGTGATGGTCATGACAGTGAAGGTCCTAACAGTAAGGGTTCCTGAGAGTGAGGGTCCTTGACAGTGATGGTCATGACCGTGATGGTTCATGACAGTGAGGGTCCTGACAGTGAGGGTCCCTGACAGTGATGGTCCTGACAGTGAGGGTTCCTGACAGTGAGGGTCTTAACAGTGAGGGTTCAAGACAGTGAGGGTCCAAACAGTGAGGGTTCCTGACAGTGAGGGCTCCTGACAGTGATGGTCATGACAGTGAAGGTCCCTTACATTGAGGGTCCTGACAGTTATGGTCATGACAGTGAGGGTCCTAACAGTGAGGGTCCCTGACAGTGAAGGTCCCTGACAGTGAAGGTCCCTGACAGTGAGGCTCCCTGACAGTGGAGGTCCATGACAGTGAGGGTCCTGACATTGAGAGTTCATGACAGTGAGGGTCCTAACAGTGAGGGTTCCCGACAGTGAGGGTCCCTGACAGTGATGGTCATGACCGTGCTGGTTCATGACAGTGAGGGTCCTGACAGTGAGGGTCCTGACAGTGAGGGTCCCTGACAGTGATGGTCCTGACAGTGAGGGTTCCTGACAGTGAGGGTCTTAACAGTGAGGGTTCAAGACAGTGAGGGTCCAAACAGTGAGGGTTCCTGACAGTGAGGGCTCCTGACAGTGATGGTCATGACAGTGAAGGTCCCTTACATTGAGGGTCCTGACAGTTATGGTCATGACAGTGAGGGTCCTAACAGTGAGGGTCCCTGACAGTGATGGTCCCTGACAGTGATGGTCATGACAGTGATGGTCATGACCGTGATGGTTCCTGACAGTGAGGGTCCCTGACATTGATGGTCATGACCGTGATGGTTCCTGACAGTGAGGGTCCCTGACAGTGGGGGTTCCTGACAGTGAAGGTCCCTGACATTGAGGGTCTTGACAGTGATGGTCATGACTGTGATGGTTCCTGACAGTGAGGGTCCCTGACAGTGAAGGTCCCTGACATTGAGGGTCCTGACAGTGATGGTCATGACCGTGATGGTTCCTGACAGTGAGGGTCCCTGACAGTGATGGTCATGACTGTGATGGTTCCTGACAGTGAGGGTCCCTGACAGTGGGGGTTCCTGACAGTGAGGTTCTAAATCCTGCAACTGAGTCATGAATAAATTCCCACGGTTCGTCAGACGTTCTCCAGCCGTTGTACCAGTTTGTGCTTAAATGAACAATCAGAACTGATGATGATGAGACGGAATGTGGCAGAACCGGACCGACTGGGTAAACAGTGAAGATGGTTTCCTGCAGCCAGACGGTCCAGATGTTTAAAGCTTAATTATTTTTCATCAATAAAAGGTTGTAATTATTACAGTTTGATGAACATCAGGAACTCCTGAACGCCTCATTCAGGTTTTTCCTGAAGGTTCAGTAGTCCCAACGCCAGTCAGGGAACCCAGTCCGATCCCAGTCTGGTTCCTGACAGGAACGGAGGTTCCCCTCAGAGAACAGCCAATAAGGAGCTGGAGAGGCTGGACAGCTCAGAACCAGGTCCAGAATCTTGGACCCACCGGAACCACCCTGTGCGACAGTGCAGAGCAGCTCGATGTGGTTTATGGACAGAGACAGCATCTACCCTCTGCTGCCACAGGGGGGCGTCACCGAGCCTAGCACCTGAGTTGGTGTGTAGGGCCCAAAGGGAGAACTCCAGAACCCGACATGGAGCGACCCACTCAGTTTCTGATGGTTCTGTTTGCACATCAGTGATTCTGCAATGATTGATAATGAAAACACAAAGGAGCTAAAAACACGATTTATGACAGATTAATCAACCCTCATGGTGTCAATAAAATGATCTCCTGCTGGAACATCAGAGGTCCACAGGTTCCGACCCGGTTCTACCAGCTGAAGTTCTGACAGCGTCTGATGGACACGACTGGATGTTCCTCAGCCTGACTGGTCCTTCAGTATTGATTAAAGATTATTGTCACACAGTGATAACATGGTTTTATGTATAATTCCTGATGACAGGAGACTGTAGAACCGGGTCAAGAACCCAGAACAGAACCGTTCTGCTCAGATGTTCTGGTGGTCCACCTTCTGCCCCCCCTGCTCTAAATCTGCTCTCTCTGTCGTCAATAATCACGTCTGCTGAAGACCATCAGATCTGAAACAAACCAATCAGTTTGAGTCACATAGGTTAAGGCTGTCCAGATGCATTCTGGGAAACGTAGGCTCCAGTGTTCTCGGACCAAAGTTCCAGTTTTAGCTCTGGTTGAACCTTGAAAATAAACCTGGAATCCAAACATCTGCGTCTCTCCTTCAGCCAAACCCTCTGAGCCGACATCAGAGTCCCAGAAAGACCAGAATCTATTCGACTATCAGCTTAAACGAATGTTTTCCACCAAATCTCGGATCAGAACCAGTAAATTAACCTGGAGTCGGTCCTGTCAGGTCAAACTCAGGGAACATTTCCCCACAGCAGCAGGTAGCTTTACATAAGACCTCCTCAGAGTTCAGGTGAGCCGGTTGTTATCGGACCGCTTGTGTAATGTGGTGATAAGTGAACTTTGACCCCACCCTCCCCCCAGTCGGAGGTCCTTACCTTACAGTAGGGGTTATAATCCGAGGCCATCCTGTGGGCCCAGCAGAACCTCCTCAGTGCTGCATTCAGGCGTCAGTCCCAGACCTGTCTGAGCTCAGCTAATGAGTCCACTCCCAAACCACACCTGCTGCAGGTATGAGCTGTTTACCTGCCGGCCCCGCCCACACCACGCAGAGTCACACACCTTCTCACAGCGGTTCCTCCTCACCCCGCTGACTCTGATGCCCCGAAATAAACCCGGGTCTCGGTCCGGCAACCAGGAAAACAACAAGCTTTCACTTTTAGACAAACAGCCAAGGATCTGATAGAGAGATTTAATCTGAGGGAGGTGCTGACTGACGGCGTTCAGGTAAATCGGACCAGAACCAGGAGCGGAGACACAACGGCAAGCAGCGATAAGGAGCAGAAATTAGGATTAAATATGAGAACCAGTAATGATTTAACCAGCTAAAACTTATATGACTCATAAAGATTATTATCAGTGAAGCACGGTGGTGGCAGTGTCATGTTTTTCTCTATTTTGTTGGATGATTATATTTACTGAAGGTTTAATAAATATTTTTTGAGGAAGGTCACGCTGGTCCAAACCCTGAAGATGTAGAACAGATTTTCTTCACTTCCACAACCTGTCCAGAACCAGAACCAGAACCAGAACCAGAACCGTTTCAGCTCCAGGTATATCAGACATCTGACCCAACCTGGAGGAAAATCTACCAGCTGAAGATCTTAGCCGGAACCGGGTCTAGAGGCGCTGCGAGCTTTCTCAGAACCAGCTCCTTCTCCCTCTTTAAATATTTCTAAAACTCGTTTAAAGACATTTTTTAGCTTAGCTCTTAATTCTCCATAACTCACCTGGTTTTTATCGTTGGGTTTGTTTATTCTACCTTCTGTCTTACTGCGGTGCGTCTTTGGGCTTTTTATTTCCTATCTATATACTGATTGTTTTAGATTGTGTGTGTCTGGATGTGTTTCTTGTCGTCTGTCCAGCGCTTTATAAATGAACCGGTGTGGTACAGGTTAGTGTCTGAAGGGAACCATGACTGAGAAGTTGGAACGTTCTGGAGTGGAGAACCCAGAACCGGGCCTGGAGCTGTTCTGGAAGGATAAACTTTCATTTATTAGATATTTAAGGAACGTTTGACGCGTTATGTTTTGATAAAATCTGATTCACTTCTGATCAAACTCCCAGATCATCAGAGCTCTATAAATAACGTTTTCATGAATCATAATTTAACTCAGATTAAACTACATTTTTGGAGCTGGACTCTAGAACCAAAGCAGACGTGATTATTACATTTAAATATGTTACAGGAGGAATCGCTGAGGTGGGAGTCTCCATCACAACCTCAAGTCAACGACTCGATCCAATCTGCTGGATTCCTTAGATAGAAAACTTTCTACTGATTGTATTGAGACGACATCTGCTGTGAATCGGCGCTACAGAAATAAACTGAGATGAAATCAAAATGAGTTTGATGATGTGAAACATTTTTAAAAAAGCAGAGAAAGAAGAAATGTGAAAAACTTTTTCACACCTCCTGCTTTAAATCAGCTGATCAGGTTCAAATGAGACGTTTAGTCAGACAGGATGGTTGTGGATTTCCTGCAGAACCAGTTTATGGATGGGTTCACTGGTTCTGGTTCTGGTTAGAAAGCAGAAGCGTCTCGGTCAGGCTGTTGTTCTCCAGGTGAGCTGGGATGGTTGGGAAACGTCTCCCTGTGTGTCAGACGGTTTCCCAACAAAAGGATCAGCAACCTGAGCTGTGTGGCCGGATCCGCTCGCTGACGTCAGTCTGTGGTCAGAACCGCCCCCACAGATCTCTATGAGCTCCGACCATCAGAACCAGAACCGCCCCCAGATCTCTATGAGGTCCGACCATCAGAACCAGAACCGCCCCCACAGCTCTCTATGAGCTCCGACTATCAGAACCAGCACCGCCCCCACAGATCTCTATGAGCTCCGACTATCAGAACCAGAACCGCCCCCACAGATCTCTATGAGCTCCGACTATCAGAACCAGAACCGCCCCCTCAGATCTCTATGAGCTCCGACTATCAGAACCAGAACCGCCCCCCACAGATCTCTATGAGCTCCGACCATCAGAACCAGAACCGCCCCCCAGATCTCTATGAGGTCCGACCATCAGAACCAGAACCGCCCCCACAGCTCTCTATGAGCTCCGACCATCAGAACCAGAACCGCCCCCACAGATCTCTATGAGCTCCAACCATCAGAACCAGAACCGCCCCCACAGATCTCTATGAGCTCCGACTATCAGAACCAGAACCGCCCCCACAGCTCTCTATGAGCTCCGACCATCAGAACCAGAACCGCCCCCACAGATCTCTATGAGCTCCAACCATCAGAACCAGAACCGCCCCCTCAGATCTCTATGAGCTCCGACTATCAGAACCAGAACCGCCCCCACAGCTCTCTATGAGCTCCGACCATCAGAACCAGAACCGCCCCCACAGATCTCTATGAGCTCCGACTATCAGAACCAGAACCGCCCCCTCAGATCTCTATGAGCTCCGACTATCAGAACCAGAACCGCCCCCACAGATCTCTATGAGCTCCGACTATCAGAACCAGAACCGCCCCCACAGCTCTCTATGAGCTCCAACCATCAGAACCAGAACCGCCCCCACAGATCTCTATGAGCTCCGACTATCAGAACCAGAACCGCCCCCACAGATCTCTATGAGCTCCAACCATCAGAACCAGAACCGCCCCCACAGCTCTCTATGAGCTCCGACTATCAGAACCAGAACCGCCCCCTCAGATCTCTATGAGCTCCGACTATCAGAACCAGAACCGCCCCCACAGCTCTCTATGAGCTCCGACTATCAGAACCAGAACCGCCCCCACAGCTCTCTATGAGCTCCGACTATCAGAACCAGAACCGCCCCCACAGCTCTCTATGAGCTCCGACTATCAGAACCAGAACCGCCCCCTCAGATCTCTATGAGCTCCAACCATCAGAACCAGGAGAACCTGCTGGTTCCCTCTCCAGTCTGTCCTGAGTGGAACCAACATCTGGACGGTTCTTCTCCACCAACAACACTCTCATTCTGACCCATTTGGACCCAGCTTCTTACCCAGAACTCTCCTGCATCAGAAGGTGATCAAGATGGAGCCGCTGACCAACCTGGACAGAACCGCGATGGTTCTGCTTTTTTGCTGCGCTCTAACATCCGATCCAGAACCAGAACCATCGGATCGGATCATGATAATAAGAGGATAACCAACTCTGACCTTTGACCCAGTGAAAACCAGAACCGGGGGTCTCACTGGGTCCATCATGCTGCTATCAGAACCACGACTCAGATCCAGAAATAAACCTTGATGGATTTTAATGAAGCGTTTTGTGACTCATGATAATAATAATAATATTTATACAGACGATCATGACTGAAACACCTTCAGGGTTAAACCGGCTGAATCAGTGATGATGATGATGATGATGATGATGATGGTGGTGGGAGGAGTTCTGCTCCTCTGCTTCTGATCAGCTGATCTCACGTCACGGCTCTTTCACAATAAAAGCCTCAGATGTGGTGTAAGGTGGATCTCCTCCGCAGGTAACTCACCTGTGTGGGCTGCTGACTCATCATGTTCCCTCTGACTCACCTGAGCTGCGCCGTCATCAGGCTGCAGGTGAGACCAGATCTGATCCCAGAGCAGCCAGACCTCATCATGAAGCAACCAGTGACATCTAGTGGCCATCTGGGAGACAGCACGACCCAGCTGAACAACAGACTCATTACTGGCTTTATGCTTTTATTCTGAGGTTAAAGGTCATCATTCACCATAAATCTAACGGAAACAAACAGGAGGAAATAAAACCAACATATCTAAATATTGACGACCATATATGGACGTTCCTGGAGGGAAAGCTCCCACCAGACCCAGACCAGAACCCTGGAGAACCCAGTTGGACTCAGACTGAAGGATTTATTTCCAGTTCACAGTTTTTTGGGTAAAGTTTGGATGTGTGGATTCCCTGACTCAGCGTCTGCAGACCTCGGGGCTCTCCTGAGAGGATGGGAGTTGGTCTCGGTCCAGTCCAGGATCTGGTCTCTCCTGTGGCCGTAGAGCTGCTCCAGGATCAGCCCGGGTTGGTTCTCTCTGAGACTCTGGTTCTGCTGCTGGCTGCGGAGCTGCTGCTGCTGCATCTGAGCCTGCAGCTCTGCTTGGTACGCAGCTGCTGCCTGCCTGCGACTGCGCAGAGAGAGGGGGCGGGGTTAAACATCAGGGGTCTCATTTATAAAGATCTTGCTTACACACTTTGTGGACACAGAGGACACTGACAGCGCAGCAGGAGAGACGGCTAAAATGAAAATGAAAGCCACAATTTCAAAATTGTAGAGCTTTGTGCACACAGACACACAACCAGCAGTCACACCCCCCCCCCCATCCCGTGTCTGAAGTCTTATTAGATCTATGAGCTGAACTGGACCCGGTGTTGGATCTACTGGAACCGTGCACCCCGTCCCCGTCTCTTCTTATTTAGATCAGGAACGCTGCTGCATCAATGCTGCATCACTTGCAGCTCTTCCGTTTGTTTGTGACCCCAAATCAATATTTTGCAAGGATGATACTTTTTAAACCTAGACTTAAAACGCACCTTTTCTGTCAGGCTTTAAATATCTAGTTTTAATGAATCCCAGTCTTATTGTTGCTACAAGAAGTAATCATATAGGCCTAATTGAAACTTTATTGTTCTTATCTTTTTCATAACTTGTGCTGCTTTTAGTTTGAACAATTTAAAAACAGTTTAAAAATATTTTTACTCTCTTCTTGTTACACATTTTCTTTTTGCAACTGTATTTTTGTCTTTTAATGTGAAGCACTTTGGCTGCATTCGGCTGAGTAAAGCGCTGATTGAGTGATTGATTGAAATAAAACAGTTTACCGTGCCTCTACCAGCCTTCAGCTTTCTCTGTGGAATTACTTTCTCCGCCTCTCGGTTGCCACGGTTACCCGTGAAACGCCCCATATTAGCTGGCTTAAGTCTATGCAGAATATTCACTAGACACTTTGCATGGACCGTTTATGGCAGAAAGTGGTTGTGTAGGAGGCGGATATGATCCAAAAACACCCGCGCACATTTCTAGGGAGAGAAAGTGCTGCAGCTGTGCTACTCCAAGTTTGATAGATCGGAAACTTACTAGGCGTAAGTAAAGAAAAGCTGCTGGGCTTAAGTACGATTTTACTAATGATTCTACACAAAGTTTTATAAATGAGACCCTGGCTCTTTACTGCTAACCCCTCAAGATTTGATACAAACACAGCATGTTTATAGTGTTGGTGTTCCTCAGGGTTGAGTGTTCAGTCCTCCTCTTTTTAGTTTCTATGTTGATGATTTTTACAGAGGTCGTTCACTTGCTGCGTCATCTCCTTCCACCTTACTGCAGCGCTTTGTTATAATGTTGTCCCAAGTCTAAATAGGCTCCTGTAATTCCTTTGTATTACTGATTATTTACATTTGCACATGAAATGCTAGCTGTTACCATTCACTTCCATTGTTTATGCTAAGCTAAAGCAAACGGACTCCTGCCAGATTAGGAGAATGACTGGTCATCTAACTCTGGGGAAGATGGAGGCAGACCATATTTACATTAGGGGTGAATTATCCCTTTAATATTCCAATCTTTACCTAAACACAATTATTGCTGCTGATAAAACAGAATCAGATCCTCAATTAAGAGCCACTCTATTCTATTCTATTCTATTCTATTCTATTCTATTCTATTCTATTCTATTCTATTCTATTCTATGTAGATGATAAATAGCTAATGATCATCCTTCCAGGAACTGTGGTATTTCAGGCAGTGCTCCTGATCGTCTGATTTCTGGTTAAAACCAACATGGCCGCCTATCAGGCTGTTACCTTCTTCTCTCCTGCTGCTCCTGCAGAGTCGCCTCCTCTGCAGCTCTCCTCAGCTCCTCCTGCTCCTTCTGCAGCTGCAGCTGTTTCTGTAGGTTTGCTTCCACTGTGGAAAACAGCCGTAGAGACGTTTAGCTGAGGCTCAGAAGGATTCTGCTGGTTTTGTACGTTCTGTGGAGGTGATCTGACCAGAGCTGCTGCTGAAGGTTTCTTACGTTTGCTGTGGATCTGCAGGCGCCACGCCTCCAGCACCTCCTCCATCAGCCGGTTTCTGGCCTCTCTCCGCCGTCGGCTCTGCTCCTCCCGTTTCATCCAGGTCTCCTTCAGCTGCTCCTCCAGCAGCAGCTCCGTCTCCTCCTCCTCTCTCCTCTGCTTCTGTAGCTCCTCGGACAGATGCTGCCGGTACCTCCGCTGCTCCTCCTGCAGCTCCGCCTGAAAACAGACACCAGACAGGAGCAGGAAGCGGATCAGACCTGAGGACCTCCTCCACACGTCCAGGTTACCTTCCTGTGCGCCGCCTCCTCTCTCTGCTCCGCCTCCTGCTTCTCCATCTGCTGCAGGATGTTCATGTCCCGCTGCAGCTCCTCCTGCTGCTCCCGGGCCAGGCGCCTCATCTTGAGCCGTAGGTCCCGGTCCAGCTGCCGGCGCCGGTTCTGCTGCTGCTGCAGCTTCAGCTGCTGCTGTCGCTCATCCTGCAGGAGCTGCGTCTGCTGCTGCTGCAGCTGCAGGGTAACAGAGGTCAGAGGTCAGGTTTAGTTAGCTTATGGAGGACGAGTGTGAATCTCTTGAGCTCACCAGGAGCCGGGTCTCCTCCTCCTTCAGCTCCTTCTCCTGCTGCCTCCTCCCCTCTGCAGCCTCCATCTGCTCCTTCAGCTGCTGCAGCTGCTGCTCGTCTCTCTGCTGACGCTGTCGGACTCTCCGGTTCTCCAGCTCCTCTTTGGCTCGTCGGTCGGCCTCCCACAGCTCGTCGAACAGATGCTCCTCCTCCTGCAGCTGCTGCCGCTCCTCCTGTCGCCTCCTCACCTGAGCCACGCGGTCCTGACACACCTGCTGCTGGCGCCGGCGGCTCTGGACGCTGCGGAGCTCCTCACACTGCTCCCTGAGGACCCAACACAGCAGATCACATCAGAACGCCTGAGTGGACTCACGGTACCGGCGGCGTCCTGTCCTGGTACCAAGCTGGACCTCACTGAGAGATTCTGCAGAACCTGGAACACCTGGAACCAAAGCTTTAGAGGGAGGAGTGACTACTTTAGGCTGGATGGAGGTTCTAGATACCAGAACCCTCCAGATAACGGGCCGGTTTGAGGGTCCAGGACTGGTTCCAGTCCCAGTTCTTCAGTGGGAGGACAGAGGGATGTTCTGCAGGACTCCATCCCAGCAGCAGCTCCTACCTGAACAACTGGTCCAGCTTCTCTGACACCAGCTGCTGTCTCTCTCTCTCTCTCTTCTCCTTCAGGGCTTTGGCTCTCTCCCTCATCTTCGCCTGCCTCTCCACCGCCGTCTCCTTCGTCTCCTCCAGCTCCTGCAGCAGCTGCTTCTCCTCAGCCTCCAGCAGCTGCCTGAGCCTGAGGGACAAACAGGAGCAGCTGCATCACTGAGGACTCTCAGCACCGTGTTCCTGCAGCTGGATCTACGCCTCAGACCTGAGTCTCCTCTCTCCGACGCTCGCCTCCTGGTGCTGCAGCTCCGCTTGGACCCGCCGCTCCACGGCTCCTCTGATGAAGCGACGCTCGCAGTTCTGCAGCCATGAGGCCTTGATGCCGCAGCTCTGCACGTCTCTGCTGAACTCCAGGACCTGGTCTCTGGTCGCCTCCCGTCTCTGGGTCTCCTGGATCAGATGGTCTGGGGGCCTCAGGGGGGGCGGCTTGGCCATCTGGGACATAGAGACGTGGAGAAAAGGAGGGATGGATGGATGGATGGATGGATGGATGGATGGATGGATGGATGGATGGATGGATGGATGGATGGATGGATGGATGGATGGATGGATGGATGGATGGATGGATGGATGAACAGATGGATGGATGGATGACAATGAGTTCACTGGACTCTAATCACCTCCTCAGTCACCAGATCTCGCTCCCACAGATTCACCTTTGGGATGTGGTGAAACGGGAGATTCTCATCATGGATGTTCAGCCGACAAATCTGCAGCTACTGTGTGACGCTATCATGTCAATATGGACCAGAATCTCTTGTTGAATCTATGCCACCAAGGATTAAGGCGGTTCTGAAGGAAAAAGGGGGTCCAACCCGGTACTAGTGGCCAGTGAGTCTACATTATGTCACATTTCACCCGACTGATGGGCTGCAGAACATTATCCTCCATCTTCCTTCAGGTTTGTTACTAACATCATTTTGTCAGCTCAACATGCACAACATACACAACTGATTACCCCACGTTGACATGTGGAACATTTAGTGAACATTTATTGGGGGAACAAGTGTGTCTGCAACGCTCCAGATTATATCATGTTGTCTGCAAGCGAAAGATTTTTCTGGGTCCAGATTAAAGATAGAGACGGCTAAAAGTAAATGCAAATACGGCAGAAGGTAAAATAAATTCATAAAATCAGACTCTAACTCAGATGATCTCATTGAGAAGCAAAGAGCTAAAAATACTACATTTATTTAGAAAGTCTGTCCTATTTTATTGTCATTTCCTCATGTCTGAACTCTGTTAATATCAGAGGGATCTGACATCAACTTTGGATTCCATTTCAATTCAGTTTATTTATATAGCGCCGATTCACAACAGATGTCGTCTCAAGCCACTTAACAAGAAGTCATTTCAATACATTTATACAAACATTCCAATCAGTTAAAAAGTTTCCTATTTAAGGAATCCCAGCAGATTGCGTCAGTCATTGGCGTGAGGTTGGGCCCCGTTGATGCAGACTTTCCAACCACAGCAATCCTTCAGCAATCCCTCATACTGAGCAAGCATGTAGCGACGGTGGAGAGGAAAAACTCCCCTTTAACAGGAAGAAACCTCCAACTTTGGATTTCCATGAAACCCTTGATGTATTTAAAAGCTGAACTCGCTGATTACTTTTGTGAAACAACTTATAACTGTGTTTAGGGGATTGTTATAATTCGCTTAGTCGGCTTAAAGGCAGCTTATTGTTTTTACGTATTTATTTTTTCTTGAGTTTGCGTGTTAATGTTGGGCCAAACAGATTTTTCTCTTTTCAATCTGAAGGTGATGAATCCCATCTTTCCCTGATTTCTTTGGGGTTCTTTACATTTTAATGTTCTCCACCTGTTAGTGGTTTTATTTTCTATCATATTTTTGAACGCAGCTTTTTGATGCGTTTTGTGTGGAACATGTTTAAACAGAATAACAGTTCAGACTCTGATCGGATTCTTGTTATTCCACTTTGTACTGAAAGATGAAAAAACAGGAAACAATGTTGAAAATGTAAGAAACAGATCTGAGCATTTGTTTCTTATTTGGCTCATTAAAGGTGCAGTGCGGTGGTTATGGTTCCTACTGATTGATATTGATATTGTTAATTTAAGGCCCGTCCAAACATGAAACCTGATTCACGCTGAATGTTTAGAATCGCAGGAAATCCTTTTTTTCTAGTTATCACTAAATCAATCATAAAGCTCCAGACAGCAGGGTTCCGGTTCTGCAGGAAGCCTTTTAGAACCGGTGTGGAACCGGATCAGCAGCAGGTGTGTTCCCCTCACCAGGGCCACTGAATGCGGCGTCGGGCCGAGAACCTCCCGACCTCCGGTTCTCCTCTGGCGGACCAGCATCTCTTCTCTCCCGCTAGTAGCCGCTTTATTTCTCTCTCGGAACCAGAACCGTTTAAACCACAACCGTCTCTGCAGCGGGGCGAAGTTATGTTACCATGGCGACAGGACAACGGGCCCGTGGTGACGTCAGACGGTGGGAGGGATCCTGGCGCTCTGGCGGCTATTAACTAAAACAAGCAGAAAGAGATTCTGTTATTGGATTGATGAATAAAGATTTACTGTAATAAATTATTACTAAACTTAATTCAGTAATTAGTCATCTGAATTTTAGAACAAAAGAGAAGCGGATGACCAACCTGTCTTCTCAGACTCTGACACTAGATGTCCTCATCGAGCTGCTGACGGAATCACCTCCGTCCACATGACGGTCCGGACCGGTTCGGTTCGGAGCTTTATTCATTTTTTATTCGGTCACATGTTAGCCAGATTTTACCTCAGACTTTATTATTATAGTTAAAATTGAAATATAATGTTTTGTGTTCAACAGTAAGAAAAGTATAGATATAGTAGAGAGAAGTACTTCCATCTTTATGCTTTGGTTGATTATACAAAGGAGGAAAATTAAAATATTATTTCCTACCTAACTGTCCTCTCACTGTAACAAGTTAACAAATGAAATAAAACGTTTTTCAATATCGGCAATAAACCAACAATCACACAGTTGAACTTCCTCTCTGGTCCAAATGAGCTACAAATATGTAACTATTCAGTCCAGCAGGGGGAGCTGTTGTAAGTCAAATGTCAACCCTCCTGATTTAATCACAGAGCTGTAGCTCTGGTAGGACCATCATCAGACCATAGAGACCATGCTGAAGGTCATCCAAGGTCAGTGAGCCGATAGAAGCAGGAGAATGACGTCAGGTTTGAGGTTTTATTCATAACAAACATTATAATCAGCTTTTGTTGAGGAACATGGGGGAAGAAATTGGTTGCTGAAGAGATCATCGTCTCACTCTGACTTCATTTACATCAGAACTGGTGCAGATTTCTTCAGTCTTTTGTAAATCCGTGATGAAGGAGTTTAACGTGAGAATCCTTCATGGTGTCACAGCATCAGACCGAGTCCTCCCACGCTGACGTAGAGGAGCTCCAGCAGACCTTCTGGAGGGAAACGGGGGTATCTCCAGGTTCTCCTCAGAGCCTCCAGATCGTTGGCTGATATGATGAACTGGGCCACCCAGTGGAGCTCCTGGTTCTCCTGCAGGGGGCGTGGCGGGGACTCTGGGAGTCTGGCCTGTCCGTCCTTTAGATCGTTGATCTGGACAGGAACACGTCATGGAGATTAGGGAAAATATCAATACGCCGATATATCGAAGTATTTGATATTGATATTCAAAAGCAATGGATCAATTTTTATTTTATTTATTAGGATCTGAATGGAACCATTAATGGTGACAGTAATTTTTGTTGTAGATATAAGGCAAGGCAAGGCAATTTTATTTGTATAGCACACTTTCAACAGCAGGGTAATTCAAGGTGCTTTACATAAAACTATAACTGGTAGTTTTGTGGCTGTTTCCACCTTCTTGGTTCCAGTCGATCAATTAGATCTAGTAATAAATCTGGATGTTAAAGTATGAAACAGGTTGGAGTGTTTAGAAGGATGGGGCAGTTTTTCTACAGTTAAATTTAGTTTTAATAATCACAATATATCGTATCGTCCTCCCATGTATCGCGATACATATCGTATCACCAGATTGTTGCCATCACACATCCCTCCTGCTGGAGATGGATGTTCAGGAGGCTTTTTGAGTGGAGGAGCTCACCATGTTTCTGATGCAGTTCAGGGTTTCAGGTCCACCTTTGACCAGAAGAGCTGCAGCGTTGTCTGGTAGAGCTGCAGAGGAACAGAAAGCATCTCCATCATCACATCTCACCAGTTATTCTGGCGTTCAGAAATGGAAAAGCTGTGAAATATGTGAACCATCATCAGATAGATGCTAACTGTGATCATGCTTTGTCTGTGGGTGAGGGATGGGAACATGGTTTATGTGGGGTCATTTTAATCTGTAAAACACTTTGAGTTGCAACTCCTTTATGGAAAGTGCTTCATAAATAAAGTTTGATTGATTGATTGATTGATTGATTGGTTGATTAAGGAGGTCCAGAAACTGGGTTAGACCCCACAGAACCTGGACCAGAACTTCGACCTCAGTCCACTCCGCCCAGTGTGTTGGACCTTCATACTGATGTTGTTTCACTGGTGTCCTTCTCACTGACGCCTCTCCAGATGTGCGGCTGATGGCTGAGACCATGAAGCTCCAGAGCGTTTCAGGCTTTAGCTGTTTGGTGCTTTGTGGCGTAGTAACGGCTGTTATTCTGAGGATTCGACCATTTCCCCCCCCAAATCAAATCCCTGAGGTGCATCTGGAAACGTTTTCTCACAGTCCTGCATGTCATCTGAAGCTGATGTTTTTTGGTGGTTCTACCTGACCAAAGCTTAGGTTCAGCAGAAGTACAAACTTCCCACTTTGAAAGCGGCTGATTGGCGTGTCCATTGTTGGATGTAGTTCTATGTTTTTTTCCTGTTTTAAGACGACCAGCTAGAATCTCAATGATTTTTCTAGTATTTCTAATATCTTCTAAAGATTGAGCAGAAAAGTCAGAAATACTGTCCAGGTATGTAAACTTATGATCCCAGCTGTTTATTTCCCGTTAGCTTGGACCACACAATAAACCAGATTATCCTGAAGGTTCCAGAAAGAGATTGTTGAAATCAACACGGTTCTACAGAACTAAGTGAAAATATCACATCTTTAACTCGAAATGTTTTTATTTGAAACCGTTTTGAAGATTAATCAGAACCAATGAATCATAAATCTGAAGCAGGGATGGAAGTTTTGGGCTTTTTAAACTTTTAACGTACTTCCTGAGTTGATTCTTACCCTCCAGCGCGCCGACCAGCAGGTTAACGGCTTCCATCAGATCTTTGGAAACGTTGGGAACATCTAGAAGATCCACGAAGGAGGCAACAGCTTCAGACGGTGGACGCTGATATTCTCCATGAGCGACCCAATCCAGCTGGCAGGAGCAGGTGGAGCGTTTGGAGGGTTTGATGACCATCTATGGGGGTTAGCTCATGTTTTAGTCTTACCGTCTCTCCCAGCAGAGCCAGAGCTTCTCCATCCTCCAGGATCTCAGCCAGCTTCTTCAGCAGCTCTCCACGGGTCGACCCACTCAGACCAGCAAGCGGCTCCAGAACCTTCACTTTGATGTTAATATCTGCAAAAAAAGCAGCACCATAAAGAGACTCTACAGCATGGACATGTGATGTTTGGTGAAATGCTTCTGAACCTCCAGCATCAGCGTCTGGACCTCCGTGTGTTTGGTTCTGATCCAGGAGCTGCTCTCTGGGAGGGTTGGGTGGAGAATATAGAGTCCTGCCTCAGATACTCAGTAGGATTCAGGTCTGGACTTTGACTAGGCCATGAATCAGCTTTGATATAAACTGGCTGGATGTTCAGGGTGGTTGTCCTGCTGGAAGCTGAACCTTCACCATAGTCTCAGGTGTTCTGCAGCCTCTGTTACCTTTAGTTTAATAATGTGACATCATGTTTTTGATCAGAGACGTTCCAGGTCAGACCTCTGCTAGATAAATGTTTAAAACTACAAAACCTGGATGATCAAACAGAGGTTGATTCCTCCCTCATATCCTGGTTTTTCTACCTTCTCTGATTGATGCTCTCCTTGCTGACTCAGGAAGCTGCAGTGAACCATCCAGAGATTCTGAGATGTTTTATAACACAAACCTGTTTCAAACGACAACACCTCCATCAGTGCCGGCATCGATGGCGGCCTCAGTGAGCCTTTCGGCTGCTGCTACCGCTGGTTCATCCGCTGCAGAGGAGGAAGTTCCTGGACTTTCTTCATCCAAATTACTGGCAGTCACCAGGCGGTTCACTGAATGACTGGAGCCCCATATGCCACAGTTTTCTGTATTTGACTGGTTTTTTGAATAATATGAAGGCCGTCGTCATTTTGACGGATTAGTATTCACACCCCTGACCTGAATGTTTTTATGATTCAATTGAAATGACTTTTTTGTAAAGCGCCTTGAGAGGATATCTGTTGTGAATCGGCGCTACATAAAGAACTGGATTAAACTGAATTAACTATTTGACTATCCAGGCATTTTATGAATTGAATAGGCCTACAGGTAACTAAATGAACTCAATAGATAATAAAAAAAAGATTCCCATGAGAGGATTAGAGCAAAATCTCCAGACCTGGATGCCGTACTCAATGCATCTCGTTAACCGGGAGCTGACGGCTTCTGTGACCGGTGCCGCTGGGCGCATATGCTGCAGCTGTCAGACTTCTGATCACTTCAATTTAAAAAGAAAAAAGTTCCCTGATTTCAAAAGTTTGGTTGATGCAGCGCTTAATTCCAGTCTCCAGTGTGGCAGCAGTGAACGGACATCTAAACCCCCATGAGAAGTCATCTGTCTGAGGCAAAAATCCAAAACCTCGTGACAGTAAGCTCTGCAGCCATCCCACTATCTGATCACATATTTCAGTTCCATGAAGAGCAGGAGGAAGATAGCTGTGAGGCTGTATGTTCAGGCCACAGCAGGTGAACTGCATTTTAAGTGCAATCGTTTAATTTCATTCTTTATAAGTATAGTTTTCTGTTCAGCTTTCTTCAGAATGAATATTATTTAAAATGAATTAAAAATAAATACTATTGAATGTATGTTATCTTTTTAAAAATTGACAGGTAAAAATGGATTATGAATTTTTTGACCACATTGGTCAAAATGACAGAAATGTCTAGTGAGACCTCTGCTTCGTGGAGTTTTAAAAATCCTTTTAACTTGTTTTTTATCCCGATTAAAGGCCCGCTCCTTAAGTTTTTTCGCCCTCTTTTGCAGGACGGTTTGATCTTCATTCATAAGTCCAACTTTGGGGCAACATTGCAGTAATATTACAATCAAGCTTCCCGGCACAAATGCAGCAAAATGTCTTGCCACCAAGGCCGCAATGGCACATTCAAAGAACAGACCTTGGAGGAAATATTAGCCTGATTTGCCACCAAGGTGTGTCTTTGGAAACAGGCGACAGTAATACAGTGAGTCACAACATCAGGAGAGGAAGATCTAGTTTGATCACTGCAGCAGTTTTATCCTGTTTTCAGGAACTCACCATCGATCACCATGGAGATGAAGGGAGAAGCTTTCATTCGACAAACTGCAGGAAGAGGTCTGCAGCCCATTGGACCAGATCCTGTCGATGCAACCAGAAACACAAACCGTCTCACTGGGGTCAACTAGAAGCATTTAGTTACTTATGGAAGCAATATCATACTTCATCATCAGTAATTAGTGTATTTTAGGGCTCCACTCCCACACATCGCCCCCTATCAGAAGCATAACCATCCTAACTTAAAGCCATGATTGAGTCATTATTCTGGTTCTGACCGGGAGAAACACAATAAGAGCTGAAGCTGCTGCAGATACACTAAACTCTGACGTAAAAATCCCACAATGCTCCATTAAAATGAGAGAAGGGACCCGGCAGAGCTGCTATAAACCACGTCATATTCATTTGGGGCCTTTGAGGCATACTGATGATACGTTTCAAACATTCGTTTCACCAGACAGAGTCAGATTCTAAACTTAACTTGGATTAACGGTCAAAATGAAACATGCAGACTCAAATATATTCTTATTCCCACATCATCCTGGTTGGATATTTGACCACTGTTCTTATCAGAAATAATAGAAATCACTGGTTTCCTGTCTTGGACCCAGCCTTGGAGGTCATCCATGGTAGGTTGATCGTCTGGCCCATCCCAGTAGATGAACTTCAGCCTGTTTCCAGTCATAAACCAGCTTGGATGTTTGGGACCAGTGTTTGTTTGGAACTCCCAGTTTTAGCCAAGTTTCCACCATCTGACCTCTGATTTGAGGCAGTTTCACTGCCGGCTCCACAGCCACGCAGCATGATGCTACCACCACCATGTTTGACTGGTGGTACTTGGGATTAAAAGGCTCACATTCAACCCTCCAAACAAACTGCTTGTCCTGTTGGTCAGACAGCTCTACCTTTGTCCCATCTGACCTGAGAACTGTTCTCCGGGTGGTATTCGCTTTGTCCAGGTCAGCAGCAGCAAATCTCTAAACACTTGATTCTCAGTCCACCTTCATGGTAAACTGGCCTCACCTTAGACAGTAACACTGCTAATCCAGAATCTTCCAGTTTGTGATCGGCTTGAGCTTTGGGGGTTTCTGGGATTGGGTTTCCTCTGAGGGTTACCGTTTGGGTCGGATGGTTTAAACACGGACACAGTTGGGTGTTCCAGCAGGACACCGATCCTAAACAGGCATCCATGCAAGATATAGACGGTTTCCTCCTGAAAGGCCTACCCAAAACCAAGACCTTAACCCTATTAAGAGTTTGTGGACTGAGCTCAAAAACCAGGTCTGAGCCAGAAAAAACTATTTAAATAAATGTAATTTCTGAGAAGAAGGGTCAACGTCTTGTCAGAATTATGCTAGTACCTGGTTAAGGACTAACATCTGTCTGGTCTCTCTAAATCCTGCTGTGCAACATTTACCTGAGTATTACACTCAATGGATGGTCCGGATGGTTGTCCTGTTGGAAGTTAAACCCACACCCCAGTCTCAGAGAGAGTGCATCTTTAATTCCGAACAAATCAATTTGAAAAATTTAACAATGAATTCCAAGTTGTGCATCATTGAACATGATTGAACTGCTCAGATAATTCACCAAATGACCAGAGTTATAATATTCATACATAAAGAAGACTGGATGGAAACTTCTGTCCAGAACTGTGTGTTGGGACCTGAATGTTCTTGTGTTAGGAACTTTATGCTGGGATGAGACAGAAGGAAAACTAAAGCTACTGAGTTAACCAGGAAATAAACAAGAACCGAAGACACAGCAGAACGTGATCATCATCTGAATGAAGCTGACAGCAGAGATCTCACCTTCATTTATTCTCAGTGTTAGAGCTATAGAGTTAAATATTGTTGAAGAACAAGTTTTAATGCAGTCAGTATAAAATTAAAAATTAAAAAGAGTGAAAAAAAAGAACATACCCATTAATCCAAACTCTGGACGGATTTCTAAACACACAAGACAAAAAGTCATAAAACAAGCATATTTATCTTCTCTTAATAATAATCATAAGAAATATAATGTTGTGTTCTTACCCAGGTAACCATCCTCTAAGCTTATCTCCTTGAGAGCGAAAGCAAAGACTTTATTTTCAGGCACGGTGAAGCTCGTCACTTCAGTCTTTTCTACCTGATGAATCAGATGCAGAGAAACGTTTCTGTTGGTGGAGAGAAGCTGAAGCTGCCGTCTCAAACCTCAAGGGTTCAACACATTCTGAGCTTCAGCTCTAATAACATGTAGATCTGAAACACATTTCCCAGAATGCATTGTGGTCACAGCTGCTCAGACCAGACACATGGACACATGTTTTATCGGGAGTCAAAGAAAAATAATTTCTGCTCCAATATGAGCTGGAAGCTACAAAGGGGCAAAAAAGTATTTATCAGCCACCGATTGTCCAAGTTGTCCCACTAAAAAAGATGAGAGACGTCTGTAATTTCCATCACCTTATATTTCAACTGTGAGAGCCAGAATGTAAAAAAACATAATCAGGAAATCACCTTGTATGATAGTTAAAGGATTTATTTCTATAATGGTGCAGAAAATAAGTATTTAGCACCAACAACATAGCAATAATTCTGGCCCTCACAGAGCTGTTACTACTTCTTTAAGAAGCTCTTCTATCCTCCACTCGTTACCTGTATTAATGGCTCCTGTTTGAACTCGTTATCTGTATAAAGACACCTGTCCACATCTTCACACAGTCAGACTCCAACCTCCACCATGACCAAGACCAGAGAGCTGTCTAAGGACACCAGGGACAAGATTGTCCACCTGTACAAGACTGGGATGAACCGATCTACAATAGGCAAGCAGCTTGGTGAGAAGAGATCAACTGTTGGAGCAATTAATAGAAAATGGAATAAATACAAGATCACTGACTATCTCCCTCTACCTGAGGCTCCATGCTAGATCTCACCTGGTGGGGAACACATGATCTATAGAACGGTGAGAAACATCCCAGAACTACACAGGAGGAACTGGTCAATGACCTGAAGAGAGCTGGGACCTCAGGAACAAAGGTTACTATAGTAACACACTATGTCGTCATGGATTAAAATCCTGCAGCGCTTCAAAGGTCCCCCTGCTTAAGCCAGCACATGTCCAGCCCCATCTAAAGTTTACCAGAGACCATCTGGATGATCCAGAAGAGGATTGGGAGAAAGTCATGTGGTCAGATGAGACCAGAATAAAAATCTTTGGTATAAACGCCACTCACTGTGTTTGGAGGGGGGAGAATGCTGAGTTACATCCTAAGAACACCATACCTACTGTGAAGCACGGGAGTGGAAACATTATGCTGTGGGGCTGTTCTTCTGCAAAGGGACCAGGACGACTGTTCCGTATTAAGGAAAGGATGAATGGGGCCATGGATGGTGAGATTCTGGACAAAAACCTACTTCCGTCAGTGAGAGCATTGAAGATGAAACGTGGCTGGATCTTCCAGCATGACAATGATCCCAAACACGTCGCCTAGGCAACGAAGGAGGGGCTACGTAAAAAGCATTTCAAGGTCCTGGAGTGGCCTAGCCCGCCTCCAGGACCTCAATCCTATAGAGAATCTGTGGAGGGAGATCCCAGCTCTAGAGAAGATCTATACATACAATATAAACGACATATTTACACAGCCTATTTAAAAAAAATAACTTTTTTGTTACGACTGACAATAAAGCAGATAAGCCAAACTCTAGCCACATTTTTCACATGATTTATAAACTAAAGTTGATTTATTTTTGATTAAATATATTTTTTCATCTTCTGCTGCTCAGGAACATCCCTGCTTGTCCTCTGAAACGTGACTGGATGTTGTGTTTAACTAATCAAGTTGGATCGACTCTAAAATACAACAGATCCTCCAATAATACATTTATTCTGTTTAAGCATTGAGATCACATCTTGAAAATTTGAAACTATATTCCAGATGAAAACAAAGGAAATTAAATGATTATTCCTACATGATAGCAATGCTACAAGCACGAAATTGTTCACACATTAATGAAATATGAATAAAATTACTCCACGTCTCACTTGCCTCACTTGAGCTCATATCAACAAATACATTTCCTCCCGGACTCACTCTCACCTTTGGACCATTTCCTCTGCAGTTCTTCTCACCTCCATTTCCTTGTGCCGTGTTCCCAGCTCCCACATTCATCATCTTTTCATTAATTTGTCATAATGAAAATGTCATAGTTTTTTATAACTGGTTCCTCTAGTGGTGTTCTGCATGTGGGTCAGGAAACCTAATACGAACGTGACACATGGAGGCTGACCCAGTAGCAATGCCCGATTCAAATCCAAGTACTGTGTAAAGTTTTAACCTGAAGAGGGCGCCACACTGACCATTTTTGGTAGAAAATTATTATTTTTACTAAAATGTACTAAAATATCAAGAGTAATGACCAGCCATGTACACAGCACTGTTAGACACTCATTTACACAGTTTATCGGCAAACGTTGATTTGGAGATGCACTGTAAGTCAAGACTGAAGTCATTGAATATGTGTCCAGCCTCCAAAGATTTTTATCATCCTCAAGAAGTCATTTTTATTTTTTATTTTGCTCATATCAATAAACGTAAACTCATATGTTGGATGTTACAGCTTATGTAGTTATGCTACAAATAAAGTTATTTTTGCTCAAACAATGGTTCCACTTCCATCCTCAGAACCAAACTTCCAGGAGGAATTTCAACACCAGCCCACCCCTGCCTATGGATCCAATGATGTATGCCAATCAAGGTTACAATCATAACTGTAGACAAAATACTTTTTCAAACCACTCAGAAAGCAAATAATGTGCAACTCACAGTTTGAAGCACAATCACAGAACTGAGCCATGTTGATCATAAATGGTCTTTTTACGTCCATGAGGGTCCAGTTAATGTCCTCCAGTCCACAAGGCTTATGTCAAATCCAACATAATCTGCTGCTGAAAACCTTGATATCTCCCTTCGTTGTGTGTATTTCTTTAGTTTTCATTATAATAACTGTTAGTGTGCATAATAATCCTTCTTCTTCTTTGTGTTTATTGGCAGTTGGCAAACAACAAATTGGTGCATTACCACCACCTACTGGTGTGGAGTATTGACCAGAATGTCTCCCAAAGTTGGACTTGCCTCTCTAACGGTGCGTTCACACCAAAGCGTCAAAAACGCGCCGCACGCCAAAGTTTGAAGCTTGAACATTTGCAGCTCGACACGCGTCCAAAGTGAATTGGAGGCGCAACAATATGGTATATTTTGACGCGCTTCAAGCCAGAAATACGCAACTTGTGGGAGGAGCTAGTGCCAGACGGTGTTTTTGCAAGATGGCAGCTGTCGATCTAGCGTTGGAAGAGAGAGTCTCCATTCTCTATTTAATGTGGAGAGTAACCAGCGCAGGTTTGCAGGGTCAGTAACGTTAAAAAACTTTCCAAAGTGAAATGAACTTACCAGGTTCTCCTCACTTATATTCCTCCAAGCGAGCTCCTTTTTATTCCTGTCTCTGTAGAGAGAGCAGCTGGTGTCGTATAGCTTGGGGTGATTAGCCGCGGCCGTTATCAGTATTTCCTCCATGTTGAATGAAAAATGTTGCCGGACCTGACCCTATGAGCTGGGTTACAGCATCACGTGACACCACGTCACCAGGCTCCTGATTGGTTGACGGGGCGCGAATTGTCGCAAAAGTTCAGATTTTTCAACTTCAGCGGCAAACGCAAAAACGTGCGTCACGCACGAATGCACAAAATGCGCCACATAAAATGACGCACGTATATTCTGACGCATCAAACGCTTAATTCATGTGAACTTGACGCGCAAATGAGGAAGAAATGCATTTTTGCGACGAATAAACGAGCGTTCCGCGGCGCGACGTTTCTGCATTGACTTCACCTGTAAACCTGAAGTCTTTGACGCTTCAAATGCATCAAATTTTAATTCAATTCAAATTAGCATAGTCCCTGCTTGCGCTAGCTTTGCTCTTGTTTTCATTAAACCAAGCTCTAACGTCCATTTTGGTAGACAACAGTAAAAAAGTATCTTCTTTGCTGTTTCCAAAAGTCCCAATTAATAGCCTAAAGCACCCTCTACTGGTTGTCTTGGGTCAATACATCGCATGGTTGCAATTTAATGTACACAAGCGTTCTAATCTGTCCTGGACGGGCCCGGTCCGCCTTCTGGCATCGGGCCTGCCCTGACATCTTGGCAGAACACGCAGTGTTGCAGTGCTTGGGTTGCTGAGGCAGGCTGGACTCACCGTCAACCCAAAGAGCTGTGTTGGTAGATGGATGGTGGTACAGCATAGGGTTCCACCTGGGCTGTAAGCACTTTCAGAGAAGGAGAGCAGAAGTGGCTGCCTGTCTGCAACCCAAGACCAAAAAAAGATAAGATGGTTCTTGGTGTTTGCCAGGTGCACCCGAGAGGTGATCTGGAGCTTTGTTGGCCGGACCAGCCTCTGATTGAAAGGTGTGTCCTAGAGCTGGTTCAATGGATGCCCTGGACAATCTCTACTGTGGGCATGTGACTGGGGAGCTCCCGTGTTGAAAATGTGCGACAACTGATAATAGGACAAAATGCTGAACAGAGGTCTGGGATAACAGATACAACTCAATAAGCTGTCCTGTGATGGAGATTTAAGTTCATCATGAAATGCTGGTGTGAACTCTTCAGTACCATAAACTCTCACCTCTGAACCTCCAGGGATGAAGCTGTAGATCGTTGCTGCAAAGGACCAACTCGTGGAGCTCTTGCTCTTAAATTTGAAACAGCTGGTGTTGTAAACTTTCTGCTTCACAAAAGCCAGTTTCTCTCCCTCCATCAGTTTAAACTTGTCTTTAACACCTGCTTTTAATTTGCTGCAAAAAAAAACCAACAACATAATGTTGAGTGAAAACTGATGAGAAAGGCCAGGAACCACAAACCATTCCATCCAGATGTTGGACAGATAGTCAGTCATAAAAAACATTGTTAAAAAGTGTGATGAAGTTAATTGTGAGAAGAACACCTACATCTCCTGTGGTCCCATGATGAACTCTGCCAGGTCCTGCTGCCTGATGCCCTCACTCATCAGGGTGGCAGGAGATGAAGACTCCTCATTCTTTCCTGATGCTTTTCCTTGACCTCCAACAGCATCTCCTCCTGCTTCTATGCTCACATTGGCAAGACTGAAGTTCTTAAAATCCTCCACCAGAACCTCCTTGTTGTAATCTGGAAGGACATGGAGGTTTGGCCTGAATAAACTCAGGGGTAATGGAAGTGGACAAACAGAAGTTCAGGGAGTGACATTAAAATCAACATTCAACACAGTTCGTGTAAAACATGATCGATATTAAGACAGCTAACCTCTTATTCTGTGTGTGAGTGCCACAAACCTAAGCAGATGTTTCCATCAATGATGTCACTCAGCTTTAGATCATAACATGTATATTTGGGTCTGGGATAGAAGTAACTGAAGTAGCTATTCGTTCCAATCTTCACCAGAGTCAGCATCTCCCATTTTTTGTTTAGAGCATCATTGCTGATGAGGCCGCCGTTAGAGCCCAGCTTTTTCACAACCGCCTCGGTTAAATCTGGGAACATATCCTGTCAGCATGAAACAGGCAAGAACACCTTCAAGACTGCACATTACAAAAAGGTTTAAAGTTTTCCCTTTATTTCTTGTTTCACTTTCTTTTAGAATTTAATTATCACATGAAACAATTACAATCTTAAGATACTTTACACAGCAAAATCAAACAGATAAGGTTCAGTTCATGTCCATACAGAGAGGCCCCAATTCAGTTCTGGTCAATAAACCTGGTAACTGGACATAGACTCTTGTCTTCCTGTAACTGTTCAGACTAAATTCAAATCTTCCTTTCTTCTCTAAAATTCTTTAAAAAAGTAGTAGATGATCAAATGTGAGAGCATCTAAACAATAAGGACCTGAATGAAGAGATTCAGCCAGGATTCAGAGCTCATCATAACACTAAAATATTTTCCATCATCTTTCTCTTAATCTGGGGTTGGGTCGTTGGTGCAGCAGCCTAAGCAGAGAGACCCACACTTCCATCTCTCCAGCCACTTGGTCCAGCTCCTCTGGAGGAATCCCAAGGCGCTCCCAGGCCATCTGAGGAACATAGTCCCTCCAGCGTGTCCTGGGTCTTACTCTGGATCTCCTCCTCATTGGACGTTCCTGGGACACCTCACCAGGGATGGAAACCTAAGACCAGATAACTGAGCCACCTCAACTAACTCCTCACGATGTGGAGGAGCAGCGGCTCTACTCTGAGCCCCTCCTGGATCACCAACCATCTCACCCTATCTGTAAGGGACAGACCAGACACTCTACGGAGGAAACTCATTTCAGCCGCTTGTATCCATGATCTTGTTCTTTTGGTCACAACCCAGAGTTTGTGAATGAAGATGAGGGTGGAAAGTGAGTCAAACATGGAGTTGCTGATTCTCATCCTGGCTGCTTCACATTTGTCTTTGAACTGCTCCAGTGAACGCTGTAGATCACAGTCTGATGAATCCAATAGTTCCACATCATCTGCAAAAAACAGAGACCCAATCCTGAAGCCACCAAAACAGATCCTCTCAACACCTTGGCCGGGCCTAGAAATTCAGTTCATGAAAGTTATGAAGAGAACTGGTGACAAAGGGCATCTTTGGCAGTCATACAGGGACGGAACAACCTGTATGAAGGGGCACGGTACCCCAAACTCCCAGAGAACCCTCCACAGGTCTCCCTGAGGGACATGACCGAACACCTTCTCCAAGTTCATTAAACACATGTAAACTGCTTGGGAAAACTCCCATGCACCCTCCAGGACCCTGCTGAGCGTGTAGCGCTAGTCCAGTGTTTCAAGGCCAGGATGATAACCGCACTGTTCCTCTTGGATCTGAGGTTTGACTATCCGGCAGACCCTCCTCTTTTCCAGGACCTTACCAGGGAGGGATAGGATTGTAATACCCTGTAGTTGTAACACACCCTGTGTTCCCCCTTTTTAAATAGGGGGACCAACCTGGTCTGCCAGTTTTGTCCTTAATCTTAGACTCAGCATGAGCTGCTAATCAGCGTCTGTTTTTAGATGTGAATTCAGTCTTGTTCATGTTTAAAAAGCTGCCTTACCTTTGCTGATGGAGATGAAGCAGGTCAGAGTTATAGGTGTAATGTTGTACTGAATCTGAGCTTCAGATTCTGTGTTGGACTATTTTTATATCGTCAAGCAAGCCTCATCAGCTGGGTTGAGGTGTTTCTATTTGGAGGGGATACCACTAATGGGATCATGTAACATAATTTATTTATTTATTCATTCATTCTTCCTAACATCGAAGGGACTTCCTCTGAGACACCAACACCATTTTGCTGCTTTTCTAAAGGAATTGGGGAGTGAAAGCCACAGATCTGATGGTTTCCACTCTCATGAGGTGGAACTGATCTTCAACTTGTCTTTCTTGGACATGGGTGCAAAGGCTCCACTTCCTGCTGCAGGTCACTGCTTAATTATAAGCTGCTAATCTAAATAATAAAACCACCTTCAGTAGCTTGTCTAGCAATCTCTAGACCATAGTCAAAGTTCACTAGTTTTTCAGCTGTAACAGCAGCAATTTATCAGACCTACAGCTTTTACAGAAGCGGTAACTCTCGCTGATCAGTTGATCAGTTGCTTTTATTCAGCACCACCTGCTTCTTTCCCCTTCAGGAGATAATTTCTAGGTGGTTGAAACTCAGCCAGACCTCACAACCACATCTCACTGGTCAGATCCTGTTCTCGCTCCTGGTCGGGTCACTGCTTGGCTCACTACACCAGTGTTCTGGAAGCCAATAGAAATGCTGCCACCAGCACAATCTGATACGGTGCTCCAGCCTCAGCAGAGCCGTGTTCAGAAATAGGTCAGTGCAAATGCAAGAAAAAACATAATCAGACGTCAGAGAAGGCAGAAGTTAGTTAAACCAAGAAACAAATTTTGATTGCTCCTTGTTCAGCACTTCATGCTCATGTTCCCTTGTCCTCTCTGCAGCTGGATTATCATTTCAGCTGTGCTGCAAACATTGTGATCATGAGTCCATAAAGATTATTGGCCATGATCTGGACTGGTGTCCTGCTACAACATGTTGCAGTGTTATAAATGACAGCAGAGTGGCCCTACAATCATTGCCAGTTTTATCCTGCTATGTTTGGGCAGAGACTGTGCTGAAAGTTGTCTCTGGTTCCACACTTTGTGTCTTGGTGATATCCAGTCCAGTTGTATCAGGACTGAGATCTGATGGGATCTGAGAATGGAGGTATGCTAAATGGCCTGTATTTGTATAGCGCTTTTTCAGTCAGAAGACCACAAAAAGCTTCACACCACATTCGGTCATTCACCCATTCACTCACACATGTTCAGCTGGTGATGGTAGGACACATGTAGCCACAGCTGCACTGAGGCACACTAACAGAACCGAGGCGCCACCAGCAGGCAAGGTGGGTGAAGTGTTTTGCCCAAGGACACAAAGACTGTGACGGAGCGGGGGTTCAAAACAATGGTTACGGTACAAACTCCTACACCCCGTGATAAAGATTAGAGTGATGGTAAGGAGACCTTCCAACCTCAAAGACTTGGAGCTCATCACCGAGATAAAAGATCTAGATACTAGAGGAGACCTGGAAAAGCTGCTCAGATGATACAAGAAGGTTTGATTGCTGGGAGATGATTAAAAAATGGCCGTTGATTATTAGAAAGGGTGTGAAAATTTACATTTATTATTAGATCTGCCAGGTTTATGAGTAAAAGTGTTGAAGCAGTTCACAAAAAATGTCCGACCCAGTATAAGAGCAAACCATTCATCCCAGAACTGAGGTGTTCAGTCCGTTTAAGATGAACTCTGATTCCGCCTCTTGCTCTAGTTCGTCTGTGTCGATCTGAACCAAGCAGTCCCACCATTGAGCGGACCACAACAACCGTACTGAGACCTCCTCCTTTAAAGGGGCTACATGCAATTTTCTGAAATTTAAACTCGCGACTGACCCCATGTGGCCAAAAACGGAACTGCTCTTCCTCTCTGCTCGCTCTCGTTCGCCGATCACTCTCAATCTTCGATCTTTTTCGGCCACTTGTCAGGGGTTTAACTTTTTTAGTCTTATGTGGAGTTACTGTTGGTGTCAGAGTCGTCCTTGGTCTCTTCTGTGTATTCACACAATCCATTGAACTGCATATGAGTGGTGACTAGCGGTGGTGGCAGAGTGATCTGAAACATTAAACATGAACGCGCCTGACGTCACATCCGCAGACAGCGCGGTAAAATCCGACCCGACAGAAAATAGAAATAGTTGGATACAGGCTTATAGGTGCACTCACTGTGAGCTGACAAGGTGTCAGTATGCTCATCAGGAGATGTTTGGGTCATAAATGGTTAAATAAAAAGGCTATTGTTACGTTTATTTTGGGAAAAAGTTTCATTTAGCCGCTTTAAAGACATTTTCTGTAAACCATCGAGTTTACTTTTCTGATCATTGTAGCTGAAATAAAACCCAAAAACAAAGTGATTACCTTATCTAGGTTTTCTACTTGGTCAGAACACAGCACCTGGTTCTCCTCCCATCAACACATCTGACCAATAACCTTGGTTTGTAGGGACGGGTTCTGCTTTGCTTGGACATTTCCGAAATCAGTGGAAAATAGTTAATAAAATTATCAACTCATTCCAGTCAAGGAAACTGACCAACTGACCAAGCGTTCAATTATTTCTGGCCAAAATAAAAAAGCTTTTCTAAGTTTTATTATGCACCATAAACAAGTCTATGGAAGCGTATGTGTAACATAAATAAAATTTAAATGGATTAGGACAAATGCTTTTTCATTTTCAAAATCTAGCTGCTATTTTTGACTCATAAATAAAATTAAAAAGAAATTATCCAAACTGCTTTTTCATTTTACAATTCAACATTGCTCATTCTGTAACTTAATTAAAATTAAATAGAAAAGGGCTTTTAAGATTTAATTTTCAAATTGCATCCCAGCAAAATAGTTACAAAATTCAATTTGAAATGTCAAAGTTGAAAAATAAAATGCATTGGCAGAAATGCTTTTTCATATTCTGAATACAAATGCCATTTTTGACTCATAAATAAAATTGAAAAGAAATGATCCAAACTGCTTTTTCATTTTACAATTCAACAGTGCTCATTCTGTAACTTAATTAAAATTAAATAGAAAAGGGCTTTGAAGATTTCATTTTCAAATTGCATCCCAGCAAAATAGTTACAAAATTCAATTTGAAATGTCAAAGTTGAAAAATAAAATGCATTGGCAGAAATGCTTTTTCATATTCTGAATACAAATGCCATTTTTGACTCATAAATAAAATTGAAAAGAAATGATCCAAACTGCTTTTTCATTTTACAATTCAACAGTGCTCATTCTGTAACTTAATTAAAATTAAATAGAAAAGGGCTTTGAAGATTTCATTTTCAAATTGCACCCCAGCAAAATAGTTACAAAATTCAATTTGAAATGTCAAAGTTGAAAATGAAAATGCATTTGCAGAAATGCATTTTCATTATCAGAATACAAATGTCCTTTTTGACTCATAAATAAAATGCAAAATAAATTATCCAAACTGCTTTTTCATTTTGCAATTAAGCGTAGCTCGTTCCGTGACCTAATTAAAACGATAAAGAAAATATATAGCTTTTTCGTTTTCATCCCTACCCCCGCGAAAGGTGTAACATAATTCAAATCGAATTGGCAATCCCACACGGCGTAGGAGAATGATGTCAGGGCATTGCGAGAAGGTTTCTGTTCCAGCAACAATGGCGGATTAATCTGGAGACGGAGCAAGCGAAGAGTACAGTTTTAAATGTAAGTTTATTAAAATCTGCTGGTACAAAAATTTTAAACTTAACGCGGTTGGGTTGTTTGGGTTGTGTTGTTAGTATAGACATGTATTTTAATATTATTTTGTAAACTATCGCCCATAAACGAGTTCCTATGTTGGTCTAATGGTTCTCCGTCTATTGCCCCGCTTATGTACAGCTTATTTTGGGTTTTGCAAAGAAAGGAAAAAAACGACTCCTTAGGGGAAATTATTACCTCTTTACCGGGGCAAAATTGGGCCACGGTGGCATGGAGGTTGAAGAATAAATCCAGTTACACACCTAATGCTTAGAGGAGTCTTATTAAGCCTCAAAAACCTCATAACCTGTATTCTTAGTATGTGATCTCTTGTGTTCTGCTGTAAAAACTATAGTTTTGAATTCACAAATAACACAGTTGCCATGTTCCTCATCTGCACTTATTTTCTATCTATTTTATAAATACAATTATGGTAAATCTGGAGGGGAATGTCACCCATTGTTGGCCAAAAATCAAATGAGATCATTTTTGTAATGAAAAAGTACTGTAAGTGCATGTGCTGCAGTGCATTAATACATAACTTATGACTGATCATGTTAATAAATAGAGATTTACTAAAAGTTTTTGTGTTGCGCTTTTTGTAAATTGTGTATTGATTTCTTGTTTAGGACATGAGGAATTAAAGGGAGGCAGAGGAGAGGAGATGAGAGGAGAGGAGAGGAGAGGAGAGGAGAGGAGAGGAGAGGAGAGGAGAGGAGAGGAGAGGAGAGGAGAGGAGAGGAGAGGAGAGGAGAGGAGAGGAGAGGAGAGGAGAGGAGAGGAGAGGAAGAACCGGATGGATCATTGTTTTCTGTTTGTCAATTTATGTTTTTGTCACTTTGGTTATTTAGTTGTTCCATGGTCGTTATAAATAAATTGATTAAAACAAATCTGAAATATAATTAAGTAATTTTAGTAACAGTTGCATTGAATTTTTAAAGGTATGAACATTGAGCTTACTTTGAACAATTTAAAATTACTATTGAAAATGAAATAACAAAAATTGACATTAGGATAAATTATTGTGTAGTTATTTATATTTACTCATGCCAGATTAACCTGAATGAGCTCTTCCTGGAACGTTCTTTAAGCTTTATTAGAATAAACAGGCTAAATAAAGCTCAGGGATGTGGATGGAGTTATCCAGCTGAGACCTCTGGGTGGTATTTTCTGGTTGACGAGGGGAACATCATTTAGGTTGGTCTGCAGAGAAGGCTTCGGGTAGCTTCTTTGCACCAGGGCTGGCTTAATCGACTGCTGCCACATCACTAAGACGTGTTCAGAAGACAGTTTGTCCCACCGGAGAACACCACTGAGTTCTCCAAACCAGCCTCATCCTCTGCTACATCATCTTCAAGCTCATCCCCAGGTGCCACAATGTCACCAGCACTGAGGCCGATGCAGAGAAGAGCTCATGCTGTTATGACCCAAAATGGTGTTAAAAACATAAAAATTTAAAGTTATTGTTGCACTGGTTGTTAAAAAAAAAAATCTATCCATTTTATTTATTCAGAAAGTGCCGATTAGCAAGACATCACATAGCAAAAAAAACCTATATATTCAATTCAATTTGGCACACAATTTTGGTTTTAAATCAACTGAATATTAGAAACATTTTATGTAATATTTAGTTATTTATATAACTAAATATTACATATTAACAATATATATATATATATATATATATATATATATATATATATATATATATATATATATATATATATATATATATTTGTGTGTGTGTGTGTGTGTGTGTGTGTGTGTGTGTGTGTGTGTGTGTGTGTGTGTGTGTGTGTGCTGTTCTATGAACATTCTGCATTTATTTGATATAAAAGTTGTAGTAAAGTGACACCTTCAGTTCAAAGTTGGGTATTGCATATAATATTGTTAATGTCCTTTCATGATGACATCACAAATGTGAGCCCAGCAGCAAAGAAGAGCATGCGGTCATGGCTACTATTGCTCCTTTATTGAAGTTGTTTTGAAGGCACTTTCGGTATGTAGATGTTGCTACATTATAATTCCTGTGCATATTTAATTGTTATATCTTATATCCCAGATGTAAATTTAGTTTTTCTTCGTTTTGTGAATGCACAATCTGTTTCTGTTGTAGTTGATGCTATCTACTATATGCAATGTAGAGGCTTCGTTGTGCTTATGCAAACATGTAATTGACTATGTACATTGAGGATTCTGTATTTTGTATTTTTACAGTTTTACGTTATTCCTTGGGCAGCAGTAAACCTTGGAAACAACCCCTGTGTCTGTTGTCTTTGGGAGGCGTTATCTGACACCATGGACGAAAGCAACACAATTGCCGACATCAGAGGATCACAAAGTGAGTGAGGACGTACCTGTGGAATCAGAGGTTTCCTCAGCTTGTACAGAGGTGTATGAAGACGGTCAATTTCCACGCTCATGCTCCAAGGTATGTCTCGTGAAAGTATTTCCTGAAGGCCACCCAGAAAAGGCAGTCAAAACATATGTGATACTAGATGATCAAAGCAACAGATCGCTCGCAAGATCAGAATTCTTCGATCTGTTTGACATTACAGAGTGTAAAGTAGCCTACACTCTCAAAACATGCGCAGGCACAGTCGAAACAGAAGGCAGGCTAGCACGAGGCTTTCAAGTGGAATCCTTTGATGGAAGTTTAGTCTTACCCTTACCAGTGCTACTTGAGTGTAACGAAATTCCAGACAATCGCTCTGAAATCCCCACTCCAGGAGTAGTTAGTAACCACAGGCACCTAAAACATCTGGCAAGATACATTCCAGAGCCCGATCATCATGTTCCCATTCTTCTCTTGTTAGGCAGAGATATGATCAGAGTCCACAAAGCCCATAAGCAAGTGAATGGGCCACCAAATGCACCCTTTGCGCAAAAATTGGACTTTGGGTGGGTAATAATTGGAGACATGTGCCTCGGGAAAGTTCATAAACCGACTTTCACTCAAACTTACCACACCAACATTATGGAAAACGGTCAGTCTACATACTTTCACCCATGTCCTAACAACTACACCGTAAAGGATAGATCCCAAAACGAGTCACTCACCAAGTCCCTTATCAAGGAGCGGACTCAAAGACTAGCAGAATGGGACATTTTTCAGAGAACAAAACATGACGAGAGAACAGCTCCATCTATTGAGGACAGACTCTTTCTGCAGATCATGGATAGAAAAGTCTATAAAGACGAGGAAAATTCATGGGTTGCCCCACTCCCATTCAAGGAGCCAAGGCAATATCTTCCAAACAATCGCCAACAAGCTGTGGAACGCTTCAATTCACTTCTACGGTCCTTCAGGAAGAAGCCTGAGATGAAAAAAAGACTTTGTAGCCTTTATGGAGAGGCTATTCCAAAATGATCATGCAGAAATAGCTCCTTCACTTGGTCCCAATGAACAATGTTGGTATCTACCTTCTTTTGCTGTGTACCATCCAAAAAAACCATCCCAGATCCGAGTGGTCTTTGACTCGAGCGCTCAATGCAAAGGGGCATCACTGAACAAGGTTCTCTTGACGGGTCCTGACCTCAACAACAGTCTCCTCGGTGTCCTTATGCGGTTTCGCAAAGAGCCTTTCACCTTCATGGTAGATATACAGCAAATGTTCCACTGCTTTAAAGTTCGACCGGCAGACAGGAACCACCTCAGGTTCCTCTGGTTTCATGAAAATAACCCAGAGAACGAGGTCACGGAATACCGTATGAAGGTACACGTATTTGGGAACAGTCCCTCTCCGGCAGTGGCCATTTACTGTCTTTGTCGTGCAGCTCAAGAAGGACAAGAGGAATTCGGTCAAGATGCCCTACAGTTCGTGGAGCAAGACTTTTATATGGATGAAGGATTGAAGTCCTTACCTTCCGCAGAGATGGCAATCGACCTGTTAAAAAGGACACAAGACATGCTGGCTGGATCTAACTTGAAGTTGCATAAACTGGCTTCAAACAGCAAGGAAGTTATGAGAGCATTCCCATCTGAGGATTACGCCAATTCAATGAAAGAACTGGGTTTAGGTGTTGGCTCACTTCCTATGCAACGCAGTCTTGGCTTGCTTTGGAATCTGGACACAGACTGCTTCAACTTCAATGTCCAAAAAGATAGAAGGCCTAACACTAGGCGTGGACTGCTGTCAGTTATAAACAGTTTGTATGACCCACTAGGATTTGTGGCCCCCATCCCAGTTCAGGGCAAAGTACTACTGAGGGAGCTAACTGAAAATGCTGCTGACTGGGATGCACCCTTACCTGTGAACAAGCAAAAGGTGTGGGAGGAGTGGAGAGATTATCTGCAGGAACTGCAACATGTACAAGTCCCAAGAAGCTATGGACCCACATCGTTGTCAGGCGCCAAGTTCAAGGAGCTCTGTGTTTTTTCAGACGCTTCTGAGAAAGTAATAGCAGCAGTCGCTTACCTCAAAACAGTGGATTCAGATAGTAGCTGTCATATGGGGTTCATCACAGGCAAAGCGAGGCTAGCGGCACAACCAGAGCACACTATACCTCGTCTGGAACTCTGTGCGGCTGTATTGGCAGTGAACATGATGGAAACCATCATTACAGAGATTGCTGTCAAATTCAATGAGATCACCTTCTACACAGATAGTAGAGTGGTCCTTGGCTACATCCACAACGAGAAACGTAGATTTCATGTCCATGTAAGCAATCGTGTACAGAGAATCCGGACAAGCACTAATCCAGAACAATGGCATCATGTGAGCTCAGAGCATAATCCAGCTGATGTTACAACACAACCAATATCTCCAACCAAATTGCAGTACACTATCTGGTTCAGTGGACCAGCATTCTTGCATCATCCAAAAACAGAGACTTTCCCTAGAGAACCCTTGGCACTTGTTGATCCTGATCGAGATTCAGAAGTTCGTCCACAAGTAACAGTGTTGCGTACCACTGTCTCAAATCGCTTTGAACACTTTTCGGACTGGAGCCGTCTGATCCGAGCTGTTGGAAAGCTGATTCATATTGCACGCTCTTATAAGCAGGGTCAAAATGACAACCCTCAGGCATGCAAAGGATGGCAAAGTTGCAAACTTCATCTTAGTGCTGACACAATACTTCAGAGCACAGAAGTTGTCATACGAGCAGTACAACAGGAAACCTTTGCTGACGAGTTGCAGTGTCTCAAACGGAATGAACCACTTCCGAAAACTAGCACACTCCGAAAACTAGATCCCTTCATTGATCAAAGCGGTCTGTTGAGGGTCGGAGGTCGTCTGGTCAAAGCAGATCTTGGATCTGAAGAAAAGAGACCCCTCCTCATACCTGCTAGGAACCATGTAGCATTACTTCTAACACGCCACTTTCATGAGCAAATGCATCATCAGGGTCGTCACTTCACGGAGGGAGCGATAAGATCTGCTGGCTACTGGATAATAGGAGGCAAAAGACGTGTGAACAGTCTCATCCATTCCTGTGTTGTATGCCGCAGACTCAGGAGGGGCTGCGAGACTCAAAAGATGGCAGATCTACCCGCGGAGAGGCTCAGCATAGAGCCTCCCTTCACACATGTGGGACTAGATGTGTTTGGCCCCTGGTCAGTATCTGCTCGTAGGACAAGAGGCGGCTATGCAGAAAGCAAAAGATGGGCGGTGCTATTCACATGTCTAAGTGTCAGAGCCATTCATATAGAAGTGATCGAGTCCCTAGATACCTCCAGTTTCATTAATGCTTTAAGGAGGTTTCTGGCAATCCGGGGTCCAGTGAAACGGATTCGCTCTGATAGAGGGACCAATTTCATCGGAGCTTGTAAAGACCTGCAAATTCCTTCCAATATTGATGAGAAGGCGGTGATACAATTCCTGTCAGATCATGGCTGCATATGGACTTTCAACCCTCCGCATTTGTCGCACATGGGAGGTGCATGGGAAAGGATGATTGGCGTTGCTCGTAGAATTTTGGACTCCATGCTTCTTCAGATGGCATCCTCTAAACTCACGCACGAGGTACTCTCCACCTTCATGGCGGAAGTTACTGCCATTATAAACAACAGACCACTGATACCTGTTTCTACTGATCCAACAGATCCTTTCATCCTAACACCTGCCACATTACTTACCCAAAAGACTGGTCCTAGCTCAGTTCTACCTGGGGACCTTGGAAAGCCTGATTTGTACAAACAACAGTGGCGTTCTGTGCAAAGCCTCGCAACCACTTTCTGGGACAGATGGCGTAAACAGTACCTTTCAACCCTACAGCATCGTAAAAAATGGCAACACCAACAGCCCAACGTTTCAAAAGGATGCATAGTTCTGCTCAAGGACTCTCAGTCAAAACGGAACAATTGGCCCATGGGCATCATAACGGAAACGTACCCCAGCCAAGATGGGCGAGTTCGAAAAGTACAAGTAAAAATCATTGGGAAAGATGGACCCAAACTGTTTCTGAGACCTATTATTGAGATAGTACTCCTCCTCCATGAAGATTCGGAATAGACTGTTCAGGGTTACACTCAAGTAAGAAGGTTTGGTATTTCCTGAATACCAGACGGGGAGTGTGCTGTTCTATGAACATTCTGCATTTATTTGATATAAAAGTTGTAGTAAAGTGACACCTTCTGTTCAAAGTTGGGTATTGCATATAATATTGTTAATGTCCTTTCATGATGACATCACAAATGTGAGCCCAGCAGCAAAGAAGAGCATGCGGTCATGGCTACTATTGCTCCTTTATTGAAGTTGTTTTGAAGGCACTTTCGGTATGTAGATGTTGCTACATTATAATTCCTATGCATATTTAATTGTTATATCTTATATCCCAGATGTAAATTTAGTTTTTCTTCGTTTTGTGAATGCACAATCTGTTTCTGTTGTAGTTGATGCTATCTACTATATGCAATGTAGAGGCTTCGTTGTGCTTATGCAAACATGTAATTGACTATGTACATTGAGGATTCTGTATTTTGTATTTTTACAGTTTTACGTTATTCCTTGGGCAGCAGTAAACCTTGGAAACAATCCCTGTGTCTGTTGTCTTTGGGAGGCGTTATCTGACTGCATACTCAAGCAAGGCGTTTGAGATAAAGGGCAGAACAATATGTAATATTTAGTTATATAAAGTGTACAGACCCCTTTAAAATTGTCACTGTTTCGTTGCAGCCATTTGCTAAAATCAAAAAAGATAATTTTATTTCTCAATATACAATCAGCACCCCATCTTGACAGAAGAAAAACAGAAATGTAGAAATTTTTGTAAATTTATTAAAAAAGAAAAACGGAAATATATTACTATAAACGGCTGGCTTGACGGCATATTTCCAAGTGTCGCCTCACTTGAAGGTGGTCTAACATGCGATGGTCCACCTGGTCTACGAATGACCCTACGTCCTTCTTAGACCGGGGAAGACGGGTCCTTAGAAGGATGCAGCCCCTGAATTTGGACCACACAGCCTTTATATATGTGTATGCTCACACTCATACTCTTCCACTTGTCTTCTTGTTACTTTTCCTCTCTTTCACCAGCATCAACTATACACAAACGCCCCCTAACGTATTGATTGCTAAGCAAGTTCAGCCTGGGGATTGAAGAAGAAGAAGAAGTCCTGATGTCATTCTCCTGCGCCGTGTGGGATTGCCAATTCGATTTGAATTATGTTACACCTTTCGCGGGGGTTGGGATGAAAACGAAAAAGCAATACATTTTCTTTATCTTTTTAATTAGGTCTCAGAACGAGCTACGCTTAATTGCAAAATGAAAAAGCAGTTTGGATAATTTATTTTTCATTTTATTTATGAGTCAAAAAGGGCCTTTGTATTCTGAAAATGAAAATACATTTCTGCAAATGCATTTTCATTTTCAACTTTGACTTTTCAAATTGAATCTTGGTCCTTGTATCATCCGATCATTCAATTATTCGATTTAATTTGGCAAACCAAAAACGAAATAACGAATCAATATTTTGTTTTTCTGTTTTTCTGTATGAACCAAATATGAAAATCTGACGTTTGTTTCATTTCTTTCAGGTCGAAACGGGAAATATAATAAACAAGGAAACCAAAACGAAATAATGGATCAAATTTACGTCGTCTTCATTTTTCTTTGTTTTCACATTTTCCACGGTGGCAGCAATTCTGTTTTGCGCATGCGCAGTGAATAACCTCCAACCACGTGGAACAGGTATCAAGCCTACGAAGCAGTGTCACTCAGTTCTACATTATGGATCCATTGTTTGTGCTTTTCAGCGCCGCCAAAAGAGTGACGCTGAGAGAGGAGGACATGACGGTGGAAAAGATTTCTAAAATATCTCAGATATGGCAATCGAATGTTGCTTATTAGTCTCACACAGTTTATCTCCCAAAGATACGTAACATTAGCTAGCTAACTTAAGTTAACGAATGCTAGTTTGATAGCATTATGTGTGACATTGGGTGAACTGTAGATATCCATATAAGACCTTTATTATGTGATATCTATGGAACTGTTAAGTAACTGTGACAGTTAACTTGGTTGGCAGCCGCATAGGTGTTAGTGGTGATGGTGAATTATTGTGTTATACAGAGAGGCTTTTCTATGGGTGGGGGTCGCCGTCTAAACGAAAGGCACATCTGATAAAATTCCGTTTTCACCCGCGAGCGGTCTCGTGTAAACAGGGCCTAAGTTAAGTTAGGTGTTTCTGTATCACCTGTAACTTTCTGTATTCTGTAACTAAACCCCTAGTTAGAGCCTGACTCCACCCACTGCCATTGAAAAATGCTTGTCTCTGTAGGCAAGGGCGTGGTTAGCGGGTCCCCTATTAAGTCACAGGGCACCACAACTGCCAATAGGAAAATACAACTGCAGTAGCCACCGTTCAACCTGAAGAGGTCAGCACTCAGACGTTTTTACACCATATTGTAGAATTAAAACACTTTATACCCAAATGTCAAAAAAATTACTTGAATCAATGAACAGCATTAATAAAGCACCAGTCTTAAAGATCATTAACCAAAAAATGTTGTTTTAGGGTTTAGTTACCCTTTGAGGCAATACAGTTCAATAGCACCACAAGCTCCATCCTCTAAAATGATCATACAGTTGATGGAATGCCTCTCTAAAACAGTTTCAACAAAAATTTATAACTTTATGACATTATAACTTTTGCATTATAGTAACTGTACATGCTTTTTTTGCAGGACTGTTGTATTGGATTACATTAATTTTAGCTTACATTAGGTGAACCTAATAAACTAGCAACCGATAGTAGTAATGGATTTATGCACCTAACAATAGTGGATACAGTTATTCAATTCCATTACCAGGATTTTGCCTAAATCTTACTTCTTTTTAGGTAACCAGCCAGAGCCTGTACCTCACTGACGATACCAATGTGGCAGTTTTCCCTGGAGCAGAGGGCCACTTCAGTTCATTCGACCTCAGGGACAAGGCCCATTACGAAGTACACGGGGCCGGGGCTGTGCCGGATGCAGGTGTTAACGTTGCTGCGGGGCCACTACCCACTCCTTCCACGAGCGGCCAGTTTCCCTTCTCCAGGTTGGCTAGTTCAGCAAGCCCCTCAGTGCCACCCAGGGCTCAATCCCTGAAATACTTTACAAGGTAACATTTTTTTCAATTTCAATGCCCTTGTCAATAGAATATAAATATAAATGTTCTCTTGTATGTTCAACATTTTTTAATGAACCTAAATTTAGTTGTTCTGAACTCCAGGACTGTCAGTCTGGGAGAGGTACAGAGTGTAAAGCTTGTGAACAGCAGAATGGTGGTTGTAAGATTTACTGAGCAGGAGGCCAGTGTCCCATCCATGATTGCCAAAGTAAAAGAGGCCTTAGGAAGCAATGAACAACTCATCCTGACAGACCACAATGGAGTGGAAATATTAGACTCAGAAGGAACAAGAGGTGCTTCATTTGAGCTATTTTATTTACCATCTCAAATTATAGTTTATGTAACCCTGTCTCGTGACAATGTACTATGACAATAGGATGAACTTATATTTGGCTATTAATTGTAACTTTAACATTTATAAAGTCTCGTATTTTAAACTGGAGCCATAAACAATGTCAAACCTTTGCCATTTCAGATAAAAACTAAATGAATATAATATAATATATAAACTAATGAACATGTCCGTCTTCAAGAGTGAGCTTTTATTAATACATACTGTATATTTTATACTCAATTAGGCACCTTTTATTGGAAGCAGAACTCACGAAAAATCATGGGTGTACCAGAGGTTGATTTCCAAGCTCTTCAACAAAAGAGGCGAAGAATCTCGTAAGTCACACCCCCTCAGTTTTTCCTCCTGACATCAGGCACTGTAAAAGGCTAAGCATGGCCTGAATTAAAGAGCAGAGCTGGTCTGAAACAACATATTCAAAAAGACTACATGAAAGCACCTAAAATAATGGCACATTTCTCCGTCAGTCTGTCCAGAAACACTGCCATGTTTATCTGAGTATTTTCTTTGATACAACTATATTTCCTACAATTGGACACCTTCAGTCAATGGATACTTTATGCAATATTTGATTTGCACAAAAGCAATCATTTCTGTGTCCATAATCAATCTGAATGTAATAGGATGTCACATAATTTGCATACATTAACAGTTTCTGACTTAATATATACATGTGACGTTTCTCTTTCACAGACGCAGAGATGACGAGGGTGGACTGGACAGTGTGTTCGAGAAGATCGAGGAGCTTGTCCTGGCTGCTCAGGGTTTGTATGAGGTGACAACTGCCATTCAGGGACCCTCTGAAGAGGTCCATCGAAACAGGAACACAACATTGGTACTGACTGATGAACAGTCCAGGAATGTTAGGAACACATTTACTTGTCTGGTTTGCAGAGGTAAGTCTTGTCCTTAGGAAGAGAAAAAAAAATTTATTCACACTGACAAATTTATGATGTAGTGGTCATTTAAAAGCTTAAGTGTCCTGCTCCTGGTGTTCTTTGTATAGGCCATTGAGATTAAGGAAATCAGTCCATTTAAACACAGTCATTCCTTAAAGTCCCTGTAAAGGCAATTCTAAAAAAAACGAATTAAAATGTTAGAAATGTATTGCTAAAACATATTACAAAGACTGTGAACTGTGAAGTATTGAATTGTGGAGTTAGACCATTAAACAGTTTTCACCATTGCTGTGTTTAGGATTTTTTTGCCGGGGCTAAAATGGGGAATCGATGATCCACTGGAGCCCCTGAGGCTGCCCCCTCCCCTATCAGTTCGCTGCTCAATCGCGAGTTACTGTCAGTATTATTTACTTCAGCCTTCAGATATGCTAGCTAGCTATGCCTTCGTCACAGAAATGCGTATTACCTGGATGCGATCACTTACAAAACAGATTTAAATTCCATTAAATTTCCAAACAACGATCACATCCACAAGAGGTGGATTAATTTTGTGAAGAGCCACCTTGATGGAGAGCTGAGGATCACCACCAACACCCGTCTCTGTAGTGATCATTTTACACAGAATAGTTTTATAAACTTTCGTTGCGAGACAACTGAAAAAAACACTGATAATACGCTGTTACTGGTGAATGGGGGCGAGCCGACTATCTCCCGCCTCAGCATTCATCCTCCCGTCGTGCAGACAACTGGTGCCATCAGCGCGTGCCCGCAAGTCAACTTTCCCGCGAGTGGGCGTGGTTTCAGCGCAGTCAGTGGACACGCCCCCAACATTTGAGAGCAGGGAAAACTGCTCATTTTTTCAAGATTTTGATAGCTTATTTTATTTACTTGGCTGCTTTCTTTTATCATTCAAATTTGGCTAGGTGGCTAGTAACACATTTTTCTGTGGAGTGACAAACTACACACTAAAAACACGTACTTAATTTTCACTTTACAGGGACTTTAAGCAAACTTCAGGAATTTACATCTGTGATGTTAAGCGGTACGGTGTGTGCTAGACAAAGGAATTTGTTAATTCTCATTGAACTTATGCCATACATAGACTCAGTTACATAAAGGATACTTTTTGAAATGCTCTCAGTCTGACATTCAATTGGGAAATATTTTTCATTCTTCATCTAGTATATCATGTATTGTGTTTTCAGGCCTCTAATATTCTTACACTGGCAGGAATCATGGAAGATCCAGTATTTGCAGCATGCTGTGAAAGTTTGGTCGGATGCAGATCCTGTGTTACTGTGTGTCTTCAGAATTCCTCAATGTGTTTGAAGTGTCGAGCAGATGATTTTTCCATCAACATTCACAAAGTCTCTGGCCTTTCTGGTGTAGTAAATGTCATGAGAGAGCTGGCACGGGAAGAGTAAATGCTGCTTTGCTGCTTGCCACCAATCCTTATGTTATCTCATGTTCCAAATTCTTTTGATATTGAGGTTTGATGTTTTTTATTTTGCCTCGATGTTCTCAGCTCTGGAGTTTTAAAAGCTAATGTAACAATGTTTTATGCTACATCATTGTTCCCACCTCACAGTAGTTTTTATAAGACCAGTAGGCCTAAATGTGCCAAGATGTTTTTATCCTACATTATTGTTCTCAGCCCACAGTGATTTTTATAAGAGCTAGTAGACCTAAACGTGGCAATATGTTGTGACAGGCTCTTCTGTGGAGATTTGCAAAGGTGGACTTACTTTGTTTACACAATTTATGTGTCTGATTATTCTTTCTGTACAAAAGCAAAATAAATATTTTTTCTTGATAAAACGACCCTGTGAATAATGTATAACATGGATACAATGACAGTAAAATGATTTATTAATGGTAACAAAATAGGCAGTTGACATTTTTATGGTGACACTTGTATCCACATAGAAAGTTAAACTTGTATGGTAAATACTATCAGGGTATACTTACACCCTCTACTTTTGTAGTAGTAACTTCATAATGGTGTTCGCAGACACATGCTCAGCAATCTGTAACAAGGCTCCTCACAATCCAGTGCACATGAAATTAAGTCTTTGTTACATCAATGAGGTTGATCAAGGCCTCTTTGAAGGGAGCATAGTTGTAATTGACAGCACTGTCAAAAATAACTGAAAGGTCGGGGTAATAATGTGCAAAGTGCTGCTCTGCTCTCACTTTGTCTGCCTCAGACATAAAGGGATCACTTCTGAATGAAGATACTCTGGTGAGGGACGATCCCATGTCCCTGTCCCTGTCCCATGTCATCTGGTAGAAGATCGGTTGTGATTTTTCTTGGTGTGCCAGTCCCTGCTAGGTGATTTAGTATCCCTCTGTCTCTAACAACACAATAAATGTTGTGATGTTCAATGATTAAACACTTAAACTGAATAACTTGTAAGGGAAATGTGACATACCTGGAATCCTGTGAGCATTCCATGATTGCACAAATCTGTTTATGCCAATTTGGCACATCTGGCAGGTCAGATTAGATGTGCAGAACCTTGTCAGACTGTCCTCCATATCTATAACTTCCTGATCTTGTAGCTGGATGAGGGCCTCCTTTAGTGGATAATTTACTCTGTTGTTAATTTCTGGCCACATCCTTTCCACTGTGTGATTCTGTGTGGTTTTTTTAAAGGAGATGATAGAGGTCTGTTAACAATGTGTTTCTATGTTATTAGCAGTTGGGAACTAGTGAATAGACTAAGAATAACCTTGATGTGTAAAATCCCCAAGACCACACAATGTTTAAAACATCATAAGAAAAAGTTCTGTATTCAAAATCCTAGAATAAATATTATCTGAAGTACTGATTGTTACCACTATTGACAATTGTCCCAGGTTATTGATATATTTTAAATTATTAGATTACTCATTATGTAGTGGAGTATAAAGTAGCAGGACATGAATATGCTCAACTAAAGTACAAGTTCCTCAGACTTGTACTCAAGCTAATTACTTGGCTTAATATACTTAGTTACTTTTCACTAATGATGTAATGTAGATGCAGATGGTTGACATTACCCTTCTTGACTGTGTTTGGAGGTATGGTTGTCTTTGCTGGTTGTGTCTATATTCTGACAGCGTCTCTTGCATGTAGAGGCACAGGTAAAACTCTTTGCCATGATCCACACGAAGTTGATCCCACATTCCATAATGTGTTACTGCAGGTCTACATAAACACATATGAAACGCTCAATATTTAATATTACAATTGATAAAATATGTTCGATCAAACATAACATACAACACTGACCTGTACACCTCTTCATAGATGGCTAGATTGTTTTTTACAGGCATAGTTGCATTTGCAACAATTTTCTTGCTGTATCCATCTACGGCAATCACATGAGTTACTCCAAACATGACCAATTTCTCATTTTGGTCCATGTGCATCTTGTGTCCCATATACTCAGCATTATATGGGATTGGGTTAATGTTACGGGAACCCTATGCAAGCAAGAAAATATATTAGTCAGCATTAGATATAGGCTAGGTATTATTAGGTATACATGTGCATGGTATTGGCTACATGACCAGAAGGGTCTGCCAGCAGACCTCTGTGGGGCTCATCCCATCTGTCAGGATCGAAATTACATCAGAACCACCCACAACTATGTAAACTAAAGGTAATCACTGTAATACATAAACAGCTCGTGTCAAATATTTAAGTTGAAACAATAATCACCTGTTCTGCGCGCAGCGTGCGTACTCGGTTCATTGGCGGGTCGGACCAACCCTGGCCCTTGTTGGATGCCTGGTCTCAGCGCTCTGCATTGCGCGGGATCGGGACCCGGGAGCTGGTACAACTTGGTGTCCAGATGCTGGCTGAGCCCGGCCCGGGAAGCTGTCCGTCCCCTGCGGCTATCGGTGGGGCGCCCCGACGTGGGGCAGGGGTGGGGCGCTGGGATGTTGGCGGTGGGGATTGGTCCAGGGTGGCGGTGGCGGCCGGTGGCCGGCCGCGGCCCCTGTAGTGCCGGGGGCCCCTTGTCGGCTGGTCCCTTGTCGGTCCCTGCTGGGGCGGAGGGGTGCCCCTGAGCCCCGGCTCTCCGGGTCCATCGACCGGCCCGCCCTGGTGCGGCGGTTGTCGGCGGGGCCCGTGGGCTCGTCACTGCTGCCCCCCGGGCCCCTGCATAGTGGCCACTGGATGTTCCCCTGGGGTTCTCCTGTGCTCCACTCTTGGGGGATGCGGTCGGCCCCGCCCGGGTCCGCCTGGGGCTCTGGGGGTCCTTTGGACGTCTTTGCTCCGATCTCCTTCATGTCTGCATCGATTCCTGGGAGACGGATTGATGCCTGCTCACACCAACTATCGAACACTCTTATGGAGAAACCTTATATGCACCAGCATGCTAACACACACACATAGATGTGGGGTCTCTGGTGTTTACAGACATATTCTTGGGCTGAGGTTATCGTTACTAGAGCTTGATTAATCGGTACCATGAGTTTTTCTGTGACATTGTTGTTGTATTTTTATATCTATTTTTGTGTGATGTGGTTGTGTGGTTCTTAGTTCACAATGTTTGGTTAGTTTTGTCGATGTTCCTTTTTCGTGTTTTGTTTTGTTTTTCCCCCTCTCTCTGCCGTCCTGTGGGTATGGAGGCAGACTTCAATGTCTTCCTGTGTTTTCTTTGTTCCCCTTCCTCTCTTGTATTTTCAACTCACCCTCTCTCGTGACATTTTGTTTCCTACCTCTCTTCTTCATCTTCCTTCTTTCTTCTCCTTAATTTTCCGTCTCCGTGTCCATAACATCAGGAAATAAAAACCCCAACAATTCATAATAAAGATTTTTCACACATATATCAGGTGGAGGACTATAGCAAAAGCTGTACTGCCCCCCTGGGGAAAGTAAATCTGTTGGGCTTCTACTTGGTACTCAGAGACCAATTCTGAGCTCCACACTGCCAAACAGGACACTTTTATAAAAAAAAAAATAAAAAAAATAAAAAAAATAAGTTGAAACAATAATGCACAGAATTAATTTAAAAATATTATCTGGATGTGCATGGTTAAAAGGCCACAAAACACAAAGACTAATTCCATAGAATTCACGACTGATTGACTGTGATTCAGAATATGTTAATATAAGATATGATTTAAAATACTATGTTGTGCAAAGTATTTTAACTGCCGAACTTTAATGTTAACTTAGGTTATATGACGGTTTAATGATATGACTTTGGGTTGACTAATGAAATGGACAGGAGGTGTATCATCCCAATCTGTAATCTTAAACCTTTATAGAAAGCCATTATTTCGTTTTGGTTTGCCAGATTAAATGGAATAATTGAGTGATCGGATGATACATGGACCAAAAGGGCTTTGAAGATGTAATTTTCAAATTGCACCCCAGCAAAATAGTTACAAGATTGGTCCATGTATCATCCAATCACTCAATTATTCCATTTAATCTGGCAAACCAAAAACGAAATAACTAATCAATATTTTGTTTTTCTGTATGAACCAAATATGAAAATCTGACATTTGTTTCGTTGCTTTCAGGCGGAACGGGAAATATAATAAACAAGGAAACCAAAACGAAATAATGGATCAAATTTACATTGTCTTTATTTTTCTTTATTTGTTGTAGTAGGTCTAACTCATTGACTGTCTAACTATTTCCCACTGTGCCATCCTGCTTGCTTTGCGCATGCGCAGTGGATAGTTTCAAAGGAGTAGCTCGCTGAGTGCCAAAAGCGGAGGGTCCGGTCGTCCTAGTTGGTCAAATTTTCCAGTTCAAATGGCACTCGAACCATACCTGTCTTTTATTGAGGTCATGTTTATTAATGGAATGCCATATCATGAGATCTCAGTAAAGATGCGAGAAATGGGTGTCCAGCGTGGAAGCTCTGAGATCAGCATTCGGAGACTACTTGCCAAGCATAATATGCGTAGAAACGGACACACTTCTGTTTCAGAGCTTGACATTGCTGTGTCTCGAGCAATAAATGAGGTAACGTTACGTGATATAAAAAAGTAAAACATGTAGCATACTAGACCAGTGGTGTAGTCTACGTGATACGCAGGTAGCCTGTATAACGTTAAGTTATAACGCTGTAAGTTATACCCACTAGGAACGGTCAGAGATTTCCGTATAAATTTGATCCACTATTTCGTTTTGGTTTCCTTGTTTATTATGTTTCCCATTTCGAGCTGAAAGCAATGAAACAAACATCAGATTTTCATATTCGGTTCATACAGAAAAACAAAATATTGATTAGTTATTTCGTTTTTGGTTTGCCAGATTAAATGGAATAGTTGAATGATCGTATGATACACGGACCCCTTTTCTATTTAATTTTAATTAAGTCACAGAATGAGCAATGTTGAATTGTAAAATGAAAAAGCAGTTTGGATCATTTCTTTTTAATTTTATTTATGAGTCAAAAATGGCATTTGTATTCAGAATATGAAAAAGCATTTCTGCCAATGCATTTTATTTTTCAACTTTGACATTTCAAATTGAATTTTGTAACTATTTTGCTGGGATGCAATTTGAAAATTAAATCTTAAAAGCCCTTTTCTATTTAATTTTAATTAAGTCACAGAATGAGCAATGTTGAATTGTAAAATGAAAAAGCAGTTTGGATAATTTCTTTTTAATTTTATTTATGAGTCAAAAATAGCAGCTAGATTTTGAAAATGAAAAAGCATTTGTGCCAATCCATTTTAATTTTATTTATGTTACACATACGCTTCCATACAAGTCATGTGATCATGCTCATAACCAAACCATCAACCAACCAGTTTATAACTATTCTGGCTAAGCTCTCAAATTGTTTGAAGGCACAATAATGTTTGCCTATGTAAAATTATGACTTCAAATTAAGCAATAAAATCAGTTTTTTTATTATTCAACATGCAGAAATAATCTTGGCGATCCAAACTGTCCTAAAAAGGGATCAGTTGGATTTAAAATGGTTTCCCTTCTTAGTTACACAGAGTATGTAAATGTCTGGTTTCCCAGACCTCAGCATTGAGTCGCGGCTAAACGTTGTTCATTGTGTCCAACTTTAGGACGACTGGAGTCTGATGAACCTCCTCAGATCCCGGTGGAAGTTCAGGGTCCCCACAGAGAGGTCATGTGACATCACCATGATTCAGTTTAATAGCCTACTACAGGAGAGCGCCCCCTGCTGTTCATATCTGTGACCATTACTTCCTCCTTGGAGTCGTTTATCACAGGACAGTGAGAGAAATGATCTGCAAGAGTTATTTTACATTTTAAAACATCTCCAGTCATAAATCATCAGAACAGAAATAAAGACATATTTCACACTCCTTTGTTTTTATTCTCTACAGGTATGCAGTATATAAGGCTTCCCTTAGCCTGTGTTTTGGGGAACATGTTTTGTTTTGAAACCTTTAGTATTTTAGCTTCATTTGGTTTGGCAAATTCTGTTCTGTACATTTGTTTTGGTCACTTCTTTTGTTCCCCCATTTTTACATCAGCCTACAGGGTTTTATGTTACTTCCCCTGACCCATGGTGGTTCTGACCAGCTGCTCTGTTAAAGGACCCGATTGTACAGTTACTAACGGAAAGTGGACAGGTCCAGAACGGATCTAGAACCGGTCCAGAACTGGTCCAGAACTGCTGCATCATTCTTCTCCAGTGAAGGAAAATAAAAATAATCTCTAGAAATATTGAACTAGTGTGAAGTTATGACTGTGATATAAAGTATGAAGATAATGATAAAGATGAAGCAGAATCCTGGGAGGAAGGACTGCCAAGTTCTGATGCTTTTTTTAAATAATCATGCTAAATTACTCAGATTCACAAAGTAAATAGTTTTATTTGCAACCATGATCTTGTTACTCTGAAGACATTTTTCATTAAACTTTTGGTACACAAACTTGTAGTTCTGTAGAAATTAGCATGGACAGACCCAGAAAAGTGATGAAGCCCAATAAAACCCGTCTAAGCAGAGAGAATTTGGTCCTGGATACATTTTGATTGATTTCTGAAGAGATTTATGCACAATCATCATTTTTCTCTTGATCACAGCCCCTGTGTTCCACACCACCTGCATCTGAAATGATCTATGATGCACATTGTTCCAGTTTATGTTTACAGTGAAGATTAAAGTAATTAAAGTAAAGGCCAATAGAAACACACAGACGGATCAGAATAATCGGACTCTCCTTTATAAGTCTTCTTAGGGCTGCATCAGACGGAGTCCTCTCACACTGATGTACAAGGCCTCCAGATTGGCCCCTGAGGGATCATCATCATCTGTAGAGTGGTTTTTCCCGTAACTTCCTGACCTCAGGAAGGATCCCACCCAGTTAAGCTCCTCCTTCCCATCCAGAGGGCTCAGCATGGACTCTGGAATGAGGGGATCATCTGTCTTGAGATGCTCCATCTGGTGACAAATACAGTGTGTTGATTAATTTGTTAAATCATAACTTAAATGTAATTCTGTGCAGAGTAAATCTGAATGAATCAACGTACTATTCCCATGATGCCGTCCAGAGTTTCCAGATCACATTTGGCCAAAGCAGCCGAAACATTTTCTGGTAGAGCTGCACAGAAACCATGAACAGAGTTAGAAACCAGAAAAAGTTTCCATGGCTCTGAAACCTTTTCACATTTCTTCACAGTGGAGCAGCCAATCAGAGATTTTAGGTAATAAATCAGCCCATAGTAGTGCATCATTGTAAAGTAGAAGGACAAGAGTTTATTTTTCTCTGTGTCCTTTACCAATAAAATCTGAAAAGTGTGGCATGTCTTTGTATTCCGCCTCCTGAGTCAGAACTTTGTAGAATCGCTGTTGGCTGCAGGTTTTTATTCAAACATCTACAAACTGAAATGTTTCTTTGCTGAACAGCTAAAACTCAGTTAAATCATTAGGTTTTTAGGAGTACCTCAGATTTCTTGTTGGATTTAGGTCTAGACTTTGACTAGGCCATCCTAGCACCTGAACCTACTGTGATATAAAGCATTCCAGCAGACTGAACTTCATGCATGGAGTTCCACCTCTGTCTTTACAAATCCATTAAATCTGTAGTTCTGTTTTATCTGAACGTTTTATCTGTGGACAGACATGTTCACTGTGCACCACAGCAATCACAACTATATGTCAGCATCAGTGACAGTGAGCTGAATTAATGATTTCATATTGGACATGAATCGTTTTGCTGACATTACTTCCTATGTTTCAGATCAGGAGCAGCAGGCAGTGAAAGCTCCGACTTTGGGTCTAACGTTGCTAAAGTGCTGAAGGTCAGGTTGTTGTGAAGGAATGATAGATAGTACGAGGTGATGGCTTACCCTCCAATGCGCTGACCAGCAGGTGAAGAGCTTCTATCAGCTCTTTGGAAGCAGTGGAAACACCAAGAAGATCCATGAAGGAGGCAACAAGTCCAGGTTCTGAAGGCTGATATTCTTCATCAATGATCTGATCCAGCTGACAGGAGGAGAAGGAGGATGTAAAGGTTTGATAAGGATCTAATGAAAGAGTGTTGTTTCTTACTGCGTCCTCCAGCTGACTCAGCGCATATCCGTCCTCCAGAATCTCAGTGAGGCTTGGCAGCAGGCGACTGCAACCTGCCAGTGACTCCCAAACATTGGTTTTCTCTTCTAATTCTGCAGAACCAACACAGAACATGATATCCTCAGGGATGAATGGATGGTAACTCATCCGATGTTTTCCCTCTCAGCTGAGGCTGAAGAAGCCTTTCAGGTGAGAGGGCAAATAAAACATGACACGATTTAAAGGTTGTTTTGTGAAACTAACGACAACATGTGAAAGTTTGGTTCATAGGAATACTGTAGAGATGATGTTATATCGGACTAAAAACCTCAGGTTACTCACCGCTAATCATCATCGACACGAGAGTTATGGTCTCTGAAAAGAAATGATAGGAAACTTTGTAAGAGGAGATAGAGAGCAACAGTCTGCAGTTTGACTTCAGCAAAGTCAACGTACAGAAATGTAGAATGAGTTTAGATAAAAGTTGAGAATATTCTGACCTTCAGGAGACATCAGGAAGCAAAACACTGTAGAGATAAAAACATATAAATCCTTTTAAGGGAAATATTTTACACACATAATGAAACGGCTGAGTGAAGATCTGAATATAAAAGAGTGTGCTGTTGTCTCACGCAGGTTGTTTTCCCTCGGGTATATATCTTGGAGAACAACAGCAAAGGTTTTATTTTCTGGCAGTTTCATACTTGTTTTCACAGACAGGTTACCCTGTAAAACCCAATGGAAAGCAGAGCAGCATGAGACACAGATCACAGCAGTCTGACATTCATCTGCTGATTCTCTCCTTCACTGATCTGGGTTCTGTTTTCTTCAGTCATCTTAAATAAACTCTGTTGTGACCACAGTGTCATATGGAAAATAAATCAAATTAAAATGAATTGGCAGAAATGCTTTTTCATTTTCAAAATCTAGCTGCTATTTTTGACTCATAAATAAAATTAAAAATAATCCAAACTGCTTTTTCATTTTCCAATTCAAAGTTTCTCGTTCTGTGACCAAATTAAAACGACAAAGAAAACAATCCATGTAAATCGGTGTATCATTTTCCATTCTATTTTTGATTGACAATTAAAAATCAAATAACGAAAAATGTGATTTTTTTAAATTTATTTGTTTTGTTATTTGTTTTTAAATCGGAAACAAAATACTAAAAATGCCTTGTTTCTCATGCTTTAAATTTTTGTCTCGGCTCTAAAATACAACATTGAAAAACGGCCGCATGACAGAATTTGTTTTTAATATTTAATTGTGGGATCTAGATGACCCGGAAAATGTTTTGCATGCGAAAATGCTGGTAGGTTAGCGACACCATGGTAGCGCTGGAGCCACACAACACATAAATTATGGAGTGTCTCAAAACCAGTGCTATGGATCAACATCATGTTTTTGTATTGGTTTCCAACTTCTGTTAGCGTTAGTGGTTGCTTTTAGCTACCACAGATGTTACTGAGCTGAAGGGCGCTGCTTAGTGATCAACTATAAGCAGACTGGACCTCTGACTGTATTATTGGAGTTAAAATGTTTCAGTGATGATCACCCGCTATGTTTTACAGCTGGAAGCTGAATGGAAGGAGCTCCGCCCACCCACCCCGTAGATTGTCTTGGTTTCATGTGTTTTTTTGTTTTGTTTTTTATTTGACCTTTCATACCATTTTGTACCCTATGCGCGTTAGCTGAGAAAAAACAAAAGCTGAGATCAGATGAGTAACTTTATTGTATTATTCATTTGAGACACAGTGGTGGGCGGAGCTCCTTCCATTCAGCTTTTTGAGCCGAGATACAAATTTAAAACATGAGAAACAAGGCATTTTTCGTATTTTGTATAACAAAAAAAAAAACGGTAATCACATTGTCATTTTTTGATTTTTGTTTGTCAGTTAAAAATAGAAAGGACAGACGATACACGGATTTAAAAGGATATTGCTTTTTCATTTTTATCCCCGCCCCGCAAAAAGTCTAACAAATGGAGTCGCGATCCCACATGGCGCAGGAGAATGACGTCAGGGCTCGTTCTTCTTCTTCTGCTAAAAAACATGGCACTCCCAGATGCCGGGTGTTTTGGAAGTGCCATGTTTTCGGTAGCGTTGTTGTAGTAGCTAACCTGACAGTTTATCATCTTTATCCGTGAGTGTTGTGCTGAGCTGACTGGCCGTCTTGTCTTCTTTTCAGCCGTGTGTGCTGGTGTTAACGTGTTTGATCGCCTGTTTTTCCCAAGGTTTTTGTGTTATCGTCATGCCTTCCTTGTCTGGAGGTGGTGAGAGGGACAAATTGAAAGTGTGGGGAAAATGGGATAGAGCGGACACTTCTTTAGAAAAAGAAGTAATTAGAGAAATGAAAATGCTGTAACTGCAACAGTGGCAGAGTTTAAGGTTGTATTCAAGTTTAAGGAGCAAACTGGTGATGGTTTCAGGGCTCTAAACCCTCTAAAAATTGCTGTCTCATTGAAGAATATTGGAGAAAATTTGAGGGCACAAACTGTTCCAAATGGGGCTCTATTGGTGTTTTGCACTAATTTGGATCAAGTGGCAAAGGCCCAAAAAGTTGGAAAAATATGTGGGAAGAAAGTGGAAGTCATGATATCTCCAGTTGAGAAGGACTAGCAATTAAATGCTGCAACTGTGGGGGAACTCATATGGCGTCATCTAAAGAGTGCAATCATTTCATGAAAGCTAAACAAATTCAAGATGTTAAGGAGCAGCACAAATTATCATATGCTGATGCTCTGAAGAGGTTGGAGGGTAGTTCCCATTCTGTTTCAGCCATTGATAATACTGTGGGAGGGTTGATGGTCTCTCAGCTGCCTTCAGTAGCACTTGAAGCTTAAAACTGTTTTGTGGTCCATAAGGAGTCGTTCCTGGCCTTTATGGTGGATGTGGTGTATGGAGTTAAGGAGAAAAGGTCCAGATCTGACACTGTTTAGTTTGTAACTGAGGCTGCAAACAGATTCTTGGGGTTCAAGGACTTTGCTCCCCAGACTCTTCATGAATACATGAGGTCGAGTCAGGTTTGTCACGTTGAAAGGGAAATTTGGATAGAGGACAGGGTCGATGTTGGGGGCGGTACTTTTAGCTGTGATGATGAGCTCCCTTAATTTCTTTTCATGGTTTGCATTTTGCAGTGGAATGCACGAAGCCTCACTGCAAATGGACAGGAATTTTAAAAGTTTATTAGGGACTCTCATCTAAAGCCAGAGTGTATATGTGTCTAAGAAACATGGCTTAAGCCAAATCTTGATTTTGTCATACCAGGTTATGTGTGTCTCCGTAAGGATAGATCAGATAGGATTATTAAAACAGGTATTCAATATAAACGCTGTGAGTAGGAGGGGTCGTTTGAGTGTGTGATTACTGAGGTGTGGTTTAATGAAAATAAGTAGTTTGTTTGTAGTCAGCTGTTACAATCTGAGTAATCCTTTAGTTTTAACTGAACTTGGGGATATTTTTGGTAGAACGGGGGCTTCAGCGATTTGGGTGGGGGACTTTAATGCTCACAATCTGTTGTGGGTCAGTGGGGTAAATTCAATTCAATTCAATTCAAAATTACTTTATTAATCCCAAAGGGAAATTAAATGTTGTTGTAACTCATTATGCAAGTTCCTTCAATGATTTGTTGTAGATGCTGATGGCTGTGGGTAGGGATGATCTCCTGTAGTGCTCTGCACATCTGAAGAAGCCTCTGACTGAAGACGCTCTGTAGTTGTATGACAGTCTGATGTAGAGGATGCTCTGGATCTATGGCGTCTTCTTTTCAACTCATCAGGGTTTTGTGGCTGTAGTTGAGGTATTATTTGAGCTTTTGTAATGTTAATCAGCTGCCACCAGTTGTAAACCACCTTGTTGCCATGGTTATGCATCATAACAAATGTCCAAAAATATAAAGTATCAGCAAAAATCCTTCCAGCTGCACAGCATTCAAAACCAGAGAGAACAGTTGTGCACAAAAACAATGTTTCTACCAGAAATAGAAGAATTAAAGTTTAAAAAAAGAAACAAAATATGAACCAAAGTAACAGAGCTACTCCAACATGCTGCCACCTTGAGCGGCGCAATTCCGGAAAAGGATTTGAATGGGGCTGTAATTGAGGAGTTTCTAGATATTGCTAACTTAATTGTTAGTATTACTGGTGTACCGACTTGACTGGATTTGAATACTGGTAAAGGGACATGTTTGGATCTTAGTTTCACTTCTCCAGGGTTGGCAAGGGTAGGTGACTGGAAAGTGTTGGAAGATAACACACTGAGGAGTGACCACTTTCCAATCATCAGTCATTTTGGATGGTCAGTCTCTGTGGATGTTGTAGAGATGATTCCAAGGTTTAATTTTTATTTAGCTGACTGATCTGAGTTCAGTAAAGGTACGGTGGATGCGTTGTGTGACTCCCTGACAGACATGATTCGGAAAGTTGCATCTGACACAATTCCTCTTAGGAAAATTCCTGATAGTCGTATTGTTGTGCCGTGGTGGAATAAGGAGTGTGATGAGGTGGTGAAAAAGAGAAAACAGGCTTTTGCCAAGATGCGTAAATATCCCACTCAGGACAATGTTATGGACTTTAAACGATGTAGATTGATGGCAAGGAAGACAATAAAGGCCGAAAAGAAAAAGTGCTGGAGGCAGTTTTGTTGTACTCTTGGTCCAGGGACCCTGTACAGCAGTTGTGGAGGAGGATTCACCGTATGGCTGGTAAATTTGTGAATTCCTCATTGCCAGTGGTTAGTTATGGGCAAAAGGAATAATATTTTCCTTTTGCCCATTCCTGGATTGAGAATTTTCTTGGTAATAGGTCAATTCAGGTAAGTGTGTTGTCAGAATCGGTGGAAATAGATTACGGTACCCCGCAAGGGGCAGTATTGTTTAATGTTTAATGTTATGATTAATAGTATTTTTGAGGGTGTAGATGGTAGGTTTGGTAAATCCCTTTTTGCAGATGATGGGCCCATCTGGAGGAGTGGGAAGAACATCAAGCATCTGATTTCTCAAATGCAAAAGGCTTTGGACCACGTGGTGCAGTGTGCATAAATGGGGATTTAAGTTGTCTATTGAAAAAAGCAAGTTTATGATTTTTGGGTTCAAGAGGAAAAGGCCACCTGATAGCCTTCAAGTGTATGGCTCGCTTATTAAAAGGGTTAAATTGTTCAGGTTCTTGGGATTGTGGTTTGACGAAAGACTGGTTTGGAAAACTGATATAGATAAGGTTCAGAACAAGCGTGAGAAGGTAGTTAACATCATGAGATGCTTATCAGGCAGTAACTGGTTAGCAGAGAGGTATACATTACAACTAATCTATAGGGCCATGGTTTGGCACATTCTGGATTATGGCTGTATAGGTTTTGGGAGTGCTTCTAAATCTGTGTTGTGTCGGCTAGATTGTGTCCAAGCTAAAGCCTTAAGAGTTTGTTGTGGGGCCTTCAGGACCACCTCAGTTCCAGCATCGCTTGTTGAAATGGGTGAAAGCTCTTTACGATTGAGACGGGACAAATTGGCTGTGCATTACTGGACCAGGGTGGCTGGGTTTGGCAGCAGCTTAGCAGCTAAATGTCTTTCAGATGCGTGCTGGGAGTTCAGCAGGAAACCAGACAAGGCAGGTTTTATTAGTCGGATTGCAAAGATGGTTGTAGACATGGGGCTTCAAAAGAAGACAGTGGTGGGAATGGTGTGGTCCCCAGTGCCATTATGGAGATTACCTGAGCCTGAGGTTTCATTAGAGCTGCTTGGTAAGGAAAAAAGGGTGGCTGCTAGGCACCTTGAAATGTACTTAAGTGAGCAAAAGAATGCTGTCCATATTTTCACCAATGGGTCTAAAAATGAACAATCACAAAGAACTGGTTTTGGGATGTATATTGCTGAGCCTCGAGTCAGGGAAAGTATTTGTGTAATGAATGAGTTTTCTGTTTTCTCTGCTGAACTTCTGGCTATACTGTGGGCATTGAGTTGGGTAGAAGAGCACAGACCCTCACATTCTATTATTTGTTCTGATTCTGCAGCTGCACTGTGGGCCATTGGTCACAGGGCATCGGAGGCGCGCCCTGATTTATTCTTTCAGATTTTGTGCTGTCTCCAACTAATTGAGCAGATGTGTTCTAGTGTGCTGCTTGTCTGGGTTCCTGGACATTCTGGTATTGAGATGAATGAAGTAGCTTATATACTGGCCAAAGATTCACTCCGTAGAGATGCCATTGACCTTCCCCTTCCTCTTGGAAAATAAGAATGTTATAGTGTTTGCAATAAATACTTTCAAAAGCAGTGGCAGACTGTATTTCTTGTGTCAGTCATCAGTTCAGGTTAGGAGGCAGCCTCGGGCCTCTTGTCGAAGGGATGAGGTTGTTCTAACCAGAATGAGGCTGGGCCATTGTGGACTTGCACCATGCTTGTTTAGAATGCATAAACATGCTGATGGGCTCTGTGAGTGTGGTAGCCCTGAAACTATCAACCATGTTTTGTTTTTCTGCAGCAAATGCACCAGAGAAAGACAACTCTTTTTTATGAAATTGGCTGATTTGGGTATGACCTCTTTTTCTTTTAGGTCGTTGTTTTCACACGGCTCAACATCTCCGGAAATTGATGAAGCTTTGTTTAAGTTCCTCTGCCACTCAGGTGCAGGTGTATTCTCTAAAATATAAAATGAATGGGACTTCACGACAGGGGAGGCCAGCGGTGTGCAAGCCAGCGTATGGCCTGCCGGAAAATCATTAGAAGAGGAAGAAGCTCCCAGATGCCATCCCGCAATTCTTGTTGGAATTAGCTTCCCAGCTTGAATTAAGAACAATTTCAGAGTTTGATGCCCGTGACAGAGTTGAGCAATTTATTGAGATCTTTGCTGAATGCTCTGCAGTTGTTGTGCTAAGCTAGTTATCCCCGTTAGCATTTGTTTACCCTGACTCGGGAGCGCACACTCACTCACTAGGGCGGTGTCTGCTTTCCTCCGCTGTATTTCACCAACGACAAGAGAACTTACTGTAGCGTTTAGCTGAGTGTGACATGATTTCTATCACAACGCATGCTTCGATTTGTAACTAGAATCAGGTTGACGTTGTTTGAACAATGTTTTAATCCGTTTTAATGCGACTGACACCTAAGTGACCGGTGTTACAAATCACCATGACAACCAGATAACATGTGAATGAAGTGATCAATACGCCCCAAAATATTTTACTTATGGCTCCCCCAGTATTAAATAAACGCAAATGCATTACACAATTTTGTGACTGTGGAAACCTTATAAATACAATGTGAAAGAATTTCCTTTATAGTAGCTACTTTACCAGGAAGGTAGGCCCTACATACCATAATATTGTATATATGTCATATATGATCACCTTGGAGCTCACTGTATTCTTATATACCATGTGTTTTATTTTGCACAAAGGCTGGATAATATTTTATTTTTCTATGAAATGTAATTTTTATCTCATTATTTTTCATATAATCTGCTTATATCAGACGTGATAAATATGCCCGCTATAATTTGTATCCCCAATGTAACTTTTTTATTTCTTGGCCAAACCTCTTCAAATTTACAGAATTAAGTTGTCATGATCCTAGGTAAACATATACTAAACCTCTTGGAGATGGGAAACTAACAGCCCTTTTTTAGAAGGGGATACATATTCTGGGAGGCTGAATATTAGTGCCTGATATATTTTTTACTGGGCAAACCTCTTCAAATATATAGAATCAAATGGTCAAAATACAGGGTGATTATATATTAAAACACTTGAAGGTGGGATACTCACAGCCCTTTTCAGGGGGGGGTCAAAATATATCAGGCACTATAATTCAGCCTGTCAGAATATGTATCCCCTTCTGAAAAAGGACTGTGAGTATGTTTCTAGAACCCAGGAGACGCAGTGGAAAATTAGTGAAATACATAAAAATAGGTACCAGGACTTGAGGACCTCCATATTCCCCCTGGTAGGTGACCATGTGATCAAACCTTCAACAAACCTTAGTTTCTTCACCTGATCACTCACCTCCAGAGAGAAATCGACAAAGCTAAATGCTTTTATTCCCAAAGACCCACTTCGGGAAGCTGCGCTCAGAACCTGGACTTTATTCTTGTTGTAGACTCTCTGCACCACAAAAGCCAGTTTGTCTCCTTTCTTCATCTTAAGGGCGTCAACATATTTCTGATCCATTGAACTGCAAATGAGAAAACAAGCAGAAAGGCTGCTGAGTGAAAGATGGAGAACATTCTCAGACTTTGTGATTAACAACAAAGAAAACATGAAAGTAATGCAAAGAGAGTCCTACATCTGCTTTCCAAACAGCTTATGCAAGTCGTCAGTGATGATATACTCTTTCATCAGGGTCACTGGAGTTGATCTGTCCACAATGTCTTGGTTAGCCCCGATTTTACCTTGACCTTCATCATTTCCTCCTGCTAATGATAAGCCCACACCTACATGGCGGAGGTGTTCAAAGTTCTCCAGGTAAACCTCAGTCTTAGGTTCTAAAAAGAAGGGCATGAGTTTTAGATGTGTTTGGTTTGGTCAGCAGGTGCAACTATTCTAAACATCTTAAAAACACTGCTAATATTCAGCTTTCATCCAGGACATTCAAGGCCAGTCAGTACTGTGTGTTACTGTGTGTTACTGTGTGTGTGTTACAAACCTAGACTAAGGTCATCAGTGAGGTTGGTCAGTTTAGTTTTTGTTAGTTTGTATTTCTTGTTTCCCCGAAACTTAGCAAACCGTATGCTTTTAATCTTGACCAGGGTCAGCAGTGGCCAGTCCTGATTGTAGTCCGAATTACTGATCATGTTCCCAGGACAGCCTAGGTCCTTCACCAAGGCTTTAGTTAAACTTGAAAACATATTCTGTAAGTATAAAACACAAAATATCTCAACAAAAAGACAGAAATAAATGGATAAAAAAATAATTTGAAGTTTCAAAAGTTGATTCTCAGCAGTTTGTTAATTTAGAAAATGTTTAATAATATATTTAACTGAAGCTTAAAAAAGTAAAAATAAATCTTGGATTGCTATTAAGGAACTAAGATCCACATCAAGTGGAGGAAGGGTGTCATAGAGTCTAAACGTACAGTAAAGATCATCATAATAATAATGATTTAAACATAAATTGTCTCTCCAACCTTAAAGCAATGATATATTTTTTTTTGCAGCAACAGCACCAAGTGGTAAAATCTGTTTTCCACCAGCAGAAATAATGTTTAATGAAGATGACTGTTGTCTTACCGTCGTCTTGTTGGCTGCAGGCTGGAGCAGGAACTGGGACCATGAAGTAGGCTGGTCCGTTGTCAATCTTCCCTGTATGGTTCCTGTTATGGTTTTCTGGTTTCCTTTTTTTACTTCAATCTTTATTGAAATTCAGCAGTGTTGACAAACAAGGAACATTGAATTAAACATGGGGTACATATGTTCCAAGGCTTTGTAAAAAAAAATTTTTATAAATAAAAAGTATAAATAAAAAAGTACAAATTCACAACGCAAAAAACAGAAAAACAAGAACATACATAAACATCCAGAGTATGGGTTACTACTTCATAGAGTGGATTTTAATGCTTTGTATATAGTCACAGTCCGCATGGCTTTTTTGTTTGTTAGTCCTGTTATCGTTTCAAAGTATATTTTCATTTCATTTTTAAATTGGTGGATGTTGGGTTTCCTGTCAGTCCATTTGCATTCATGGATATAGAATCGACCATATAATGTAAGAAGGTTTAACAAAAATACTTGACTTTGGTCCATAACTTTTTTTTCAAAGTAAAAAATAATATCCCTTTTTTTCAGGTTGATCTTGCTTCCACATAAGCATTCAAACATATTTTTAACATCAATCCAAAATAACTTAACATAAATACAGTCATAAAATAAATGTACAACTGTTTCTATCTGAGCTTTACAGAATACACAAGAATCAGAGCGATCAGGTCTATATTTTTTAAGAAAATGGTTCGTTGGATATATTAGGTGTATCATTTTATAATACACATCATTCACTTTATTGTGGATCAAATATTTTTTATAGTAAATCCATACTATTTTCTAATTAATTCCATCAAAGAGACCACTTCAATAACTTTTGGCACGAGAGTTAACAGAGCATTGCAACATATGTCTAAACAGTTTATTGCATTTTTTATTTTTAATATTAATGCCATTCAGCAGAATATCAGTCTTCAACATTGGTTGTTCATTAAATACAACGCTGCCTTTTAATAGTCTTATGAAGCATTTTGGTATCGCATCAAACACAACAATATTCTCGTGCCGGTATTGGAATACCAAAAGTCTTAAAAAATTCTGAGTATGAAAGTAATTGACCATTTTCGTTGAGTAATTGTGATATGAGCAGAATTTTGTTTCTCACCCAGTTATCAAAAAAGATTTATTTATTTTTGTATCTGATGTTTTTATTGTTCCAAATTAGATGTTTGTGGGGAGAGAAATTACGTTTGTACATAAGAAGGCAACATAAAAGTGCCTGTCTGTGAAAATTAGATAACCGAATCGGGAGTTTATTTATGTCAAAATTACATTTGAGAAGAAACTCTATTCCACCGATTTTTTCAAAAATAAGATTGGGAAATAAGTACCATAATTTCAACATTTAATTTATTTACCTAAAATATGAATACCTTGAAAGGAATGATTATATATATAGGGCCATTGTTTGCTGACCAAAAGAAACAAAAAGAAGGCCGCTGGATCTCCTTGTTTTATACCACGAGAGATGTTGAAACGGGGGTGGTTCCCCAGGGGAGTTTAACTGAGCTGTTGCACTCACTATACAAAGTTTGTATTGCTCTTTTAAAGTATTGACCAAACCCAAAATAATCTGACACTTCCAATAGCACCTCATGCTTAACAGTGTCAAAAGCTTTATATATGTCTATAAATAAAATGTAACTGTTGTCTGTGATGTAGTCTTTATAGTCAATTAAATCTAAAATTAAACAAATATTATTGCTTATGTTCCTGCCTTGCATAAAACTAGACTGGCCCTCATCTATGAGTGTGTCTAAACAAAACTTTAATCTTTCTGCAAAGATGGGACACAATAATTTTGCGTCATTGTTGATTAAAGTTATTGGTGTCCGATTCTCAATCTGTAGTTGACCTTTATTTGGTTTAGGTATCGATTAAGTCTTGGCACATTGTTGCAGGGAGCTTCCGACTTCTATGGCCTCCTTAAAGACATATAATAAAAATTCAGAGATGTGGTCTTGGAATGCCTTATAAAACCCGTTGGTAAGTCCATTGTTCCCGGGGGATTTATGATCTTTTAAGCATCTAAAATTATTTTCAATTTCTTTCAGGGATAAAGCTTGATCACAAACATTTTTTTGTGTTTGGTCAAGACGTTTTCCCTTGTCATATATGGAAGAAACAAAAGTGATGGGATATATATGTCATTTGGTTCAGAATATATTTTTTTATTAAAATCTTCCACAGCTTTAGAAAATTTTTGAGAACAAATAACCAAACATCATCTAGGTTTTATCTTCAGAGAGGTACCAGGCAGGGATGTCCTCTCTCTCCCTCCCTGTTCACTATTTTTATTGAACCACTAGCTGCAGCGATCAGGCAAACTCACAATATTAAAGGCATAAAATGCAATAACATAGAACATAAAATCAGTCTTTATGCAGATGATGTATTACTTTTCCTCCAGCATTCACAAACCTCTTTCTCTCAGGTAATCGGGTTGATAAACTCTTACTCAAATGTTTCAGATTATTCTATAAATTGGTTAAAATCTACAGTTCTTCCAATCAATTGTTCTGTCCAGAATCCAACTAATACACAACTGCAGTCAGGGAATATTACCTATTTAGGTATCAATGTCTCACCAAGACTGGCAGATTTAATAACGCTAAACTACATCCCACTTTTAAAAAAAGTGGGAGATGATCTTGCTAGATGGAAATCTCTACCCATATCACTTATGGGAAGGGTTGCTTCAATAAAAATTATGGTTTTGCCCAGAATCAACTACTTATTCTCAATGATCCCAAGTAAACCATCACTAGACTGGTTTAGATCTCTGGACTCCTCTATCTCTAAATTTCTTTGGAAAGATAAACCCCCACGTATCAGCTTAAAAACACTGCAGAAGACCAAAGAAAAAGGAGGTCTAGATCTACCAAACTTCCATCATTATTTCTTAGCCAACAGGCTCCAATACATATCAAGATGGTTAAAACATAGCTACCTAGACGAGTCCTGGATAGATGTAGAACAGACACTATGTAATAAGATAAAACTTTCAGACCTACCATTTATTAGCTCAAATATAAAACAATATGAATGCTTCCGGCAACCGGCCGCGCCGGGACTCTGTTTTTTCCGAGACCTGACTCCTTTGAGAAGTTTTTCTGAGGCCGTTTGGGTTGAAGCAGTTTTGTCTCAGGATGACAAAGATTTTTCTGACGCTGAAAGAGTTTTGTCTGAGGATGACGGATGTTTTTCTGAATCTGACACCTGAGTCTGAGGATGTCCTAAAATGAACACCGTACCCCTGGCTGATGGTGTCCTGCAAACGATGTTGTCTACTTTGATAACTGGAGAACATTTTGGGGAAAACCTGGTCTGATCCGGAGAGACAGCATCCATCCCACTTTGGATGGAGCAGCTCTTCTTTCTAGGAATATGGACGAATTTATTAGTCCTCCAAAACACTGACAACCCAGGGTCCAGACCAGGAAGCAGAGTCGTAGTTTAACCCACCTCTCTGCTGCTTCTGTACTGTTACCCCCCCATTACCCTATAGAAACAGTGTCTTGCCCACGGCCAAAATTAAATGGATTAAAAGTTAAGCCAACAAAAGCAAATTATGGAAATCTCATAAAGATAAATACGACTTTGACTGAACAGAAAAATAAATCTATTAAATGTGGTTTATTAAACATAAGATCTCTCTCCTCAAAGACTTTGTTAGTAAATGACTTGATTTGTGATAATCACATTGATTTCCTTTGTCTCACAGAAACCTGGTTGCAGCAGGAGATTTATGTCAGTATAAATGAGTCAACTCCTTCCAGTCATTTAAATTTTCACATTCCTAGAAATACTGGGCGAGGAGGAGGAGTTGCAACCATTTCATTCTGATTTACTAATTAGTCCCAGACCAATTGATAGCTACAGTTCTTTTGAACATCTAACCCTTAATTTTCCTCATCCAAGTTGCAAAAAATTAAGACCATTTTTGTTTGTGGTTTTGTATCGTCCACCAGGGCCTTACTCTCAATTATTGGATCAGATCTCACGTTTTTTATCTGATTTAGTATTAAATACTGATAGGGTCATTATAGTGGGGGACTTCAATATTCATGTGGATACTGAAAGTGATAGCCTAAATGCAGCCTTTAATGCTATTTTAGACTCAACTGGCTTTACTCAAAAAGTACAGGGATCGACCCACTCGGGCAAACACACTTTGGACCTTGTACTGACATACGGTATTGAGTGTGAGGAAATAACAGCCCACCCACATAACCCGGTCCTGTCTGACCACTTCTTGATAACTTTTGAATTTACTTTAACTTACCATCTTAAATCTGAAAGAAAATATCATTATAGTAGAACTTTATCAGACAATGCTGTAACAATTTTTAAAGAATCTGTTCCATTCTTACTTTCCTCAGTGTCTCAGAGTAACACAGTGGATGGCAGCAATTCTATCTCTAACCCTTCAGAAATTGGTGTACTGGTTCACAGCGTTACTTCCTCATTGCGTTTGGCATTAGATAGTGTAGCCCCCTTAAAAAAGAAAGTGGCTAGCCATAGGAGGCTGACTCCTTGGTTTAACGCAGAGTTGCGTACTTTAAAGCAGAATACTAGGAAGTTGGAGAGAACATTGCGCTCTACACATCTAGAGGATTCCTATTTAACCTGGAATAACAGTCTACTGCTGTATAAAAAGACCCTTCGACAAGCTAGAACAGCATATTTTTCATCATTAATAGAGGCGAATAAAAACAAGCCTAGGTTTCTTTTTAGTACAGTTGCCAAACTTACACAGAGTCATAGCTCTGTTGAGCCAACTATTCCCCCAGCTCTTAGCAGTGATGATTTTATGAGATTCTTCATAAATAAAATGTATTCTATTAAAAATAACATAATTGGCACCCTCCCAAACATGATTACTTCTTCCTCAGTAAATGACGCAGCATCGGAAAGAACTGTAGAACCTCATTTGTGCTTAGGCTGTTTTGATTCAGTCGAGTTTTCGGAATTATCAAAAATATTAGCCTCATCTAAACCTTCAACTTGTATGTTGGACCCAATCCCAACCCAATTATTTAAAGAAGTGTTCCATTTGGTTCCTGGCCCCATTTTGGATATGATGAATCTATCCTTAGTAAACGGATACGTACCACAGGAATTTAAAATAGCTGTAATTAAACCTTTACTCAAGAAACCTTCCCTTGATCAAGATGACTTAGTGAATTACAGACCTATATCTAATCTTCCTTTCTTATCCAAAGTTCTTGAGAAAATTGTTGCTAATCAAGTCGGTGAGCATCTAAACAATAACGAGCTGTTTGAAGGGTTTCAGTCAGGTTTTAGAGCTCATCATAGCACTGAAACAGCACTGGTGAAGGTTACTAATGATATTCTCATGGCCTCAGATAATGGACTGGTGTCTGTTCTGGTTTTGTTAGATCTCAGTGCTGCTTTTGACACAGTCGATCATAATATTCTCTTAGAAAGGCTTGAACATGTTGCAGGGTTAAAAGGAACAGCACTAGGCTGGTTTAAATCATATTTGTCTGATAGATTCCAGTTTGTTCATCTAAATGATAAATCATCTTCACTCTCAAGGGTTACTTGTGGAGTTCCACAGGGTTCTGTGCTTGGACCAATTCTGTTCACCATATATATGCTCCCAATTGGTAGAATAATTAGACAGCATGGGATAAATTTCCACAGCTATGCAGATGATACACAACTATATTTATCCATAAATCCTGATGAACCCAGTCAGTTAGGTAGATTACAGGCATGTCTGGAAGACATAAAAACATGGATGACTCTAAACTTTTTGCTTTTAAATTCTGACAAGACAGGTCTGGTCTTTGGACCAGAAGTTCTTAAACAGAAACTGATTAGTCAATCACTTCATCTGGATGGCATTAAATTGGCCCCCAGTAATAATGTAAAGAACCTCGGCGTTATTTTTGACCAAGACTTGACATTTAAATCCCATATTAAACAGGTTTCTAGGATTTCCTTCTTTCACCTCCGGAATATTGCTAAAATTAGAAACATCCTGTCCAGGAATGATGCTGAGAAACTAGTCCATGCATTTGTTACCTCAAGGCTGGACTACTGTAATTCTTTACTATCAGGTCGTCCACAAAATGCCATTAAAAGCCTTCAGTTGATCCAAAATGCTGCAGCAAGAGTTCTGATGAATATTAAAAAGAGAGATCACATTTCTCCTGTTTTAGCTTCCCTTCATTGGCTCCCTGTTAAATCCAGAATATAATTTAAGATCCTCCTTCTTACATATAAAGCCCATAATAATCAAGCTCCATCATACATCAGAGATCTGATTGGTCCATATGTTCCTAACAGAGCCCTTCGCTCTCAGACTGCAGGTTTACTTGTAGTTCCTAGGATCTCTAAAAGTAGAATGGGAGGCAGATCTTTTAGTTATCAGGCTCCTCTCCTGTGGAACCAGCTCCCAGCTTTAGTCCGTGAGGCAGACACTCCGTAGTTCCTTAATAGCAATCCAAGATTTATTTTTACTTTTTTAAGCTTCAGTTAAATATATTATTAAATATTTTCTAAATTAACAAACTGCTGAGAATCAACTTTTAAAACTTCAAATTATTTTTTTATCCATTTATTTCTGTCTTTTTGTTGAGTTATTTTGTGTTTTTAATTTACAGAATATGTTTTCAAGTTTAACTAAAGCCTTGGTGAAGGACCTAGGCTGTCCTGGGAACATGATCAGTAATTGGGACTACAATCAGGACTGGCCGCTGCTGACCCTGGTCAAGATTAAAAGCATACGGTTTGCCAAGTTTCGGGGAAACAAGAAATACAAAGTAACAAAAACTAAACTGACCAACCTCCCTGATGACCTTAGTCTAGGTTTGTAACACACACACACACATTTAATAGCTACATTTATGTCTAACCCAAACCTTTACCCTAACCTTAACCAAAACATAATTCACACCATACCTCTAAACCTAATCTCTATCCTTAAAAAAGCGGGTCCACCATATTAGGACCGGGCTTTGGTCCCTATAAGGTCCATCGGTCCTCAGAAGGTTAGAGAACATAACAGAAAAGGTCCTAAATAGGATAGCAATACAAGAACACACACACACACTTATGTAACAATTTTTCCACATTGTTCACAACAGCTTTCTACTAGTGATGGTGAGATGAAGCCCCATGAGGCATTGAACCACTTGAGCCAATCGGTTCAAGGAAGGCTTCATGTGAACACAAACCCCCCTACTGGCCAGGTACATAATCACAGGCAGCTGGAGCTCTTAGCCACTTAATGTGTGATGCATTAAAGTTGGAAGTCTGCTATGGTTCTTGGGAATGACTGAGTTCCCCAAAAATAATTTCTCTATATAAAGTAGTACAAATGTGAATAGTAATAATATTTTTGAATGTATTCTGTCTGTAAATGATCCCAAAACGGTAGTATCATATGTTATGGCAGGTTGTGTAATAATGTTTTTCTGTCACTTGAGGCAAAAGGCATGATGGGCTTAAGCAGGCAGAGGAAAGTGAAAATGCTTGTTAAACAAGGAAGAGGGAACTGAAAATTATTGTGTAACTTGGGCAATAATGTACAAAACAGGGGAAAAACATTTTTATTAAAAAATAGCAGTTTCTCAACAGTTTTAGGTTTTAAGCGATTCCGTTTTCTTGACACCACCTCACCAGCCTTTGAAAACACTCTTTCACATTAAGGCACAGAAGATGCTGGCGTACACAAAAACAAGTGTTAGACTTTATAAATTAGTACTACAATTTTTTCCAATATTCCAGGGGGGTTTTCCAGCCTGCTAATATTTGGCTCAGGGGAAATCCTCCTCTTCCTAGGTGGTTCCATCCTCTCACTTATCTCTCTCTCCTCACTCTCCTAAAATAGGGCAACCATATTTTTATTTCTAAAAAAGAGGACACATGGGCCAGTCCTGAAACACTGTCATGACTGTGACCAGACTTTTGATTTTAACACATTTAAATCAAGCATTCTCCATGTGGTTAGAATGAACAGTTTAATAACAAACTTCAGATAGGCTTTCACAAGTGCAAAAAGGACTTTAAAATCTCTAGAAATTAACTAATAATAGAAATAATTACGCTTATGAATTAGAAAATGTACCAGAAACAGTAATCGTTTGCTTTACTGGACAAAAATTAAACAAAAATCTAAAATAACATTCTGAGAAAAAAGGTATTATTTTCTTTTCAATGTAATAATACAATTAAAAAGCAGCAGTCTCAAAAACATAATACCTGCTCCATTTATTAGATTTTATCTTCATCCTCCTCAGTCAGTTTATAGATGAATTATTATTATAGATTTTGTTTCCATGTGGATCTACTGGATCTTTGCCACTCTTGTCACACAGAAACACATATGCCAGCTATGCCAGTTCTGTGTCTGTAAAGCTACAGTTTCGCTTTAATATCTTGTAAACAGTCACAGCACAGCGAAGGGCAAAGTGGTGCAGCACATCAAAGCCCGCTGTCTGTTAGTCTATGAAACGGTTCAGAACCATCCACTAGGCAGCAGCTCGGTGAGAACGATAGTTGAGAGGAAAGCAGTCGTATTGCATGCATCGCACCAGTCAATCTAAGTATTCTTATTAGTCCCCTTAAAAACTGAAAATCTGGACATGTTCATCAATCTATGAAATCCCCCCGGACGCCCTGGACAGCATGTGAAAAGTGGCATGTCCGGGGAAAACAGGACGGTTGGTCACTCTACCTAAATCTTATCTTTCTCTCCTCACTCTCCTAAATCTTCAAACTATCTGTCTCTATACTCTAAAAACTATATAAACACTTACCAAACTCTCCTATCCAAACTCCAAACTGACTGCAACTCTCCTAAACAAAGCCACATATTGAATGGCGCTTGAGGGGATTTATATTTCTATCAAACCCATAGACATGTAAACACTAGATAGCTTACCCGTGCTGTTCGGCAGCGGCCCTCTTTCGTAACATTGCTGTCAATGCTGCATGTACTATTTAAATAACTCTAACTTGCTCAATTTTCAACCGATTTTCAAACGGGTTATTTCATATAAACAGCAGACACGTGGCTGTGAAATAAATCGGTTTTGGTCGGGAAACCCCCCGTTATTTCTCTCCACTTTCCCGCCGTCTTCCCTTATCCTGTCAATGTCCCACAGACCTAATAATAATATATGATCATCTTAAAATTGCTACAGCTCCAATGCTTGGAGCTGTAGTCTATGTTCCTGCATCCTCAATGCACAATTTAAACCATGTTTTTTTCATAAATATTATCAGATATCTACACACACAAGGCATTTAATCATTCATATACAACACATTTAATTGTATATTACAGTAATTTCCAGTATACTTAGCCTATAACTATATACATAACAGTGAAATATGTGTGTGTGTGTATATATATATATATATATATATATATATATATATATATATACAGACACACACACACACACACACACATCAGTATCATTTTGTATTTATCTATCTCTGTTCTGTGAACTAGGATTTGTATAGAGATGATGCTGGGAAAGATGGCGGCGTGAGCGGTAAAACTCTCTGCAGGCTCTGATAGGACCTTGAATTAGGTCCTTCAAGGTTTGCAGCAAGATGCTGCAGATTTTCTACAAGTCTGTTGTGGAGAGTGTAATCTCTTCAGCCGTCATCTGTTGGGGTAGCAGCATCAGAACCAGGGACTTAAAAAGGCTCAACAACCTGATAAAGAAGGTTCTGGTTCTGTTCTGGTTCTGTTCTTGGGACGACTGTGGAACATCTGGAGATGATAATGCAAAGAAGGATTCTTCATAGAATCAAAAAAATTATGGACAACCCTGAGCATCCTCTTCATGAGACAGTCATACAACAACAGAGCGTCTTCAGTCGGAGGCTTCTTCAGTTTCGCTGAAACACAGACCGCTACAGGAAATCCTTCCTGCCCACAGCCATCATCATCTACAACAACTCCTTAAAGAATTAATTATATGAGCTACAACAATAATTAATTTCCCTCTGGGATCAATAAAGTATTATTGAATTGAATTGAATTTGAATACCTGACTCTAACTTAACCCTTTCAGTGACTTAAACTGATATAATGACCACTTGAATTGACCTCAGCCCCTAACAAAATATCTGCAATCCAGGAAACCAGTTGAAACTTTTCAGCTTTGCCTCATTAAGCAGCAACAAGATGTCGAGTGCTAGCAAAGAACACTGCTACTCGTTAGCTGCAATCCAACAAGCCTGATGCCGATGATATTGGTCTGATGGAAGAAGAAGACATGCTCAAGGACCCTCATCCAGGTAGAGAACATACTCCATTAAAGAATCCGAACCCCAAAAAATCGAAGATCAGCGTCCAGGATGACAAATCATCTTATAGTGCCATCTTAAACGCCATTCATAACCTATCCCGCCAGCTTGATAGCCAAAGCGAACACTTTCAAACATTGGAATGGCAACTAAAGGAAAACACCGAAGCAACAGTAAAGGTGAAAGAATCAGTTGAGGCCAATACATCGGCCTTGAAAGGAATATTAGAAGATGTGATCAAAGTAAAACAACAAGTGACTACTCTTCAGAAGGAAAATGCGGTACTTCGCGAAGCTTGCTTGGAGCAGACAAGATACAAACGAAGGTGGTCGATGAGGCTGAATGGATTTCCCGAGAAAGAAGGTGAAAACATCAGAGATTAAGTAATTGAAATCCTGACTAAATTAGTGCCTCTCTCAACGGATAAACTCCAAAATACGGTGGAGACTGTTCATAGACTTGGACAGAAACGCAGGCAGGCCAAGGAAAATAATCATCCAGTTTGCTATGAGAACTGTACGTGATCAAGTTTGGAAGATGTCCAAAAATGCGAAGATCTGCACCGAGTTAAAAATCTGCATCAGGGAGGACTTCTGCAAAGAGGATCAAAAAGCACATGCTCAACTCTGGCCAAAGGTGGAGGAAGCGTGGAAAAAAGGACTCAAAGCTTACCTGGACATGCGATAATAGACGGGCGTCGTGTCTGGATGAAGGAAAAAGTCACGCATCCTGATATTCTTTGTAAAGGTATCTAACAGCGTGAGGCTGTAAACGCACTTAAAGTTTGCTCTGTAGTGATTTCTTTGTTATTTTTAAATGTTAGAGGTTTGAGGAACAACACTAAGCGAAAGGCCTTTTTTTTTTTTTTGCAAAGAGCAGCCAAGGGTCAATTGTTTTTTTTCTGCAAGAGACGCACGCACTCAACTGAAAATGATATTAAATTTTGGAAACCCCAGTGGGGTAATGGCCAAATTCTTTTCTCCCATGGCAATTCACACTCAGCAGGTGTAGCAGTTTTGTTTAATCGAATGGAGGGCAAGATCTTAACACATAAAAGTGATTCAGAAGGGCACTGGTAAATGTTTATTATTGAATCTAACGGACAAAAATATATCATGGTGAATATCTACGGTTACAATAATAGAACAGAAAATAAGAAACTATTACATGACTTGGGCAACATGGTTAACGAGTGGAGAAATATGTGCACTCAACAAAAATATAAACGCAACACCTTTGTTTCTGCTTCCATTTTTCATGAGATGGACTTAAAGATCTAAAATTCATTCCAGATACACAATATTACAATTTCTCTCAAACTCAAAATTGTTCACAAATCAGTCTACATGTGTGATAGTGAGCACTTCTGCTTTGCTGAGATAATCCATCCCACCTCACAGGTGTGCCACATCAAGATGCTGATCTGACATCATGATTAGTGCACAGGTGTACCTTATACTGCCCACAATAAAAGGCCACCCTGGAATGTGTAGTTTTTTGCTTTATTGGGGGTCTGGGGACTCAGAACCGGTCAGTATCTGGTGTAACCACCATTTGCCTCATGCAGTGCAACACATCTTCTTCGCATAGAGTTTATCAGATTGTCAATTGTGGCCTGTGGAATGTTGGTCCACTCCTCTTCAATGGCTGTGCAAAGTTGTTGGATATTAGTGGGAACTGGTACACGCTGTCGTATACGCCAGTCAAGCACATCCCAAACATGCTCAATGGGTGACATGTCCGGTGAGTATGCTGGCCATGCAAGAACTGGGACATTTTCAGCTTCCAAGAATTGTGTACAGATCCTTGCAACATGGGGCCGTGCATTATCTTGCTGAAACATGAGGTGATGTTCATGGATGTATGGCACAACAATGGGCCTCAGGATCTCATCACGGTATCTCTGTGCATTCAAAATGCCATCAATAAAATGCACCTGTGTTCTTCGACCATAACAGATGCCTTCCCATACCATAACCCCACCACCACCATGGGCCACTCGATCCACAACATTGACATCAGCAAAGCGCTCACCCACACGACGCCACACACGCTGTCTGCCATCTGCCCTGAACAATGTAAACCGAGATTCATCCGTGAAGAGAACACCTCTCCAACGTGCCAGACGCCATCGAATGTGACCATTTGCCCACTCAAGTCTGTTACGGCGACAAGCTGGAGTCAGGTCAAGACCCCGATGAGGACGACGAGCATGCAGTTGAGCTTCCCTGAGCTGGTTTCTGACAGTTTGTGCAGAAATTGTTTGGTTATGCAAACCAATTGTTTCAGCAGCTGTCTGAGTGGCTGGTCTCAGACGATCTTGGAGGTGAACCTGCTGGATGTGGAGGTCCTGGGCTGGTGTGGTTACACGTGGTCTGCGGTTGTGAGGCCGGTTGGATGTACTGCCATATTCTCTGAAACGCCTTTGGAGACGGCTTATGGTGGAGAAATGAACATTCAATGCATGAGCAACAGATCTGGTTGACATTCCTGCTGTCAGCATGCCAATTGCACGCTCCCTCAATGCTTGTGGCATCTGTGGCATTTTGCTGTGAGACAAAACTGCACATTCCAGGGTGGCCTTTTATTGTGGGCAGTATAAGGTACACCTGTGCACTAATCATGATGTCAGATCAGCATCTTGATGTGGCACACCTGTGAGGTGGGATGGATTATCTCAGCAAAGCAGAAGTGCTCACTATCACACATTTAGACTGATTTGTGAACAATGTTTGAGAGAAATGGTAATATTGTGTATCTGGAATGAATTTTAGATCTTTAAGTCCATCTCATGAAAAATGGGAGCAGAAACAAAGGTGTTGCGTTTATATTTTTGTTGAGTGTATGTAACCGACAATATTATCATTGGAGGTGACTATAATGTGGTCCCTGATGAATGGATGGACATAACCCCTACTCTGTACACCACCCATACATTCAATCCTTTGATAATTGAGTTTTCCCAATCCCTGAACCTTGTTGACATATGGTGTAAACATAACCCAAACGGAAAACACTATACTGGGAGTAACAATACGGGAAGGTCTAAATGCTCTAGATTAGACTTCTGGCTAATTTCAAACAATATAGTGGATAGGGCATCTGACTGCACTATTAGTCATTCCCCTCTTACTGACCATTGTGTCAACACTCTTTCCATCTCACAAATATCAGTCTACCCCAATCCCGAGCTCATCACTGGAAATTTAACAGCTCTCTATTGACTAATAAATTGTTCTGTAGTAAAATTCTAGCTGTTATCAGTAAAATAAAATTGGATGATAGTTTATCCCCTCTGAACAAATGGGAATGGTTAAAACATAACGTTAAAATAATCAGTATTCAAGAGGGTAAGAAAGAAGCTTATGTAAGAAGGAAAAAACAACTTGAGATCATTTCAGCTATAAATAATTTATGTAACAAAACTCATCTCAGTGGGGAAGACAACTTTCATCTTCACAAGATGAAGTTAATGTTAGACGATCTTTACACTGAAAAAGCAAAAGGTGCACTTGTCCGCTCAAGAGCAAGATGGATTGAAGAAGGAGAGAAAAACTCTTCTAACTTCTTTAACTTGGAAAAGAGTAGACAGGTCAAAAAATCGTTAAGTAAGCTCTACATTAACGAACATTTAAGCGAAGACCTGAAAGCGATTGAAAGTCATATATTTACTTTTTACAAAACCCTTTACACTTCCAGATATTCTCATCAACTGCCGAGATGTTTCTTAATACCATCCAAGACTCTGTCCCAAAAATAGATCAGGAATTTAAAGCAACAGAAAATGATCTCACTTTAGAAGAACTCGATTCCGCCATCGCATAAATGCTAATGGTAAGTCACCTGTCCAAGATGGTCTCACGACTGAATTTTATAAACATTTTTGGCCAGACATCAGAGTCTTGATCTATAATGGTTTTAAGGAATGCATAGATAACTCGAGCCTGTCAGTATCTATGAAACAAGGTATTATCACACTCTTACCTAAACCAAACAAAGATGGATTATTCTTAGATAATTGGAGACCTATCACACTTCTATGTGTTGATTATAAACTTATAGCTCATGTTTATTCTAACAGACTGAAAACGGGTATAGGGAAAATAATTGATGAAACTCAATCAGCATTTATTAAGGGTCGACATATTCATAATCATACTCGCTTGGTGTTAGATATGCTCGATTACAATTATTTGATTCCTCAGGAAAGCTTTATCTTTTTCTTGGATTTCTTTAAAGCTTTTGACACCCTAGAGGACCCTTTCTTATTTAAAACATTGGAATTATTTGGTTTTGGGCCAAAATTTAGCAAAATTATTCATATGCTTTACAAAAACATACATAGTAGTGTATCCACTAACTATGGCTTTTCAGGATGATTCCCAATTAATACAGGTATAAGACAGGGTTGTCCAATTAGCCCTTTGCTATTCATTCTAGCAGTAGAGTTACTCGCAATTTACCTTAAAAATGATACAGACATTGAAGGCATCAACATTTTGGAAAGGAAATTAATTATAAGTCAATTTGCTGATTACACAGCACTCTTCTTAAAAAATCCAGAGACATGATACCAAAAGCAATTGATACATTTTTTTTTTTTCTAAAGCATCGGGTTTGGCATTGAACTTTAAAAAATGCGAACTCCTAGCTATCCACAACAGTAATGTAAATAAAATTGCAAATTTTCCCGTCAAAGATGAAATTAAATATCTGGGTCTTGTGATATCAAAAAACGTCTTTAGAAGAAATGAGTCAAATATTGTTGTCAGAATCAAAGATGCAGAGAAAATACTCAATCACTCGTTAACACGTGACTTATCTATATTTGGCCGTATCTTGTTATCCAAAACTGAAGGGTTGTCAAGACTAATCTATTCATGTCACTCAGTGTACACTTCCCCAAAAATGATTAAATCCTTTAACTCCATAATATTTAAATTTGTCTGGAAGAATAAAACTCATTATATACGGAAATCACAGTTGGTCAAACAATATGATAATGGAGGACTGAATGCCCTAGATATTTGAATCGATTATCACAGCTTTTAGAATGAAATGGTTAAAAGAATGTATCACTATCCTATCCTAACAAACTGTTCATCAAAGTTGGGGGCATTGAGCTCCTGCTCAAATGTGATTATGAAGTTCCAAAAATTCCATTAAAAGTGTCTGACTTTCATAGACAAGCCTTACAGTATGGAAGAATGATGTTTACCCACAATTTTTCCCCACACAATACCATATTATGGAACAACAGATTCATTACCATTAACAAAAAAAATCAATATTTAAAGATGATACTTTTGTCTATGATTTACTGACTACAGAAGATCACCGATTGTCCCTTGAGGAACTTAATGCCAAATATGGTTTAAATATCTCAAAAAGGAACTATGATAAAATGGCTAGAGCTATTCCACCCACTCTACTTGTTATGATCCAGAATATTCAATCTTATTTTACTTGCTCTCCTTCACTGCCCTATTTAAAAGTTCATGAAGTCAGCCTATTAGACAGAAATTGTAACAATAGACATATCAGTTTATCCTTTAAACATATAAACATAGGGGGATTCACCGCTTGTATTGTCAGCCATAATATATAAGCCACCTTAATTAAGAAATCTGTATCATTTTACCACTCTTATCCTATAGCACCAAAAGTTAAAGAGACGCACTTCAAAATTCTGTCTGATATTTATCCTGTAAATTACTTTCTGAGTAAAAGATTTCATTTTGAGGTAGATTTATGTGAATTCTGCTCATTAAAGATGGAAACTATTAATCATTTATTCTTCCACTGTCCTCTAACTAAGGTGTTTTGGTCTAATGTTCACAGCTGGATATACCTGAAAATTGATGTCATACCATCTTTCTCATGTAAAAATGTGATCTATGACATGGACAATTTGGATACAAATGTGTCTGATCTGATTAACATGGTTATTTTATTGGGTAAATATCATATTCATACCTGCAAATGGAAAAGCTGCAAACCTTCCTTCACTGCCTTTATCTTTGATCTCACCCACTACTTTAAGTCATTGAAACTTGCTGAAAAAAGGAACAGAAAGACTGAAAGACTGCTCAACTCAATATCACAATCCCTGTTGTTTTGAAATACCATGCCTTGGCTTAAGTGAACTCTCATCTGTAATCTTGAAAACCTCTTGTTTTTGTTTCCTGTTATTTTTGTTTTAATTATTTTGTTTCTCACCTGCGTCTGTGTTAATGTTCTAAATTTAAATTCCACCATTGTAGTCCTTCCACTCAAGTTGGTTGTTATTGTAATATTTTCCCCTACTTGACTTGTAATTTTCATCAATAAAAAAAATAAATAAATAAAAAAGTAAAAAACATTGTAACATCACTACCCATGAGGCATTGAACCACTTGAGCCAATCGGTTCAAGGAAGGCTTCATGTGAACACAAACCCCCCCTACTGGCCAGGTACATAATCACAGGCAGCTGGAGCTCTTAGCCACTTAATGTGTGATGCATTAAAGTTGGAAGTCTGCTATGGTTCTTGGGAATGACTGAGTTCCCCAAAAATAATTTCTCTATATAAAGTAGTACAAATGTGAATAGTAATAATATTTTTGAATGTATTCTGTCTGTAAATAATCCCAAAACGGTAGTATCATATGTTATGGCAGGTTGTGTAATAATGTTTTTCTGTCACTTGAGGCAAAAGGCATGATGGGCTTAAGCAGGCAGAGGAAAGTGAAAATGCTTGTTAAACAAGGAAGAGGGAACTGAAAATTATTGTGTAACTTGGGCAATAATGTACAAAACAGGGGAAAAACATTTTTATTAAAAAATAGCAGTTTCTCAACAGTTTTAGGTTTTAAGCGATTCCGTTTTCTTGACACCACCTCACCAGCCTTCGAAAACACTCTTTCACATTAAGGCACAGAAGATGCTGGCGTACACAAAAACAAGTGTTAGACTTTATAAATTGGAGTACTACAATTTTTCTCAATATTCCAGGGGGGTTTTCCAGCCTGCTAATATGTCTCCCAAACAGGGGAAATCCTGCTCTTCCTAGCTGGCTCCATCATCTCACTTATCTCTCTCTCCTCACTCTCCTAAATCTTCAAACTATTTGTCTCTATACTCTCCAAACTATATAAACACAAACCAAACTCTCCTATCCAAACTCCAAACTGACTGCAACTCTCCTACACAAACCCACATTTTGAATGGAGCCTGAGGGGATTTATGTTGCTTTCAAACCTCCCAGCAAACTCTGAACCACTTCCTGAAGCGGTCATGTGGTACAGCCGGGCAGCGGGGCTTCAGACGTCATCGTTTTCGGCTCATCCCCTAAATGAAGCAGGCCTCGATACGCGCTTTGTGGAAACACCCTCTCCACCACTCGATACACGCTTCGTAGCCTCGGCACACATCGTAACATCTCTAGCATTTGGGTCCTCACTAAGACCAGATCATGACACTCCCCAAAGGTGCTGTTTGGTACATTCTGGGGGTGCCCAAATGTGGTGCACACGCAACCAGTGGGACAGACAACTAGACCGTCCAAACATAGGTTCTGCACAGATTAATATTATTGGCTGAAGAATTGTGGCTGAACTACATAATTATATTTTTTTAATAACCCAACCAAAATATTGAAGACGATGTTATGTTAACCATGAAAAAGAAATGTTTTGAGCTAGCTTGTTTTGTAGATTTGGTAGAGAAGCTTTAATATGGGGAGAAACAGCAAACTTCCATGGCGTACATCACTGTTAAAAATTGCTGTGAAAATACAGTGAATTTCCAACAGTAAAACACTGTTATTTCAATAAACAGTTTAATCCTGTAAATTTACAGTCTATGTTCTATAAAAAAAATTACTTATCGTATTATTTACAGGATTTATGTGTAAACCCATTTGTTTCTGGAAAAAGCCGTCTTGGACTGTAAATAATAGCACGTGGGGGCAGGGCATCTTCAACGTAGTCTATTTTCAAACAGAAAACAGAATTGCTAAAGCAGTTAGAGAAACTGTTTTTAAAATTTTTACCCAGGATCTTAGTGGATCGGCACACACAATATAAAAGGAAGAAAGAAAGGACACCAGACTGCTTATCGTGCTAGAATATGTGTCATCTTTATTATTCTGCCACACAGATGCAGTTCAGCAAAAGCAGAGCAATACTTCTTCAAACAAATACACTGATTTATGCTAGAATACGGCGTCCCTCTCTATTCCCCAAACAAACAGCAGCAAAGCAATGCTTCATCAAACAGGTATTAAGTTTTCATCACAGCATCTCACCTTTGACACTTGAGAGTGGAGAGCCGGTCATCTCCTCTCGGTCAGACCTGTTAACTTAACGCGGCCGGGCGATCGTGCACAAATCCCACGGCAGACTCTCATCAGCTGGACAGCTCCATCTTCATTTATGCAGCATACAGAGGGGGCGCGTGGGAAGGAAAGAGGGCCCGTACTTCGCTCCCAGGCCCCAAAACAAGTTTTAGAGACTGCAGCTGTTTCATGGGAGCTGTCCAGCTGAAGATCCAAACTCTTTCCCGTGTCAATGTTTATCATTATACAGCAAGCAGAGGATAATATTGCGGTGCTTTCATAACATTGCAGAGTACAATATTAAGATGCTTTCATAACATTGCAGAGTACAATATTAAGATGCTTTCATAACATTGCAGAACACCACAACATTATACAGAGGTGACTCGAGGACACCAAAAAGATTTACCCATCAGAAACTAATGAAATTAAAGTTATTGGAGATCTATAATAAAATATGGAGAAAGGGAAAGTTACCAAGCAATTGGAAGGAAGCAATAATTGTTCCAATTGTTAAACCTGGGAAAGATTCAAGTTGTCCTGCAAGTTATAGGCCAATTGTCCTTACTTCACATATAGGAAAAATAATGGAAAGGATGGTTGTAGAAAGACATATCATCTTGAAAGCAAAAAAATGATTTCGCAGTATCAAAGCGGATTTAGGAAAGGGAGAGATACTATGGACTCTGTTATTTGTCTGGAGACAGAAATTAGAAAAGCACTAGTAAATAAAGAGAGTTTGGTAGTAGTATTCTTTGATGTGGAAAAGCACTTTGTATTTGATGGGAAAGCATCCATCCGGTATGTGTAGTTGTGGAGTAAGTAAAGAAACAATGGAGCATGTACTTTGTTATAGTACAAAGTATTTAGGAAATAGAAGGAAACTCAGAGAGAAGCTGAAAGAAAGATGGATGGAGATGTAGAGCTGAGTGTAAATAATTTATTGAGGGGTGAAGAAAGGAAATATAAACTTGTGATCTAATTTTTAAAATATAGAGTGGCTTGTTAAAGAGAATTGAGGTTTTTTTTGTCTGTTTTTTCGCTCATATTCTTACATATTCAGACAGAAGTTGCTTTTACAAAACTGTTCCTTCATGAAATCTAAAAGATGAGTCCCTCTCTGAGCCGCCCCACCCTCAAGCTGTCACGCTGCCCTATTCACGCCTCATTGTCTTCACCTGTCTGTCCCATCAACCACACCTGATCCTACTCACCTCCTGCCTTTATTAACCATCACTTCCTTTCACTCCTGGCCGGATCATACTACTAACTACTTACTAATGTCTTCCACTTCATTGCCTTTCCTGCTGTCTCGTTCCTGCCCGATGTCCAGTCTCTCCGTTCCTGCCGTCGTCCTCAGCATCATCATCACCACCACATTCACCTTTAAATAAACATCCTGCACTTCCTCAGCGTCTGCGTTTGGGTCCATACTCCACACACATCCCTGACAGAATGATCCAGCCCTAACATGGACCCAGCACTCGCCCGGGAGATCGCCGCCCTGCGCCAGGATGTCTGGTCCAACCTGGCCAAACTCACTGCCTCTCCTCACCTTCCTGTCCGGGTCTCCGGAGCTGAGGAGATCCTCGGAGTGCTCCCTCACTTCCGGAGTGTCTTCTCTGCCCAGGATCTCGCAGATGTGCGGCACGAGGCGGAGAGGATTCGCCAGGTGGGGTTGGACCAGATCACCGGTCCGCCCTCTCCGCCTCCACCATCTGGCCGCAGGCGACGGTCCCGCCAAGCCGGAGTTTCCGGGAGCGGGGAGCAGGGCAGCTCTCCCACACGGGCCACCAACGTCGCCTGTATCTCCGCAGTGCACGCGCCGCCGATTCTCTCCCCCGCCGCCGATTCTCTCCCCCGCCGTCTTTGTCTCTCCTCCAGCTGGCTCTTGGGGGGCTCCTCACATCAGAGAAGAGGACCTCTTCAAGTTCTTCTATGGGGACAAGACGGCCTACCTCTGTTCCAGGGAAGCGCCTCGCCACAGGCAGCGACGCCGCCAAGGTTGGGCCGCTTCCGGGGCAGTCCGTGAGCCCGTTCCAGCTCCAGTCCCAGAGCCCGTTCCAGCTCCAGTCCCAGAACCCGTTCCAGCTCCAGTCCATGAGCCCGTTCCAGCTCTAGTCCGTGAACCCGTTCCAGCTGCAGTCCCAGAACCCGTTCCAGCTCCAGTCCCAGAGCCCGTTCCAGCTGCAGTCCCAGAACCCGTTCCAGCTCCAGTCCCAGAGCCCGTTCCAGCTGCAGTCCCAGAACCCGTTCCAGCTCCAGTCCATGAGTCCGTTCCAGCTCTAGTCCGTGAACCCGTTCCAGCTGCAGTCCCAGAACCCGTTCCAGCTCCAGTCCCAGAACCCGTTCCAGCTCCAGTCCCAGAACCCGTTCCAGTCCCAGAACCCGTTCCAGCTCCAGTCTCAGCCTCTTCCATTCCCGGGGTCTTCCTGTCCATCACATATGCTGCTCTCCATCATCTGGCGTCTCCCCATGGGTCGCCAGAGCTCCCAGGGAGGGTCAAGGAGGACCGTCCCCGTCGCTGGAGCCTCGAGACTCTTCGTCTTCTCAGCCGGCGTTCGAGCCTCGAGACTCTCTTCGTCTCGGCCGACCTCTAGCGGCCAGGCATCTTCGTCGCCACCGACAAGGCCAAGCTCCTCGGCTGCTGCCTGACCCTCAGCAGAGGACCAAAGAGCCGGCCGCCCAAACTCAGCCCTGCAACAGGACGCCAATCCGGCCGTCCGCCCGATCTCCAGGTCCTCATGGGAGGATCACCAGGCCGTCCTCTGCACCGCCGTCCAGCAAGGGGATGCCATCCGGGCCGTCCGCCCGACTTCCAGGTCCTCATGTGAGGATCACAAGGCCGTCCTCCGGGCCGCCATCCCGTCGGGGGACGCCACCGGGGCCATCCGCCCGACCGCCAGGTCCTCAGGGGCCGCCCACCGGGCCGTCCGCCAGACTTCCAGGGGCGTACCCGAAAAGACAAAATCAGGTATTTTGTAGGATTATAGTCAGGTATATGATCAACCAATTATACCAAACAGGTGCTAATGATCAGTGTCACAGGTACGTAGGAACATTAACTGAAACAGAAACAGCTGTGTAGGAGGCTTAATAACATTTCTACTCTACAATGAAAATGTAAAAAATCTGAAACCACAAACTGACTAAAATCTATCACATTTTATTCATTGGATTGCTCTCCCCTGAGGCTAATTGACCATGGGAGACCAGGAGCTAAAGCTCTGGACATCATAGCCCTCAGAGTTATAGGGGCACACGAACCCTCCACCATGTTAAAGTGGCTATATGCAACTTTACCCCCAAAATAAATGTAACAATAGCCTTTTTATTTGACCATTTATGACTCAAACATCTCCTGATGATCATACTGACACCTTGTCAGCTCACAGTTGCTGCACCTATAAGGCTCTATCCAATTTTTTTTAATTTTCTGTCCGGTCCGATTTTTCCCGCGCTGTCTGCGGATGTGACGTCAAGCGCGTTCATGTTAAATGTTTCAGATTACTCTGCCACTACCGGTAGTCAGCAAACGCAAGCAGTTAAATGGATTGTGCGAATACACAGAAGAGACCAAGGACAACTCTGATACCAACAGTAACTCCACAGAAGACTAAAAAAGTTAAACCCCTGACAAGTGTCCGAAAAAGATCAAAGACTGAGAGCGACCGGAGCACGAGTGCACGCTGCGAGAGCGAGCAGAAAGGAAGAGCAGTTCTGTTTTTGGCCACATGGGGTCAGTCGCGAGTTTATATTTCAGAAAATTCCATATAGCCCCTTTATAGTGATGATTCAACACCATTCATCACCCTTTACCAGGAAAGTTGGTTCTTACCCTCCAAAGCCTGTCATTTTCTCAATAACTGCTCTGATACAGCTGAGGGAAGAAGGCAGGAGGCGGTTAAAGGGTCAAATCTGGGATGTCTGATAAAATGTGTTTTCAGTTTTACTGTGTCCTCCAGCAGACTCAGAACATCTCGGTCCTCCAGAATCTGAACCAGTTTTTCCATCAGGTCACAGCGAGTTGTTTTTGGAAGATCTCCCAGAGACTTCAGAAGAGATTCCTTGGCCCATAAACCTTTGGAAAGCAAAATGTAATGACACAGTGTGCCTTTAAAATGTCGAGTAAGTATAGAAACCGTAGTTTCCTTGTTCTGCATGAGATTAAAGCTCAGCTGCTGTTGATTAATATTCATCATTTATGTTCCGCTGCAGGAGTTCAGGGCAGAGGTTGACCAGCAGCTGGGATAGTAACAGGTTTTTAAAGTAGGGCTGGTTTGAAACGTGGTTTTTGATCATCTCTCTGTGGATTAGCTTGTTATAAAACATATTTTAAAATCATTAAAGGAGTCATAACCTAGTATTATCTTGGATACCCACGCTCTATTATAGTCTCTCAGGCCCTTCTAAAAAAGAAAAGTTGAAAAAAAAGTGACAAAAATAAACACAGAGCTCCTCTGACCCTTATTTCTGAAGGCATTATTGTCTGGCGAGATCTGATGCGATACTTTGGCTGTCGTGGACGGGCATTGTAATAATGCAAATGAGGGACGCGTTGATTGGTGGCAGGAAGGAGGGGGGTTGACACCATAGGTAACGCTTCAGCATATCTAACCCATATCTACTACTCCTGCTAGCATACAATAGCCACATTAGCAGTTAGCTGCTGTTTGTTACACAGTAGAGCAATAAAAACACAGCCTTACCGTTTTAATTGCAGGCAAGTCTCTGATATTTGGAATGGCCCCTTTTTCCAAACGGAGCTTCGATGCCAACTTCGCCTGATTTTGTCCCAAATTCGTAAGAAAATTCCGGTGTAAAAAAATAGAAAAAATATTTCCATGTTGATTCAGTCAAAAACAGAGCAACTCACGTGTGCACCACGTTTCTGGCAGAAATGGTTTTAGCTGATTTAGCTGATTAAAATAAAAGGCTGACACGAATATGTCTTCTTCATGCATCATTGAGTGAAGAAACTTTCTGCATCTTTCACGGTGGAGTTTGTACTTCGAATCGGTGATGTGTCGGTCGCGAACGAACCGGCTCTAAGAGCTAACTCTTTGAAGTGAACGATGGGAGCCGGTTCGTCAATGGGAGCCATTTTTTTGTTTTTGTTTTGGTAAATTTGGTACACATCGTTTTGCATAAATTTTGGTAATAAATACACTTTAAGCCACAGAAAATCTGAGGAGAATAAAGAGCCGGCTCTTTATGGTGAGCCAAGCCAAAAGAACTGGCTCTCCAAAAAGAGCTGGAATTCCCATCACTAGAATTCAGTAATGGCGGCGCTGGACTGAATATGAAGAGGAGAGGAGCAGGGCGGGCTTCCTGCTGCATAGGTAGATCTGCGATGTCTATATATGGTATATCCTGCGCCAACTTGACGTCAAGTTGGCCAGAAATTAAAACCACGTATTTGAGTGCGCGTGCAGGTGGGCTGGTTGATGAACCCAGGGGTAAACAAACGCTTCACTTTTAAATATTGGCTTCCCGGGCAGTGTATAATCGTTAAGCAATCATAACATACATTGTTTCTCATGAAAAAGTGAAAATGACAGGTCATGACTCCTTTACAAAATCTCAAAAATAGTTTTACTCTGATTAAATTACATAATTATTCAAATGACTTGTTGAAATGAAAAAGTTCAGACTTGACTCAACGCTGGATGCTCATGCCTGTACTTGGGATTGGACTGAAACTTGAGTGGAAAGACTTGTGACTGACTTGTGACTTGCAAAATAAATTATCGGTCCCTCCTCTGCTATGAGGTGAATTAAGTAGGCTTTAACAATCTGAAAGTTTTACGTCCTGGTTGAACATAAAGCTTCAACTCTTGCATATTAAATTCATGTGATTCACAAAATGAACCATGTGCCCTCCTGAGATCAGCCTCATTGTTAAAAACATGAACGTTCTCTGCAGCCCTGAGGTTCTCCAGTAGCCTGTTCCAGAGGTGAGGGCCATAATAATGAAAAGACGCCTCACCATGAGTGTGTGTCCTGACTTTAGGGATGACAAGTAGACGGCTGCAGAGGAGTGCAGAGATCGCCAAGGTTCATACGGTAAAAGCTGTTCTGAAAGATAAGAAGGTCCAAGACCATTAAGACACTTAAAACCATTAAAAGAACGTTAACGATTTTGCCTTTTGCTCTTCCTGCTCGCTTACTGTTTGAGCTCTCTATGTGTTTCTGAGCCGGATAACACGTCATAGGTTTAAGACTTGACAAGTCAATCATCGATCGTGGCGGCACCATTTCTGGGTACACTACCTACTTTTACCACTACGTGTCACCGACTGCATACCTACTTCTCCATGTCACAGACATGATGGAAAGTCTAGAAAATGTAAGTTGAAATTAGTTACGCTATTTCAAAAGGGGAGTGTTATATAATTCACAAATGCAGCATTTATTTACAGGGATTTTTAGGTGCCAATAAATGCGTGCAGATCTGCACTTACTTGGAATTAAAGTTTTTATTTAACTGAGGCGCAGCTCTATTCTAACGTCTGAAATGGATTCACATCCACAACAGCTGAAACAACTCCTTGCCGTTTCCTCTCATAGTTTGTTATGATGGTAATGGTACACAGGAGCATTATGTATTGTTGGCTGTACTGTTTTTCACTTTTTTTTGTATTTATTTTCTTCTTAAGTGATGTGAATATCACTGTTGCCAGGCTCTCTACTGAAGTACTGTGGAGCAAGTGGAAAAGAAAAAAACTGTGACCACAGGTTTTAAGGTTGAGGACTGTAACTGATATGCTATATCAGTAGTTCATTTATTTTGGGTGTTTTTCATTGTTTCCCCAGGATGTTTGACAAGAAATGAATGAATGAAAATTCAAGGGGAAATACTCCATCTAAACTGTTATTTATTCATAGTATAACATTAACGATGTTATGGTACCCATCTGTACTCATCATTCCTATGCAGGGTTGTGGGGGGGGGGTGGGGTGGGTGGCGGCTGGTGGTTTTCTCCAGCAGTCATGGGGCGAGAGGCGGGGTACACCCTGGACAGGTCGCCAGTCCATCACAGGTTATGGTACCCTGTTCTGGTATTATTTTCATTGCAATAAAGTTTTTCAATACTTAAAAAAGCCAAATCTCGAGGCATTAAAAAAAAAAAAAAAAAAGCTGTTAATGGTGTACTTGAATAATACTGTGCAGTCATCTGAACCTCCTTCATCTCTGGTGATATGTCCTACTGTCTTTGAACGCACCAGCAGAGTGTCGCCCCGATATGTAATTTGATTGGTCCTGTAGTTACACTGCACAGGCAATACTTATTTTCTGCACTATTATACAAATAAAAAATGTTAAATGATACAATGTGATTTTCCGGATTTTTTTTTTACATTCTGTGTCTCATAGTTGAAGTGTACCTATGGTGAAAATTACAGACTTATCATCTTTTCAAGTGGTTCAACATGCGGTGGCTGCAAAATACTTTTTTGCCCCCCTGTATTACATTCAATTCAATTCAATTCAAAAATACCTTATTGATCCCAGAGGGAAATTAAGTGTTGGTATAGCTCATACAATTATTTCTTTAAGGAGTTGTTGTAGATAATGATGGCTGTGGGCAGGAAGGATTTCCTGTAGCGAAACTGAAGAAGCCTCTGACTGAAGATGCTCTGTTGTTGTATGACAGTTTAATGAAAAGGATGCTCAGGGTTGTCCATAATTCTTTTGATTTTATGAAGAATTCTTCTTTGCATCATCATCTCCAGATTTTCCACAGTTGTCCCAAGAACAGAACCAGAACCTTCTTAATCAGGTTGTTGAGCCTTTTTAAATCCCTGGTTCTGATGCTGCTACCCCAAGAGATGACGGCTGAAGAGACTACACTCTCCACAACAGACTTGTAGAAGATCTGCAGCATCTTGCTGCAAACCTTGAAGGACCTAAGCTTCCTCCAGAAGTCCAGTCTGCTCTGTCCCTTCTTGTAGACGGCTTCACTGTTCAGTCTCCAGTCCAGTCTGTTGTCAACGTGAACTCTGAGGTATTTATACTCCTCAACCACCTCCACTTCTGCTCCCATGATGGAAACAGTGTTTGACTTATCCCTGTTTCTTCTGAAATCTACAATCATCTCCTTTGTTTTGTTCACATTCAAGGTGAGACGATTGTTTCCACACCATGTCACAAAGCGGTCCACCAACTCTCTGTATTCAGCTTCTTGTCCATCTCTGATACATCAGAGTATTTCTGCAGATGACAGGTCTCTGATTTGTACTGGAAGCCTGAGGTGTACCGAGTGAAAAGGAATGGTGAGAGTACGGTCCCCTGTGGTGCTCCTGTGCTGCTGACCACCTGGTTTTACCCACAATCCTTCAGTCTCACAAACTGTGGTCTGTTGGTCAGGTAGTCATTGATCCAGGCGATTGTTGAGGGCTCCACCTGTGTCTTCAGAAGTTTCTGACAAAGCAAATCAGGCTGAATTGTGTTAAATGCACTAGAGAAATCAAAGAACATGATCCTCACAGTGCTGCCTGCTTTTTCCAGATATCAGTGGGTTGGTTGAAGCAGGTGGATGATGGCGTCTTCAACTCCAACTCCACAGCGATAAGCAAACTGCAGTGGGTCCTGATACGTTCTTGCTTGTTTACTCAGGGGTGCCAATAGGAGTCTCTCCAGGACCTTCATGATGTGGGATGTCAGGGCAACGGGTCTATAGTCATTGATGACTGATGGGTGAGTTCTCTTTGGTACTGGAACAAGGCAGGATGTCTTCCACAACACTGGAACCTTCTCCTGAGTTAGGCTAAGGTTGAAGAGGTGCTGCAGAATCCCACAGAGCTGCTCTGCACAGGCCTTCAGGACTCTGGGGCCGACACCATCTGGACCTGCAGCCTTGTTCCGGTTCAGTTTCTCCAGCTGCCTCTTCACCTGACTTTTGGAGACAGACAAGTGAGAGGGGGAAGCAAAGGAGGTAGCAGCATTTCCTGACTTGGTTGAAGTCAAACTTGTGGAATCAGAAGAGTCCATGGCTGAGGTGAAGGATAAAACATCCGAGGTGTAACAGGAAAGCTGTTGATCAGAGGAGAGTGGGATGTCTGTTTGGCTGGGAGGAGGAGAGGAGGATGCTGAGCTAGTTCCTGAACTGAACCTGTTGAAGAATGTGTTCAGTTCATTTGCTCTGTCCAGACTTCCATCTATCCAATCCTTCCTGTCCTTAAAACCTGTGATCTTTCTCATTCCTGACCAGACATCTCGGATATTGTTTCTCTGTAGTTTGTTCTCCAGCTTCTTCCTGTATGCCTCCTTGCTGTCTCTGATCTTGACCTTACGTTGCTTCTGTATACTCCTCAGTAATTCCCTGTCTCCCCCCTTGAAGGCTCTTTTTTTTCTTGTTTAGCAGTTCCTTCAGGTCACTGGTGATCCAGGGTTTGTTATTAGGGAAGCATCTCACTGTTCTGGTGGGGATGTTGTCCACACAGAAGTTTATATAGTCAGTCACACACTCAGTCATGGCATTGATGTCCTCTCCATGTGCTTGGCAAAGAGTCATCCAGTCAGTGGATGCAAACAACCCTGCAGGGCTTCTTCAGCTTCCTGTGACCATTTTCTCACAGTTCGTTTTGTCACAGGTTGCCTCTGAACAAGTGGTTTATATTCTGAACAGAGAAAAACAAGATCGTGATCTGATTGTCCCAGAGGAGGTCTTGTTTTGGACGTGTATGCATCCTTTATATTTGCATAAAACAAATCCAAGGTCCTGTTTTCTCTTGTAGAGCAGCTGACAAACTGTTGAAATGTTGGCAGTGTAGTAGAGAGCGAGGCATGCTTAAAATCACCAGATATTGCCACAAATGCATTGGGGTGCTGTGTCTGTAGCTTAGCAACAATGGAACTGATGACATCACATGCATTGTCGGCAACAGCTGAAGGTGGAATGTAAACAACTGCCAAAATTACACTGGTGAACTCTCTTGGTAAATAATATGGATGAAAACTCACTGCCAAGAGTTCGACATCTAGGCTGCAGAGACGACACTTCACAGTAACATGTCCTGGATGACACCATCTGCCGCCAACAAGCACTGCTACTTCACCACCCCCTCCCCCTCCGCTCGTCTTCAGATCTCCGTCCGCCCGCACAGCCAGGAAGCCCGGCAGAGAGACGCCGGAGTCGGGGATATGATCCAGCAGCCACGCCTCAGTAAAACACATAACACTGCATTCACGGTACTCTGGCTGAGTCCTTGTAAGGGCTTGGAGTTCATCCATCTTGTTAGCCAGTGATCTTACGTTGCCCATCATGATCGATGGAAGAGATGGCTTGAACTTCCTCTTTCTCTCTCTCCTTTTCGCTCCTGCTCTGCATCCACGTCTCCTCCTTATCAACTCATCAGGGATTTGTGGCTTCAGTTGAGGTATTATTTCAGCTTTTGCGATGTTAATCAGCTGCTCCCGGCTGTAAACCACATTGTTGCCATGGTTACGCATCATAACAAATTGTCAAAAAGGGAAAATATTTACAGCAAAAATCCTTCCAGCTTCACAGCACCAAAAACTAGAAAGTATACAGGTAAAAAAATGCTATCTTCTTTAAGAAAAAAGAGGAACCAATGTACAAAAAACCAAAACTTAATATGTAGCAAACAGAGCCTCTCCAACATGCAGCCACCCAGAGCAGCGCAATTTAGAATATAGAAGACCGCTAAAATTGTGGAAGAAATTAGAGCTAAGTTTTGTAGGTTTATAAAAAGTTAGATATAAAGCTCTGTTAGGGTCCTTTATCTGGAGAGCTAGATACTTAAGAGTCAAATGTGCCCAGGGATACCTTTTTAAAGGTTAAGTTATGAAAAATCGAGGATACGGGGACTAGTCAAAATGTATTTCCCCTCCAAGTTTTGGTGTTAGTTGAGTTCCAATTCTAATTTGAGCATTCAATCTGTTAGAGAAAGTTTTAAAGGGAGATTTATTTGGTGATGAAGATGAAAATGATGATGAACGCCTTACATTCCTGCTTGTTGCTTTTTATGGTGGTGAAGAAGCAGGAAGCGTTTGTTCTCTGGTAATATCAGCAGGCTGTGCTTCATGGTCAGGCCTTGTGGGCTTTATCAAATGTTTTGGAACATTTAATCAATTAAATCCTGTCTTTGTAAAAGTGTTTCGGTATATTTGTAAAAGTTTTTTTTTTTGTAAGTGTTTCGGTAAATTTGTAAAAGTGTTTTTTTTTTACTTGTAAAAGTGTTTTCTTAAATTTGTAAAATTGCTTTGTTAAGCTTGTAAAAGTTTTTTTTTTTTTTACTTGTACAAGTGTTTTGGTAAACTTATAAATGTGTTTCGGTAAATTTGTAAATGTGTTTCGGTAAAATGTAAAAGTGTTTCAGGCTAATGTAGTTTTGTTTTGCACTTCCCGGCCACCGTAATATGCTGACGACTGACAGCCAATGGATGCACTTTTTAACTGCATTTTAGACATTAAATCCTGGATGGCAGAAAACTTTCTCCAGCTCAACCAGGACAAAACTGAAGTTTTAGTCATCGGTTCTGAGGCTCAGAGAGAGAAACTTTTACCAAAACTACAATCAATGTCTTTTAATCCTTCTTCACAAGTGAAGAACCTGGGCGTGATCTTTGACTCTGAGCTGACTTTTATCCCTCATATTAAAAACACAACCAAAATAGGTTTTTATCATCTGAAGAACATCAAAAACCACGTTTCAAACCAGCCCTACTTTAAAAACCTGTTACTATCCCAGCTGCTGGTCAACCTCTGCCCTGAACTCCTGCAGCGGAACATAAATGATGAATATTAATCAACAGCAGCTGAGCTTTAATCTCATGCAGAACAAGGAAACTACGGTTTCTATACTTACTCGACATTTTAAAGGCACACTGTGTCATTACATTTTGCTTTCCAAAGGTTTATGACTCTTCCCTTAAATCGGATGTTCATGTCAACTAAACTGTGAGGACCTGCTTTTTTCACTTAAAGGGGGGGTATTATGCAAAATGGACTTTCTGAAGCTTAATATCCTGAGAACCTGTGTTTCCCTCATTAAAAACATACCTGAAGTGTTGCTCTGACCTATTCACTCATGTTAGTGTAATCTTCGATTCTCTGCTGGTAGATCTTGGGGTTGCTGAAACGCCTGCTCCCACCTATCCCCGCCTTTTCCACCCATCTCCTCCTCCAACCTTACATACTCAGCCTAGAGCCTCTCGCCTGCAGAGCTCCCCTCCCCTCCCCACCTCATACAACCCCGGCTGAGTCCCAGGTGCAGTAATTATAACACACCAGCTGCAGCTGCGCGTCTTTTGTGGGATTTATTTTTTGCTGCTCTTTTGGTCCGCGGAGTCCGACTCCGTGCATGCTGCGATGATGCACGGTATTTCATTTCATTTATTAAGATCCCCATTAGCACCTGAAATCTCAGTTGCTATTCTTTCATGTATGTGACAAACTGAAGGGGGCGTGTCAGAAAGAGTAGAAGGGTCTTAGAGAGGCACAGGCGAAAATCAAGGCGTCCAATACAGAAGTAAATTTCTTTATGGTGGATTTGGATATATGACGGGCTTGTAAAAGACTTAAGGTGAAAATTTTATTGGAGTGTGCTATAGAAGGGTAATATGTGCCTGGAAGAAGCATAATACCCCCCCCTTTAAGGCGCCTTGCTAAAGTTAAGCCCATCCTCAGGAAAAGCCACGTTAATTCAGTTATTCATGCCTTTGTTACTTCTCGCCTAGAGTATGCAAATTTTATACTCTATGGTATAAACTCGACCACTATCTCAAGACTTCAATTAGTGCGGAATGCAGCTGTACGATTTCTTACTGGTGCCAGGCGAAGGGAACACATCACACCAGTTCTGGCAAACCTTCCCTGGCTTCCTGTCCGGTTCAGAACTGAATTTAAGATCCTGCTGTTTGTCTTTAAGTCATTTCATGGGCTGGTGCCTGCATACGTCCGAATGCTCGCTATAAAAGTCTGGGACAGCGAGCCTTCTTGTTCTGCGGCCCGTCCCTCTGGAATCTCATTCTCCTCTCCGTAAGACAGTCTCCTTTACTTAATGTTTTTAAGTCTCGTTTAAAAACATACTTATGGAGTTTTGCGAGAGGGGAGCAGGATGAGCTGCTGCTGAGATCTCGCAAGAGCTGTGCGTAAGTAATATGGCAGTAAACTGGTAAAACAAACAAACTCGGGTAAAAACAAACCATAACATTTGAGCCAAATATAGCAAACGTTTCATAAAAATAATCATTATTTTGTATTTCTCCATAAAACAAACTGGACGAGGAAAGCTTGCACAGCCTGGAAAGCTACTTGGAGTGCTTTGACAACATTGTTATGGGCAAGCCACAGAAATCCACCTCTGCTGTGCCGACAAGCACACCATCACAGAAACGCATTCTTTCTGAGGCCAGCACCTCCACCATCTTTCCAGAGAAAAGCTACAGCGATGTCCTGGACTCAATAGATAAGAAGCTAACCAGCCTAGACGCCCGTATGGGCCTGGTTGAGGTTCTCCATAAAGAATTTCAAGCTCTAAGGGAATCCCTGGAGTTCAGCCAACAACAGGTAGCATCGCTCGCTGCAGAAAACCAAACTCTGAGAGAGAGTGTAAAGAAACTCACCGAGGGGATGACGCAGCTGTCCGGAGAAAGGAAGAGGATGAAAGAAACTATCTTGGATATACAGGCCAGGGGAATGCGGGACAATCTTGTTTTTTCCGGGATCCCAGAACAAGCTGAGGACGACGCTGAATCCACCGCCCGAGATTTTCTCCAACATCAGTTAAAGCTCCCAAGCGACACGGTAAAAATCATCACTTTTCACCGCGTCCACCGGCTCGGAGGTAAGAAGCCCAACAACAGCCGGCCGCGACCTATTGTTGCTAAATTCGAGCATTACAAGCAAAAAGAGCAGGTCAGAGGCCAGGGCAGAGAGCTGCGGGGAACGAATTACAGCGTTAACGATCAATATCCGAAGGAAAACCTGGATAGAAGGCGCGTTTTGTTCCCAATCAGAAAGAAATATATCATTGAAAGCACCAGAGCTACAGTAGCGGTAGATAAACTGTATGTTAATGGGCAGCTGTTCAGGGACCCCCAGCTTACTCCTTGGCTTTATTAGTCATGTAACACTGGTCAGATAAGAGTTGTTTTACCAGTCAACTATAATCTAATGTTAGCACAGCTCTGTAAAGTTGTTTACATTACTCAATGTGGGCGGGGCCAGGGCTGAGCACTGGGATACTGGCTCTTTTTTCTTTTCTCATTTTCACATGTCTATCACCAAATGTCTTTGTCACTCATTTTTCCTTCTTTTATCACTCACACACACACACAGAATTTTTTCATAACATAACTATTTCTTTCTCTCTCACCCTTAACACCTTCACAACTTTCTTCTATTTTTCTCTTTCTTATATCTCGGCTTTTGGATTTTCAATCAGGCAACCCCAGGCACAAACTAATAATACACCTGTGTTTATCAGTTTCTATGGTGATATGGACTTTACAACTTTTATCTCAAAACTATGACTACTCTAAGGTTTGTCACATGGAATGTTCATGGAGCTGCATCAGAGAGAAAAGAGTTAAGATTCTTAACCAGCTTAAAAGATTGAAGGCAGATGTCGTCTTATTACAAGAAACCCATAAATCTACCTCAGCTGCAGATTATCTTAAATCCCCTGAGTTTCCTAATGTGTTTTCTGCATGCTATAACTCCAGACAAAGGGGAGTAGCAATATTAATAAATAAAAATGTAAATTTTACAGTAATAGATACAGTTAGACCCAGAGGGTAGATTTATTATAGTAAAACTGTACATAACCAAAAGTTATGTATTGTCAGTATATATGGTCCAAATGTTGATGACCCCTCGTTCATTCATTCCTTCTTCTCTGTGCTCCTTGAACACATGGATTGCTCACTTCTTCTTGGGGGCGACCTCAACTTTGGTTTAAATGAAGAAATAGACAAGCTCAGCACAGCAGGGACTCAGCGCAGCTGGAAATCTATATATATAGTCAAACAGTACATGAGCGATTATGGACTTTGTGATACATGGCGATCTCTTCACCCCAATGACAAAAAATATACTTTCTTCTCAAATGTCCACCATTCATATTCTCGACTGGATTATTTGTTAGTCAGCAGCTCACTGTTGACTGACATTTCAGACACTGAGATACACCCTATAGCTGTTAGCGATCATGCTCCTGTTTCTCTAACTTTAGTAAATAAAACAGAAACACCTCAAAGCAAAAATTGGAGATTTAATATATTATTACTTAAGGATAAAGAATTTATTAAATATTTCGAAAAAGAGTGGGCCTCATATTTGTAATATAATGACCTCCCCGGTACGTCGCCATCCATTCTTTGGGAGGCAGGAAAAGCTGTGATTAGAGGTAAAATAATCTCATTCTCATCAAATAAAAAGAAAATGAAAAAAAAAACGTATTCAGGATTTAGAAGAAACTATTAATTCATTAGAAGCGTCTCTAGATGAGGAGAGACTAGGCAAAATCCGTAAAGCAACGCTAGAATTAAATCAAATTATTAATAAACAGACCCAGTTCTTAATTCAAAGACTTAGGATAGAAAACTTTGAACAGGGTAATAAATCAGGTAGATTTTTGGCTAACCAGCTTAAAATTAATAAAGAAAAAACAACTATATCTGCTATTAAAGATCAGACCGGGAATACAGTATATGATCCTGGAAGAATAAACAACACATTTAAAGAATTTTACAAGGCTTTATACTCACCAGAGATAAATCCATCAGATCATGAAATTGAACAATTTTTGGATCCGAGGCTCTTAAAGAGACATGCGGCTAATTTCAAGGCATTTTGTTCGGACATGTGAGTGCAAATTTCAAAAAGGTAGTTTATATCATTTACTGAACTTAGGGATTGATTTACGGTAATATTATGGCTGTACTGTACCATAGAATTGTTCTTTCTCCCAGAGAAAAACGTGCCACCCCCCTTTAAGTGTGCGATACAAATAAAGCTGGTGGGCCAGACTTTTTTTATTGAGATAGGAAAACAGTCTGAGGTCAGGAGTCTTAGTCCGGCTTTGTTCATTCTCTCTGAAGAGATGTTTTGCACCACAGAATATTTTAAAGTTATTAATAAATGTTATTGGGCTGTCATTGCAGGTGTTTTTAAGCCCATTATTAATCATATGAAGTCTACTGAAACTTTCATCACTTTTTGTGGGCAGCGAGCTTAACGCGCTTAAAGAGCTTTTCCAGTTTGTTGATCTATGATTGTCAGGATTTTTTCTGAAATGTCTCTCATCTTTTTTTGGGAGCAGCTGTTGGTCTTGGTGTAAAAGATTTACATGCCACTTATTATACTCCTTAGCAGAACAGTTAACATGTGGCTGTAAAAACACGAATTTTACTTTTTTAGCTTCCTAGGGAACATCTTAGAAGGTACATCAGTGAAGACTGACCTTGATAAGATCAACGCTGTCCTGGACTGGCCCATACCCACTACCAGAAAACAGTTACTTACTGAATTACTGAATTAAGAGCAGTAGGTGAAATAGCACAGGGAAAGCTGGAAAAGACTCAACAGAACAGACTATAGTAGCTCATTTATAATTAAAGAGAAACTCAAGAAACATTTCTGAGACCTGCTATGTTCATAATTATAATTTTTAATGTGTGCAACAGCTCTCTTTTCCACACTAGCTGTAGTTCCAGTAAATGTTGAAAGAAACTGTGCCAGTTTTCTGATTTCTGTGTACCAAATAAAAGACACACTTTATTTTGAAAAACCCTTCATGAGTGGACACTGGACTGCATCAAGCTGAGTCCTCGCACACTGATGTACAGCAGCTCCAGCAGACCCTCAGCAGACAGATCTGGATGATCACAGTTTTCCTTCAGATCTCTCAGATCATTGGCTGAACAAAGGATTTTTGCCACACAATAGAGCTCGCTGTCCTCCAGCAGGGGGCGCGGCAGAGGCTGTGGATGTCCAGCCTGACCACAGACCAGACGGCCCACCTGAAGGATGATGCTGTTCAGTGTTTCCAGATCAGACTTGGCCAAAAGAGCTGGAATGTTATTTGGCAGAGCTGCAGGGAAACAAAATGAGCCACAGCATTATATCAACAATATCAAGGCAAGGCAATTTTATTTGTATAGCACACTTTCAACAGCAGGGTAATTCAAGGTGCTTTACATGATTTGGTGATTTAAAAAAACAATGTAAATTAAAAGTAAAAGAAACACACATTACACATGATACACAATAACGCAAGAGAAAGATTTTAAAAAAGCAAGAGAGCATAAACACATTTCATACATATGACATCAAGCATTTACTCGAAGGCAATTCTAAACAGATGGTTTTTAGTCTCGATTTAAAGCAGTTCAGAGTTTCAGCAGCTCTACACTCGTCAGGAAGTCTGTTCCAGATAAGAGGAGCATAGAAACTGAAAGCTGCTTCTCCATGTTTAGTTCTGAGTCTAGGGATGTTTAGTAGGCTAGAGTTGGAGGACCTGAGTGGTCTTGGTGTTTGGTACCGTGACAACAGGTCTTCAACATATTTTGGTGCTAAGCCATGTAATGATTTATAAACTAGTAAAAGTATTTAGAAGTCTATTCTCTGAGCTACAGGGAGCCAGTGTAAGGACTTTAGAACTGGGGTGATGTGCTCTACTTTCCTGGTTCTAGTGAGGAACACGAGCAGCAGCGTTCTGGATCAGCTGCAACTGTCTGATTGACTCTTTAGGCAGACCTGTGAAGACGCTGTTGCAGTAATCAATCCGACTAAAGATAAACGCATGGATGAGTTTTTCTAGGTTGTGTTGCAACATCAGTCCTTTAATCCTAGAAATGGTCTTCAGGTGATAGAAGGCTGACCTTGTTATTGACCTTTATGTGACCCTGGAGGTTCAGGTCTGAGTCCATTACTACACCTAGATTTCAGGCCTGATCAGTAGTTTCTAGCTCGATTAACTGAAGCTGTGTGCTGACTCTTGATCGTTCCTCTTTTGGTAAAAAAAAAAAATCACTTCAGTTTTGTTTCTATTCAGCTGGAGAACCCCACATGTGATTTCTGTTCGTTCCGATGAAAAGTTTCCTATTGAAACAAAGAAGTCCCGGTTCTTTAGGTAAGATTCGAACCAGCCAAGTCCTGTACCAGAGAGTCCGACCCAGCTCTGCAGTCACTCCAGTATTATATCATGATCAATACTGAGGTCCAACAGAACCAGCACTGTGGTTCTACTACAGTCTGTTTTTATGCGGATGTCATTGAAAACTTTGACGAGGTCAGTCTCTGTGCTGTGGTTACCACGGAAACCACCAAAACGGTTGGTCATTGTTTGGCAGCTTTTGAACTGTTGAAACACAGCTTTTTCAATAATCTTGCTGATAAATGGAAGATTAAAGTTTGGCTCGTAGTTCTGCATTACAATGTTGTCCAGGTTGTTCTTCTTTAGTAGTGGTTTGATCTGTTTGAACTGTTGTTTGTAATGCCTGGGGGAAGAGACCTGACAGGAGGGATGAGTTCCCTATTTGAGTCAGATCAGACACAATGGCAGGGAAAACTTTCTAAAGAAAAACTGTGGGTAAGATGTCTTCTCTACATTGGTGTTGAGTGGGGATGATACTGGTAATGTGTTTGATACTGATGTACAAATGGACCCTCAAATTGTCAGAATCTTTTCAGTAAAAAAAAAACAGGCAAATTCATTGCAGGACCTTGTAGAATTTAGTTCAGGGGCTACTGTCACAGAAGGATTAGTTATTCTCTCAACTGTTGCATATAAAGTCCAAGCATTAATAATGATTCCCTTGCATCTATCATATTTAATTGATATCTGTTAAGTCTGTCTTTGTAGATCTCATAGTGAACCAGGAGTCAAGTTTTCCGCCATTTTCTGTCGGGTCGTCGTCACTCCCTTTTTTCACTACGTACCAGTGGATCGCTAGTCCATGGAGACTTCTTTCTAACTGATTACTGAGATGTCAGATATATTTAAACCTTTGCTGATAATTAAGTCTAGAGTGTGTTCTTGATTTTGTGTTGGTTGTTTGACATGCTGGGTCAGGCCGCAGTTATAAAGTATAACTTAATGTTTTTGCTCGTTATGCTGGGGGTTGTCAGTATGGATGTTAAAATCCACCACAATGATTAATTAGTCATAGTCAATACATATTACAGAAAGAAGGTCGCTAAAATTATTGAAGAAATTACCGTTAAGTTTTAGTGGTTTATATTAAGTTAAAAATAAAGCTTTGGTAGGGTCCTTTATCTGGAGAGCTAGATACTCAAATAGTCATATGTGTCATGGAATACCTTTTTAAAGGTTACTGAGTTATGAAAAATTGTGGCTACACATCCAACTCGTCTGAGTTTGCTGTTCTCGCTTAGAAAATTGTAATTGACGGAGTCAAATTATCAATGCAGATGACAAAGTCTGACAAAGACTTTAATAATAATGCTAATTTAAGAGGTTTGGTGGTCAGTAGCAGATCCTTCTGAAAGGTGATCAATTTGTGATTTGGTTGAATACAGCAACGTTTGGTTTGAGTTTCATGGGTTCTCCTGCTTATAAGCACCCGAATATTACTTTCAGGGTGGCCAGAGTCATCCTGGTGGATGACGGGTCTAGAGTTAATGTCTGGTTCCCTTCTATATCAGACGTCTGTTATTATCAGTGGTGGTAGAGGAGAACTGCATCTATTATCAGTCACAGAGACCTGGTAAGAGAAAGTATAGATCACTAGCTGTCAAAATGCAAATGAGACCATGCCCACTTCCGGCCATTCCTCTTCCGGTCACACCCACTTCCGGTCATGCACCTTCCGGTCATGCCCTTTCCGGTCATGCACCTTCCGGTCACACCCACGTCCGGTTACGCCACCTTTTGCGGGCACTGCGGCTGTCGAAATAAGCAACTGTCAAAATATGATACGTCCCCTGGTGACCACCCCACCTGTCAAAATATGACACGCCCCCCTGGTGACCACGCGCACCTGTCAAAATATGACACAGCCCCTGGTGACCACGCCCACCTGTCAAAATATGACACGCCCCCCTGGTGACCACGCCCACCTGTCAAAACCCCTTTCCGCTTCCGGTGACTCCCGCTCTTTCCTGTGACTCCCGCCCTTTCCGGTTCCAGTCCGAGACCTTCCGGTTCCGGATCGGAAAAATATAAATGGCTCCCTCTAGTGGTTCAAGAAATATAAATGTATTTTTTTTCTTCTTCTTTGTTTTTTCTTCTTCTTTTTTTTTTTAAACGTGTCCTGTTTGGCAGTGCGGAGCTCAGAATTGGTGTCTGAGTACCAAGTAGAAGCCCAACAGATTTACTTTCACAAGCGGAGCAGTACAGCTTTTGCTATCGTACTCCACTTGATATATGTGTGAAGAAAGAAGGAAGATGAAGAAGAGAGGTAGGAAACAAAAAGTCAAGAGAGAGGGTGAGTTGAAAATACAAGAGAGGAAGGGGAACAAAGAAAACACAGGAAGACATTGAAGTCTGTCTCCATACCCACAGGATGGCAGAGAGAGGGGAAAAACAAAAAAGGAAAATCGACAAAACAAACCAAATATTGTTAACTAAGAACCACACAACCACATCACACAAAAATAGATATAAAAATACAACAACAATGTCACAGAAAAACTCATGGTACCGATTAATCAAGCTCTAATAATGATAACCTCAGCCCAAGAATATATCCTTAAACACCAGAGACCCCACATCTATGTGTGTGTGTTAGCATGCTGGTGCATATAAGGTTTCTCCATAAGAGTGTTCGATAGTTGGTGTGAGCAGACATCAATCCGTCTCCCAGGAATCAATGCAGACATGAAGGAGATCGGAGCAAAGACGTCCAAAGGACCCCCAGAGCCCCAGGCGGACCCGGGTGGGGCCGACCGCATCCCCCAAGAGAGGAGCAAAGGAGAACCCCAGGGGAACATCCAGCGGCCACTATGCAGGGGCCCGGGGGGCAGCAGTAATGAGCCCACGGGCCCCGCCGGCAACCGGCCGAGCCGGGGCGGGGAGGTCGACGGACTGGGTGAGCCGGGGCCCAGGGGCACCCCACCCCCCAGCAGGGACCCGACAAGGGACCGGCCGACGAGGGGCCCCCGGCACTGTGGGGGCCGCGGCCGGCCGCCAGCCGCCAGCCGCCACGCGCCGCATCCACCCTACGCCAATCCCCACCGCCAACATCCCAGCGCCCCACCGATAGCCGCAGGGGACGGACAGCATCCCCAGGCCGGGCTCAGCCAGCATCTGGACGCCAAGTTGTACCAGCTCCCGGGTCCTGATCCCGCGCAACGCAGGGCGCCGAGACCAGGCATCCAACGAGGGCCAGGGCTGGTCCAACCCGCCAATGAACCAGCCACGCACGGTGCACCCAGAACAGGTGATCAAACGAACAAATATAATTTTAAAAAAAATCAAAAATACCTCCCTCTAGTGGCTCAAAAAATAAATTACATGCAAATATGAAAATACATCCCTCTAGTGGCTCAAAAATAAAATTACATGCAAATATGAAAATACCTCCCTCTAGTGGTTCAGAATTAATATTACAACCTATAGTATAAATGGCTCCCCCTTGTGGCACAATAAATAGTATTACACCAAAACCTATAAATGCCTCCCTCTAGTGGTTCAGTAAATAGTATTACAACCTATATTATTATGGTTTGAATCTATCCCCTCAATATCTTGAGAACATGTCCGAACAAGTCCCTTTAATAGTATAGGGTCTGGGCTCTGTCTCAACATGGCTCCTTGAGCATTCTCTTTTATTTTAAACAGCTAAAAGGTGCTTTTTAGCTTCCTGACTTTAATGTATAACCACATTAGCTCCAGCACTCTAGAGATACCATTACATCTGATTTTAGCAATTCGACCATGATAAATTATACTTGTAAGAGCACAAAAAGAGAATTTATTCACCCACAGCTAGGTTCAAACTCATCCTTTTGTTGATTTTAAAATTGCACCATTACACAGTCTTTAAAAACAGATAAGGATAAAAAAACATCACTTTAAACCTGGTTGCTTTAAGCTGGAAATAAGAAATCTACCAAACTACTAATGTTACTGATAAAAAAACAGTCCCCCAATCAACGCTAGACACGCCCCTGCTCTGCTCTGTATTCGCTGTATTTATCCCTCCCCTGACTTCACCTACGTCCGCAAGTCAGGTAAACCGGTCTGGTTGGTCCTCACCGCACAGCATTTACCTGTATAAAAGGTTGTCGGAAAAACAGTTAATCTCTACAGCATGCAGGAAGGACCTAAATCAACAAGCCAATCTTAAGGACACGGAGCATCGTGCTGCGACGAACAAAGAAAACAGCGGATTCAGGAAGACGGCGGCACCGGCTTCTTTAGAGGGGAATATCAAAAGCCCGCGTCATTGTCAGACCGCGTCAGAGCTGAATCCTAGCATATAGCCTCTTCTGCCTTAACTCCAATCATTGACCTAAAAAGAGTTGAATTTAAAAATGAAGAACTTGATGAGGAAACGTACGATCTATTGGCTGAATTGTCAAATGGGATCCCATCCATGACGACACACTCAATGTGCGATAAAGCAACCTCTACAACTCTAGACAAAAATCCGACATTGGCTTTTGCAGAAGACTTTCCTCTTTCATGCGAGACTCCGATTTCCTTCCTGGATCAAGAGAATCAAATGGAGGAAATTGAGAATTGGATACCTACCGCATTCAACAGTGCTATTAAAACTGCTCTAAACCATTTTATGGGTTATGCCTGCATATCTTTACTACGGAAACAATGTAACTCATGCAAAATGGGAGGCAGTCACCAGGAGCACCAGTGTTTAGGTGTAGATGCTATAAAGCAAAATATGTTTTATTCCCAACAAAATTTGATACAAACAGGTCCTACCCTCTTTTAGTAGCTTATACTGGTTGGTTTAACCTGGAAATAAGAAATCCCCCAGACTACAAAAGTTACAGATAAAAAACAGTCCGCCAATCGGCGCTCGACAACCCCCTGTTCTGCTCTGTATTCGCTGTATTTATCACTCCCCTCTAGCTGAACATGTCCAGACAAGTCTACTGGCCCCGCCCCGTACGCTAGGTTCCTATATAAACATCCTGGTCCTCGGTATTACATCCAGGACTTCAAGGCAGCTGTAATTTTAGCTCCGAGACGATGGATATGGGGGGATTCGTCAAGCAGACCACTCTACCGTCATACTGGGGGATCGGCCAGTCGTATGAGCCGTTGAGCGCTCCGCCATCGCCTGTGGGGTTTGGCTACGCTAACCCATATCACCCACCGTCAATTTCATCGCTCTCGCCGTGCTATTCTCCACCATCCCCTGTGTTCTCTCTTTCGGAAATTCTGCAAGCAGATGCCCAACCCAACGCTTGGGTCGAGGGGTCATACAACTCTGAAGCTGGGGGAGTGGGTCACCCTTATTTCAACTACTATCGGCCCCCTACACCGAAACCTCGCCGTGTAAGGCCCCCTCTGTCTACTTCAACCCCGGTGCCTATGCCCGATCTCGAGGGAGAGTGTGAGTGCCTATGCCCGATCTCGAGGGAGAGTGTGATGGACCTTCAGCGCCCAGCGGTGGTGGAACCCCTGATGCACCGGAATGTACGACGCCGAAACATGGGTGTGCGTCTCAGGATGAGAAGGGTGATTCTCCTGCTCAGGTTGAGGTTGAAGATTGGGATCGGGTGGACGATTTGATGTCATCCATGTTCATCAAGGCTGTAAAGACCGCTGCATCTATTTCACATGACCAGTGCTGCTTATCAGAAAGCTAACTGCTATGGATGTCAAATTAGCCATCCCAGTCAGTTGCAGCATCAATGCCTAGAGCTAATGGATGAGGATTATTACCAACTCCACTTTCAATCCATCATGCGACAACTTCTTACCCCGCGATTCATTCCAGCTATTCAAATTCTGCTGGTAAATTGGAACATACACGATGATGATCTGAAGATGAAAACAGTGGCTGAAACCATTCTACGTGAGCTGAGGAGTATGCAGGGGGTCTACAGCGCGATTCAAGCTGTGTATAGCGATAGGGATGATGAAGCCATCCTGGAAGAACTCAGGACTGTCTCCCGATGCTATGGTTATGAAGTCTGATATGTACTAATGTTGGTTATATCACCTCTGATATAAAAGCTCTAGTTTAATTCTGACGTGTTTTGTATTTTATTCCTTTATTTTTATAATTGTGAAATGCTATGGTATTAAGCTTGTAATAAAAAACTTTGATCCAATCATATGATTCATCTATCTGATTAATACAAGGGTTAAATTACACTAGCCGTTCTCCTGTACTATCATTCGAGAGTAAAATGTCAGAACAGAGGGTGTTTAGCAATGCATACTATGACCCCACCCATCCGGGGAGCTATGGGGGAGTTGACAGATTGAGAAGGGGCTTAAAGGACAGAGAAGCGCGTGTGATTGGTGTCCAAAAAGTAAAAGACTTTCTTTCAGGCGAGGACACCTACACTTTGCATAAACCTGCACGAGTAAAGTTTCTACGGAATCGTGTTTTTGTAACCAAACCCTTGAAGCAATTCCAGGCCGACTTATGTGACATGCAAGCCTTGGTGATACATAACGACGGATTCAACTATTTACTAACGGTGATTGATGTATTTTCAAAAAAGGCGCATGTACGTGCTTTAAAGAGAAAAACGGGATGTGAAGTGGTTAAAGGGTTTAAATCAGTTTTTCAAGAGAGTCAAATTCCACAAAAATTACAGACGGATGCTGGTAAAGAGTTTTATAATAAACAATTTAAGTTAATGATGAAGGAATATGGTATTACCCACTTTAGTACTGCCAGTGATCTAAAGGCATCTGTTGTTGAGCGCTTCTATCGCACTCTGAAGGGTAGAATGTGGAGATATTTCACCGCTAATAATACCTTCCGGTACATCGACGTCCTTCAAAAACTAGTGGAGAGTTACAACCACGGCTTCCACTCAAGCATTAAGATGACTGCTATGCAAGTGACGTCAGAGAATACTCCTCAAGTCATGAAAAACCTCTATTGCACCACCCCATCGATAGACTCTGATAAAATAAAGACAAAGTTTAAGAGAGGGGATCTGGTCAGAATATCAAAGCTACATGGGGTATTTGATAAGAAATATGAGAACAGCTTCACAGATGAAATATTTACGGTTGACCATTGCATACACCGCTACCCCCCAGTGTATGAGTTAGTCGATTACGATTGGGATCGAATACATGGATCGTTTTATGAGGCTGAATTGCAGAAAGTAAAAATTTGTGGTGAGCGGGTGTATAACGTGGACAAGATTTTAAAGCGACGGAGAGTCAACGGGGAGGACCAAGTCTTTGTAAGGTGGAGAAATTGGCCTGAAAAATTCAACAGTTGGGTCAGAGCATCAGATGTTAAAAGTGTTAATTAATATCGCCCTCAAAAACTGTGTAACACATCGTCAATTCACTATAAAGCGGGGGTTCTACAGACTGTGGTTAGTTAGTAAACCTTACCCTCCAAAGCCTTTAGATGACTTTTTTGCTCCGTCAAATTCACATTGTCTGATGAGGGGTTCTATGTAACTCTACCTTCCAACGCCAGCGGAGAGGTATTTAAAGATAACACGAGCTCAAAGTATACTACGGACCTTGCCAAGGCTATTGAACTAAGTGGAGACTGGGTAGTGGGACTGTGTGAAATTGTCTACCCTCATACATGGTATAACCTGTCGGATCAGCATTCGTACATCGATTTAAAGAAGGTTGTTTATGAGGTGGGAGACAAATCTAAAGATGAGAGGAATACACCCCGTATAGAATACGCCAGGTCCAAGTTTTCCAGAGGGGGGTATTTTGAGAGACCTCAAGACCTCTCAGATGCTCTAGTCCCGGCCCTGAAGAAATATGACAGGAGCATCGATCTCTCCTACAATAACGTCTCTAAAAAATTTGACTTCAAGGGGGATGTAAGATATAAAATTCGAGCTAGCACCCCTCTCTCCATCATGCTCGGTTTGAACGCTGATGAATGGTGGACCATCTCCAACAGACCTGTGCCCCACCCAGCGGATCTCGGTACGGGTGTATATAACCTGTTTGTCTACACAGACATAATCCATTTCCAAACTGTCGGTGACAGTCACTCACCTCTGCTCGGCGTCGTAAACATAAATGGTAAATTTGGTGACGTGATTGGTGTGAGGTATAACACAGTGCATTACCTCCCCGTTTCAAAAAGCTATATTAAGACAATCTGCATACAGGTAAAAACAGATCGGAACGAGTGTGTAAACTTTGTATACGGGAAGACGATCGTGAAGCTGCACTTTAAACCGGTTTTGACACCTGCGGTAAAATGGCATACTTAACACATAGACAAGAACCAACCCGGTTTGTCCAATATTATGTGAACCAGACGGGTGGAGAGCTACCCGGGTTTTCAGGACTGCCTGTGATGTATGGTCGTGGTTTTGGATCTGTGTTTGCCCGCCTCTTCCAGTTTATATCCCCATTCGTTAAGAAAGGAGTGTCAATTGCAAAACCGCACCTTAAAGCTGCGGCATCGAATATAGCTTCAGACGTCTTTGGGAGGGCGGTCAATAAAATCAAGAGCAAGATCGGTCAGAATTCTGATGCTCAGGAAGGTTCAGGAATAATGATCTTATCAAGACGAGGCCGAAAGAGACCCCCTGAAGAGCGTGTTTGGATGACTAGAAAACAAGCCAAGACAAAGAAAAAGAAACCACTCGGGGTGAGCAGGCAGAGGGGAAGGAAGTCCAGCAGAGGCTCTGACATATTTTAACTGAATAGGAATATGGCTCTACTACACGTCAAATCGGGAGAGTGTACGCTCGGAGAGCTTGACTTATTTTCAGCGTCTATGACTCAACTATTGGTAGAGGATAAGCTGTACACAGAGATTTCACCCCTTTCAGCCATCACCGATGGAGGACCGATAAAAATTTTTATCCCTGGTGGGGGCGAGTCGTATACCGATTTAAACAACATGTTGATCCACCTCAGAGTTAAAATTAGTAATGCTAACGGTTCGCCCATGGCTCGTGACGCTAAGGTCGGCTGAATTAACTACCCTCTGAACACAATTTTTTCCCAATGCGATGTAACCCTTGGAGACCGTTTAATATCGCAGTCCAGCGCTACGCATCCTTATAGAGCTATGATGAAACATTGTTGAATTATTCAGATCAAACCCTTAAAAGTCAGTTCAGTGCAGGGCTGTTTTATAAAGATACAGCCGATGAAATGGATTCTACAGAGACTATTGATGGACCGAATGAAGGATTAAACCAACGTGCCTCCTTTACAGCCCAATCTCGAGGGGTCCACCTGCTAGGACCGCTTCATGCTGACATATTATTCTGTGAAAGACTACTTTTGAAGTCTGTTGACATAAGAATTAAGCTAACCCGAGCAAGCGATGCGTTCTGTCTTATGGGTGCTGCAGATTCTACTTTCAAACTATGGACTTTAGGTGCAGCTCTCTTTGTCAAAAAGGTGACTGTATCTCCCGCCGTACGGCTCGGTCATGAGACCGCATTAATGAAAGGAAATGCTTTGTACCCGGTATCACGTGTTAATGTAAAGACATACTCTATACCTGAGCATTCAAGAATATGCACTCAGGAGAACCTGTTCTTGGGTATGACACCTAAATATGTGGTTATTTCGATGGTTAATCATCAGGCCTTCACAGGAGCGCGCAATTTGAATCCGTTTTCATTCAACCATTATAATATGGAGTATCTAGCTCTGTCCCATGATGGTAGACAGATTCCTGCTAAGGCCTTTCAACCCAACTTCGAACAGGGTAAATCTGTAAGAGAATATTACAACCTGTTTACATCCACAGGGAGGCATTTAAAGGATCTCCCCCTAAGCATAACTAGGGAGGACTTAAACACAGGTTACGCATTATTTGCTTTTAATCTCGACCCATGTGCTGAATCCGAAGCACTATCACCAGTACGCAGCGGTAACATTAGGCTAGAAATGAGATTCAGAACCCCGTTACCGCACACAACAACGCTGATTGTATACGCGTGCTATGACTCCATCCTGGAAATAGACTCTAAAAGAAGAGTTTTGGTGGATTATTATTAACCACTTGGAAACATGAATAATCACGAACTCGATGCAATACTCAATCTGCTTGGGAAGCTTTTCTGCGGTGTATGGGCCAGCGACCAACTGGAGCTGCTACCACTAACGCTCCCCCGACCGGCTTATTTTATCGTCAATACACACCCTTCTAACATGCCTGGGGAACACTGGCTAGCCCTCACTCTGGAAGAGGGTGGTAAAGCAACGTTTTTTGACTTGTACGGGTACTCACCAGAATTTGTCTATTACCCTTCATCCATTTTGGATTTTTTGAAATATCGCTCGTCTGTGATAATGTATCATAACCAACAATTTCAGAGCGTTAAATCTTCTGTTTGTGGGCATCACTGTATTTTTTATTTATGCCATAGAGCCTGTGTTCTCTCCATGCAACAAGTTTTATCAAAGTATTGTCAAATTCCTGAATCAAATGATGAGATTGTGTCTAACTTTGTCAAAAAGTATATGAAATGTGCTATGACGCGAAACACAACGTTTTTCACACATAGAACCTGTTCTCTAGATGTGCTTAAAGATTGTTACGGGTTTTGAAATGTATGAGAATATGCTCAGCAAATGTACAAGACTTATGATGTTTAACATGGAATGAAATAAACCTGTACGCAAGAAATTATGTGAACAAATATCGTTTATTGTGAAAAGAAATCAGCACTTATTCAGCAGTCATGCATCTAAGGGGAGAATGTGAGCCAGCTGGGGGCTCCGGTTGCCTTACGAAGAGACTTTTTACTGAAATGATCTTCCGCTCTGGTCCAGAGGGGTGATAACGTAACACTCGTACGCTTTTTGCGTGGTACCTGCGCATTCTCAGACCAAACCGGTGACATCATGATAGACTTCCTTCTTTCCCGGCGTTTTGTAGCAGTTGGAGCCTTTAAAGACGGCCAAACTGGTGACATCAATACGCGCTTTTTATTTTTTGATTTCCTGTCTGCCCTCTCATCCACGACACTCTCAACAGCAGGTGTAGAAGAGGTCTCAGCGGAGTCTAGACCGTCTAAACCTCGGCTATACCCACTAACGATCTGGTTGTCCTTCGGGGGGTCATCATTCGTACGGTCTCTCTGCAGCGATAAAGTGACACGCAGCTCTTCGTTCTCTCCTTGTTTAAGCAGGGTTAGGTATTTCTGAAGTAATGCGTGGTAGTGTTTAATTTTCTCGTACGATGCACTGTTTGGGTCATCCAATATAGCCTGCATGTCCACATCAGTGTCCTCCTGAGCCTTCTGTCATATGGTTCCGGAGTTATCTTGTTGCTTCAGACGATTTAATTGATGCGGCGAGACTAGAAACATTTTCTGTGATGCTCTCAGCGTCATAATACGGTTCTACCGGCAAAATATTCCAGCCACCAATTCTCCGAGAAACGGTATTACAGCTGCAATCAGCGGGAGAATTCCTCCCGTCTGGGTTTTCAACGTCTGTCTTTTGCACTTTAACCCCACCTTCCGATCAGCCAACAGCCTGAGGATTTTTATCTGCTTCCTGAGTCTGTTGTATTGTGTTGTGGACAGCTTGATGTTCCCTTTCAGCACATTTAAAGCAATCTCGCACAAGGTTCGTAGAAAGTCAGGAGAACAATGAGTTAGGATATCTTTACGTTTCTGGGGTGTGGAATGAAAAAGAGCCCCTAGTAACGGTGCATTTCTTTTTATGCATGCCGACATGTTGATCACTTATTCTTAGCTATGTAAACAGCCGGCCACTGTCCAGGAAGTAAACCTGTCCTGAGTCTGTATTGGTCTGGTGTGTCAGGGGTTAGGTCTACACATAAATAGCCGTGTGGTTGGTTCGTAGCATCTTCAAAACTCTCCATGAAAAAGGGTTTCTGTCCAGGGAACATTTGACGGGCTAAATTTGCTACCTGCAGCCTGTCACGTGGGTTTTTAAACAAAACCGTATAATTACAATTAAGTCTGATAGTTCGTGTATGTTTCCCCTTGAGAAACACATTCTGAGTCAACATCATAACACTCATGTTCCTATGGTGTCGATATTGCGTGAATATTTTCACGACCTCTGGATGCTCAGCTGCTTGAAAAAGTAAATCATCGAAAATCAATAGATGCGATTGATCTGGGGGGAATAAAACATTGTCTTCAAAGGAATGAGGCAATCCTTCGGTGAATTTAATTGTTTTATTAACCTTCATCAACTCCGTATACAATGGTTGATATGAAGTGTAGATCCAAACAATATTTTCAGGTACAGAATCCATTACATGCAGACAATTAATCAAAACATTTTTTACAAAAAAAGACTTCCCGCAGCCGCTCGGCCCTACCACAAGACTTGAAAAAGGAGTTTTAATTCTTGGGTCAAAGTTAATCGCTTCCAGTTCACCCTGATGCTGCATTTTTCCCCTCAAAAACCAAATGGTAGCGTTGTTCCATCTGGGAACAACCTCCGCTTGTCATAGACCACCCTGAAAGTTTTGGTAAATGAATGGTGTCCCCTGGTGGGAGCTCGTTTGTCAAGTCACCCAAATAGCTACCCGTCGGCAAAGAGCTCTCACCTTCATGTACAACATAGATCACACTGTCTGTGTCAAGGTTGAGTACACGCTCACATTGGTGGTTTTGTTAGGGGGCGTTACACAGTTTTTGTTGTACTTCCACTGAATCATGACCATCTTGGGGTTCAGAAAGATGAAGTATGTCACGACAAACTTCCCTGACAACAGGAACTCAAAAAACTTGTCAGGGTGTTTAATGATTGAGGTTTGCGTTTGGTACGGTGTTCATTTTAGGACATCCTCAGACTCAGGTGTCAGATTCAGAAAAACATCTGTCATCCTCAGACAAAACTGCTTCAACCCAAACAGCCTCAGAAAAACTTCTCAAAGGAGTCAGGTCTCGGAAAAAACAGTCAGACGAAAAGTTATCAGAGTCAGGTATCAGACATCAGATGAAAATTAGTCAGGTCTCTGGAAAACCTCTGTCAGAAAAAGTGGAGTCAGACGATAAAGTCTCAAATGAAAAGTTATACGAATTAGCCGAAAACTATCACGCGTCACGGACGAAGCTGAACAATGGAAGCTGTGGAAAACTTTTTAAACTGTTCGCTGTAGTCTCTCGGTGAAGGAACAGCGAGAGTGTCTGCCTTCAGATGATTGCTTTGAAACACTTTCATACAAGCACTTGCGATGGTGATCCTGTTAAAAGGGTCAATCTGACTGTCGTTAAAAAATTCCTGACGAAACCTTGTACATCCTTGAAGGAGTATCTCCACATCATTCTTACAGTAAAAGAAAGCCTCCTTTTTAAAGTCAAACATGCCCTTGCTAACCTCAGCGTACCACGTATAGAATTCCTCCTGCTCAGCACGACTCATTCACTCAACATTTATACTGTATGTTGTAATATTAATTCTGAACCACTAGAGGGAGGTATTTTCATATTTGTATGTAATTTAATTTTGAGCCACTAGAGGGATGTATTTTTATATTTGCATGTAATTTAATTTTGAGCCACTAGAGGGAGGTATTTTGATATTTGCTTGTTATTTAATTTTTGAGCCACTAGAGGGAGGTATTTTTGAATTTTTTTTTATTATAATTGTTAAACCACTAGAGGGAGCCATTTATATTTTTCCAATCCGGAACCGGAAGGTCTCGGACCGGAATCGGAAAGGGCGGGAGTCACCGGAAGCGGAATGGGGTTTTGACAGGTGGGCGTGGTCACCAGGGGGCGTGTCATATTTTGCCAAGTGGGCGTGGTCACCAGGGGCCGTGTCATATTTAAACAGGTGGGCGTGATACCCGTATGGGGGCGGGGCTTGTTTCGACAGCCGCAGTGCCCGCAAAAGGGGGCACAACCGGACTTGGGTGTGAACGAAAGGGGCGTGGCCCCGAAGGGGCGTGGTCCCATTTGCATTTGGACAGCTAGTGGTCTATACTTTCTCTCTGGTATAGTGCAAGTCTTGGTGTTAGCTGGGTTCCAATTCTAATTTGAGGTGCTGGGATGAACGCTGTACTTCTCTGCTTGCAGTGGTTTGTGCTAGTGGAGTCATCCTTGCTTGTTTTACATCTGTTCGTGCTGGGGGTGTTATCTTTGCTTGGTGTGCTTGTGGGGAGGCAGTGAGTGCTTGTTCTCTTCACTCTGTGGGCTGTGTCAACTTCCAGAGCTTTTTGATTGAGAAAGCAGAACATATTCAACTTTAGGAGTCTTATTCCGATTTTGTTCAGATAACATTCCTTGTTTGTGAAAAGATGTTTTGCACCACAAAATATTTTAAAATTGTTGATCAGTCTAATTGAATGGTCAGCACAGGTGTTCTTCAGGAATCTGTAAAGCATACGAAGTCTGCTAAATCTTTCACCATTTCCTGTAGGCAATGGTCCGCTGATAACGATGTCTACGTTCACTCTCTCCAGTTTCTGCAGCAAATCAGAAAAATCCCTTTACAGAATCTGTGGCTGTTTTTTGGCCACATCAGTAGATCCTGTGTGGATAAGGAGCATTTCCAGTTTTGGATGGTTATCTATTTTTTTAACTACAACCAGCAGGTCTACGGACGTCTCTCCCATCCTGAAATCTTGACACTAGCTTCAAATTAAACAGTGAATCAATTTAAAAATCCTAATTATTGTTTTAGACCTTTAAGTGATCTGGTCTCTTCCTTTCTGACGTACTGACTGAATCTACTTTCCAGAAAGGCCTTGAAGGTCTCCCGGTAAAAGTCTAGTTCATTCTTGTCCAAACTTTTTGGCACATGGACCAAAATGATCAAGTAGAAAGTCTCAGTGAAACACAAAATGGTGAGTTATTAAACCTACAGACTCTTTGAAAATTGTATTCTTTTTAGCCAAGTTTAATGATTCAATTAAATGTAGTTTGGGGTGCCAACATGTCTGCTTTTGGTCCAATTTTCTATGAAATTTAAAACAAAGCAAAAACTATTATTAAAATATGAATGCTTTGTTTTGTATCATGTAACATTCTACATTTTCTAACTTTTTCATTGATCAATAAGCAATAATGCCCTAAAAAAAATTCTTGGTCTGCATCCATCACCTGAGCTGTGCTGGTAAATATAAGCTATTCCAGGGTTGCGGTCAGGGGCCGCAGACAATCAGTCCAAGGGCTGGAGACAGCCCCTAAGACACACTTTGGACACCAATGGTCTAGTTGGTACAGGGAGAATCAATTCCAGATCAGTTCCTGGTTCTTTAGATCATTATAGTCTGGTCCTGTTCTCAGATCATAGTACTGAAACTGCGTTGGTAAAGGTCTCAAATGATATATTTATAGAAACTGATACAGTTCGCCATGTGTGCTTAAAGGGGGGGTATTATGCAAAATTGACTTTCTGAAGCTTAATATCCTGAGAACCTGTCTTTCCCTCATTAAAAACATTCCTGAAGTGTTGCTCTGACCCATTCACTCATGTTAGAGTAATCTTTGAGTCTCTGCTGGTAGTTCTCGGGAGTTGCTGAAACGCCCTCATCTCCTCCTCCGACCTTACGTATTCAGCCGAAGGCCTCGCCCATGCAGGGCTCCCCTACCTCTCCCCACCTCATACAACCCCGGCTGAGTCCCAGGTGCAGTAATTATAACACACCAGCTGCAGCTGTGCGTCTTTTGTGGGATTTTTTTTCCAACTCCATGCATGCTGCGATGATGCACGGTATGTGACAAACTGAAGGGGGAGTGTCAAAAAGAGTAGGAGGGTCTTAGAGAGGCAAAGCAAAAATCAAGGCGTCCAATACGGAAGTAAATTTCTTTAAGGTGGATTTGGATATATGACGGACTTTTAAAAAATACACAATGTAGCTTTAAGCACATTGAGTGTTAGGATGGATGTTGTGGTTATTTAACAATCCGGTTCTTTAATACTCTGGTCAGCGAATCTTTGATCAGCTTTATTTCTGATGAACAAATTCCAAATCTTGAATGTTACATCAACTGGTGTGAGAATGTCTGTAAACGATAATCTGTGTGAGGGTGCTCAGAAATGTGCCATAGTAGCTTTAGGCTTTCGGTATTATGATTAGGTGTGTTGTCGGGCACAAAGAGGAGATGGTGGAAATGGACTCTTTAATGAACGATAATGAAGCCTGGACTACGGGAACGATGGACAAGGTACGAGGATAAGATTAGATTAGCACGAAGTCGTGAAAAGATTAATATAAATCCACGATCTTAATGTAAATCTGAGCCAAATGTATATCCAGCTGTTGGTGTTTTGAAGGTGTGTTTAGTAGGAGGTGAGAATTTACCCTCCAACGCGCTGACCAGCAGGTGAACGGCTTCGGTCAGATCTTTGGAAACAGTGGAAACATCAAGAAGAGCCATGAACCAGACAACAGCTTCAGACTGTGGACGCTGATATTCTCCATAATGGATCTGATCCAGCTGGCAGGAGCAGATGAAGGGTTTAAAACATTGGATTACTACCTGAAAACATTTGTCCTGACGTTGTCTCTCACCGTCTCTTCAAGCAGGGTCAGAGCATCTCTGTCCTCCAGAATCTTTATGAGGTCTCTCAACAGATAACTACGACCTGCTAGAGGCTTCAGGACATTGTATTTCCTTTGTAATCCTGCAAGAAACACAAAGAACATCACATCCCAACTACCTAAGGAAAATAAGTCTCATGTCAGACTTATGACGCTTTGGTATGAGAAGTGAAACCAAACAAGATAATACAGGTGTATTAAATACATTTTTAATAAATATCCGAAGAATGATGGGGTCATTAATGGGAAAACGGCAAAAACAATCTTATCCTGAACTAAACAACTCAAACACAGATTTTAAGGAACTAACCTTCAATCAGCATCCGGACAATCTCACTGTCCATGATCTCGGTCTGTTCTGGCGGAGGGATTGATGAGAAACGTTGTCAGAGCATTGGCCAGAACATGTCCACTAATGTATTTCATTAATTGAATTTACAGGAACAATAAGGAGTTTGTGTGAAAATAAAGAGTTAACTCATACCTTTACAAGAAAACGCTGATGAAAATCCTAATCAGATAAGACAGAAAGAAGTTATTTTAAAAACAGAATTCAGAAGTCATTTTTTCTTCATCCTGTTGGTGAATACAGGAAATAAAGAGTTAAAATGTCCCAAATTACGATGAAAGACAGAATTAAATGCTGGTTTTACCCAAAATATCGTCCTTTATGATCAGCTGTTTAAGAGCGAAAGCAAAGGTTTTATTCTCTGGCACAGTAAACTTGGACTGGTCTGTCTTCTCTCCCTGAAAATTCAGATGAAAAGTATCAAACACACAAATCTGTTTAAATTATCTGTCATTAGAAACTTTAATTCATCCAAATATGTATCGACCCACCCGCCCATCCATAACCCGCTTATACTTGCAGGGCTTCCTGACCATCACAGGGCAACTCAGGGACCAACTAACCTAACAATCCTGTTTTTACCTTCCATTTACTTGTAACTTGGTTAATCTGACATGAATTTTAATAGGACATTTCTATTCTATTCTATATTTAAATATTTTTACATAGAGAGCAAAGTGGAACCAAAGTCGAATTTCTTGCAGTGAACACTGGGCCAATGAAGCTGTTCCTTGTGGCTGAATGGATGTTTAGACTCTCCTCGGTCTCAGATTGAGTCTGATGGATGTAAACCTCTATGTTTTACGGTACTAAGAAACATTTAAGTTAGAATGGCAAAGTTGTACTAAACACCAGAAACTGATGTGTCTGAAGGACATTGAACATTTACAGTAGTTACTGACTGCAGGACACAAACTTTGAACAAAGCTTGTTTTCACTGACCAAAGTCACTCACCTTCACACCAACAGTGAATAATTCCATGAACTTTGCTCCAGTAGACCCACTCTTTGAAGTCTCTCTGAAAACATCGACGGGTCCTGTGTTGAAGACTCTCTGCTTAACAAAAGCCAGTTTTTCTCCTTCCTTCAGTTGAAGCATGTCCAGGATTTTCTGTTCTAACTTTCTGCAGAAAAAGAAGAAAGTTGTTGAGTGAGAGGTTTTTGTCTTCCTGCGTAGGAAACTGGTTGGAGAGACCTGTGAAAGTCATTCTGAGAGGTGCTTACATGCTCTTGAAGGTCAGCTCTTCTAAGTCATGAAAGCTGAAATGTTCACTCATCAGGGTCACCATAGATGATACGTCCACATTCTTTAATTGTCCTGTCCCATTAACCTGAACATCATTACTTCCTCCACCTACTTCTACGCCCCCATCAAAGCAGCTAGAAATCTCGAAATCCTTCAACAGGATCTCAGTTTGTGGCTCTAGAAGGACAGAAAGGAATCAAGAATGAGAATACATCAGTCCCGTCATCAGGTGGTACTGTGGACTCATATGTCAGTAAATTGGACTAGAAAACTTGATTTCTGTCACACTGCCCTATTCACTCCTCCTCATCATTGTCATCACCTGTCTCTTCAATCAACCACACCTGATCCTCCTCACCTTCTGCCTTTAAAGCCCGTCACTTAGCGACGGATCATAGTTGTATTTTTGATGTCTTGGATTGTCTTTATCTCCATGGTGTGTCATCCTGCCTCTTCGTTCCTGCCGTCGTCCTCATCACCTCCTCCACCAGCACCACCCTTAATAAATATCCTTCACCTTTCATCCGCGTCTGCGTTTGGGTCCTTGCTCCACACCACACATTCCTGACAGAATGATCCAGCCATGGAGATGGACCCAGCACTCACCCGGGAGATCGCCGCCTTGCTCCAGGACGTCTGAGCCAACCTGGCAAGGCTCGCGGCATCTCCTCACCTGCGTGTCTCCGGAGCTGAGGAAATTCTTGGGGTGCTCCCTCATTCAAGAGTGTCTTCTCCGCTCGGGAACTCGCCGTGCTGTGGAGCGAGGCAGAGGATCCCCGGGAGCCGTTGGATCAGATCATCGGTCCGCCCTCTCCGTGTCCACTGTCTGGTCACCGCCGGAGGTCCCGCCGCAACTGTTTCCAGGAGCGGAGAGCGGAGCGGCGCTCCCTCATGGACCACCAATGTCGGCTGCATCTCCGCGCTGCATGCTCCCCCCGCTGCCAGTCAGTCATTCCGCTCCTGCCAGAGAGCCAGTTCCAGCCCCAGAGCCTGCCGCCATCATGGCTACTGTCTTCCTGGCGGTCACAGCAGCAGCTCTCCAACATCTGGCATCTCCCCATGGGTTGCCAGAGCTCCCAGGGAGGGTCATGGAGGACCCGTCCCTGTTGCCAGAGCTCCCAGAGAGGGTCATGGAGGGCCCGCCCCTGTTGCCAGAGCTCCCAGGGAGGGTCAAGGAGGACCCGTCCCTGTCGCTGGAGCCTCTTCGCCGCCGACCGCTGTCGGTCGAGCCTCCAGACTCTTCTCAGCCAGCCGCTGAGCCACCAGAACCTTCTCAGTTGGCCGCCGAGCCACCTGGCTCAGCTCTACCAGCCAAGTCTCTTCATCGCTGCCGACCTCTAGAACTCCTCATCGGCTGCCAGGTCCTCACGGGAGGATCACCGGGCCGCCCACCTGACCACCATACAGCCAGAGGATGCTCTCATGGCCATCCGGCAGACCTCCAGGTCCTCAGGGGCCGCCCATTTGGCCATTCCCCAGACTTCCAGGGGAGTACCCAAAGATACTCGGAAGCCCGTCACTTCCCTTCACTCAGTGCCGGATCATTGTTGTATTGTTGATGTCTTGGATTGTCTTTATCTCCATGGTGTGTCGTCCTGCCTCTGCGTTCCTGCCGTCGTCCTCATCACCTCCTCCACCAGCACCACCCTTAATAAATATCCTTCACCTTTCATCAGCGTCTGCGTTTGGGTCCTTGCTCCACACCACACATTCCTGACAATTTCATTGATTTGATTCAAACATTGATTCTTGTACATAGAATCACGCAATGATTTATTGAGTTTATTTCTGTTGATGCTGATGATTCAGGCTTGGAGCCAATGACAACCCACTTTTGAATCAAAACAACAAACATGAGGAAAAAGGGCATATTTTCACAGCTGTGTGAGCATTTTAGGATTTCTGGGAAACTGATTAAACAAAAGAATCACATGTGATCATTAGAGTTTTAAAGTGTGTTTCTGTGAGTGTTACAAACCTAGAGAGAGGTTTTCACCAATTATCCTGCCCAGCTTCATCGCCAGCGGCTTGTATTTTTCACTGGGATTAAAGTGAGTGAAGAAGTTCTTCTTTCTAATCTTGACCAGAGTCAGCAGCTCCCAGTTTCTGTTCAAATCCTGGTTGCTGATGAGGTCAGCGCTCTGGTTTTTCACCATAGCTTCAGTTAACCTTGAAAACATATTCTGTGGAGACAAAACATAGAAACGTTTCAACAAAACAGAAAAGTTGGACCCAAATCATTGATCCCGAGAAAACTATTTTATCTTATCTCCAGCCACTGCAGCAGGTAAAACAGGTCCTGTAGATAAAGCATGTGAGCACAAAGACAATTATCAGTCAGTATTTAAGAGCAATGTCCCAACAGAGGGTTTAATATTTTGTGTAATCTTATTTTGGATTCCCTAGTTCTGGGAAAGTGTTTGTTCTGAGCTTCATCTGATCTTTGGGTTCAATCATTCTTCATCTTTATTAATCATTGTCTTCCTGTCTCAATCACCTGGTTCCGTTCCAGCAGTCTCTCCTTGCAGCATTTATGCTGCCAGATTTCTGTAAAATCCTCCTCCTCTCCCAGCGTTTCATCTCACCATGAGTTTGCTAACTGGGACTTTACATTTTATTAACTTTTATCTGATTTCATGTATTTCTTCTATCTAGCTCTTCACCTAATTATGAAACATACTTGATACCCAAAACAATTTAATGAGGGGAAACGTTGACTTTGGACGTTTTCAATAAACTGCTCCAAAGTACAACCACTTCAAATCAGCAAATATCAGGAACTCTGAGCAGAAAAGCAGATTTTAAGCCCATAATCCCCTGTTTCTAACTACTGAGCTTCTAACCAACTATAAATATGTAAATATGATATATTGTTTGAGGGGAAACCTCATGTAACAGGATTGCTGGTTGAGGCGGTAGATTATGGACTATGATTCCGGTTAGAGAATCAAAGGACTCGGAAAGAGAGATCTGTTGTCTTCTTAAATAAAGATTATTAGGCTTTACAGTCCTCGTGCAACATTGGTTGTGTGTGTATGTGTGTGTGGGTGTGTGTGGGTGTGTGTCTGAAAGAAAGACAATTAAAATAGTATTACAAACTTGCATAAAATGTCATATTAGCATATGATTTCAAGGTTAACCAGTAATTGTGAAAACTGATACTTAAACATTATACAACAGCATGGATGAAATATTATTGGAAAAAGATAGGCTACAAATCCTACCTTTAACATTAATAGAAGCAAAGCACACTTAATCAGTTGTAAACCATATCAAAGAATGTAAACATTACTCCTAACAACCCAGTATGGTCAAATTACACAATACATGGAGTTGCAACATCAGCATTTCAACTTGATACTTACTTATAATTAAGTCAGCACAACAGTCAAATTAACTGCAGTACAATCTAAGTTAAAGAGCAACTAAACACCAGTGCCCAGCCTTCCTCCGCCCACAAGAAAATTTGAAAATGATATCTAAAAGGGGCGTTGCTCGGCGGACTAACCGTCACTGGGGACAAGCAGGGGGGTTTGCAGTTGGGCGTGGTCTGGGCTGTGATTGACACATTGGCGCCGTGACTGACAGCTACGTGGACGTGATAAAAACAAACGCCAGTCACACTCATCTCCTGGAGATCGTGTTATCTTACGACATTATGAACTCAAGGCAAAAGTTATTCGGACTCTCCACTAGCTAACAGACTGAACAACAAAAGCGTGAGCAGACTGCGCTAAACTCAGCATTACAGCGCTGACTCGTTCCGCGGACCCGTGCAGTTCCCGCGCGGGGCAGGGGGATGTTGAAGCCGGTCTAGAGGCGCAGTCAGCGCCCACAGCCCTGGAGCTGGAACAGGGCTGTTTTGGTGCTGAAAAGGTGCCTTTGATGCATACAACATTCATCGTTATTAGCGCTGTTGTGAGCACGGCACCGGGTCTCCCACACAGAGCCCCTACAAATATGTTTTATTAGATATGCGCGATTTACGTGGATGACTTTTTTCAAGATCAACACAGCGTTTTCCACCAAAAGGTGACAAGTCTACAGCTCTTTACCAAATGTTTCTAACACTGCAGCTACAAAGATTGCTATTATAAGCGCCAAAGCATCATTATTAGTTGTTTTAGTCATTATTTTTGCTCACTCACCTCAGATTGGCGCCTGAAATCTCCGGGTTCACTGGGCAGCAGTGCCGGTAACTCCTTCCTTAGTTGTGGAAGACCAAGGGTGGGGACAGCCTCGCTCTTCAAAAGGAGCTTCTTAGCGAAACCCAGCTCAAACTCCATCAAGTTGGCGAAGGAATCACGGGTGAAATGTTTTTTGCAAACTCCAGCATTAGGCGGGAGCTCACAGCTTTCCCCCAGACCAATTACGCGTAACCACTGGCGCCTAAAGTCTAATTGCTGTGGAAAGTAATGTAACCGTGCAGCACTATGACAGCCCGCAACACTACACGTTCTCCCCATCCTAACAAACAAGACTATAGCAACACTACACGCTAATATTACACACAATAACACAAACAACTAATGCTAACACCTAGTCTATACTAAAAGCACTCCGTTAATCTAAAGTAACACACAATGACTAAATTATACTAAACTAACCACGCTACTAAACTACCTGACTAACGTAACTACACTAGAAACGCTACGCTAAAGAACTAACTAAATTCCGGAATTGCGCCGCTCAAGGTGGCAGCATGTTGGAGTAGCTCTGTTACTTTGGTTCATATTTTTTTTCTTTTTTAAAACTTTGATTCTTCCATTTCTGGTAGAAACATTGTTTTTGTGGACAACTGTTCTCTCTGGTTTTGAATGCTGTGCAGCTGGAAGGATTTTTGCTGATACTTTTTATTTTTGGACATTTGTTATGATGCATAACCATGGCAACAAGGTGGTTTACAACTGGGAGCAGCTGATTAACATCACAAAAGCTCAAATAAGACCTCAACTACAGCCACAAAACCCTGATGAGTTGAAAAGAAGACGCCATAGATCCAGAGTATCCTCTACATCAGACTGTCATACAACTACAGAGCGTCTTCAGTCAGAGGCTTCTTCAGATCTGCAGACTGCTACAGGAGATCATCCCTACCCACAGCCATCAGCATCTACAACAAATCTTTGAAGAAACTTGCATAATGAGTTACAACAACGTTTAATTTCCCTTTGGGATTAATAAAGTAATTTTGAATTTGAATTTGAATTGAATTGAATTTGAAATACTATGCTAATGATAACTTGCTAACCTGAAAATCGATGTAAAACACTCACTCAGTATTCCAACTCCAACTCGCTACGGGGCGTGTGTGACACTTGACTGCTTTTATACCCCAAGCGGCAGAGCGACAGACGTCACACACCAACAAATCACGTCACACAAACTTCTGAGCAAATGGGGAGGACAGGAATGAAATTCAAATGTAGTGCAACCGAAAATGCACAGATGGCGCCACACAGACGGTTTTAGGCTCAAAAGTGAGATTTTATCTAATTTGCACTCAAATGTCAAAAAAGTGACCAGGACATGTAGAGAGAACTATAAGAAGCATATTTATGCAGTTTATAAGCTACAAAAAGTTGATTTGGTGCTTAGTTGTCCTTTAAAGTGAAGCTAACTACTCATGAAACAGGTTGTTTGGATAAATCAAACTTAATTTATTTCTCTGTAACAACACAAACTGGAAGAATAATCAAATTATCCATAACTAAGAAGTGGAAAGCATTTCCTCAGGAATGCACACATAATAATAGGAACACAGTAAAAGTCCACAGAGCTTCACACTGCCTGTTTGCTGCAAAGTTTGCTTCTTGTCAGTGTGGCTGAACATGTCCAGACTAGTTCTGCTTACATCTTCCTCATTCGACCAGCAGATGGTGCTGTTGGGCTCTTAATCTCTAGGCCTTTCTCACATATATATTATATTTATAACACTATCTATTTATAACACTAACAACCATGGGTTCTTCCCATCATTTCACATGTTAAACTGCTGCAATATTTCAGTTTGATGAAGCTGAAGGTAAAAAATGACTGACCCGTTCCTTCAGATATCACAGAATCTCTTCCAAATCATTCCGAGCTTGGTTCTGATTGTCAGTATTCTTCCTCTCTCCTCCTTCTTCCATGTGCCGTGATCTGTTGAAGGTTGGAGCTGCTCCAGCTGCAGGGAAGAAGCTTCTGCACAGAGACGTACTGGGAGGAAGATCTCTCTCTAGAAGAGGTCCAGTCAGCACTCAAAAACAAGAATTTCAGACAGAAGGAAGAACCTGCCCACCTGCCCCACCCTGATCAAACAAGGTTCCTTGAATTGACCTTTGTGACGCCGACAGCAGACACAAGATATGTGGAGCGAGCAGAAAGCAGGAAGTCAGTGTGGAAACAGAACTCCTTCATGAGCCTCATGGCGGTATTTGGATCAGAATAGAATACAATATTGTATTTTCCATGAGATGAACGTCATCTTTTTCAGAGTAAAAATGTTTAATGCACCTCATCCTATCAACTGTTAGCCCACTACTAGACCCATTCCAATTTGCATACCGACCAGAAAGAGGGACAGAGGACGCAGTGGCATGCCTTCTCCACTCCCTCCTTGACCATCTTCAGGCTCATAACAACTTCGTTTCAGTTCTGTTTGTAGACTTCAGTTCTGCATTTACCACAATCCAGTGCCACCAACTCCTCAAGCAGCCACAGCAATTTAATGTGACCCCTCTTCTCATCCATTGAATATACAGACTCCTCAGCAACAGGCCACAGACGGTGAAAATACTGATAATATTATCAACCATCCTTACCAACACTGGAGCCCCCCAAGGATCTGTCCTCAGCCCATTCCTGTATACCCTCAATGTAAAAGACTACCAGAGTTCACTATCCACTACCACTTTCTATAAATGTGCAGATAACACAGCGATAGCAAGACTATTTACAGACAACTATCACATCACAGCTTCAAATCAGTCAGTCCCAGAGTTTGTGCTGTGGTGTTCCAATAACTATCTCTTATTAAACCTTGACAAAACAGAAGAACTGGTTGTATACACATGAAAATCACCCCCTTGACTTAATCCCATTACCATCCATGGAAAACCAGATGAACAGGCCAGTACTTTCAAATATCTTGGGCTCACCGTAGACATTAAACTGAACTTGAAATGAATACAAATGTCACCATCACAGAGAAATTCGCACAACAGAGACTGTTTTTCATATGCAAACTTAAAGCACTGTCTGTTGCCCCCCCCCAACACACACTTTCTGCTGCTACTTTACAAAAGCATCATTCAACACATTCTACTATACTGCTCTCTCTGTTTCTTCACTATTCTGACTGTCACCAGCAAGAACAAATTGATCAAAATCTTGCATAGCATCCAAGATAGTACAACCTCCAACTCCCAGCTTCACTAACCCAAATCATACGGCCTCCATCTGCCTTGCCATAGCAAACAGTCCCGACAATCGCCTGAACCAGTTCTTCACTCTGCTCCCTTCTGTCCGCAGATACAGAACTCTTCCCAGGAAAACCCCCCAGCTCATTTTAGGAAGTTTTGTTCCTTCAGTGATCACTGCATTCAACAAGTTATTGTTACAATCTTCTACTCCTTTATGTGAGAGTAGAAACAGAGGGAGGGATGTGTGCTATATGTTATGTGAGGCCGTCTACATGCGAAATGTTGGGAAAATGCTCCCTTATGTATGAGCTGCCTGGAACGTGTATTGACATATGAAAAAGATTATGCCTATGGCACAATAAAGCTGATATTTATCTAAAATAACAATAAGTAAATGAATTAAAATGTACAATATTTAAAATGGGATTCTAACAAATCCCATGTCGTTCAATGAGAAAAAAGTCACAAAATCTTTTTTTTTTAAGTTTATGAAACAAAATTGTTTATAATGTTCAGAACATTAACAAAAGCAAATTATGGATATCTCATAAAAATAAATACAACTTTGACTGAACAGAAAAATAAATCTATTAAATTTGGTTTATTAAACATAAGATTTCTCTCCTCAAAGACTTTGTTAGTAAATGACTTGATTTGTGATAATCACATTGATTTCCTTTGTCTCACAGAAACCTGGTTGCAGCAGGAGGATTATGTCAGTATAAATGAGTCAACTCCTTCCAGTCATTTACATTTTCACATTCCTAGAAATACTGGTCCAACATACAAGTTGAAGGTTTAGATGAGGCTAATATTTTTGATAAATCCGAAAGCTCGACTGAATCAAAACAGCCTAAGCACAACTGAGGTTCTACAGTTCTTTCCGATGCTGCCTCATTTACTGAGGAATAAGTAATCATGTTTGGGAGGGTGCCAATGATTTTATTTTTAATCAAATTAATTTTATTTATGAACAATCTCATAAAATCATCACTACTAAGAGCTGGGGGAATAGTTGGCTCAACAAAGCTATGACTCTGTGTAAGTTTGGTAACTGTACTAAAAAGAAACCTAGGATTGTTTTTATTCGCCTCTATTAATGATGAAAAATATGCTGTTCTAGCTTGTCGAAGGGTCTTTTTATACAGCAGTAGACTGTTATTCCAGGTTAAATAGGAATCCTCTAGGTGTATAGAGCGCCATTTTCTCCCCAACTTCCTAGTATTCTGCTTGAAAGTACGCAACTCTGCGTTAAACCAAGGAGTCAGCCACTTTCTTTTTTAAGGGGGCTACACTATCTAATGCCAAACGCAATGAGGAAGTAACGCTGTGAACCAGACCATCAATTTCTGAAGGGTTAGAGATAGAATTGCTGCCATCCACTGTCTTACTCTGAGACACTGAGGAAAGTAAGAATGGAACAGATTCTTTAAAAATTGTTACATCATTGTCTGATAAAGGTCTAATATAATGACATTTTCTTTCAGATTTAAGATGGTCAGTTAAAGTAAATTCAAAAGTTATTAAGAAGTGGTCAGACAGGACCGGGTTATGTGGGTGGACTGTGGACTATTTACCCGAGTGGGTCGATCCCTGTACTTTTTGAGTAAAGCCAATTGAGTCTAAAATAGCATTAAAGGCTGCATTTAGGCTATCACTTTCAGTATTCACATGAATATTGAAGTCCCCCACTATAATGACCCTATCAGTATTTAATACTAAATCAGATAAAAAATGTGAGATCTGATCCAAGAATTGAGAGTAAGGGCCTGGTGGACGATACAAAACCACAAACAAAAATGGTCTTAATGTTTTGCAACTTGGATGAGGAAAATTAAGGGTATGATGTTCAAAAGAACTGTAGCTATCATTTGGTCTGGGACTAATTAGTAAACCAGAACGGAAAATGGTTGCAACTCCTCCTCCTCGCTCAGTATTTCTAGGAATGTGAAAATTTAAATGACTGGAAGGAGTTGACTCATTTATACTGACATAATCCTGCTGCTGCAGCCAGGTTTCTGTGAGACAAAGCAAATTAATGTGATTATCACAAATCAAGTTATTTACTAACAACGTTTTTGATGAGAGAGATCTTATGTTTAATAAACCACATTTAATATCAGAGACTTGCCTGCAATTGAAACGGTAAGGCTGTGTTTTTATTGCTCTACTGTGTGTAACAAACAGCAGCTAACTGCTAATGTGGCTATTGTATGCTAGCGGGAGTAGTAGATATGGGTTAGATATGCTGGAGCATTAACTGCAGTGTCAACCCCCCTCCTTCCTGCCACCAATCAACGCCCCCCTCATTTGCATTATTACAATGCCCGTCCACGACAGCCAAAATATCACATCAGATCTCGCTAGACAATAATGCCTTCAGAAATAAGGGTCAGAGGTGCTCTGTGTTTATTTATTTTTTCAACTTTTCTTTTTTAGAAGGTCCTGAAAGACTATAATAGAGCATGGGTATCCAAGGTAATACTAGATTATAACTCCTTTAAGGCGGGAGTAGAACGGACCTTGTACCAGGTGTGTCGGGTCTTTTATTAGCAGTTTCTCTGCCTTCCTGAAACAACCGGATGTATAGAGGATTTCTTTTTACTCTATTGAAAAATAACAAATGTACAAGTTCAATTGAGAATCTCAATTTGGATTCCCACAAAAACAAAAACCATACACATGTACAAGGCAAATCAAACAAATAAACAGAACAACAAGACCAACAACTCAGTGAACCAACTGGAAACATACAAACATAATTTCCCACAAAACAAACAAACATGCAAAATCCATAAATTAACACTACAGGCATTCCCTCTTCCGTAATGGGACACTTCCTCTCGCTACACCGTCCACACCACCACCACATGAAAAAGGTTACTTAAGGACATTAACAGGTTTTTTTAAACAATATTTCTTTCAGCTAAAGTTCTAAGAAATTGTGACATGTTAATACAAAGTTCTTTGGATGTATAGAGTTCCTGAGGCTGGGAAATGGAGAAGCATGCCCCAGATCCGTTGCGAGAGCCAGGAGGGCTGAGGAGTGATCTGGGATGGTCAGGAAGTGAGATGCATCCAGTAAGTGAATGTGAGAACGATCTAGAGGAGCTGGAAGGTGTTGAAGATTCAATAGTTTCTAGTGGAACGAATTCAAATGATGGAGTTTGGCAGGAGGTGAGACAAGGGAACAAGAAAAGCCTTTGGAAACAGAGGAGATGAGAGTAAAGATAATGACTTTAAAGTCATAATTCGATTTCAAAAACCGTGTGCATTGAATCCTTTAAAAATCAGTGAAGCTGTGTACAAGCTAGTAGATGAGGTACGTACAGTCTAAACTTTAAGAGATGGAAACCTGCTAATTGTTTGTACAGATAGAGTTCAACAGCAAGGACTAATGATGTATAAAACACCGCTGGGGAAGGCTGTGAAGCCACAAAAGTGGTAAGAAAGAGGGAGAGTTGTGGATGTTATATCTTGAGTATTGACTGACGTGACCGAAGAGGATATTAGAGTAAATATAAGAGGAGTTAGTGTAAAATAAAGGTAAACGACTGCCATACACTAGAAACGGAGTTAAAGGTCCGAGTATGTCTGTTATGTTGGCCTTAGATGAAAATAAATTACCTGAACGGGTTAAAATTGGGTATGTTAGCTATGAAGTAAGACCATACATTCCCCCACCAACAACATGTTTTAAATGCCAACATTTTGGTCATATTGCTGTAGTGTAGCACTAAGGCCCGTTGTGATAAGTGTGTGTGGGGGGGGGAGAAATTAAAAATTAAATGTTGTAATTGTGGGGGAGAGCACAGCACTGTGTATAAGGGATGTGAAGCACACAAAAGAGCAGTTCAAGTTTCACAATGTGAGAGTGAAAGAGAATGTTACATATGCTGAAGCAATCAAAAAAGTCGATGTGAAAACAAGGAATAATGTAGGCCCAAGAGTAGGAATAGTACCTGTGATCCAAACTCCAGCCCAAAACGTTCATAAATGCTGTAGAGTGAATGAAAACACTGATTGTAGAAAAGAAGACATTTATTGCATTTATGGTAGAAGTCATCAACTGTACAGCACAAACAGACAGCAGAACAGCAAGAATTAAAATTATTTTAAAAGCAGCTGAGAAGTACTTGGGTGAAGTGGGACTAACAACCGATTCTATTAATGAAATGCTTAGAACAGAGGTAGTAGAAAGTCAGTCATCATGTGGTGGTGGATTCTGATGGGTATATGTTTGCAATGAAATGCCAGGAGTTTAATTGATAATGAACAAGAGTTAAAGTGTTTTATGAACAACAATCTGTCCAACCTAACATTATCTGTGTTCAGGAAACATGGTTAAAACCCTTTCTTGATTTTATAATTCATGGCTATACAGTTGTGAGCAAAGATAGAAGTCCTGTGAAGTGGCTACATTCATCCAACAAGGTTTTCACTTTAGGGCTATAAACATTGATGTACAGACTGAAGTAGTTATCATTGAAGTATTGGTTAACAGAACTAGAATCAAAGTAGTTAATTTTTTACAACCCCTGTCAAAAGTTAACAAAAGTCATGCTAGAAGATATATGGGTAAGGGGTAATGGTAAAGTAATAATGTGTGGAGATTTTAATGCACACAGCTCACTTTTGGGCAATACTAGAAAAGATGAAAATGGGAGTATATGGATGAGCACCATCTAGGTTGTTTGAATGATGGAAGAGGTACTAGATTTGATGTAGGTAGAGGAACAGAGTCAGCAATTGATCTGACTATATTGTCAGAGCAAATAACAGGGAGAAGCCAATGGGAGGTTTTCAATGAAAATAGTTTAGGAAGTGATCATTATCCTATCTGGACAAAGATGAGAGACCAAAGTTTACAATTAGACCGGGACATGTCTCCACACCTGGGCAGTTGCTCCACCTCCTCCGTATAGGTTGATTCAGCTCCTCCAGAAACAACTACTGCTGCAGTTTTTAGTGGGACCCTTTCATAGTGTTTATTTTACCTCATCTCCCTTTGCAGCTTATAAAATCAACCACCTCTCATAGTGGTGGGCGATAGGGGTGCACGATTTTGACATAAAACCTAATTGCGGTTTTTCTGACAAATATTGCGATTGCGATGCAATTTTTGATTTTTACTTTCGATATTTTTAAGTGCATAAAACTAAAATTATGAATGAAATATATTGTTACTTTTACAACACAGTCTTGTACAACTTGACACACATGCAAACAATATACAATAACCTAAAAAATATTTATGTGGCCAGGGCCCTCTTCTCCTGTTGAACATGAAAAATCTCTAATATAAACTACATAGTGATTGAGGTATTGAGATTGTTCAATGCTTCGTGATTATTAAATACCTGAACCTAATTACCAAAGAATAAGAAGACATAATGGAAATTAACTGAAACAGGTAGTATAATTTTATTTTTTTTAATTGACGAATCTTTGCCATTGAAAAATAGAAAATGAACTCTTATTAGATTTAGATTTACAATTAGAAAACAAAATCTTTTGCAGTCCACTGCCATTTACCAAACATGAAACTGTTATATTGCACACATTTTAAAATAAATGACAACAATTAAAAACAAGACCTTATCCAGCCTTCTGCAAGATAAGACGTAGTAACCTTGACAGCAGAGATCTGCAGCCACGTTCCTCTCCCGCTACCTGCTGAGAACAGTGAGAAATACATTCTGCTTTCACATTGAACAAGTCGCCAAAAGTCTCTTGCAACACATGGAAAAGTTGCTATATTCGTCACTAGTCACTTTAAAAAAAAAAAACGTTGCCAGGGGGGTCGGAAAAGTTGCTAAATATAGTGACAGTCACCAAGTTGGCAACACTGCTCTGCATACAAGCTTGTTTCCCATCACCGTTTCTGATTGGCCAGCGAGCCAGGAATGCAAGACTCAACCATTTGAGAATGGTTTGTCACTGAAATGTCAGGGGCGGGGAAAAAACCTCAGCCTCCTGAGGTTAGGTTATCGCAGGAGTTAAAAGCTCAATATTGATGCGATAAAGGTTATGGTCATGTAGCCCTAGTGGGCAATATAAAAAGGTATATGGTAAAAATGATACCAATTTAGCCAAAGGTAGACATTATGATCATACCAGCCTATCCCGATTGCGCATTTTGATGATGTCATCAAGGATGATAAATACTGATGTTCAGTGTTCATCTTTACACTACATATTGCAAGTTTAAAATATGTTATTTTCCATTTAATGGGGAAAAAAACCTGTTGAACTTGAAGCATTTTTAAATCAAATATGTGCAACTTTATGTTTGTGTGATATTACATTAATAAATAAGTAACCAGGAAAGGGGACAATTTTGAACTTTGTGTTTAAAAAAACAACAACATTGAGCTTTTAATTTATTTAAAATATCTTCATCTTTATGTTGTAAGAATTTTATGTTGCATTTATTTGGGGGGGGGGGAAGTTGAATATTTTTTACATAGATTTTGCACAATAAATGTTCTTTAAATGACATTCTAAACGTTTTTGAAGTTGTTCTTCTGCAATGTATCTGGAAAGTGAGAATGTTCATAAGCTATCATTTTGACATATATAAAGAAAATAAAAGAATATATCGCAGATATCATTACCGCACACGCTTTGGATTATATTGCAATATAGATATGAGGCTATATCACCCCTGACCTCTCATATAGAAATTTTTCAGTCAAGTTGGTCTAATCATCTGGTACCAGCTTTCAGTTCCTCCTGTCAGTGGTTAACAAGGTTTTTATTCACCTCTGATAAGAAAGTCACTTGAAATAGATGGTCTTGAATATTAAACTTTTTACTGTAAGTTACATCCATTCATCATCTGTAGCCAACTATCCTTGCAGGGTCACAGGAGGGGCGATGGTGCCTATCTCCAGTGGTCACTGGGCAAGAGATGGAGGATACCCTGGGCAGGTCCCCAGTCCATCACAGGACAAACAACCACTCAGTCAGACCTAAAGGCAAAATTGCAGAAACCAATTAACCTAACAGTCATGTTTTTGGACCATGGGAGGAAGCAGGAGAACGTGGAGAGAACCTACATATGCTCAGGGGGGAAAGGAAGCAATTAGAACAGAGGACCTTCTTGTTGCAAGGCAACAAACTCACCTACTACACCAACCTGCAGCTCCACTTTGTTACATGAAAGTTAGTCTTTTGATTTTGCTGGTAAATTGTTTGCTTTAACTAACAGAAAAAGAACAATAGAGTTAACCTTTCAGCTAACAGACCAGCTAATGCAGTTCAGACCTAGCCCGACTCTGCTGACCAGGTGATCAGAGAGCGAGAGAGAGAGTAGAACGAGGAAAAGAGAGAAAGAAAAGTGTGGGATCCCCTTAGGATAAAAAACTGTTTTAAAACACAGCAAATAATATAGCACAAACTTATGCGTGGGGCGACGCTGAATGAGCCAACAGGTTTAGCTCTTAAAAACACTTTAAATAACAATGAACGAGATCTAACTTGTTAAGAACTCTATCTGCCCAGACACAAGATTAGGTTGAATTAACCGGTTCAGTCCTACTTTGCTTTGAGGGAGGTCCAGTCCACAAAGACCAGTGTTGGGTAAGTTACTTTAAATTAGTAACGTAGTTACATTACTAGTTACTTTTTTCAAAAGTAACTCACTTACTAGGGAAAGTAACTTTGTTTTTCAATGTGTTGCTTCCCTAACTGGATAGCCAGCAAGGCTGCCAGTCCTCTGATGTGCATATTTCCACGAGAGAAAACCCACGCCTCGAACGTCTTCTGCCTCCATTGTTCTAATTTCATTAACCTGTAGCCTGTGTCACCTGCGCTTTTTATGTCCACCACAGAACTGGCATTACCAACCTGAATTTACTGTGATTTATTTATAATTTATCTGTATTTGATTTTACGTATATGCTGTTCAGTGTACAATTAGTACAGTACCCATTACAATTAAAGGGGGGTGGGGGGGGGGGGGGGGGTGGAGGATGTATGCCACAGGTGATCCAGACAGAGGGAAGGGGCTGTGTGTGTGTGAGAGAGAGCGAGAGAGACGTGTGAGTCACAGAAAAACGAAGAAAGAGCAGGGAAAGGAAATGCAGCTGAACGAATAAGCGGCGTGTTTTACATAGTGTAAAAGAGAAAAACGAAATGCCACAGATTCGTTTATGTGTGGGAAACACTGAATTAGGTGTACGTAAAGTTTGTTTAAAAAAAACGGTCCACCACAAAAATTGCACTTCTTAGTTAGGCCCGCGAAGTAACGAATAACGACCCTATTTAAATCCCAGTAACGATAAACGCGTTCCTGATTTTGGCAAACTAACTAGTTACCGTGCTCGTTACAATAATAACCTAGTTACTGTAACGCGTTACTTAATAACGTGTTAGTCCCAACACTGACAAAGAGGGAAGCATAATGTGTCTGTAGTTGAGTAAAAGGGAGAAACAAAACCTTGAGCAGGGTTCTTCGGAAACTATCTGAAACAGGCCTGATGGCTGTGAATCGACATAACGTGCTCGTTCATTTCTGTAAAAAGGAGCAATAAGAAGCAACAGACAACAGTTATAGATTTTATCAGCAAGACGTCTGCAGACGGGCTCAGTTCCCTTCAACTTAGCGTCGAACTACAACCCCGCACAGCTTTTATTGAACCACGAGTTGCATGAAACCCCCTCCCCTCATACATCTTTTTTCACAGAATAATGGTCAAAGCTTCTTCACATAAGGCAATGCGTGATTTAGTACACTCTTCTTGATTAATCACTGTTGCTAAGTGTTTCCACATGCACTGCAGAATTAAACCCCTATAAAACAACTTTTTGCACTCTGTATGAACCCCAGAAAAGTCATATTCAGCAGGAACATAATTTTAAAGGTCACATGCCCCTCACGCAGATGTTTTTTCCGTTACCCCCTGTTCGACAAGACACTTAGTTTTACACCCAAAATAAGTGTACGCTCTCATACAACATTTACAGAATTTCTATCTCTTCAGAAGTCACATGGATTCGTCAATGAATAGCATGTCTCCTTGCATTGCCAAGCAATGCTGGGAAAGGACAGCATAAACTTCGTGATGTCATCGTTGCCCACGGCCAATGGGAGTGTGTTGGGGTTCACAGCTAGGAATCCTGGGAAATGCAGTCTTCTCGGTTCATTTGTGGAAAATGGATTCCCAAACACTGACGTCTGTTTAAGCACTCTGATTGTCTCTACATAACATATTCCCTAGATTACTTTGAAATATTCCCATCACATGGGATTCTGAAAAGTAAGCACTAGAAATTAAGGCGTGTTCTTCCTACCAAACGGGACCTGATCAGATCAATGTTGTCAACAGGGGAAAATTGTCTGTGGCTGCTGCTGCTAAATCTAAGGCTGGATCACACTCATAGGGGCCACTGGCTAGGGAACAGGAAATAACTGATTTTCAACAAGACATGCATCCATCGTCTATACCTCTTATCCTTGCAGGGTTGGGAGGGGGGCTGGTGCCTATCTGCAGTGGTCATTGGACATGGGGTTTCAATAGGAGAAAATTACCAACTGAACTAGTAAAGTTTCAAGGCAATTTAAGCTTAATATACCACTGAAGACTACACATGAAAAACAGAAAATGAGCAAAGTAAAACCATTTATCCTTCCAGCTGACCTTTTAGGTCGAAAACTCCAGCAGTAACTTTGTCCTAAAGAAGACTTCAACATCTAACACCAAGTGGATCTGCAAAAATACAATCAATTAGACCAGAAAGCTCCAAATGTAAGTAAAATGTCACCATCAGATTCACCCCGGTGTGGGCAAAATATTCAGACAATGTGAGAAACAAACTAACTGGTTATTAATAGTAAAAAACATAAAAGCTTAGTGTCTGCCCTGCAGAGGAACCCATAAAGGATTCCAGGATGTTCTGATGGAGCATCTAGAAACAGGTTTCTGTTAGTTTCACCTGTAGCTGTTCTGACTCTGACTCTGAATGAAGACAGGACAACCATGGACCATAATCCTGATCAGATGGGGTCACTGTTCCATACCTTCTGACTATCAGCAGACATGGAAATCACACCTTGCAGCTCATTGATTCCTTTAGAAGACATGCAATAGAAGACAAACAGCAGCAGGTATTCAGATGATCCTCAAATAGCACCATCTACTGTTGAAGCTATGGATGTGCAGTCCAATTTTAAACCAGTAAGTCAGATCTTCCACACAGGCCCGGCCCTAACCAATTTGGTGCCCTAGGCAAGATTTTAACTGGCACTTTGCATTGCAGTACAGTACTTGCACTGCTAGTGTACATACACTCACAAGAAACTAGCTTTGTTTTAGACATTTTATTTAAATAAAACAATTGCACATTCAAAGCCAGTCAGCTGGGTCTATTGGAGCAACAGAAGGTCCGCTTGATGCTGCTGCATCACTGCTGGTTTGTGCTGCTGAGGTGGAGGCAACACAGGGACAGATGAGGAGTATGTGACACATTAACATCATCTTTACTGTAACTTTAGCTTTGTCTTTGGTGGGCTTTCCTACTCTTTTCTCTTTTCCTCCCTTGGGCACCAGATAATTTGGGACTCTGACATATTAACTTTATTTTGACGCAATAAAAAAAAAACGAATGGCGGGTAAAAGAAGTCTGATTGGTGGAGGTGGTTTCCCATCCTGCTTTGCGGCGCCTCATGTTTTGTTCTGCACCGTGAGCTAAAAGTTTGTGTGATCCCTTCCAGTTCCCCCTGGTCGCGTTATAGTTAGAACATTTAAATGAAAGTTAATGCCGTGTAAAGCTCATTATTGCCCTACTTGTTGCACTGTCAACAGAAGTACAACAAAAGCGGAAAATTCCTTATGCGGCTCTGGCGGCCCCAGGATATACTTTGCCTTTAGCATTTGCCTATACAGCCTATGCCACGGGCCGGCCCTGCTTCCACAGAACACAGAGCTTCAACCACTTTCCAGGACACATCCTGTCTGCACATTCTTTCTCAGATCCTGTCCAATCAGCATCAGGAGTCGGACCAGACTGCATTGGTTGGACTGTTTTTTTCTAGAGGTAATACAACCTCTGTAAGTAAACTCAGATTAAATAGAGTAAGGTGGGTTTCATGCAACTGGTTTGAGGTTTCTTAGCACTGCATCATGCTGAGTCCTCGAACACTCGTGTATAAGACCTCCAGCAGGCCCAGTGGAGGGACATCTGGATAATCCCAGGATTTCTTCAGAGTCTCCAGATCGCTGGCTGAAATGATCAACTGAGGCACCCAGTGGAGCTCCCCCTCCTCCTGTAGAGGCAGAGGTGGGGACTATGGAAGTTGGGCCTGTCCATCCATCAGACCATCCACCTGGAGACAGACACAGATCACTTTAGTGGATCATCAGTGGATTAAAGTTCTGTGGGAAGTGAATTTCAATGAATAAATGAGCCAATTTGCTGATGCAGCGATTCCAGACCACATTTGGCCAAAAGAGCTGGAGTATTGTCTGGTAGAGCTGCACCAAACAAAATCATTTAATGTTTCAGGAGAAAAAAGTCTATTTATAATACCCTGGAAATGCTTACAGATAAACATAATTTTAAACTAGCCCTAAAAGCGTAACTGCTAGGTTTAATTGGTCTTTCTAAATTACCCATTAATAACCATTATTTTGTATTTCTCCATTAACAAACTGGACGAGGAAACCTTGCACAGCCTGGAAAGCTACTTGGACGAGTGCTTTGACAACATTGTTATGGGCAAGCCACAGAAATCCACCTCTGCTGTGCCGACAAGCACACCATCACAGAAACGCCCCCGTTCTGAGGCCAGCACCTCCACAATCTCTCCAGAGAAAAGCTACAGCGATGTCCTGGACTCAATAGACAAGAAGCTAACCAGCCTAGACGCCCGTATGGGCCTGGTTGAGGTTCTCCATAAAGAATTTCAAGCTCTAAGGGAATCCCTGGAGTTCAGCCAACAACAGGTAGCATAGCTCGCTGCAGAAAACCAAACGCTTAGGGAGAGTGTAAAGAAACTCACCGAGGGGATGACGCAGCTGTCCGGAGAAAGGAAGAGGATGAAAGAAACTATCTTGGATATACAGGCCAGGGGAATGCGGGACAATCTTGTTTTTTCCGGGATCCCAGAACAGGCTGAGGACGACGCTGAATCCACCGTTCGAGATTTCCTCCAACATCAGTTAAAGCTCCCAAGCGACACGGTAAAAAACATCACTTTTCACCGCGTCCACCGGCTCGGAGGTAAGAAGCCCAACAACAGCCGGCCGCGACCTATTGTTGCTAAATTTGAGCATTACAAGCAAAAAGAGCAGGTCAGAGGCCAGGGCAGAGAGCTGCGGGGAACGAATTATAGCGTTAACGATCAATATCCGAAGGAAATCCTGGATAGAAGGCGCGTTTTGTTCCCAATCAGGAAGAAATATATCAGTGAAGGCACCAGAGCTACAGTAGCGGTAGATAAACTGTATGTTAATGGGCAGCTGTTCAGGGACCCCCAGCTTACTCCTTGGCTTTATTAGTCATGTAACACTGGTCAGATAAGAGTTGTTTTACCAGTCAACTATAATCTAATGTTAGCACAGCTCTGTAAAGTTGTTTACATCACTCAATGTGGGCGGGGCCAGGTCTAAGCACTGGGATACTGTCTCTTTTTTCTTTTCTCATCTTCACATGTCTATCACCAAATGTCTTTGTCACTCATTTTTCCTTCTTTTATCACTCACACACACACACAGAATTTTTTCATAACATAACTATTTCTTTCTCTCTCACCCTTAACACCTTCACAACTTTCTTCTATTTTTCTCTTTCTTATATCTCGGCTTTTGGATTTTCAATCAGGCAACCCCAGGCACAAACTAATAATACACCTGTGTTTATCAGTTTCTATGGTGATATGGACTTTACAACTTTTATCTCAAAACTATGACTACTCTAAGGTTTGTCACATGGAATGTTCATGGAGCTGGCACCAGAGAGAAAAGAGTTAAGATTCTTAACCAGCTTAAAAGATTGAAGGCAGATGTCGTCTTATTACAAGAAACCCATAAATCTACCTCAGCTGCAGATGATCTTAAATCCCCTGAGTTTCCTAATGTATTTTCTGCATGCTATAAGTCCAGACAAAGGGGAGTAGCAATATTAATAAATAAAAATGTAAATTTTACAGTAATAGATACAGTTACAGATCCAGAGGGTAGATTTATTATAGTAAAACTATCTATACATAACCAAAAGTTATGTATTGTCAGTATATATGGTCCAAATGTTGATGACCCCTCATTCTTTCATTCCTTCTTCTCTGTGCTCCTTGAACACATGGATTGCTCACTTCTTCTTGGGGGCGACCTCAACTTTGGTTTAAATGAAGAAATAGACAGGCTCAGCACAGCAGGAAATCTATAGATATAGTCAAACAGTACATGAGCGATTATGGACTTTGTGATGCATGGCGATCACTTCACCCCAATGACAAAAAATATACTTTCTTCTCAAATGTCCACCATTCATATTCTCGACTGGATTATTTGTTAGTCAGCAGCTCACTGTTGACTGACATTTCAGACACTGAGATACACCCTATAGCTGTTAGCGATCATGCTCCTGTTTTTCTAACTTTAGTAAATAAAACAGAAACACCTCAAAGCAAAAATTGGAGATTTAATATATCCTTACTTAAGGATAAAGAATTTATAAAATATTTTGAAAAAGAGTGGGCTTCTTATTTAGAATATAATGACCTCCCCGGTACGTCGCCATCCATTCTTTGGGAGGCAGGAAAAGCTGTGATTAGAGGTAAAATAATCTCATTCTCATCAAATAAAAAGAAAATGGAAAAAAAACGTATTCAGGAATTAGAAGAAACTATTAATTCATTAGAAGCTTCTCTAGAGGAGGAGAGACTAGGCAAAATCCGTAAAGCAAAGCTAGAATTAAATCATATTATTAATAAACTGACCCAGATCTTAATTCAAAGACTTAGGATAGAAAACTTTGAACAAGGTAATAAATCAGGTAGATTTTTGGCTAACCAGCTAAAAATTAATGAAGAAAAAACAACTATATCTGCTATTAAAGATCAGACCGGGAATACAGTATATGATCCTGGAAGAATAAACAACACATTTAAAGAATTTTACAAGGCTTTATACTCACCAGAGATAAAACCATCGGATCATGAAATTGAAAAATGTTTTGATAACATAACACTACCTAAATTATCTGAAAGTCAAGCGATGGCCTTGGATTCACCACTAACAGCGGCTGAACTCCAGGAGGCCCTCCAAGGCATGCCCAATAAAAAGGCTCCAAGCCCAGATGGATTTCCAGCAGAGTTCTATAAAGAATTCTGGAATATTCTGTCACCAACATTCCACAGAATGCTGCAGGAAACCAAGGAAAATGGCCGACTCCCACCAAATATGAATTCTGCCTACATTAGTCTTCTACTAAAATCTGATAAAGACCCTTTGTTTCCTACCAGCTATCGTCCCATATTCCTCATTAATGTTGATCTTAAAATAATCTGCAAAGCCCTCGCAAAAAGGATAGAGAAAGTAACCCCTCTTATAATACATCCTGATCAAACTGGTTTTATTAAAGGGAGACATTCATCCACAAATTCACGTAGATTAAAAGATTTAATAGATTTTTCTAACTGTAAAAACATTAAAACTAATATATTATCTTTAGATGCAGAAAAAGCATTCGATAGAGTTAACTGGAAATTCTTATTTGTAATCTTACATAAATTTGGCTTTGGAAATTCTTATATAAACTGGTTTAAAATATTATACAGTTCACCAACAGCGTGTATCAGAACAAGTAACCAAACATCATCTAGGTTTTATCTTCAGAGAGGTACCAGGCAGGGATGTCCTCTCTCTCCCTCCCTGTTCACTATTTTTATTGAACCACTAGCTGCAGCGATCAGGCAAACTCACAATATTAAAGGCATAAAATGCAATAACATAGAACATAAAATCAGTCTTTATGCAGATGATGTATTACTTTTCCTCCAGCATTCACAAACCTCTTTCTCTCAGGTAATCGGGTTGATAAACTCTTACTCAAATGTTTCAGATTATTCTATAAATTGGTTAAAATCTACAGTTCTTCCAATCAATTGTTCTGTCCAGAATCCAACTAATACACAACTGCAGTCAGGGAATATTACCTATTTAGGTATCAATGTCTCACCAAGACTGGCAGATTTAATAACGTTAAACTACATCCCACTTTTAAAAAAAGTGGAAGATGATCTTGCCAGATGGAAATCTCTACCCTTATCACTTATGGGAAGGGTTGCTTCAATAAAAATGATGGTTTTGCCCAGAATCAACTACTTATTCTCAATGATCCCAAGTAAACCATCACTAGACTGGTTTAGATCTCTGGACTCCTCTATCTCTAAATTTCTTTGGAAAGATAAACCCCCACGTATCAGCTTAAAAACACTGCAGAAGACCAAAGAAAAAGGAGGTCTAGATCTACCAAACTTCCATCATTATTTCTTAGCCAACAGGCTCCAATACATATCAAGATGGTTAAAACATAGCTACCTAGACGAGTCCTGGATAGACGTAGAACAGACACTATGTAATAAGATAAAACTTTCAGACTTACCATTTATTAGCTCAAATATAAAGCAATATGAATACTTTAAAAGCATAAATATCAGCTCCTCTCTGACAGCATGGTGGGAGTTTCTAAAAATGACAGAGTCCACAATAATCCCATGCAGACGTACACCCATCTGGAATAACCCCGACATCTTGCAAAAAAAATGTATGATAAGTTTCCCAGTCTGGAGGTGCAATGGAATTGAATACCTGGAACATATATTTGAAGGAACAGACTTTATCCCATTTAATACATTAATTACACAATATGGAATTGATAAAAACAAATTCTTAGAATATCAACAAATTAAATCTATTATTAAAGGTAAATTTAGGCTCAATACAGCTGAATTACAAATTCCAGCAAGAGTTTTAGATTTTCTTAATCTCAACCCCCCCAAATTGCTGTCTAAAATATACACAACTTTATCTACATTAGATGAATTAATAGCCATCCCTATTTCAAAATGGGAGGTGGATTTATCAGCCAGCTTTGACCAAAACGTCTGGTCTCAGATATGTTTAAGAACCTTTAAAATAACAAAAAATCCTAATTTGCAATTAATACAATACAAAATCCTTCATAGAGTACACTATACAGGTCAACGAATGTTTAGGATGGGTTTTACATCGTCTAATACCTGCTTACAATGCACAAGCAATATACCAGATACTTATGTTCATGCGCTTTGGTTCTGTCCACCTGTTAAGAAATGTTGGTGCCAGATATGTGAGGACTTATCAAAGTGTCTGAAATGTAACATCCCACCATCTCCCTCAATTTGCCAGTTAGGAAATTTAAATGATGTCACCATGGACACAAAGTCAGTTCTAATAGTTCACATTGCCTTATGCATCGCTAAGAAAACTATCCTCCTGAACTGGAAAAATAAAAAAACCTCTTAATATTAATCGTTATAGAAATCTCTTGTTGGACCATATTGGTCTTGAGACGGCCTCTGGCTCCATATCTGATCAATCTCTCTGGGCTCCTTTGATCGGCTCCATCACCTGGTGGGGGTGGGGGGCACTTGGTTTTGTCGTTTGGGACACTGTTGCTGATGTGGGGGTTTTGGGGTTGGAGGCGTCTGGGGGGGACCCCGGGGGGTGGGATCACTGGGCGGATGGGGCGCTGGACGTCGTGGCCGGCCTGGGGTTGGGCTTTGGGTAGTGACTCCTGATGGCTGCATGCGGTGCCTTCGGGGGGTTGGACTGACGGACATGGGTTACTGGCCTGGTGGCCGTGCTGCGCCTGGGTAGGGCCTGGGGTGGGCCTGGGGATTCGGGGCTCGGGGGCGCCGCGCCCCCTAGCTGTGGTCCTGGCTGGGGGTCGGCCCGGCGTGGGGTCTCTGTTGGCTGTGGGGGTCGTGACCGGCCGGTGGCCGGCATGTGCAGCCGCCTCTCTTTTTTTCTCTGGGCCGATTGTCATCGCCAGTCCCTGTATGGCGTTTCGCCTTGTTTGCTGGTTGGGGTGCCTGGCTGCTGGTCGCGGCGGCTGGGTGGCGTTTCCGGGCCGGATCAGTCCTTTTTTGCACTGGACTTGGCTTCTGGGTCTTGGTCTTTGTGTGGGGCGCTGGGGTCGGGCATTTGGCCGGGATCGGTCGGACTTTCGGGTGGACTGGCCGGGTGGACTGGCCGGGTGGTGGGCGTGCAGGGCAGGTGGGTGGGGCGCTGGGTTTGGTCTCCTCCCGGGCCGTTGAGCAACAGTGGTCGCTCCACAAAGAATGTGGCTGGTGGATGTCGGCCTGGTGGGTCAGCCGCCCGGCTCATCGGTTTGCTCCTGGTCTGGGCAGGTACGTCGATGTGGTTCGGGCTACGGGGGCCTCCGGTGTGCGGGTGGCGCTGGGGGCCTCCTTTGCTGGCGGGGAGGCTACTACTGTGTGGCAACAGGTGTTCTCCCCCTACGAGGGCACTTGGACTGGGGGGAGGGGTGTGTGGGAGGGGGGGGGGGGGCGAACTCAACTTGGGTGTCTAGTGTCTTTTGTGTTTTGAGAGTAGAGCAAATGTCAGGGTGGGTTTAGTTCCCCTTCTGGGATGGGGCTGGGGGGACTGCCTTGGGGTCCGTGGGGCTTTGTGGTGCTGTGGCCGTGGGCCCCGGGTCGGACGTGCCATGGCCTCCCTCCCCTGGTGGATCCCGGTGAACAGCGGTGCCTATTGGGGTCAGTGGGGGAGCTGGCTCCCTGGGAAGACATTTTGTCTCCCAGTCCTTCCCTCCCCATCCCTGGACACCTCTGTCCACCCGCTCCATCACTTTACCACTCATATAGGGTCTTGGGGCATGGGCATATCACTGGGGTGCGAGGAGGGGCTTCCCTCCTCGCTGTCCCGTGGTGTCCGGGGTCCCAATTTTAATATACAACTTAGACACTCCCACTTATAACATTTTCACACGACACATATGTAGGGACTTTGGGGTGGGCACACTTTTCGGCATCCAGAGGGGGAGCGGTACAATCAGCTTCACCTCTGGTGCCGGTGCCCACTGTTAAACCACATACAGACATGGAGGGCTTGGGGTGGGGGTTGGGGGATGTGTGGCTGCCTCCCCCACATCCCACCCCTCTGTTTTAAATGCACATTATAACAACACGCATCAACACCATACTCGAGCGGGAGGATGGCGGCTAGGGGTCTTTTCCCACCCCTGTTCGCTACGGGCCATCAGGGGTTGGGGTCCGGGGGAGGACAGGCGGTCTGGTCGGGGTCCTGGGCTGTCGGGCTGCTTTGCCACTGTGGGGCCCTTGGCGGTCTGCTTGTCTCCATCCTAGAAGGTAGGGGGTCCACCTCCCGGGTCCGGGGGCTGGTGGCTCTACTGGGGCGTCAGTACCTGGACCTGGGAGCATAAAGTGTGCATGGGGTGTGTGAGTGAGGGTACAGCGTCATTTTTTTTGGGTGTCTTGGTGAGTCAGTGAGAATGTATGTGTTTAAGAGGGAGGGAACGTATGACTGTGTCTGTATGTCTTTGTCTACCTGTCAGGTTGGATCTTGGTCTGCCCCCTTGCCTGGCGCACCTCAGGCCTTACACTTAATGGGGGGCCTATTTCCCCTCCGTCACTCCCCGCCGGTGACGGGGGCCCCTGCCTGCCGGTGCGCCGGTGGTCAATCCGGTTTGGACCTGGTGCGTGCCTGGCCGGGCCTGGGGGGGCCGGTGTGTCGGTCGGCCGATGCGCTGGGCCGATATCTTCCTTTGGTTGGTTGGGGCACCTCCTTTAGAGGTGCCAGGTTTGGGATTGTTGGGTGGTGCCTGCTCGGTGGCTCGGTGGGATGCGGATCCGGCGTCTCTGCTCGTTTGATCACCTGTTCTGTGCGCACCGTGCGTGGCCGGTTCATTGGCGGGTTGGACCGGCCCTGGCCCTCGTTGGATGCCTGGTCTCGGCGCCCGGCGTTGCGCGGGATCAGGACCCGGGAGCTGGTACAACTTGGCGTCCAGATGCTGACTGAGCCCGGCCTGGGGATGCTGTCCGTCCCCTGCGGCTATTGGTGGGGCGCTGGGATGTTGGCGGTGGGGATTGGCCTAGGGTGGAAGCGTCGCAGCCCCTGCAGTGCCGGGGGCCCCCCGTCGGCCGGTCCCTTATCGGGTCCCTGCTGGGGGGTGGGGTGCCCCTGGGCCCCGGCTCTCCCGGTCCGACGACCGGCCCGCCCTGGCGCGGCCGGTTGCCGGCGGAACCCGTGGGCTCGTCACTGCTGCCCCCCCGGGCCCCTGCATAGTGGCCGCTGGATGTTCCCCTGGGGTTCTCCTTTTCTCCTCTCTTGGGGGATGCGGTCGGCCCCGCCCGGGTCCGCCTGGGGCTCTGGCGGTCCTTTGGACGTCTTTGCTCCGATCTCCTTCATGTCTGCATCGATTCCTGGGAGACGGATTGATGCTGCTCACACCAACTATCGAACACTCTTATGGAGAAACCTTATATGCACCAGCATGCTAACACACACACATAGATGTGGGGTCTCTGGTGTTTAAGGATATATTCTTGGGCTGAGGTTATCATTACTAGAGCTTGATAAATTGGTACCATGAGTTTTTCTGTGACATTGTTGTTGTATTTTTATATCTATTTTTGTGTGATGTGGTTGTGTAATTCTTAGTTCACAATGTTTGGTTGGTTTTGTCGATGTTCCTTTTTCGTGTTTTGTTTTTCCCCTCTCTCTGCCGTCCTGTGGGTATGGAGGCAGACTTCAATGTTTTCCTGTGTTTTCTTTGTTCCCCTTCCTCTCTTGTATTTTCAACTCACCCTCTCTCATGACTTTTTGTTTCCTACCTCTCTTCTTCATCTTCCTTCTTTCTTCTACTTAATTTTCCGTCTCCGTGTCCATAACATCAGGAAATAAAAACCCCAACAATTCATAATAAAGATTTTTCACACATAAATCAAGGGGAGGACTATAGCAAAAGCTGTACTGCTCCGCTTGTGAAAGTAAATCTGTTGGGCTTCTACTTGGTACTCAGACACCAATTCTGAGCTCCACACTGCCAAACAGGACACGTTAAAAATTTTTTTTTTTAAATTTAAAAAAATAAATACCCATTAGGTATGAATGTGTGCGTGCATAGCTGTTTGTCCTGTGTGTCCCTGTGATCGACCTGTCCAGGGTTTTACACCGCCTCTCGCCCACTGAATGCTGGAGATAGCCCCCACCCTGCAGAGGATGGATGGATCATTTTAAACAAAGTGGAAACATGCAGCTGAAGTACATTCATCATTTTAATAAACTATTATTAGAATGAAGAAAAACATGAATTCATGTTTTACTTATATTTTTTTAGCAACTGTGGTAACAGTCCATTAAAGAGTCTCACTACTGACCATATAACTGTTGCTCCATCAGCGATCAGTCAAATCAATAAAAGCTACAGCCATGTCTGAAACATCTGGAATTCATTCATTCAGTTCAGTAATACAGTATTTCAATAAAATGCAGTGATGTTATAGCTGAGGACTGTGCTCGGTCCAGTCTGATGGTCTAATCCAAGATGTCACCATCAAACATTGTTTCTGCAGCTCAGATATTTAGCTGTTCGCTCCAGGTTTTAATCCATGTTAAAAACCAAGAGTTCACTAGTCGTCTCTCAGCAACAGCATCAGCTGTTGATGACACTGTAGGGGAAAGTCATGGTCTCGCTTGTTGCTAAGCTACACAAACAGCAGTCATTTTTTGGGATATCTGGTGATTTTAATCACCCCTCCATCTCCGCTACACTTTCAACGTTCCAACTGTTTTCAGCTGCTTAACCACAGAACATGAAGCGTGATGGAAGCCAGTCTGATCCAAGATCTTCATCCCTGACCACACATCTCTAGCCCTATTCTGCTGGAGCCTGCTTTGTGCACACAGAAGTTTAATTAGTCATGGTGTTAATGTCTTATCCATGTAGAAGATAAAGAACTAGGGTTTAACAGAAACTTCTTTTGTCTTATAACCAAAGTTTAACCTGTTGAAGCTGTGCTCAGTTTAACACTCGGGTTAGGGTTAGGGTAAACGCATAGGGTAGCCCAGATAAAGATAGATTAACAGATGTTTACCCGCCAATGCGCTGATCAGCAGATGAACAGCTCTAATCTGGTTACTGGAGGCAGCGGAAACATCGAGAAGATCCATGAACAAGGCGACAACCTCACACTGGGGACGCTGATAGTCGCCATAACCCTGCAGGAAACGGAGAGACATAGGACATGATGTCAGGACAGGACAGGACGTCCTCAGGGTTTTAATGGTGAGATGGAAGTAAATATCAGATATTTTTCAACATCCAGTGATTCATGGTGTTAGGTGAAAAATAGTGTATGACCTATAAAGAATCACACACAGGGGTCGGAGATAATTTGGAGTCAATAAGCTCTGCAGAGGGAGACCAGGAAAATACTGTAAGGAATGAGCCAACCGTGTCCGTCTGTTCTCAGCCTCCTAGCCTCTGGTCTCTCGTCTCTGGTCTCAAAGGAGCATCCCTTCTGCAGTCTGTCTTTATTCAGTCACACTTCATTTACATATTAAAAGAACAGGATGTCATGCAAAGGAGCATGTGACTGAAACCAAAATGACATTTAAAAAGTATATTAGAACTATGTGATAAAGAAAGACACCCTAAGAAAATAATAATACAAGATTATTATTTTACCTAACACATGGTAACATTTTGTTGCTAATAACAGAGCAGGAAGATTCTTATCCTGGGCTAATAAAAACTAACCTTTAATCAACGTCGGCACAATCTGACTGTCTGGGGTCGCTATCCCTGTTGTAAGGAAACAGAGCATCAGCTGATCCAGAACATTGCTTCATGTTTTCAGTCAAAAAAAGTCACGATTTAAAAGCATAACATGTAAATGAATAAAGACATACATACCCTCCCGTTTCACTGAGACTGCAGCAGAAAACTCTAATAAGACAAAAAAGAAGGAGGTGAATTTACTTAATGTAGAGGAAAGAAATGACATTTCTGATCCAGTCAGTCAAGAGAAACTGAAGTCTTAAATATTTCATATTTCCCAGAGTCAGTGCTGTATTCTCACCCAGGATGTCCCTCCATATTGTTATCTCTTTGAGTGCAAAAGCAAAGACTTTGTTTTCTGGTAGAGTGAACTTAGTCAGTTCACATTTCTCCCCCTTAAACAGCAGAATAAAAGAATGTTCTCGTTAGAAACACATCCGTCACAGTCTGAAATCCAACAGTTTGATCTTTGAGACATTAAGTACATCCACTGTTTCAGACGAGTCACACTGGTACTGATCTTTGCTGGGTTGATGCATGTTTCTGAACAAGAGGACAAAGAGAACTCAGGACAAAGGAGTAAGACGGATGAATTAATGAATGAACACAAAAGAATAAACTTAAATGACTAGATCAAGAAAATGAGCAGCAGTGAAGCATTAAAAACAGAAAAACTAGATGAAACTAGAGTCCAAACAGCTATGGATCATGACATCATGTCTGAGGAGACTGGCTGGGATGGTCTGGTTCTGTTCAGGAGTGTTTGATTCTCCTGCTTGTAAAACCGCTTTTTATCTCACATTAAAAACAATCTAGTACATTAAAGAGGAAGTCATGAAGATTGGGTTTTATTTTGATTAAAATTCACACATCCATCCATCCATTATCTACACCCGTCCATCCTCTCCAGGTTTGCGAGCCCATCTCCAGAATTTAATGGGGCGAGATCAGAATTAGAAATACTTTAATCCCAGATGGGAAATTTATGACCGAAATTCACAAATATTTGTAAATTCCTCATATCTTTACTCTGTATTCAGATTAATATTTCATATTATTGTCTATCTGGAGTTAAACAGTAAGGAGAGCTGAAGGTCTGAACTGCAATCAACAGAAACAATCACCACTAAAATCATGTCATGTCTGAGTTCAGACTTTGAGGAATACATATTTCTGTGAGCAGATTACTCATCTTCACACCAGCAGAGAAAACGTGAAGGAACTTTGCTCCAACAGATCCGCTGATGGAGGTTTTGCTCCAAACTTGGACCTGACCCATGTTGTCGACTCTGCTTCACAAAACCCAGTTTTTCTCCTTTCTTCAGTTTAAGCTTGTCCACAACTTTCTGATCCACCTTACTGCTGGAAAGTGAACAAAGGTTGATTCAGACTTTGTGTTGGCCAGTAAGGAAACGTTGGTAAAGTGTTGCATGAAGGTGATAGAGAGAGGCCTACAGCCCTTCCATGCTGTCAGTGCTGAAACGCTCACTCATCAAGGTCACGATGGAGGATGTGTCTACATTGTCTTTGTGTACCGTCACTTCACCTTGAACTTCATCGCTGCCTCCTCCTACTTCTACGTTGCCATCACAGAGGCTGAAGTTCTGGAAATCCTCCACCAAGATCTCAGCTTTTGGCTCTGGAAGGACAGAGATGGCACTGCAGGATTAAATCCTGTAAAAAAGTCCTTCTCCTCTAACATACAATATTTTCTCTTTCTGCATTTTTCTCCACTTAAATGCTTCAGACATAAAACCTGAATAAATACAGAAATGTCCTTTATTTCATACATTCATCTCTCCAAACAAGCCTGGCTCTGCTGGAGGAATATTTCAGCCCCCAAACCTAATAAGTGGCTGTTCCACCTCAGGCAGCAGCAGCAACACCTAGGGAGTTTTTAACACCACCGTGGAGGAATCTAGACCGTCTCTGGTTTCAAAATCAAGAAATTAATTTAACACAGGGGTACCCAGGTCAGGTCCTGCAGAGCGACCGTCCTGAAACTTTTAGATGCATCCCTGCTCCAACACAGCTGAATCAAATCAGAGTCTGATTAGCAGACCTCTGCAGAGCAGGGGTGCATCTAAACGGTTCAGGATGGGAGATCTCACCTTCATATTCACTCAAATTATTTCTGTTATATAATTTGTTTGATGATCTGAAACATATAAAACACACCACAGCATTTTGTTCCTTATGACTGTAATAAACAAAGGAGGTGTGTGAAACTGCTAATATTTGGAGAATGCATCAATTGTCTGCCAGTTTAACCTTCTAATGTACTACATCACCTTTGGGTTCCTGTTTTATACAATTAATTCACATAAAATCATAATCATGATGCAACACTGTGAGCATCAGGAAGTCATGAAAGGTCAGTAAAACATAGTCCACAGGGAAACCAACAAGTTGCATCTAATAATTAAGACCTTTAAATGTGTGTGTGTGTGTGTGTGTGTGTGTGTGTGTGTGTGTGTGTGTGTGTGTGTGTGTGTGTGTGTGTGTGTGTGTGTGTGTGTGTGTGTGTGTGTGCTACAGACCCAGAGAGAGGTCTTCACCAATGATGCTGCTTAGTTTCAGCGCCAGTGGCTCGTATTTCCTCAGAAGATCCAAGGAAGTGAAGAAGTTGTTCTTTCTGATCTTGACCAGAGTCAGCAGCTCCCAGTTTCTGTTTAGGTCATCATTACTGATGAGGTCACCACGAGAGCTCAGTTTTTTCACCATTGCCTTAGTGAAACCTGGAAATATGTCCTGCAAACACAAAATATGCAACAACAAAAAAAATTCTCCAAAATCTAAAACAAACAAATATTGCCTTTTTGCCTTTTTAAGGAGATTCAGGTTAAATCTTAAATCTTAAAATTAAACCAATTTGGAAACAAACCAGCAGAAAATAGAGCTGCTACTGATGCTCCCAGTAACTAAACATCCTCCATGTCCTGTTATCAACTTCTGTGTCTCTGCTCTGTCTTCTCAAACCCCCAGACGGTCGTGGCAGATGGCCGCTCCTACTGAGCCTGGTTCTGTTGGAGGTTTCTTCCTGTTAAAGGGGAGTTTTTCCTCTCCACCGTCGCTACATGCTTGCTCAGTATGAGAGATTGCTGTGAAGTCAATGACAGAATGCAGGCGACTGTCTACTGTTCCTGCATGTTGGTCCAGGAGGAGCAAATGCTGCATGTCAATGACTTGATGCAATCTGCTGGGATTCCTTAGATAGAAAACTTTTAACCTCAAAAGTGCTTTGAGATGACATGTGTCTTGAATTGACTATATAAATAACCTGAATTTAATTACTTTACAAAGTAATTAATTGAACCAAGTTAAGAATCAGCATCGGTGAAAAGCATTTAGATGAAGAGTCACAGTACCATTATTATAAAGATAATTGATGCCATTTCCATGACCGTTGAGCAAATACATTTAACCAGTGACAGCAGAAGGTTTTTTTCATTACTATCCAACGTCTGTGGACAGGAAGTAACCATGTTAATCTCTTGGCCATAACCTCCCTCATTTTAAAGTCCAAATGTCGATTTATTGAGGCCCGATGTATTAAAAGGAAAATCCATCTGATTTCCAAACCAAATCTGATATAAAATTGAATCTGAATGGTAAAAACCTATTCTGGGATCACACAGGGTCATTCATCAGGGTCTATTACGGCCAGTGGCCATGCATGTTTCAGCTCTGTTTGTTCTATTGTGTTTACTTGCAGGGGTTGGTGCAATTGCGGCTTCCTGCCTGCTGGCTCCGCTGTGTAATCAGGAGAAGAACCCATCCTGATTGACACTTCCTGTTTTAACCTTCCAGAAGAAGTGATTGGACAAGGCAGCAGCTGATCATCCCCTAAAAGTCTTTCTTATTTAAAAAGCAACCAGAGTCTAACTCCACCCACATTTCCTGTTTGAAAAATGCACCTAAGTTTGGGGAGAGGGTTGGGCGTGGTCTGTGCTGTGATTGACATTGCTGTGGCACAGACATACCAGCGAGAAAAATGGAGAGCAACGTTAGCTCTGAGCGATCTTTCTGAGGTGGAGGATTTCTCTCCACGTCCTTCACCTGAGGAAAGAAGAAAGAGAGGAAGGTTCTGTGGAGGAGAGGTGGGCGGAGACTTTTATACCCTACAGCGGTTGGATGGCTGACGTCGGCCCTCACTGCAGAGCCAATAGCAATGCCCCGATTCAAATCCAAATGCAGTGTAGAGTTTTAACCTGAAGAGGGCGCCACACTGATGGTTTTGGGCAGAAAATTTATATTTTTACTAAGATGCACTAAAATACAAAAATAAATACCAGACATATAGACAGCACTATTAGACACTCATTTATACAGTTTATCAGTCAAAAAGTTGATTTGGGGATGAGTTGCTCTTTAAAGACTGACTTCCCCAGAGAAGGCTGTTGATTGTGGGTTTAGGCAGTACAAGGGATTTCAAGTTTGAAAATCTGCTTGGTCAGTTAGATTAAGTTTTTGGGATAAAAAAGATGTTTCTATTTTTTAGATTTACTGCAGGCCCGGCGCCAGGGGCAGTGAATTTCCAAGCATTATGACTAACTCCATAACTCCAGAAAACCATATGCAGCAGATAGCTACATGGTCAGAAACCAAGACCAGCTGTGCTCTGATGAGGACCCAATCAGATCGCTGCTTCTGTCTGCTCTCCTTATTTCCTCTGCAGCAGATCTGAGTCTCGGCTGGAAGGAGGAGATGTTTCCCCTCTTGAACATTCAATAAATACTCGTTTGATCGTTTAGAAATCATTTTAGTTAATCAACACCCTGAAAACCTCTCCTCTCAGCATGAATAATTCACTTGTAAATAATCAACGTCTTGTTAAAAAGCTGTCCTGGCTTCGTGTTGCTGCTGCAGGTGAGGCAGGTGAAGGAGTTGAAGTGAATCTGAGCTTCAGTTTGTCTCCTGCAGCCTTCAGGTCGGAGACGTCTCTGTCTCAACCTGCAGCTTCTCTGCAGGTTGAGACAGAGACCCACCTGTGTATTGTCTGCTTACTGTGTGGGGCTGTAAAATACAGATTTTATTTCTTCCAGGATCTTTAACCCAGGGTGTTATCAGCATTTTTTACATCAGAAAAATGTTAACATAATAAATGTAAACCATGCAGGAAACATGTTCTCTCTGAGAAATAACGAGGATGAATTCTTCATAAGAGCATATTTACATGGTCATATTTACCATGTTTGAGTCACAGAATTGATTAAAACATCAGATTTATTCTCCTTAAATTAGTGAGAGAAACAGAAATATTATTATGGTGTTACCATCCATCGACCCCCACTAGCTCCTGGCAAACACCAGCGGCCGTTAGGCTGGACTGGAGGTGGGGACACCCTGGACAGGTCATTAATGACATCATGGAGACACAAACTCCAACTAGGGACTAAGGACATTTTGAGACCAATTAACAATGGACTGTAGGAGGAAGCCAGAGTACCCTGAGAGAATCCATGCTTGCACAGCAAGAATCTGCTAACTACATGCAGAACGACCCCAGGAATAGAACCAAGGACCGTCTTGCTGTTACCAACTGCCCCATCGTGTATCTCAGAAATGATAATACAGCAAATTATCATTTTAAAACTGCTTCAGTCACCATAAATATGTCCTGATTATTTATCTCGAATACTTCAGATTTTAGATGATACAGATTTTATTTCCAATCCCACCTAGACATTTACTTTCATATTTATTGCTTTTCTGTTTAAATTTATTTTTACACAATTGTTAAATCATTTTGTTTGCATTTAATTAAACCATAATCATATGGTGCTTATATAGCAGCTGCCCTGGGGCATATCGCGCCATCAGCCCCTCTATGTCTTGGACACAACGACATGTAGCAGGTGGAAGCTGGAATCCAACACACAATTTCTGGGTTGCAGGCCGATAACTCTACCACTGAACTACAGACGATTATTTTATGATTGTGGATACGATACAGCAAGACAATTTTCCATGTAAATGGATAATAAAGTTTATCTATCTATGAAATAATGCTGTAAAAAACAACGCTTTAAGAAATATGAATAATTGTTTATTTTTATTATTTAACAAAAAAGCAAAGTGAGCAAACAAAAGAGAAATCTCAATTAAATCAATATAAGGTGTTACAAAATGTTGCCTTCAAGCCAGCATCAATTCTTATAGGTATACTTCAGGGATTGTGTGCAGTCAGGTGTTCTACAGGTTCTAATGATCATCTAGGTCACACAGTCATTGACTGAAACAGAACCAGCTGTGTAGAAGGCTTAAAACTGGGTGAGGAACAGCCAAACTCTGCTACCAAGGCGATGTTGTGGAAGATAGTTTCATGTCATGGAGAGATTGATCTCAGCAACAAGAAACAATGTAGTTACACTGCATCAGCAAGGTCCCTCCCAGACAAAGATTTCAAAGCACATTGGGGTTTCTAGATGTTCTGATCAAGCTCTTTGGAAGAAGCACAAAGAGGATCGTAGATGCAGCGGTCAGCCAAGGGAACTTTGAGCAGCAGATGAAAGATACATGAAGCTTATTGGCCTTAGAAATCAGAAGATGTCCAGCAGAGCCATCAGCTCAGACCTGGCAGAAACCAGTGGGATCCAGGTACACCCATCTACTGTCCAAAGACGTCTGGCCAGAAGTCTTCATGAAAGAGATGCAGCCAAAAAGCCAGACCTCTGGCGTGGAAACAAGGCCAAGCAACTCAAGTATGCACGAAAACAGGAACTGGGGAGCAGAACAATGGCAGCAGGAGCTCTGGACTGATGAGTCAAAATTTGAAATATTTGGCTGTAGCAGAAGGCAGTTTGTTTTGTTAATTAGGATGATTTTCCACTTCCAACCAATGAAAAACATCCACATAATACATCATACAAATGCACACTTAATAAAAAGTATACTTAATACCTACTTAAAAGTTGTGATTTCAAAAACAAAACTCATCAGATACTGTCATTCATTAAATATGACCCTTTTTAGATGTTTAACAGATGTAGCTTTCCTTAATATCCAACATTTTCATATACATTTTACTGAACTGCAGAAACAAGAGATGACTGAAGGATTATTGATCCTGCTGAGAAATAATGTTGCCTTGTTTCTGATCGTGCAGTCGCTCTGTGCTGCTGTGATGAGCAGAAATGTCCAGTATGTGGACCTCAGAGGATAGAGAACTCCTCTCTTGGGCAAACTTTCTTTTTACTTGATGAACAGGTGGAATCTGTGGTTTTAATATTGGGGATTTGTGCATCAGACTGATTCTACAAAGCTAGAAAGAATTAGCTTTATCTGGAGATTCCAATATAATGTTAATGTGAATAAAGCTCCCCTTCAGCCCAGAAGGTTGGATTGAGACACATTTCTACTCTACAATGAAAATGTCAAAAGTCTGAAAGCACAAACCGACTAAAATCCATTGCATTTTAACATCAACAAAGACAAAATCAAAGAATAATCTCCCTCTAAAGATGTGGAGCAGTACAGAAAAAAAGAACATATTCTGTTTCACCCTGGTAACTTGTTCCAGTATAGCTGAAGTGGATCTAGACTCAGAGATACGACTGCTGTACAGAAAATCAGTTATGGCTGTTCTTCAGCCTGCATCAGGCTGAGTCATTTCACATTAATGTACAAGACCTCCAGCAGATCCTCTGAAGAGACATATGAACAGTCCCACTCCATCTGCACATCCAGTGGCAGAGCCAGGAAATTTTCATTGGGGTGGCACTTTCAAATTTTTATTAGGTGTTGCTCTATAGTCTACTGTTTTTCCCTTTACACTTTATTCTTATTTGTAGGCTGCCTTAATAAGTAAATTTCCTAGCTGTGGGATCAATAAAGTATTCACAGTTGTATTTATGGCACCTGGGAGGACTTTAATCGCTGGGGTCTCCTCTACCTTGCTCCCTGAATCAGTCAGGTCTGTCTTTCCCTGTTGTCTTCTTTTTACTAACTGCTCCCTTACTGAAGAAGGAAGCTATGTCTGCTGTCTTTCTCTTCTTCTGCTCTGACACAAACCAAAAAATGCAAAATACCATATATGTTATCTTTGCCACCTTCATTAAAAGCAGTCCTGACAAAGTTAACTTCATAAATGCTTACAGAACAATTTACATAGAAGATTAGATTGCATGATTTGTACACACACTAAGTTATGTTCGGCTAACATTAGCTTCTGCTGTTACCTATTTTTGTCTGTGAGTTAGCTTTCTATGGGTCCTAAATCATTACATGCATACAGTCACGGGTTAGACAACTGACATAAAACGTATAAAAACGCAATTTTCTGTAGTAGTAGTAGTTTCTAAAGTAGTAGCTAGGGTTGCAAATTCCCAGCAAAAAAAAGGAACCACCCCCCACTCTCCACCTCATGATGCTTAATTGACTTTAATTTAATGCACGTGTTAAACAAATGTACAGAAATCAATTATTTTTCTACAATAATTAATTAGATTCAACCTCTTTCTTTGACAGAATTCTAGACTCCACAGATGGTACCATCCCAACGGAAAAAGTACTATAGCTTACTAGGGTGTATATGAAGACTTGATATTTACTATATACGATAATGGATTTCTATACATTTAACATCAGATGACTACTTTGGTTGTAAGATTCAGATAATTATTTATTAAAAGGTAGACATTTTAAATGAGAATAAGAAAGACAATTATTTATCTGTGCCCCCCTTTCTCTGTTAATGCCCTATCTGGCCCCCAAAACTTTGCTAGAGCCGCCCCTGCACGGTTACCAGCTGTCAGCTATGTAGAAAAGGATCCTGGTGTTATTTGTCTCTCAGAACCAGTTCATAACTTCCCTTCAACTCATTCATGTCACCTGAGAGAGAGAGAGAAAGAGAGAGAGAGAGAGAGAGAGAGAGGATCAGCTGATCATTAATCAGTTTCATGATTGAAGGAGCAACAGGAGAGAATGAGAGAAGAAGAAGAAGCTGTGCAGCATAAAGACAGAATAATTCCACCTTTGTGTCTGTTTTTCATTCTAACTGAAGTACGGGACTAATCACATTCCTTTTCACCTCAATAGAGAGCGCGTAATATATTCTCTGAATACGGGACGATTCCGTTTTTTATGGAAGGGTTGGCAACCCTAGTAGTTGAACCGCTGGTTGCTGCAGTAGAGCTGAAACTGTGCAGAAGGCATGATGTGTGAACAGCAAAAGTGGCCCTGGAGAGCCGTTGCAGTGAAGGAAAGGTTCGGAGGTTGGGATGAAAATAACTAGTGACAACTGTGATGCGATGTTTAGTCTTGGGGTGGCAAATAGGGTAGCCAGGGCCACCCTCGGTCACCCCACGGCTCCGCCATTGTGCACATCCCCCAGATTCCAGGTTGACCAGACGAACTCGACCGCCCATCGGAGCTCTCCTTCCTCCTGCAAGGACTCTAGAAGTTGGACCTCACCATTCTCTTTCAGATTGACCATCTGAAGAGAGACACAAAAGTAATAATTTTCCCTGTGATGGGGGGGATGTTCCACTATGCCTGAGCTGGAGAAGACAAACCTACCAGGTGGTTGAGGACGGTCAGTGTCTCAGGACCACACTTGGCAAGGAGAGCGGGGAGATCATTCGGTAGAACTGCAGAGACACAGAAACAAGAAGCAGAGGAGAGAAACTTTATGAAGAACAAGAAGGTTTTATTCTCACTTTGGGTGGAAGCTGTTTGGTTTAATATGTAGGAGAAAGACCTGTCAGCTCACAGTTCAGGTGTGGCCTTTGAACCTGTTTAAACCACCACACCTTCCATTGTCTTCTGCCCTCACATCCCTCTCCTCAGCGACATCCTCCAGCTCATTCTGGAGGTTCCCAAGGCGTTCCTAGGCCAGAAGGCATGTATGGTCCCTCCAGCGAGTTTTGGGGTCTTCCTTGGAGTCTCCTTCCAGTGGAGCCTGCCCACAAACCCTAGAAAGGGAGCCGCCCAGGGAGCATCCTGATACGGTGCCCGAACCATATTCATTTGATTCAGGTGTGTAGAAACAGGGATGTATCTCAAAGTTGCAGGATGGTGGATCTCTTTGACTGGACTTGGACACCCCTGGTGTGAAGCAACCTGTTGCTTTACTGTGTGGGAAGCTTTCTGTGGACAAAATTAAATATTCTACAAGCTGGATTGTGGTCATAATGCCACACTCTCTTCAATTTGCGGAGAGTGTTTTTACAGCAGTGTTTCCCAACCCTAGTCCTCAAGCACCACTGCCCTGCATGTTTTAGGGTGTATCGACACCTGAGAGTCGGGTAGACTGTTCAATCGGGGGCCAAAATTGCAACATTGTTGCTTTTTTTAGCTGCCACAGTTCGCTTTCAAACTGCACTTTGTCAAACGGACCAAAGCTTTTGAGCAACATGTTTAGCTCCTTGCTTGTGGTGGCGCTGCACCAAGAAGCACTGAACACAGGTCCATTTCCTGTCCCGTAAAATGTAACCAAACATGGAGCTGCGTCAGGTTTTAGTAGTTTTAAGATCGCTCTGTTGTCTTTGGCAAATGTGCCAGACAAAAAAACGATGCAGCAATTAGCTCAGCATGAGCAGAGAATGAGGCAGAGTTGTTGTTGCCCGGTTGTTTTGGTTTTATTTACCCAGAATGCCCTGCTCAGTAGTCAGCTTCCTACTTTTGGAGTGTTCCCGGTCCGCTTGGCATTCACATATGTAATTGAACCGCATCAGGGTTCATTTCAACCTAGCCAAGACCGAGGTTTTTAGGCGGACCAGAGTTCGCGTCTTTGGTCTGTATTAGAGTTAAATTGCACGTTCACACTTCTCCAAACGAACCGGACTTTTGGGGAAAACGAACAAGATTTTGATCAAAACTAACTCAGCAGGGCTGGTGTGAATGCACCCTTAGATGTTTCCCCTGCCTGCGATGATTACAATTCAGTAAAAATCTGATAATCAGCCATCAATTAAAATCACACCTCAATAACTATAATTTCTATGAACAATATCATTCTGGTTTCTGCCACCACCATAGTACAGAAACAGCTCTGGTAAAGATCACCAACAACCTACTGATGGAAGCTGATTCGGGTCTCTTCACCATTCTCATCCTTCTCCATCTCACTGCAGCATTTGACACAATTTCTCCTAATATTCTTCTGAACAGATTAGCATCTATTGGCATAATTCAAACTCTCCTCACCTGGTTTACCTCATATCATTTAGACTGCACCCAGTTTATCCAGTTTAAATGCTGTTGCTGAATACAGTGCTAACCTGGACAGAAACATTTGGGTCTAGATGGTTACCGCCTCGTACCTGTTGTTAAACTTCTCAAACATATCGTCGACGTCAACTTCCTCACTCTGCAAAGTGACCTTGGACATCGTGTCCACAGTATCCATGTTGGCCTTCAGGTGTCCTTTAACTCCATTATATCCAGCTTTTCCACTGATGCTCCCACCGCACATGTTGAAAGCTTGAAAATCCTCCACCAGAGTTTTTTCAGTGATCACTAGAATGACAGAAGGATAACTTCAGAGATATCAAGAGCAAAGTCCAAAGAGCAATAAATTTTTTAATCCATCTATTATAAAAGGAGCTTCTGCCATTAACTCTTTCTTCAACATAGAACAAGTGCCCCTAAATCAGTTAATTGTGTTTTTTGTGTTTCTGCTCTGTCTTCTCAAGCCCCCAGTCAGTCGTGGCAGATGGTCGTTCACACTGAGCCAGGTTCTGGTTCTGGTTCTGGTTCTGCTGGAGGTGTCTTCCTGTTAAAGCCATACTCCGCCACTTTCATGATATTTGCTCTCTGTCGCCCTCTTCAGGCTTGCCGCACAACATCACTGTCATAAAATCAAATCTCTCTGTTGCTCATAGGAGGCATGTTTCAGTGGCTGCTTTCCAAATCGCTTGTCCAAACAACAAACAAGCGCCGTCTCAGTTCGCAATTCAACTGTAACAATCGGGATAATTTAAAGTAAAGACCTCACAGCTAGGTATTCAGTTTGTGGGGGAGGTCGGGGTAATTGGAAAAACAATAGATTAGATACAGAGAACGTCTAAGCGCCACATAGCAAACACCTCCCGACACTAGAATCAGCCGACATCTTTAGGTGTTTTTAGGAAAAAAATCAAACAGCAAAAATATAAATCACTAGGTTGGTAAAACCAAAAGAAAAAAGTCTGACTTCTACACTGAAATACAGCGACTACGCCGGAGTTTGCAGCTTTATAGAACGAGTATTACACGTTAGCATCACGTTAGCCTCTAGATGGCTAACGGAGATCAACTCGGTTTTGTTACTACTATAAGGCATACCGTGTAAACTATGTTCATCCACCTCCACACATTGAATAAATATCTTTCTCAGAACTGTATAACATCATCATGCCAGACCAAACACTATAACCCGGTGAAATCATTGATTACTTACCTATCCGTTAGCAGCATGGCTAACTCGGCGTCCGTAGTTCATGACATTCGTTCTAAAAGAACTCTCCAACGAGGAAAAGCCGGCCAAATATTTACTCTGGTCTTTGCTCTCTCTCTCTATCACGTTCTCTTTTTCTAGCTTCTTCTGATATGGGATTTCTCTGTCTCTTTGGTGGATCAGCATCTCTACAGTCTATAAACAGCGAGGCCGTTTGACTCTGCTGTAAAGCAGAACTCAGTCGGTACTTCCGTCGGCGGGTCGACGCTCAAAAGTTCTATAGTGCAGAAAAAAGCCAAGGACCCCGTAAGGTGGTGATAACTCTAGAAATGAACAGAATAGATGATAAAATTCCACCATAACCTTTGAAAAAAACATTATATTAAGGTGTAAAAGTTGCGGAGTATGCCTTTAAAGGGGAGTTTATCCTCTCCACTGTCACTACATGCTTGCTCAGTATGATGGGAGAGTCGGATGCTGTGAGGAAACTTGCTGCCTGCCAAACCAAGTCAGTACTGCAGCACAGCTTTTAGTCTTAGAAAATTCAACATCTTTTCTGTATTTCATTCGCTTTATAAACATGGAGAGCATCATCAAACATCCAGATAGAGAACTGCAGCATGGTATGACTTCCTTACCCTACTCAGCTTTCCCCCTGCATCCCTAAGATGATGCCCCGCCTCCAACCCACTCCTGCAGCTGTTCTTGGTGATGAAGATGATAAAGACACAGAAGCCAACTAACTGACATGCTCCTGTTTCCACAGCTACAAGCCTAATGACAAACATCAATAGACTTCTTATGATGAAACGACATAGAGCGGAGAAAATAAAAATATATCTTCATCATTTTTCTCTTTCTCACAAAGACAAGGATTCTGTCTTGCTCCTGCTGGGTTTATTCCTCTCCCCAGAGCAAACCTCCACCTCTCTGGACCCCCAGCTTCCTACTCTCTCTACTGATCAGTGTTAAGATTGTCATGAAACACAGAATTCCTGGTTAGATGTCATATAGAGGACTACAGTATACAACTGGGGTGAATAAACAAGTCCCAGCATGCAGGTAATGAATGTGTGTGGCTCTGTCTTACTCACCTGGAGTGTATTTAAGATCCACCAGTTTACTTAATGTTAACATCATGGCCTCACATTCCTTTTTAATGAAGTTAGATTTGTTCCAGTCTTTCCTGACTATGACCACAGTCAGCATCTTCCAGTCTTCACCAATGTTTGGATTTCTACAGAGGTCCTTCTGCATGCCCACAGCGTTGACTTCTGCCTTTGTTACATCTGGAATCATATCCTGTGGACACAGACAGAAGTTGCTTTTACGAAACTGTTCCTTCATGAAATCTGAAAGATGAGTCCCTCTCTGAGCTGCCCCACCCTCAAGCCCCTGGAGCGACACATGTAAATGTGATAGACGTCTTCTGCTCTACAGTGGGAAGCACATCAGGGATGTCTTTGCTTTTATTTTGAAGCCTTATTGCTACCAAAGAAACTAACTTCTGTCCATGTGGGCTTTACTGCCCCACACTGGTCCCACAGACCAGCTCTAATCTCGACATCAGACCCTCAGGTCTGAATTGATCTCAAACCTTTCAAACTCAGAGGCACACGGGGTGTTGAAGAAGCATCACTCCTCTTATATTTCTGCAGCATTTTTCCTGCTGTTTTTACATCCAGATGATAATGAGACTGTTTAGTGAAGTTAAACTCTCTATGGAGCAGTGGAACAACAACACTAAATAAGAAAACATAATAAAATACTAATTTTATCACAAGAGCAACACATTCAGTTGACCATCATGTTTGTTGCACTTGTAAAAAGATAAATGGATGCATTGTACTGAATAGTTAACTAAACTACAAATACTTAAACTATGCTAATGAATATTTCAGTTAAAATGGAAACAAAAATAAACAAGGTTGATGATCATGGTTGACATTTCTAAAGCTGGTTGATTCAAAGAATGAACATGGATCAAGCAGAAACTAGGTAAAGACAAAATCAGTGCTCTGGTATCTTCATCTCCGTCATCTCTAGGAAGATAATGCTCAGGTTAGATCAACAACCTCAGGACCATCGCTGGTCTCTGCAATCAGTTATTCTTAATGCAAAACCAAATATCTGTTGATCAAGCAGGAATCTTACCTGGCACGACATGATTACAGTTGAAGCTGAAGGTGAATCTGAGCTTCAGTTTGTTCTCTGCAAAGATTTTTATATTCAGGCTGACATCATGAGAGCAGTTCAGGGAAACGTTCAAACAGAAGATGAGTTATAGCAGCCAGCAGGTTGCTTCATCATGCACCTTTGGTGTCTCCATTTCCCTAGAAGGGTTGGCAGTTGTAGCTGAAATTAATCACCAGTCAGTCACTGAAGATCTAAATTCTCCACCCAGAATATCTGTAATGCATGAAAACATGTTGCAGCGTGATCTACTGATAGAGAGTTCCAACTTCTATTGTTTGTTGATCATCATTTAGTGCTTACTGACTGACTTTATCTGTCCAGTCAGAAAGTTTACTCAGGGTCTGGGCCCACCTGGCTCTGCAGGGTCTCTGCTGGTGGGTGGAGTGTCCTTGGGCTTCGGGTCTCTGGGTCCATGGTTGGATCTGCTGCTGGCTGGGCCGGTGGCCTGTGGTCCCCTGGGACTCTCCTCTGCTCCTTTCGGAGTAACAAAGGAGTGGCTTCGGAACAACTCTGTGACCGTTCTTGACTGGCCCAGCCAGAGCCCTGACCTAAACCCGATTGAGCATCTCTGGAGAGACCTGAAAGAAGCTGTCCACCAACGTTCACCATCCAACCTGACAGAGCTGGAGAGGATCAGCAAGGAAGAATGGCAGAGGATCCCCAAATACAGGTGTGAAAAACTTGCTGCATCATTCCCAAGAAGACTCATGGCTGTACTAGCTCAAAAGGGTGCTTCTACTCAATACTGAGTAAAGGCTCTGAATACTTATGACCATGTGATATTTCAGTTTCTTTTTTAATAAATGTGCAACAAATTTTACATTTCTGGGGGTTTTCTGTCAAGATGGGGTGCTGAGTGTACATTAATGAGAAATAAAATAAAACTTTTGGATTGGTCAGTGAGGCCAGTGAGGCTGGAGATAAAAACTGGAAACATTGAACTGTCAGCACTGAGTGGGATGACAGGAATTTAAACTTGCATGAGTGAGGTCATGGAATCTATCTGAGAAAAGGCTCAGGCTGGCTGATACAGCCAGCTCAAGCTCAAAGGTCCCAGCTGCCTGTTGAGGTGGCAACTGGAGGACTGGTTTGAGGACACTAGCTGAAGAAGGGAACACTTAGGGCTGGGTCTCTCTCTAAGATCTTCTGAAGCAAATGATGAGTACCAAGTGGGGAGAAGGACTGCAGCTGCTGTGGTTGCAGAAGCAAAAACCTTGGAAGTCGGAGGGAAGACAGAAAGCATATAAAAAGGCCTCTTTTTGTTGGGGGGTGGGGTGACTGCAGAAATGAACTGATATTATTGTTTAAAGTCTTCCAGCTCCCATGTCTGAGACTGTTGCAGACCTGAGGAGCTCCTCCGGTGACAGACTGCTGCATTTTAAGGTGCATAACGGAGAATTATCACAGATCTTTCCTATCGGGAGCTGTTAGACTCCAGAACCAAAAAACTCTATAATTTGTGCATCCCTGCTGTTTCACTGTCACTGGCAAAGAAACAGCAGGGATTGTAACAGAAGAATTGAACAATGAAAAATCAGGAGCTTAAATACTGAGCCAAATGTGGAAAATCAAAAAGGAACTAATCAAAGGAAATATGGAGCAGCTGTGGCAGACAGAGCAAAAATGACAGAGATAGACTAATTATTTCAAAGGGGAACTGAATAATGAACTAAATATGAAAACACAAATAAATATCAAAGAAATTATCAAAGCACAAACATCCAAGGATCACAACAGGACCTTTAGCGGTTAAATGAACCGCAGCTATGTTAACCCAAATGCTACTGGCTAAAAGATTACATTTCTCTTAAACCTAGTAAACCGATGTTACAGGAGCCCACCTCAGTCCATTGACCATTATGGCTGACTATAAAGAGATTTCTTCTGATTGGTCAACCAGTTTAAACGTCTGGGTCCTTCAGTCATTCAAACACTCCAAAACAATCCAAACCCCTGCAGATACAAACCAATAAGACTCCAAGGAAGGAAAGACGTTCCCTTCTAAGACACATTTTAATCACTGTGACAGCTCTGTCCACAGGATTGTTTCCCATAGTCTGGCTCTGCAGAGTGAAGATCTTCTCACCTGATGGAAAGCTTCCAACAAGCCTAAACCAGCAGGTGAATTCATGCTTCAGCCTTTGGTTAAATCAAGAAGTAGCTACTGATCCCACAGGCCTCATTGTGACCAGTCCTCCCAGTACAGCTCTCTGGTTAAACTCCAACAATGTCACTGGACATGTTATCTCACCTATGGTTGTGATTTATGGGCACCATATTCTACAGTAAAAAGTTAAAACAGATCCCAAACCTTTTGGATTTTATAGCTGGACGCATGTTGGCCGATGTTCTGCAAAACAGAATAAAACTTTGTAATTACTAAGTTCTGACAGTTGTGCTAAAACCATTTAATTGAAGGTCAGGGTTAACCCAAGTGGACTGTAAATTAGTGAGAAAGGCGCTAAAGATCACAGAGAAACTGTGGAGCTGTGATCTGGGCTTTCTCCTTCTTCTGGAACACAGATTACAAGAAGGTTGGGATCACAGAAGGGAGATTTAAGGATGTAAAGTTCAACGTTTCTACTCTGAACTGATGATTCTAAACTGGTTCTAAACTGGTTTTAGTCACACTGACGTCAGTGAACAGCTTGGCTTTAATATATTCAATAACAAATGTAATGAACTCACCTTCTCAGCAGAAAACTATTTAATCATTTCTGCTTTAGGTTTTTACTTGATCATAACAGTTTTAGTGACATTTTAAGTGTTGTGATATAATAGGTAGGTTCTGGCTATGAATAATTTCTTATGCAAATTTTTAATCATATTAATAATTTTTTGTTAGAAGTACCAAGTTTGGAGCACCATCTGGGATCCAGGAAAATAATAATAGCCAATTAGTTTAGTCTCAGATAATGTTTATGATTACCTGCCTGATAAGACTGAGATAATTAAAGGGTAATAAAGGAATAAGTTCTTGGCGTACTTTGAAGAGCAAGTTACTACACATGTATGTGGAACAATAACAAACAACGACTTTCCAAAATACAAGAGTTTATTACAAAATAATTCAATTTTCAGGTAAAATACTTTAATCAACAAACTCACTAAGCTCATAACACCCGACTAAACTACTAAGTAAAAGAATAAAAAATAAACTACCTACCAAAAGTAAAACAGTAAAATGGACAAATATGCAAATTAGTAAAAACAATAACCAATAAATTGATCGTGATGTCACAGTTCAGTATGAACATGTTTGCTTAAAGACCAAAGCTTGTATTGAAAGGTGTGGAAGTGAAGCCAAGTTAGTTTTAAATGAATTGTGATTAGTCATTCTGTTCAGCTTAGCAGCAAAGAACAATGGAAAAAAACTCCAGTGGAACAGTGTTTTTGTCATGTTGCCTGATTTAAAACGATTCTTTAGTCAGAAACCTTTGAAAACACTGTTTATACCCAAATGATTGAAGAATTAAATCTTATAAATACAGCAAAAACACAGTGAAATAGATAATCAAAACAATCCTTAAATTGTTTATCCTAATATTTCTGCCCAGACACAACTTTACTTGAACGATTCTCAGATCTCTATTGGAGGTTGGCTCCATTGTCTGGAAGACCGGGGATAAAGCAGAGAAATCAGCTGGTCAGTTAGCAGCAGCTGCATGGAGCGCAGCCAGCAGTCGGTCCTCCTGGGTGCATGGCTAGCGAGCCACCGTTAACTCAAAAGTTGTCGTCCTTTCAGCTCGTCAGCTTTCAGCAATCTTCTCCTACGGACTGGTCCCTTTTTCGGGCAGCCTTCAGCTCAGCAGCTTTTGACTCGGCAGCTTCGGTTTAGCAGATTGGCTCATGCAGCAGGGCAGCAGCAAATAGAAGCTCTCTCTCTGTTTTAGGCGAAATCTGTAATTGAAAAAGATTCCTTTTGCAGCATTTGAACAAATCAGGTTCAGGACTTATGCCATCGGCCCGATACAGTTTATCTGATCAACAACCAGCAGGCTGTAAAAGTCTTTTGGATCCAACGAGTTTCTTTCAGAAACTTGCTCCCCCCTCAGTTATTCTTTTGTATTCCCAATAAAAATTATTCCCTTTTTTAAAATAGACCATCAGGAGTGCTACAGATAGACCTCATTAGGACACAAGGTCTTCCTTCTTCAGGTTCTGGGGTCCATCTGCACATTTTGGACCAAGACCTGTTCATGTCTGGGACACAGAATTCGTCCCCTTCCTGAGCGGTGTGATGGTTGAACATTCCCATCATGTCTGAACTGTTGTATAAATGTTTGAGCAGATAAAAATGACACCTTCAAGCATCTGGAAATTGTTCCCAAGGATGAACCAGACTGGTGCAGCTCCACAATTCTCTTCATGATCTCTGGGCGGATTTCTGTTGACTTTCCCATAGCGTCAAACAAGAAACCAGTGAGCTCCAGGTGTGTTCCAGGTGTGGCCCTAAAATACTTCCACAGGCGAGCCTCTAATTAACTCAGGAGTGTGCGTTAACAAGTCCCAAGTTTCCTAAGCACATTAATCAATATTCTTATTAATTCGTGCAGAAAATTAACAGACAAATCCAACTGAAAATAACAGAAAAAGATAGCTGCAGTAAAACAGTAGAAGCAAGAAGAATAACCCAGTTTTCTTCAGTGTCCTTAAGAAGTCTTGTGTGGTAGAGTGTGGTTTCATTTAAACTACGCTTCCCCACAATAAGGGATAGACCAGAGGTGTCCATAGTCAGTCCTAGAGGGCCCGGCATGCTGCATGGCTCATTAGCAGAACTTTGCCATGCTGAGGAGGTAGTTGGACCATTTGAATCAGCTGTGTTGGAACAGAGACTCATCTGAAACTGGCAGGAAACTGGCCCTTGAGGACTCGAGCTGGTATAGACATCTGAACAGAATTTCTTCAGCCTTGCAGGAATTGACAGTCATTGTTTCGGCCATTTTCCTTTCTGGAGCAAAACCATAAATAGTACAAAGGAAACAAAATTGGGTTGGTTGGTAGGGTAAATAAATTGATGCATTAATGATTGAAACCAATTAACATGAATAAATACATTTTCAGCCTTTACATGGGCATCTTTACAATCTGTCAAGTACTTCAAAGTAGATTTATTCCTCAGAAGCTTTTAAAAATTTGCTAGGAAAATTTTTTTCAATTATTTCAAGATGCCATAAATAAACACAATCTGTCATTACTGCCAATGAGGTTATGTTTTCGCCAGGGTTTGTTTGTTTGTTTTTGTTTGTTAGCAACATAATTAAAAAAGTTATAAACAGATTTTGATTAAATTGTTAGGAAATGTCTGTAATGTGACCAGGAACAAGTGATCAGAATTAGAGGGGGATCCTGATTATCGCTGAGCTGCCTTGGTGGAAGTCTGCGCTTTCTGAGTGCTTTTTCTAGTATATTAGGTTATCAATGAGATTTACTTAACATTTAGCAAAAGGTAAACTAAAACTGAGCAAAGCATGACAACCGTTTCTAACCACCAAGCAATAAGTCTCGTGACTACTGTAGCACCATCTGAGAAGCAACATTTTTTTGATTCAAATGTTTGCTATCTTACCGCCTGCCTCTCTGGTACTTCTAAATGTCTATTAGTTCATCACAGATTTGCACATGTTTGATTATGGAAACCCTGAAGTATTTTCTTCCATTACAGTAACCTTGTGTGGTGTCAGAACATAAGGTAGGAGCTGTGATGCTCTTTAATCTGAGTTAGTGGGCTCATAAACATTCTAAATAAAAGTGGCCTGAGGACAGAGCCTTGAGGAACCCCATAATTCATTTCATAAAGTTAAAGTAGACGCCGTCTACCAGATAAGATCTGAACCAGAATGGCAGTAAACCACTCATGGAACTTTCTGTGGACAATAGAGACCAGTTAACCAGAGACCAAGAAGTTCAGAACCTTGTTGCTCCACTAAAACCCACCCATCATCTGTGGAGATGTTTCCTTAGAGCTCTGTGTCTTTAGATCTTCTAATCTGCTGCAGTCTTCATCCTCCCTCAACTGAAAGCATCCAGTTCCGCAGCGTGTTCAGGTCAGTTCTGGAAAGTTTATCAGTTGGTGGGTTAAAGGAATGCTGTTCTGAAACAATGAGCCTGTTTTTTTTTACGTTTCATGTGTAAAAAGTTTCGAGATCTGTTTTCATTCTCCTGAACTCATCAGAGATTCTCTCCACTACCACCTCAGCCTGCTTTGGATTAAGCTTTAGAACCATGAAGGTTCTGGGTTTCTCTGTGATGTAGAACAGCTCCAGGATGTTGATTTCCAGTCTGATGAGTTTTACAGCTTCAGCTCCGACTGATTCCCTCCGGAGGTCCCCACAGGAACTCTTTACTCTTTCCAGCGAGTTCTTCAGTTCCTTCACAATCATTCTGAACTCCTCCATCCATCTGGTCATTCTATTAACATGAGACCATTCTAAGAGTTCCTGCTTTATAATAAAACAAATCAGCGCAACAACACCACAAGCAACAGCTGCTCCATACACAGCAAAGCTCAAACCTTTAGTAGCAGAAGCTGCAGATCTGGCCAACAGAGCCCCAGTTACTGCAAGAACAACTGCTACCGTTATCCCGGTCTTTGTCTCATTCTGAATTTGCTCTACTGTGGGAATGATGTTGTGAAACTGGTCCAGAATCAGTTTCATGGTGGCTTGATTGCTGTCATAGAGCTGGTGAAATGAAGCTGTGTTCTGGGACAGCTTCTGCTTTAGACCACAAACGTTGGGAAGTTGGGTATTCCATATATTCCGTATATTCCATAGAAATGAATCCATCGTTAAAATAGAGCTTGTTGACTAGGAAGTTCTCATGAGTTTGGATAGTTTCAATAAAAGTTCAGAAAGCCACAAAAATCTGCTGTCAGATCAGCTGCTGCACAAACAGCAGACCTTCATCCAGACAGGTTCCGATCTTTTCCTGCTCCGGGTTCAGACGTTAGGATTTAACGTCCACACCCCAACAGCTGAGCTGGAGCTGTGCTGACTCACACACTACAGGTTAAACCAGATAAGATGCATTATATAAACCTGAGAGGAGCCACCTGAGTAAACATGAACATGATGTGAACCGAAGCATCATCCTGTCTGAACCTTTATTGAGCTGATATCAGCTGCAGCAGGTTACCTTACCTGTGATCACAGAGTCCTGCACATTTACAGCTCAGCGGGAAACAGATTTATAGCAGAACCAGATTTACCAACGTCCTGTTCCAGATCATAGAGCATAGAACATAGATCATATATCATAGAGCATAGATCATAGAGCATAGATCAAATCAAATCAAATCAAATTAAACTTTATTTATAAAGCGCTTTTCAAACCAAAACAAAGCTTCTCAAAGTGCTTTACAGATTAAAAATGACCCACAACCCCCCCTTCCCAAAACCCAAAAGTAAAAAACATCACCACAGCTATACCCCCCCATGCAAAAAAGCAACAATAAACAACAGCGCATTAACAAAAGCAGAACGGGCTGAGTACAGATGAACCAGGAAACGTCATCATGGGAGCCATCTACACCAGCAGCAGCAGATCAACAGCAGCAGCCAAGGCACTGACCCAGGGAGCCCAGAGGAGGGAGGGCTGGTACCCCCACCTCCACCTGCTCTAAGATCATAGAGCATAGATCATAGAGCATAGATCATAGAGCATAGATCATAAAGCATAGAGCATAGATCATAGAGCATAGATCATAAAGCATAGATAATAGATAATAGATCATAAATCATAGAGCATAGAGCATAAAGCATAAAGCATAGAGCATAGATCATAGAGCATAGAGCATAGATCATAGAGCATAGATCATAAAGCATAGAGCATAGATCATAGAGCATAGATCATAAAGCATAGATAATAGATCATAAATCATAGAGCATAGAGCATAAAGCATAAAGCATAGAGCATAGAGCATAGATCATAGAACATAGATCATAAAGCATAGAGCATAGATCATAGAGCATAGAGCATAGATCATAGATCATAAAGCATAGATCATAGATCATAGATCATAAAAAATAAAGCATAGAGCATAGAGCATAGAGCATAGATCATAAAGCATAGAGCATAGATCATAGAACATAGATCATAAAGCATAGAGCATAGATCATAGAGCATAGATCATAAAGCATAGATCATAGAGCATAGATTCTAGAGCATAGAGCATAAAGCATAGAGCATAGATCATAGAGCATAAAGTGTAGAGCATAGATCATAAAGCATAAAGCATAGATCATAAAGCATAGATCATAAAATATAGAGCATAGAGCATAGATCATAGAGCATAGATCATAAAGCATAGATAATAGATCATAAATCATAGAGCATAGAGCATAAAGCATAAAGCATAGAGCATAGAGCATAGATCATAGAACATAGATCATAAAGCATAGAGCATAGATCATAGAGCATAGAGCATAGATCATAGATCATAAAGCATAGATCATAGATCATAGATCATAAAAAATAAAGCATAGAGCATAGAGCATAGAGCATAGATCATAAAGCATAGAGCATAGATCATAGAACATAGATCATAAAGCATAGAGCATAGATCATAGAGCATAGATCATAAAGCATAGATCATAGAGCATAGATTCTAGAGCATAGAGCATAAAGCATAGAGCATAGATCATAGAGCATAAAGTGTAGAGCATAGATCATAAAGCATAAAGCATAGATCATAAAGCATAGATCATAAAATATAGAGCATAGAGCATAGATCATAGATCATAAAGCATAGAGCATAGATCATAGAGCATAGATCATAAAGCATAGAGCATAGAGCATAGATCATAAAGCATAGAGCATAGATCATAGAGCATAGAGCATAGATCATAGATCATAAAGCATAAAGCATAAAGCATAGATCATAAAGCATAGATCATAGAGCATAGAGCATAGATCATAGATCATAGATCATAGATCATAGAGCATAAAGCATAGAGCATAGAGCATAGATCATAAAGCATAGATCATAGAGCATAAAGCATAGAGCATAGAGCATAGATCATAAAGCATAGATCATCGATCATGGAGCATAGATCATAGATCATAGATCATAGATCATAGAGCATAAAGCATAGAGCATAGAGCATAGATCATAAAGCATAGATCATAGAGCATAAAGCACAGAGCATAGAGCATAGATCATAAAGCATAGATCATAGATCATGGAGCATAGATCATAGATCATAGATCATAGATCATAGAGCATAAAGCATAGAGCATAGAGCATAGATCATAGAGCATAGAGCATAAAGCATAGAGCATAAATCATAAAGCATAGAGCATAGAGCATAGATTATAGAGCATAGATCATAGAGCATAGATCATAGATCATGATAGATCAGAGGACAGTGACAGAACACTGTTCATGGTTGGTCCTGTTTCTGTCAATAAAGAGGATCTGATCTTTTAGGTTCAACAGGGTTATGAGTTGCTGTCTATCCTTCTATTTCCTGTCTGGCTGTGTGGCTCTCAGAATTGATCTCTGACTAAAGTAGGAACTCAACACATTTCCTTTCACAAGTGAAGCATTAAGGCTTTATGCTATAATTCTCCTCTTGACATAGAAATATATATGAAATCTTTAATAGAAATTACTGTGACTTTATTTTAAATGCTTTGGACACAGAGACAGAAAAGAAAGGGAAAGAAAAAAAAGATGAGCATTAACATCTAAAAAGGTCATAGGAAGAAAAACAATGGTCTGCTTTTATCTGATTGTAATAATCAGCTGCTGCCACTGGGTGCCGCTCATGCACCAAAATGTTTCCAAAGCAACACCTTCATGGAAGAGCTGCATGTAACTTTTCTTGGATTGACCAGTAGCTCCATGAAACCAGAGCTGCAGCTGGTTCTGGTCCAGTTAAAGCAGGGTCAGGTTCTACGGGGAGGAGGTTCTAGTCTGACTAAAGCAGGGTCAGTATAAAGTATATAGTGTCCTTATGGAGTATATAGTGTCCTTATGGAGTATATAGTGTCCTTATAGAGTATATAGTGTCCTTATAGAGTATATAGTGTCCTTATGGAGTATATAGTGTCCTTATAGAGTATATAGTGTCCTTATAGAGTATATAGTGTCCTTATGGAGTATATAGTGTCCTTATGGAGTATATAGTGTCCTTATAGAGTATATAGTGTCCTTATGGAGTATATAGTGTCCTTATGGAGTATATAGTGTCCTTATAGAGTATATAGTGTCCTTATAGAGTATATAGTGTCCTTATGGAGTATATAGTGTCCTTATGGAATATATAGTGTCCTTATAGAGTATATAGTGTCCTTATGGAGTATATAGTGTCCTTATAGAGTATATAGTGTCCTTATAGAGTATATAGTGTCCTTATGGAGTATATAGTGTCCTTATGGAGTATATAGTGTCCTTATAGAGTATATAGTGTCCTTATAGAGTATATAGTGTCCTTATGGAATATATAGTGTCCTTATAAAGTACATAGTGTCCTTATGGAGTATATAGTGTCCTTATGGAATATATAGTGTCCTTATGGAGTATATTGTGTCCGTATAGAGTATATAGTGTCCTTATGGAGTATATAGTGTCCTTATGGAATATATAGTTTCCTTATAGAGTACATAGTGTCCTTATAAAGTACACAGTGTCCTTATGGAGCATATAGTGTCCTTATGGAGTATATAGTGTCCTTATGGAGTATATAGTGTCCTTATAGAGTATATAGTGTCCTTATAGAGTATATAGTGTCCTTATGGAATATATAGTGTCCTTATAGAGTATATAGTGTCCTTATGGAATATATAGTGTCCTTATAGAGTATATAGTGTCCTTATAAAGTACATAGTGTCCTTATAGAGTATATAGTGTCCTTATAAAGTATATAATGTCCTTATGGAGTATGTTGTGTCCGTATAGAGTATATAGTGTCCTTATGGAGTATATAGTTTCCTTATAGAGTACATAGTGTCCTTATAAAGTACATAGTGTCCTTATGGAAAATATAGTGTCCTTATAGAGTATATAGTGTCCTTATAAAGTATATAATGTCCTTATGGAGTATGTTGTGTCCGTATAGAGTATATAGTGTCCTTATGGAGTATATAGTTTCCTTATAGAGTACATAGTGTCCTTATAAAGTACACAGTGTCCTTATGGAGCATATAGTGTCCTTATTGAGTATATAGTGTCCTTATGGAATATATAGTGTCCTTATGGAGTATATAGTGTTCTTATGGAGTATATAGTGTCCTTATAGTGTATATAGTGTCCTTATGGAGTATATAGTGTCCTTGTGGGATATATAGTGTCCTTGTAGAGTATATAGTGTCCTTATAAAGTACATAGTGTCCTTATGGAGCATATAGTGTCCTTATCGAGTATATAGTGTCCTTATGGAGCATATAGTGTATGGAGCATATAGTGTCCTTATAGAGTATATAGTGTCCTTATAGAGTATATAGTGTTCTTATAAAGTATATAGTGTCCGTATAGAGTATATAGTGTTCTTATAAAGTATATAGTGTCCGTATAGAGTATATAGTGTCCTTATGGAGTATATAGTGTCCTTATGGAGTATATAGTGTCCTTATAGAGTATATAGTGTCCTTATAAAGTACTTAGTGTCCTTATGGAGTATATAGTGTCCTTATGGAGTATATAGTGTCCTAATGGAGCATATAGTGTCCTTATAAGGTATATAGTGTCCTTAAAAGTACTTAGTTTACTTATGGAGTATATAGTGTCCTTGTAGAGCATATAGTGTCCTTATAAGGTATATAGTGTCCTTAAAAGTACTTAGTTTCCTTATGGAGTATATAGTGTCCTTATAGAGTATATAGTGTCCTTATAGAGTATATAGTGTCCTTATGGAGTATATAGTGTCCTTATGGAAAATATAGTGTCCTTATAAAGTACATAGTGTCCTTATGGAATATATAGTGTCCTTATAGAGTATATAGTGTCCTTATAAAGTACATAGTGTCCTCATGGAATATATAGTGTCCTCATATAGTATATAGTGTCCTTATAAAGTACATAGTGTCCTTATGGAGTATATAGTGTCCTTATGGAGTATATAGTGTCCTTATGGAGTATATTGTGTCCGTATAGAGTATATAGTGTCCTTATGGAGTATATAGTTTCCTTATAGAGTACATAGTGTCCTTATAAAGTACACAGTGTCCTTATGGAGCATATAGTGTCCTTATTGAGTATATAGTGTCCTTATGGAGTATATAGTGTCCTTATGAAGTATATAGTGTTCTTATGGAGTATATAGTGTCCTTATGGAATATATAGTGTCCTTGTAGAGTATATAGTGTCCTTATAAAGTACATAGTGTCCTTATGGAGCATATAGTGTCCTTATCGAGTATATAGTGTCCTTATGGAGCATATAGTGTATGGAGCATATAGTGTCCTTATAGAGTATATAGTGTCCTTATAGAGTATATAGTGTTCTTATAAAGTATATAGTGTCCGTATAGAGTATATAGTGTCCTTATGGAGTATATAGTGTCCTTATGGAGTATATAGTGTCCTTATAGAGTATATAGTGTCCTTATAAAGTACTTAGTGTCCTTATGGAGTATATAGTGTCCTTATGGAGTATATAGTGTCATTATGGAGCATATAGTGTCCTTATAAGGTATATAGTGTCCTTAAAAGTACTTAGTTTACTTATGGAGTATATAGTGTCCTTGTAGAGCATATAGTGTCCTTATAAGGTATATAGTGTCCTTAAAAGTACTTAGTTTCCTTATGGAGTATATAGTGTCCTTATAGAGTATATAGTGTCCTTATAAAGTACATTGTGTCCTTATGGAGCATATAGTGTCCTTATCGAGTATATCGTGTCCTTATGGAGTATATAGTGTCCTTATAGAGTATATAGTGTCATAATAAAGTACATAGTGTCCTTATGGAGCATATAGTGTCCTTATGGATTATATTGTGTCCTTATAGAGCATATAGTGTCCTCATAGAGTATATAGTGTCCTTATAAAGTATATAGTGTCCTTATAGAGCATATAGTGTCCTTATGGAGTATATAGTGTCCTTATGGAGTATATAGTGTTCTTATGGAATATATAGTGTCCTTATAAAGTACTTAGTGTCCTTATGGAGTATATAGTGTCCTTATGGAGTATATAGTGTCCTTATGGAGTCTATAGTGTCCTTATGGAATATATAGTGTCCTTATAAAGTACATAGTGTCCTTATGGAGCATAAAGTGTCCATATCGAGTATATAGTGTCCTTATGGAGCATATAGTGTCCTTATGGAGTATATAGTGTCCTTATAAAGTATATAGTGTCCTTATCGAGTATATAGTGTCCTTATGGAGTATATAGTGTCCTTATAAAGTATATAGTGTCCTTATCGAGTATATAGTGTCCTTATGGAGCATATAGTGTCCTTATAGAGTATATAGTGTCCTTATCGAGTATATAGTGTCCTTATGGAGCATATAGTGTCCTTATAGAGTATATAGTGTCCTTATAGAGTATATAGTGTCCTTATAAAGTATATTGTCCTTATAGAGTATATAGTGTCCTTATAAAGTATATAGTGTCCTTATGGAGCATATAGTGTCCTTATGGATTATATTGTATCCTTATAGAGCATATAGTGTCCATATAAAGTATATAGTGTCCTTATAGAGCATATAGTGTCCTTATGGATTATATTGTATCCTTATAGAGCATATAGTGTCCTTATAAAGTATATAGTGTCCTTATAGAGCATATAGTGTCCTCATGGAGCATATAGTGTCCTTATGGAGCATATAGTGTCCTTATGGATTATATTGTGTCCTTATAGAGCATATAGTGTCCTTATAGAGCATTTAGTGTCCTTATGGATTATATTGTGTCCTTATAGAGTATATAGTGTCCTTATCGAGTATATAGTGTCCTTATGGAGCATATAGTGTCCTTATAGAGTATATAGTGTCCTTATAGAGTATATAGTGTCCTTATAAAGTATATAGTGTCCTTATAGAGCATATAGTGTCCTTATAGAGTATATAGTGTCCTTATAGAGTATATAGTGTCCTTATAGAGCATATAGTGTCCTTATAGAGTATATATTGTCCTTATAGAGTATATAGTGTCCTTATAAAGTATATAGTGTCCTTATAGAGCATATAGTGTCCTTATAGAGTATATAGTGTCCTTATAGAGCATATAGTGTCCTTATAGAGCATATAGTGTCCTTATGGATTATATTGTGTCCTTATAGAGTATATAGTGTCCTTATAGAGTATAAAGTATATAGTGTCCTTATAGAGCATATAGTGTCCTTATAGAGTATATAGTGTCCTTATAAAGTATATAGTGTCCTTATAGAGCATATAGTGTCCTTATAAAGTATATAGTGTCCTTATAGAGCATATAGTGTCCTTATAGAGTATATAGTGTCCTTATAAAGTATATAGTGTCCTTATAGAGCATATAGTGTCCTTATAGAGTATATAGTGTCCTTATAAAGTATATAGTGTCCTTATAGAGCATATAGTGTCCTTATAGAGTATATAGTGTCCTTATAAAGTATATAGTGTCCTTATGGAGCATATAGTGTCCTTATAGAGTATATAGTGTCCTTATAGAGCATATAGTGTCCTTATAGAGTATATAGTGTCCTTATAAAGTATATAGTGTCCTTATAGAGCATATAGTGTCCTTATAGAGCATTTAGTGTCATTATGGATTATATTGTGTCCTTATAGAGCATATAGTGTCCTTATGGAGTATATAGTGTCCTTATAGAGCATATAGTGTCCTTATAGAGTATATAGTGTCCTTATAAAGTATATAGTGTCCTTATGGAGCATATAGTGTCCTTATAGAGTATATAGTGTCCTTATAGAGCATATAGTGTCCTTATAGAGTATATAGTGTCCTTATAAAGTATATAGTGTCCTTATAGAGCATATAGTGTCCTTATAGAGCATTTAGTGTCCTTATGGATTATATTGTGTCCTTATAGAGCATATAGTGTCCTTATGGAGTATATAGTGTCCTTATAGAGCATATAGTGTCCTTATGGAGTATATAGTGTCCTTATGGAGTATATAGTGTCCTTATAGAGCATATAGTGTCCTTATAGAGCATATAGTGTCCTTATGGAGCATATAGTGTCCTTATGGAGTATATAGTGTCCTTATAGAGCATATAGTGTCCTTATAGAGCATATAGTGTCCTTATGGAGTATATAGTATATATCCAGAAACATCATACTTGTTTTCTTTAACTTGACCCTGTCATTGTTACTCATACTAAGACAGGTAAGGTAGTAATATATGTAATATTTCCATTACAGTAACTCATTCAGTTTGATCAGAAAATAATTATATTTACACTCAGGTTCAGATCAATATTCATTTACATTATGTTTGCATGAGAGACAGAAAGCACAAATAAACATAAACAGAGATCCTGAAGGATCAGCTTGGACAGCAGAGAATTACAAACCTGAAGAAATGGGATTTTATGACCTGATTCATAAATAAACTGAATCAAATTCAAGTCAGATTGAAACTATACAATCATGTAGTGCAATTGGTAAATCAGACTTTCAGATTATTTTTAGATTAAATAGTGAAGCTGATCATGAAAAGACAATTTAAAAAGCGTTATGAAATATAACAGTTTTTGATAATCAGTGACATTTTTCAAGTTGAAATCCAACCATGAAACTCCTGAACAAAGACACGTTGATCAACATGTCGATATAAAGTAAATGTTTCTGGTTCAGGTTTTCTGTTTGCTGGGTATAAAACCCACCAGGTGGGGGCGCTATGTTCACATGGGGACAGGTGAGACAGAAAGTCAGCAGGTAGAGAACCTCCTTCACTGGTCCGGCTGTTCTTCTTCTTCTTCTTCTTCTTCTTCTTCCTCTTCTGCGTTTCTAGTTTTGTTTCTATGGTTGTCAAACATCAACATGGTGGATTTAAGAGAAGAAAAGAAGAAGAGTTTCATATTTTGATGATGTTTTTAATCTGAGACATTAAAATAAAACAAGATGTTTGTCCTCACTTTTTTTTTGTTCCTTTCAGCAGCAAGTCCTTTTTCTTCAGTTTCCCAAACCTGTTTGGTCCAGGATCCTGTCGTTTTATTTCTTTAGCGATCAGTGGCAGCTCTGATGAAGGGAAATGATGGAAGAATGATTTTCAGTGTTTGAATGAAGCAGGAATGAAAACGGTGAGGTTCGGTTCTTACTCAGCTTTTCTTCACTAACGTCTATTTCCATCAGACCGAAAGCAAACGTTGAACCTGCAGGAACGGTGAAGCTCATTTTTTCTGAGCCGGTGCCCTGAAACAACAGACACATCATGATTCTACGCCCAATATCAGATTAAAACACACAGAACCACATTGGGGTCAGAGTTTAGGTGTTTTTTGAGCTTTGAGATGCTAATCAGCTCCTCCTAGTGGTAAACCCAATGCCTTGTTGCCATGGTTACACATCATACCAACTGCTCAGAGGTGAAACAGAGCAGAAATCCTTGCAGCTGCCCAGCATCCATAACCAGAGGGAATAAATGTCCAAACAGAGTATACACCAACCTGACCCTGCCTGGTTGTTCCTCCCTCTGCAGCTGAAAACACGTTGGACGGTTTTCCAGAACAAACGACCTTGCTGAAGGTCATGCTGCAGCATTTCCTACGGATTCAAGCCAAAACCTTCCCTGGATTCAGCTTAAACTGTATTTCAGACTGGTTAGTAAAGGTGGAGCTCGGGGACACGCACCGTGTCTTCCTGGTGTAGCTTTGACCTAAACTCCCTAATTCCAGTCGACTCAACATCCCTAGAATCAGAACCAAACATGGAGAAGCAGCTTTCAGTTTCTATGCTCCTCTAATCTGGAACAAACTTCCAGAAAACTGCAAAGCTGCTGAAACACTGAGATCTTTTAAATCACAGCTAAAAACATATCTGTTTAGAGCTGCCTTTGATTAATGCTTTAATGTATCATGTTTTGTGTATTCTTCTTGTTTTATTGCTGTTTTTACTTTATATGCTTTGTCTGTGTTTTACTGCTATTTTTATTTTACCCCATAATCATGTAAAGCACCTTGAATCACCTTGTTGTTGAAAGTGTTGCTATATAAATAAAACTGCCTTGCCTAAACACTGATCTCAAGATGGTGCTCTGGGTTTTTTTAAACAAAACCTTTCTAAACCTGAACATCCCCGTTTTCTAACCAGCATCACTGATTCTGAAGAAAAGAAGCTAATGGTGCATCCAAACGTTGATCTGTTCTGATTTAGTCGTCTGGATGTCTGACCCCGGTTGATGCTCAACATGTGGATTGTACGGACCGGGCCGATAGTGTGTTTGGCGTCATCTAGCAGCTTGGCTCACCTGTGCAGTCACGTTTCCGGTTTGCTTCTGCTTTGCAGACACAGATCCTGATCCTGAAGCTTTCCTGGTGATGGTGACAGGAGTGGAATTGCTGATGATCTTGTAAACAAAAGCCAGTTTCTGTGAGGACCTCAACTTTTTGAGGCCATTGATTTTACTGAAAGTAGAATGAAATCCAAGGAGAAAAAGTAAATATAAGCTTCCTGCTGTTCAGCCATGTTCTCATGTTGATCTACAGTAAATAATACCGATCTTCAAAATGTTTCCTGAATTCTCTCAGGTTGACTGCCTCGTATCCCACGTCGAAGACAGAGGCGCTGTTCTCTCTGCTTCCTTCAGCATTGGCTTCCACAACTCCTTCAGTTCCATCCACCACGGCCATGCCCGGTCCAGCTCCTGGAGTTATGGTCGCTGTTCCCTTCACGCTTCCACCGAAACTGTTCCAAGTGCTGATGTCCTCCAGCAAGCAGCCTTCGCTGGTTAAATCTTCCATTAGCAGAAAGGCGTCGGTTAGCTGCAAAGCCGGAGCAGAGATGGTTGTTGTGTCTGCAACGCGTTGCTCACCTGGTAGATCTTCAGGGGAGACTTCAGGCATCAGATCGAACAGGGTCAGATCCAGGAAGCTGTACTTAGTGAGCAGCCAGGATCTCTTCTTCTGGATCATGACCAGAGAAAACATTTCAATCTGAAAGTTCAGATTGTCGTTATACATCAGGTCCTTCTCTGCTCCCAGACATTTGAGAACGGTTTTCGTCTTTGCACCAAACATCTCCTGCAGACAGAAGAGATGGGAGGGAAACATTTCAGTCTCATTTTCAGGTGGGATGATATCTGGCAACATCTGTGTTCACGCTGAGGAGGCCGTGAGTCTTACCTGGCTGATGGCGCTGCGGATGGAGGAACTGAGCTTGACCTGCAGCCTTTTATACCTCCTCACCTGGGGGAGGAGGGGCGTCCCGTAAAGCATTCCTGACTCGCAGCTTTACGTCGCAGGAAAATCACAGAAACCCTGATAGAGTTCAACCCGCCAGACTGGAAGTTCACCTCTACGCCTTCAACCCAGGAAGGTTTCAGTTCAGCAACAAGGAGAGGTTTTTATTTAGTGACCTCACGTTATGGTGTTAAACCCCCTGAATTAATAGAGGCGGAACTTTTTTCTTGTTGAGGAGAGAAGTGGGTGACGGACATGCGGCAACGGTCCGTGAGGACGGGGGTCGAACTCGGGACGACCACTCTGAGGGCGGAGGCCTCTGCACATGGGGCGCCATTATCAACCACTACGTCACACGGCGCCCCAGAGGCTCAACTGTTTATCATTATTCTTCACTTTCAGCGATGCTACATCGTCCCATTGACTCTAAAAATGAAAGTATTGATTTTCAGCAACAGCCAGGCATAAAATAAGAAGTTAAATTTTTAATGGTTTCTATTTCAACCTTTCAGCGTCCCAGACTCTTTTCACACAGTGTGGAAGTGCTGTGGAAAAGTAATCACCCCCTAAACCTCCTACCTGGTTGTTGTTCCCTCTGCAGCAGCAACTGATAACTGGTGATGAGTCTCTATCATCACTGAGGATGACCTTTGACCCGCTCGGCTCTGCTGAATTGATTGATTACTGTTTCACACAGAGCCAGGATGGATCCGTTTTTCCATTAATAAAGGAAATGAAGCTGGTTGCTTTTTCTTGGGTTGTCTTTGATTTTAATAATTGTTTGTTGATCTGAAATGTTGAACGGAAACAGGAAATCTGTACGGGGACACGTAGTTGTCCCATTTGGAGAAGGTCCAACCCAGCTCAGTTCAGGAACCAGAGGATTGTTTCCAGGGGACTTTAAGGCAAGGAATCCATGCAGCGCCATCACAGATCCGAGCGACAGAAAAGAAAAGACCTTCTGCCAGATATTTCAACAGTTCAGTAACCAGGTTCTCTGATCCAAAGCTGCTGTAATCCAAAATGTTTTCAGTCCCGTTTGAAGGAACCAAAAGGTCCTGATCATGTCAGGTTTTCTAGCAGTTTGTTCTGGACCTGAGGAGCAGAGAAACTAACTGCTGCATCAACTTGTTTGAGTCACTGAGTCAGCAAGGCAACTTTATTTGTATAGCAACTTTCAACAACAAGGTAATTCAAGGTGCTTTATATGAGTCGGGGAGAACAACAGTAAAAGCATAAAACACAACAATTAGAGACACATTTAAACATTTGACATTCCAGCTATTATTATCACTTAACTCAAACAAAGCTCTAAACAGATGAGATTTTAGCTTTGATTTAAAGGAACCGGTTCTGACAGGATCTTTCTTCCTGGTGCTGCCTGTAAACCAGACAAATATTACCACTTTCATAACAGATAAACAACATATTCCAGTTGCTCTGAACATTCATGAAACGCAAATTTCAGCAGAACCGGGTCTGAGGGTATTTAGACAGATAAGCTTCATTTATCAGTGGCTCAAACACACAACCAGCCACTTTAGACGTTATCTCTCAAGCCCCGCTCACATTTTCAATGTGATTGTGAAAGTTCAGTCTGGTTTCTCTTTGACTGCATCAGACCATCCATCTGGACCTGGTACAGAGAAATATTCTGACAGATCGGCTGGTCCACTGGAGCGGTCAGAACCACCTGGAGCTCAACAACAACGTGTCGACTGTAGATCCCCTCATGGTTCCTGGGAACCAGCCTTTCTCTGGACCTGAGAAGTTCCTCGCACAAAGATGCTGGTCAGAAGCAGGTCCCGCAGAGACTGGGCTTCCCGCTGCACCTCAAGAAGTTCAACCTTCTTCAGGAGCTACTGGCCATCATCAATGTGAGGTTTGGATCCTCAGAACCGGACCGGTCCAGACAGCAGGGAACCATCCATCAGAGAGGATCATCGCGGCTGACCTTCCCTACATTTAGAACTCTTACTGGTCAAAGGTCAGGAAAAGGGCAGCTAGCATCTCTGCAGACCACAACACAATCTGGACACAGACTGTTCAGACTTCTACCTCCAGGGTGGCGCTACAGAGACAGTCCCACCCCACCTTATACTTTTGCTATTAAACAGTTAAAAACTGTGTTTGGTATCTAATGTGTGTCTTTGATCTTCTACTCAGCTGCAGCCTTTCTTTATTTTTCTATACACAAAGAACAAGTACTTCTTTATGTCAATAGGAAATTACGAATGGGAAATCACATGTGGGGTGCCCCAGGGCTCCATCCTGGGCCCCTCTTATTTCATATCTACATGCTCCCACTAGCCCAGATTATAACAACAAATAAGATTAGCTACCAGAACTATGCAGATGATACTCAGCTGACTTTGAACCCATCTAAACCCCAAGTAAATGCATCGAGCAAATAAATGGATGGATGTGTCATAACTTTCTCCAACTGAACAGAAACAAAACAGAAGTAATTATTTTTGGACCTAAAGAGAAACGATCAACAGTCAGCACACAGCTTCAGTTTTGTCACCTGCCTTAAAGACGGGGATAACTCTTGCAATCTTCCATACTGATGTGACCTTTCTCTGATTTATAGATACATTTATGAGATGAGCAGTTATGTAGCTTTTAAGAAATCACTCGAGAAGCCAAATGTGTCTCTGTCTCTAGAGCTTTCTACGGATAAAACTATTTCTAATACATTCGCAGCAGATATATACTGTATATTAAATATTGGTTTCAGTTTCTATGCTCCTCTAATCTGGAACAAACTTCCAGACAACTGCAGAGCTGCTGAAACACTGAGTTCCTTTAAATCACAACTAAAAACGTTTCTGCTTAGAGCTGCTTTTGAGTAAAGAATTAATGTCTTATGTGTCATGTGTGTTCATGCTTTATTGTGTATCATGCTTTGTGTACATACACATGCTAAACTGCTGCTTTTAATTTTCAATGTTATATTCTATGTTTTCTTTATCCCCGTAATCGTGTAAAACACCTTGAATTACCCCGTTGTTGAAAGTGCACTAGAGAAATAAAATTGCCTTGTCAGTCTGTCCTCCAGCCTGAACCATATGAATGTTGCTCCTCATTCATTTCCATATTAGAGATTTATAACACTGGTAAATTAAGTTTAAAACACCTAAAAACCTTCTAAATTCAGACCCTTTCAGTGCCAACAGCATCTGATGACAACATGATGGAAAAACCTTCAGATTTATGATCAATAATTCTTTATAAAACTTTATTTCTCAAAGTTACGGATGACATGATTTACAGAAGGCAAAAAAACAGTTCTAATGTGTAAACATCTACAGTAACTTTCTAGAGAGGAAGAAAGGAAAAGCTTCCTGTTTTCACTGATTAAACTCCAACATCTTCATCTTTCCTTCATCCTCCTCTTCTAAGAGCTGCTTCCTTCATGCTTCATGCATCGTCTTCAACAACAACAACATCCTCTTCATCATCTTGGCTCGGGTGGCTGGAATAGAAACTGAACAAACGTTATCATTTCAGAGGTCAACAGGATCTTTTGGTGTTTTTAGAAAGGTAATTCAAAGCATCAAACTCTCAGATGAAACGTTCTGCTAAAGATTTCCGATGGAAAAATGATTGAAACATTAAAGCTGAAATAGGAAAGAAGAGAAAAACTGTTGAAAACTTCTGCTTCATAAACTCACCTTTGTGGGAAAAGTGGTGCAAAGTACTTTTTATGAGTGTGTCCCAGGTTCTGTGGTCCGTTCCCGTAGATCCGTGTGACGTTCCTGGTCCTGAGAGGGATTACTGGGAAGGAAACATCAACTCATGTCTTAAAGCAAGAAATACAGTAAAATATGGTTGTGTAACATGTTTTCTTCCTGTAGACGAGATTTCTTGGGACCCAGGACAGTTTTTTGGATTTATGCCCCTCTCCCACCAGGGTTGGCTCGGTCCGGCCCAGAACGCCCTGGTTGTGTTTCCATTGTTCAGCGTAGGAAAGCGGCGCCATTCTGAGACGTCGCTTCACGCTCACACCGCCAGGCCAATCAGTGGCTACCAGTACACAGGTAGGATGATAGTGACATCACTTTACCGGACCAATCACACCCTAGGTGGGCGTGTTGGGATGCCTCGGACTGAGCCAGAGGTAGAGTGAAAAACAGGGGTCGGTAGCCGACCCTAGTGGAAACGGGGCATTAGTGAGGCAAAGTGGACCCACAGAACCAGCTTCTAATCTAACACATGCAGTCTGGTTTGAAATGGGAAATAAATGAGTTATTTTACTGATCTGGTTGTCGTTTGTGGTTATTTCCATGAGTGCGACAGCGAAGGTGGTGTGTTTGGGAACGGTGAATAGAGTCTCCTCTTTGCTGCTGCTCTGAAAGACAAGAACCACAGAGAGAGAGAGAGAGAGAGAGAGAGAGAGTTGATGAGCGAGGGATTCAGCAGGTTTATATATGAGAAGGGGATTTGACAAACAAACAGATGTGAATCATAATGACCTTGGCGTTGATGTTGAGGGACTTTATGGAGCTTCTGCCATGAGCTTTGCTATGAAGCGTGACGGTGGAGCCGTTGTAGAAGACCTGGTCAACAAAGGCCAGCTTCTCTGTCTTCGGTTTGGTCACAATTTCAGATAAAGTCGTATTTATCTTCCTGAAGAAAGAAGAAATCAACCAGAATCAGAACATGTTTCCAGGTGATGAGCTTCTCTGAAGACCAGAGAGGAATTCCTACTTCCTGGAGCAGATTTGTCTCAGTTTCCTTAAGTCCACCATGTCTTTCTTCACAGTGAAGGACGATGCAGAGTCCTCAGTTGTCACTTTACCAGCGACTTCAGCGTTAGATGAGCCCGGTATGACATTGAGTGGTTTTACTGAGTTATCTGTGATTCTTTTGGTAGAAGTGGTGACGTTCTCCAGAACCACGATGTCTCTGCTCACCAAAGCTGAGGAGCAACACAGATCAGCGTCAGACGTTCTGTTCAAACGTTCAGATAGATAAAAACATGAAGGAATTCATACCTGCAGGATCTGTTTCAGCAGCTGCGCCTTCCCAAAGGTCCAATATGGTCAGGTCCAAAAACGTGTACTTTATGGTTGCCGCCAATGGAAGCTTAGTGATCTTAACCAGAGTCAGCAGCTCAATCTTTTCATTGATATTCTCGTTATAGAGGAACTCTTTCTCAGCTCCTAAACATTTGAGAACAGATCGAGTCTTTTTTGCAAACATCTGTAGAAACACAAACAGGTTTATTCCGAATTTAACTCGTTTTCAGCCTCTGAGATCATGTTGATTCAGGTAGAAAGGCCTTACCTGGATGGCTGTGCTGCAGCTCCAGAGACCGAGTCTAGCATGCAGCCGTCTGCATGGAGGTGGAGGAGCTGAGCAGCTTTTATACTCGGCTCAGGAGCATTCCTCACACAGCTCAACGCGATAACATCACCTTAAAAACCAGTCAGACCGCAAACGATTTAAAAATACTAAAGTCAAATAAAGCTTCATTTGTCTTCTTTAGGGTTCATATTATAAAACCTATCATTAAGAACAGATCTCTGGGTTCTGCAGGATCGTTGAGCTTTCCTAACAGCAGAAAGAAAACCAGATGATGGATTCTTTATGATTCATAGTCTTCAGTTAGTAGGAGCCAAAGGCATTAAGGCACACATACTACTAGTGTCAGTACTTTCACACTTTTTCATTCAATATCCAATGACTTAATTGCAGTCTGACACTTTGAAGGCACGTTTCGTCACATTTTTTTTTTTTTTTCGGAATTGCGCCGCTCAAGGTGGCAGCATGTTGGAGCAGCTCTGTTACTTTGGTTCATATTTTTTTCTTTTTTAAAACTTTAATTCTTCCATTTCTGGTAGAAACATTGTTTTTGTGGACAACTGTTCTCTCTGGTTTTGAATGCTGTGCAGCTGGAAGGATTTTTGCTGATACTTTTTATTTTTGGACATTTGTTATGATGCATAACCATGGCAACAAGGTGGTTTACAACTGGGAGCAGCTGATTAACATCACAAAAGCTCAAATAATAGCTCACCTACAGCCACAAAACCCTGATGAGTTGAAAAGAAGACGCCATAGATCCAGAGCGTCCTCTACATCAGACTGTCATACAACTACAGAGCGTCTTCAGTCAGAGGCTTCTTCAGATCTGCAGACTGCTACAGGAGATCATCCCTACCCACAGCCATCAGCATCTACAACAAATCTTTGAAGGAACTTGCATAATGAGTTACAACAACATTTAATTTCCCTTTGGGATTAATAAAGTAATTTTGAATTTGAATGTGAATTTGAATATGGACCAAAATACATGCAATGTGTAGAATAACTAGATAAGAAAGCTTTTAAACAACTTTTACAGCTTTAAAATAATATTTCATTAAAAGGAGTCAAACTGAAGCAGCGAATCAGTGAACAGCCGTCAGAACCAGTCAGGAGAGTCTAAACAGTTTTCATGCATAACTCTATATATATATATTATAGTTTATATAAACACTAAGGGAGGCAGACTAATTAACCCAAAGAGAGCCAAACTTAGACTCAATTTACCCACAAACCACTGGGAAAAACTTGGGACTATCATCACAGAATCAAGCTAAAGGCATGGAGCAAATTTTAATAATTAGGAATAAATAAAATTGAATAAAGAGAATAAAGGGAACACGTTTCTAACGATAATGAACACAAAGAAGTGAATATGGCAACATCTTTCTGTCATAAATAACAAGGAAATACTCAAAACACAAATGAAAACCAAAAGTCAATCGCCTGTGAGTCATGACAGCTGTAGCATAAAACGAGACGTCCCTTTGTTCAGACATCCATGAATGATGGCATTATCTGATGATGATGATGATGATGATGATGATGGTGGTGATGATAGTCTACAGATGACCGGACAAACATGCACGAAGAGACCCAGATAGATAAGCCTTCAATGCTGCTGCATGTCAGACAGACCAGAATCAAGGAAACCTTTCCGAGTCATGCAGGATGTAGATTCAGGCCAACATGTTGAGTTTCATCTTCGTTGATCCTGCTGGTCTCCAGCATCACAGTTATAGAACATAAAGAAGGGAACAAAGGTTCTCTCTAGACATTTAGCGTCTCGCTCTCTCAGTTCTGAACTAAAGGAGTTCTTGTTTCTCTGAGGATGAGGAAACTTAAACACAACATCTGATCAGATTTATATTATGTTAGAATTATTGGGCAGCTGCAGCAGGACATGCAGGGAACAGCAGCTGCATCTTCCCAAAGGTCCGGTACCGTCAGGTCCAAAAACGTGTACTTTATGTCGCCGCTAATGGAAGCTTAGTGATCTTAACCAGTCAGCACCACAATCAGATCAGGGTGTACGTGTATGTAAACCTTTGACTCTAAATATAACAAAAATGTTACGTTGGTTATTTTAACAATAATGTTGGTGGTTCTGTTAATGTCCGATATAATTGGCCGATATTGGCATTAAAACGTAAAATTAGAAATTATCTGTATCGTTTCTAACTTTTATAGACGGAGAATCTGTTTATGTCACTTCCTGCTCTACTGCGCATGTCGTCTGCAGAAAGAGACGCCATCATGTCTTGTGTTGCTGGTTTGATAAATACATTAAGTTCTATAGAAATCCATCGACTCGCCCCTTTAAGGCGAACGAGACGTCTGGAACGATGATTAAAAACGTAACAATCTGCAGCTACACTTCAGATCAGGTTAGCCTCCTTGGCTAACAAACAAGCTAACATTGCTAACCAACACTGAAACTGCAAGATAACCACAAATAATGTGAACTGGAGTTAACTTAAAGGGCTGGCGTCTCTTTCTACATCCTCCACTGTGTTGATAAATAATCCTCCTCTACCGTACTTTCATACCACGCACATTACATACGGCAAAGTCTTCAGCTACTTCTGTCAATCAAAATGTCACAATAATCCAGATGTGAGTTATATTCTTTAGATATTTCTGTCTGTTTGGCAAAACTCACAATGTGTCCTATAGCTTCTGCATTTCTGAGCCAAACTTGAACGTTTAGGTAGACGTCTGTCTGTGTTATTGGTTTATATCCGTATCGGAAGTTAAGATTTAGACAATAGAGGTAAATAAATCTGATATCAAACATCTCTTGTTTCAACTGTCAATCAGCAGCTGATAGATCATTCATTCATTCGTTCATTAGACAGAAGGAGAACTGCAGCGTTTCTTCAGCTTGAACCAGTTTTTATTTTCTGACAGAACACAGTGAGCTGAGGAATCGGAACATTTCTGTTTCTACTGGAGCTTCAAAGCCGAGATCATCACCATAAATAATCCATAACTTCACATCAGAGTCACCAGGAGGAGCAGACAGCAGGGGAGGGGGCCTTAAATACAGTCATGATTAATTCAGCCATAAATACAAAAAAAACATCTAATATACATATATACACAGTAGTGTTGAAGATAAACAATCATCCTTCCATCATCAACATCATCAGTTCAGTTAATTGTTGTTGAAGCTCAGTAAGACAGATGATCCCATGAAGATGTGAAAGAAGTCGTATTTTCTCTACAGAACCGGAGTCCCTCAGGGATCTGGAACCAGACCTCCTCTTTTTCCAGGTTATAAAATAATAATAAACAATGCAGTAAGACTGTGACATAACCGGGTTTATAGAGTAACCGACGGGTTAGTTTTAGTTTTTACCTGAACTTCTAATAAATGAGTGGAAAGAGCTGCCTGAGAGGAGAACCAGGCAAAAACACAGAGGGTCATTAAATGCCTCAAAACCTTCATTTTTACATATTAAAATGATAAATCATCACAGTTTGTGTTTAACGTGACGAAGGCGACATGAGGAGCTGCAGCCGACGCTTCTCTCCACGGTGAGTAGTTCAGACATTTTAGGTCAAGTGCAAAATGATTTCTAAACACCAATCATTCAGGATTTCACAATGAAATTCATCTACAACAAGAACATGGAGGAAAACAGCACAATAAATTAAGAAACGTGACCTTCATCAGTGTTCGCTGGACGTGTAGCTGCTGGAGATTCATGAGCATGCTCAGATGGAGGCGGAGTCACTCAGCAGCAGGTCAGGAGGAGATCATCTTCATCATCCAATAATAACCAGAACAGCAGCAAAATTCCTTCAAAGGGCCTTCATGGACCTGCAGCAGAGCTGGACCTGACCCCTGACCTCTGACCTCTGACCCCAGCGCTGAGAGGCTTTCCTCACAGAGCTGAGCTGCTGGGTTGGTAGCATGCATGGAGGGAGGGAGGAGAGGTTAGGTTAGACGTCATCGAATATCCGGTTCCTAGACGACGACATGGAGAGGTAACGTCCTCCGGCAGGCCTGGAGATAATACAGAATATAATACAGAATATAAGCAAATAATACAGAAAATAATACAGAATATAATACAGAATATAAGCAAATAATACAGAAAATAATACAGAATATAATACAGAATATAAGGAAATCATACAGAAAATAATACAGAATATAAGGAAATCATACAGAAAATAATACAGAAAATAATACAGAATATAGGAGATAATAGAGAATATAGAAAATATTAGACAAAATAGAAAATAATGGAGAATATAGAAAATAATAGAGAATATAAGCAAATAATACAGAATATAAGCAAATAATACAGAATATAATACAGAATGTAAGGAAATATTACAGAAAATCATACAGAAAATAATACAGAATATAAGCAAATAATACAGAAAATAATACAGAATATAAGCAAATAATACAGAAAATAATACAGAATATAAGCAAATAATACAGAAAATAATACAGAATATAAGGAAATATTACAGAAAATCATACAGAAAATAATACAGAATATAAGCAAATAATACAGAAAATAATACAGAATATAATACAGAATATAAGCAAATAATACAGAAAATAATACAGAATATAATACAGAATATAAGGAAATCATACAGAATATAATACAGAATATAAGGAAATAATACAGAATATAGGAGATAATAGAGAATATAGAAAATATTAGACAAAATAGAAAATAATGGAGAATATAGAAAATAATAGAGAATATGGGGAAATAAAGGAGAATATAAGGAAATATTAGAGAATATAGGGAATATTAGAGAATATAGTAAATATTAGAGAATATAAGGAAATATTAGAGAATATAAGGAAATATTAGAGAATATAAGGAAATATTAGAGAATATAGGGAAATAATGGAGAATATTTAAAAAAATTGAGAACATAGAAAAAAATGGAGAACATCGAAAATAATGGAGAACATCGACATAACATAACGAATTTCTTAAAGTTGCTGACGAAGATTTTATAGATCAGAAGAACCAAGAATCTAAATTATTCCTCGTCAGGAGGAAAAGCTGAATATCCAGAAATAAACATGATAATAATAAAAGCAAATATATTAAATATTAGTGACACAAGTTTTCATTCTGTGTCTTTTTAATAGTTTGTCGCATTACAGCTAATAACGTCTATGTATTTAATGTGACAGACCAGGTAGTCATTTACTTCATTTTCTTCTGGGATCAATAAAATCTTTTTGAATTGAATTGTGAAAGAAATTCACTTTTCAATGATGTTCATATTTACTAAGATAGACAGATATCTGAAAAGTGTGGCATGGATATGGGTTAGGTTAGGGTCGGGATTTAGGTCTGGACTTTGACTAGGCCATTCTAACTCATGAATCTGATCTAAACCATCCCATAATATCTCTGTCTGGTCGTCCTGCTGGAAGCTGAAGCTCCACCCCAGCCTCAGGTTCTCCTGCTGCCTCTGACAGGTTTTCCTCCTGGATGCTCTAGATTTAGCTCCATCCATCTTCCCATCATCTCTTACTAGCTTCCCTGTCCCTCAGCCTGATGCTGCCACCACCGTGATTCACTGTGAGGACGGTGTGTTCAGGGTGATGGACCTGGCAGTGTAAAGTGTACCTGAGCTATTAGATTTTGTCGTTTACCTGCCCGATTCGGCCTCCAGGGGGTCGTCCGTCAGGGTGTCGGCGTTGAAGTCCAAAGGTTCGGCGTCCTGCAGCAGCTCGATGCAGTCCCTCTCCGCTCGGCTCCCGGAGCGGGAATATTTAGCCTCTGATGGACAGAACCAGGGAAGAGGTTCTGTTAGGGTTCTGTTGGGTGTTCAGCACAGAGAGAGAAGCAGGTTCTGACTCACGTCTCTCCCTGCTGGAATCAGAATAACTGGTCTCCTTCATCTCATGGCTGCTCCGGTTCCTCGCTGCCGCCACGTCCTCCCTCTGGTTTCCATAACGTTCCTTCCACTCCTGAAACAAACACACGCCATAAACAGCTGGGCCTGCACGGAGCAGTCTTCTCCACCAGATGGCAGCAGAACGTTATCGTCTGCTGAAGCTTTCTTTCTTTGATACACTCACTCTCCGTCTGTTCTCTCCATCCTCGATCCGCTGCCTCTTCCTCCTCTCTGTGGGAAACAAAAACCCGGTTATGGATCGGTTCCCGGTCCGGTCCGGACACAGTGATCGTTATTCCGGTCTCACCGCGTCGGATCAGCTCCTTTCCCTCGTCGATCAGGTCAGAGGTCATCTCGCTGTCGTCCATGAACTGCTGAAAGCCCAGGAGGTTCAGGCAGCGCGTTCCCAGACTGGATCAGAACAATGAGGAGCGTCTTCAGTGGAGGATTTATTCATTTCATCCTAGTTTCTACCAATCTTAGTCTATGTTTCTGTGTCGTATTAATAACGTTTGACTGACTGAATATTACTTCCTCCCTTAAAGCGGACATATCATGCTTTTAAATTCTCCCTTTTTACATCTAAATCATTTAGTTGTGGTCTATATATAGTGGAAATGCAGTAAATAGGTGGGAATGTTTTATGATAGTAGTTCCATAGGCTCCACTTCTACCAGGGTTTGCAGAACGACTCGTTTTGGTGCGGTCCATTTAAATGTGTAGGACGTGCTGCAGGCCACGCCCCCTCCAGGTCGCTGAACCTTCCACTCCACCCCATTCAGCCATTTTTGTAGTTTGATAGAGAACCGGCATCCTAGCACTGCAGAAACTTTTTATTCATCCAATTATTTATTTTTTTATGTCGGAAGAGACGCTAACAAAAAAGACGACGACTGTTTATTGTCCCAAAACCTCGTTTAAAAAATAGTAAAGTGTTTTACATCGATCTGAAATACCACAGCTCAACCAATACCAACTTCAAAGCTGTATAAAGTGGGTTTTCTTACGATATAAAGAGAAAAGATGATACTAAATCGTGACAACTTTGTTTTCTAAGCAGGTATCCTACATGAAGAAAGGGAAAAACGTTAGCCTGTCCACTTTTACAGTCAACAAACTCTTTCAAAACACAGACACAGGTACGTAACCAGATAGGTAAGATAGATAAATTATACTCTGCCTTTACCTGTGATGGTAGGATTAAAAAGACATGTGTAATCGGGGAGCTAAAACATCTAGCACATAGCGCTAACATAAGCAGAAAGTCCGATGCTAATGCTATCAAAACAATGTCCAAGAGGCAATAAATGAACGTCCGAAAATACAGTTTGCTGTTATTTTAGCGTTAATTGGAGCTTCCCACTGTGCCGTGTCCACCATGTTCATATTCAGAAGGGATTGAGCCCTCGATAAGACGAGGTCTTTCAGAAAACCCTTGTTGATACTGCCGGAGGTTACTGAAGCACTCAAACAAAAACCGCTTTAGCCACAGATTCGGACACATTATCATTAAAAATAAAACTTAACCACGGCACTTCGAAGCGGTTCTGATGCTGGGAGACGGTGTAAAGAGTCGTGAGGGTTAAAACACCCAACAACAGAACATTTTGACACTTGTACTTTCAGCATACCTAAACTTGGACTACAAACTCAGTGAGAAATAAAGATGGCGGATTCGCTCGGCGTTTAGGCAGAAATCCATGACCAAGTTTGGGAGTTCCAGTGCAAGTACTGTGACATAATAGTTCAAAAAAACGTAATAGATAATAGAGAAAACTGAACAGCTTAAAAATATGACCCAAAACATTTTACAAAAATATCTCCACAACACATGGAGAGATAAATTTGTGCTTTTTGCCTCCTAGACACTCTAAATTCACTACACAAAGCATTTCAGGGCTAAAAAAGTGGAATTTTAATGATTTGTCTTCTTTAAATGTGAGCGATGAAGAGCTGCTGACCTGAAGTAGGTGGCGATGCAGAGGATGACGATGAGCATGGGGTAGTAGATGTAGAAGCCGTTGGCGATGAAGGAGACGACCCGCATCGACCCCATGATCTGAAACACAGAGCGGGAATCAGACGGACCCGGAACACGGCAGCTTCCCCACCGCTGTGGAGACTCACCGAGGTGTAGGCCGTCTGCAGCTTCTGCTGGTGGGAGATGGCCGAGTCCATGTGGATCAGACCCAGGAAGTTCAGGCAGAGGGGAGGAGTCAGACGGCAGAAGAGCCTGAAGGGGAAACGGAGACCGAGGATCAATGAAGCTTCTGGTTCTGCTGCGCTCGGATCAGAACCAACATGTGACTCATTCCCAGACCAAAGGTCAGTGACCTTTACAGTGACCTAACCCCCCAGGAGCCATTTTGATTCAGCTCAACTAACTTAGCTTAGAGACACAAAAAATAACAAGACAACCCAAAAATCTGCTGTGGGAATTTTGTTTCGATTCTTCAATTTAAAAAAATATTATTTCCACTACAAGTGTCATGTTTGACATATTTAGAACAGCAAAAATGACAATATACAGAATATATCCAGATATTTGGAATATTCTGCAAAAAAACAGCTGATTTATTTTAGTTCTGTATCCATGTTAAGACACAGATCAGGTATCAGAAGCGTAAAGAGCTGCAGGTAGCAGACATCTGGTCCAGGATCAGCCTCTTCAACAGGCCGGCTTCATGTTTCACTGACATGCCGCTGAACTGCAGGCTGTAGGCGTCTGTCTGGTGGTGGGAGGCCAGGTAGTAGTAGTTAAAGACCCGGATCCGGAATACCGTGGAGTAAACGCAGGTGCAGAGGAAGAAGATGGTGACGAAGCACGCCATCTGGTGGACAAACAACATATTACCCTTAAAGACCAACCTGAACAGAGGGCAGAAATTAATATTAATTACCAGAGAACAGGTTTACTTGTAGTTCCTAGGATCTCTAAAAGTAGAATGGGAGGCAGATCTTTTAGTTATCAGGCTCCTCTCCTGTGGAACCAGCTCCCAGCTTTAGTCCGTGAGGCAGACACTCTGTTTACTTTTAAGGCCAGGCTTAAAACTTTCCTTTTTGATAAAGCTTATAGTTAGAGTGGCTAAGGTCATCCTGAGCTATCTCTGTAGTTATGCTGCTATAGGCTTAGACTGCTGGAGGACAGACTGACCAATTTTCTTCACTGCTACTTTTCTCTCCTACTACTCTCCAGTTGTATTATTTGCTGTTATTTCGACTGTTAACTTTGTTTTCTCTCAGTTTTTTTCTCTCCATAGAAGATATACCTGGTCTGGTATCCTGCTTGGCTGCAATGCCCTGTTGGACGGGGGGCATCGACTGGGATGATCCTCCCAGTAACTGAACATCCACTGTGTCCTGTTATCAACTTTTTACTTTCTGTAACATAGAAAGTTCTCTTATATCAGATCTTCTGTTCCTTCTGTGTCTCTGCTCTGTCTTCTCAAACCCCCAGACGGTCGTGGCAGATGGCCGCTCCTACTGAGCCTGGTTCTGTTGGAGGTTTCTTCCTGTTAAAGGGGAGTTTTTCCTCTCCACCGTCGCTACATGCTTGCTCAGTATGAGGGATTGCTGAAGGATTGCTGTGGTTGGAAAGTCTGCATCAACGGGGCCCAACCTCACGTCAATGACTCGATGCAATCTGCTGGGATTCCTTAGACAGAAAACGTTTAACTGACTGTAATGTGATATTTTTTAAAGCATTAGTATAAAGTCTAGAAGGATTATCGGTCTACGTCACTCCCTGCTCTACTGCACACGTCGTCTGCAGAAAGAGACGCAATCGTGTCTTGTTTATAGAAACCCATCGACTCGCCCGTTTCAAGGCAAACAGAAAACGTTTTTGGTTGCAAGCAATCAGAAGCAGCGATTGGAACAATGATTAAAAATGCAACAGTCTGCAGCGATCACTTCATATCAGTTAAACCTCCATGGCTAACAAACAAGCTAACATATCTAACCAACACTGCAACTGCAAGAGAACTGCAAATAATACCAGTGGGAACCGGAGCAATTTAAAGGTGCAGGTTCTGTGCACGTGTTGATAAACCAATAATCTCTGGTTTCTGGTTGGGGTTTTTTTTTTTTTTACTCTTAGCGCGTTATGCTAACATGGCAGAAACGTCACAAAGTCGTCTGTGTTGCTGTGGTCCACCTAATGTTGTGTCAGCAAAGGTTGGGAGAGAGCGACAGAGTCCAATTTGGGATTACTTACAACCTACAATATGTGCAACAATGATCAAAAGCATTATTGTACATATGATGGCTTTAGTTTTGTAGTGTTTCCAGTCAGTTTCAGTAGTTTTTCAGAACTGTAGCAGCTGCATTTTGTTTATAGGACTTTTGAACATTACTCTGCCATATATATTTTATTCTTGCCTAATGTGATTGGTTGTTCATCTGCCTACAAGTCAATACAATTCTTTTTTAAGTATAACATACACATTTCTTCTTTTTTTAGTCCTGCCTCTAAACTATAACTGAGAATAACTAAAATAACAAATGGTAAAAACTAATTAAAACTAAAACATAATTGAAAATCTTAAATCAAAATGAACTGAAAACTAAAACGAATGAAAACTATTAAAACGTTGGTCAGAAGAGGCGTCCTCACCTCGATGTACAGGTAGTTGTAGTCCCTCTCTGCCAGCTGGATGAAGACGGCGAACAGAGACAGGACGGGTTGGGTGCTGAAGAACGTACACTCGGACCAGACCACGGCAATGCTGAACAGGGTCAGAACCACTGAGAGCAGCCGGTGGAACCAGCGCTTCAGGAGACACTCCCAGTACCACTCTGAGACAGAAACACAGCAGGTCAGATCCACGGTGCGGCGCAGCGACGCGGTACCAGACCACGGGCGCCGACCCACCTACGGTCGGGGTGTAGACGTATCTGGAGAACCACCCCAGCGGCTCACAGGACGGGAAGCTGTGGACAAACTGGTGGCTCAGACTGGTCTCATTCTTGGCCACGTCCTCCAGGTGGATGGCCTGCTGCAGGAGGATCTGCCACTGGACCCGGGTCCGGTTGTGCCTCTGGACCGCATAGATCACCTGAGGACAAACGGGGTGAGACGGTGGTGGACTCCAGAACCGAGCCCTCAGGTCCGGGTCCCTCACCTGTTTGTGGAGCTTCACCAGGCTCTTCTCAGTCGGGTAGGTGTTCTGCTTGTCGTCAAAGTCCTCGTAGTCGTCCATGTTCCGACCCATCTTCTCCTGGTAGTCCACCGGACACTGGGTGAGGAGGGGGGGCAGTCAGCTGATTAACAGAACCCACCTTTACCCCCCCCCCCCATCGTGAACAGAACCAGTCCTCTCACCTTTCTCAGGATGGTATCGATGCATTTCCTCAGCGGATGGTTGTACTTGATGGACTCGCTGACCTTCCTCACCTCCTGCAGCAGAACATCCCAGTAGAAGCTCTGACCAGAACCCCCGACCAGAACCGAGCGTCTAGCCCCAACCTGCCACCCTCCCAGCTGCTCACCTCCATCACATCCTCCAGGTTCTCCTCGGCGTCCGCCTTCTCCGTCATCAGCTTGGACGCCTTGAAGTAGGTCTTCATGAGCAGGTGTCCGTGTCTGGAGGCGTTCCAGTAGGAGCGCGGGATCTCCACCAGGCCGTAACCCAGCAGCAGCACCAGGAGGAACAGACCCCAGGTGTTAGCCGCCGTGATGCCGATGGTCTGCAGCTCGTACCTGAGAGGGACGGAGAACCGGGTCAGGACCGGGTCCGGTTCCTTCTCTGTCTGTAGCGCCTCCAACCACTCCACCAGGCCTTAGATCCAGGTCAACAGGTCATTTCCTCCAATAAAGAGGTTCTGGTCGATTCTGACCAGACTTCTATTCACTTAGTTTTTTATACACTCCAATAACTGATGATTTAAATGGGGGGTATTATGCTTCTTCCAGGCACATATTACCCTTCTATAGCACACTCCAATAAAATTATCACCTTAAGTCTTTTAAAAGTCCGACATATATCCAAATCCACCTTAAAGAAATTTACTTCCGTATTGGACGCCTTGATTTTTGCCTGTGCCTCTCTAAGTCCCTCCTACTAATTCTGACACGCCCCCTTCAGTTCGTTACATACCGTGCATCATGCAGCACGGAGACGGAAAATAAATCCCACAAAAGACGCACAGCTGCAGCTGGTGTGTTATAATTACTGCACCTGGGACTCAGCTGGAGTTGTGTGAGGTGGAGAGGGAGAGGGGAGCTCTGCAGGGGAGAGGCTCTCGGCTGAGTACATAAGGTCGGAGGAGGAGATGGGTGGAAAAGGCGGGGATAGGTGGGAGCAGGCGTTTCAGCAACCCCGAGACTCAAAGATTACTCTATCATGAATGAATGGGTCAGAGCAACACTTCAGGCATGTTTTTAAATGAGGGAAAGACAGGTTCTCAGGATATTAAGATTCAGAAAGTCCATTTTGCATAATACCCCCCCTTTAAAGTCTATGTTTTACTCATAGTTTAGAGCAAAATGCCTCTTTGGACCTTTTCTAAAAACTTTAACTGGAAATGATAAAGAACCAAGTAATGTTTGAATTATAGATATAATAATAAATGCAGATATCAGTTTTTTCATGGAGTAATTAGATTATATTTTCTATACAGAACACTAAACAAGAAGTAATAATTTTCTTGGAGAGTCGTGTGTTAATGTGTGAAATAAGATCTGAGCATTTTTATGACAAGTTATGATCATAATTAATTAGTTTTAAACACAAAATGCTTTGATTACCGATATGAACTGAAGGAAGTAGGAACATGAGGTAAAACGGGTGAAAGGGGGCGTAGAGTGATTTTCAACCCTCACCTGCGTGTATTCAACAAGGCACGCACGTAATTGCTCATGCTCGCATGTTCAACAACCCGCGCATGTGGATTCCACCTCACACGCTTTCATACACGCGTGAGTGTAAATCTTAGGAGAGGCCGCGCCCTCGAAAGGAAATTCTGCTCGAGCGAGTAAAAGACTTTTGACAGTTTGGAGGAGGAGCCTAAGGTCGGCACTGACTCTGTGTAATTGGTCTTTTTATATCAGTAACGCCCACAGGATCAGTAGAGTTATATAGTTTTTTCACAGTTAAACAATACAAGAAAATGGCATTTGTCATGACTCTGGTGATGCCAGAGAGCCAGGAATATAGCAAAAGTACATTGGTGTAGCATTCAAGCAGAGAAAAAAAGAAAAACTAAAAACATAAATGAAATTAAATGAAAAATACATTTTAAAAAGGGCTAGGGGCAATAGAGTTGGGGCGGTAACCGGATTACCGCCATACCGCGGTCACGTGACGCCCACCGCAGGTCTGAGCGCCTCCCAGTCATCATCACCCCCCCCCCCCAAAAAAAGCCCTGCACACTTGTGTGTGAGCCAAATTTTGTGTGATGCATAATATTTTATCGCAAAACCGCAAGAATTTGTTGATTACCGACCGCGGTAAGAAAAAATCCAAACCGGCCCAGCCTTAAGGGGTAAAAAGTTTAATCAGTTCATTATATCCTTTCAAGCAATTGCAGTGCTTTTCTCCATTAAAGAAAGTGAAGGAGAAGAAGAGCTTCAGTTCTTTCAGGAAGGTATAAAACAGGTTTGCGTTTGAGAAATTTACATTTATGAATGAAAAACTAAAAACTAAATATAAACTAACTAAACTAAATATAAATTATGACATTCAATATGAGGGTTTTTTTCTTTTCATAGGATACCAAAAGTAATATGATGTTTGGTGAACTCTTATGAAAAAAATCCTTGATCCTGTGGGCGTTACCGATTTAAAAAGACCAATTACACAGGGTCAGTGCTGACCTTAGGCTCCTCCTCCAAACTGTCAAAAGTCTTTAACTCGCTCGAGCAGAATTTCCTTTCGAGGGCGCAGCCTCTCCTAAGATTTACCCTCACGAGTGTATGAAAGCTTGTGAGGTGAAATCCACATGCGCGGGTTGTTGGATACCCGTGAGATGAATTCTACACGCGCGTATGGCTGAATGTGCGCGCATGAGCAATTACGTGCGTGCCTTGTTGAATACGCGCAGGTGAGGGTTGAAAATCTCACTCGGGATTTTTGACTGAAATATAATTCCATCATTTTTATTGTCCTGTTTTTATAAAACCTAACCGTTGGATGTTCCTCTTAAAACTAGTGACAAATGTTATTAATTAGTTCATTATTAGCAACGGCTTCATCGTTGGTAGTTGAAGGTGTTTTACATAAATAATAGAAAACCCGAGTCGTTTCCTGATTGGCTGATCCATCCCTGTGACGACTCCTCCCCCAGAACCACTGAGGAGCAAGAGAATTTTCAATCCCAGTCCAAACTTCTGGGAGGGGAATGAAAACCTGCTATTGCGCCTAGAAACCTGTGACCTTTGACCTTTAGGTCCCACCTCCTGGACGGTTTAGCTCGGTTTTATTCACACTGGGGAGAATCTACAGGTGAAGCTGAGCGAAGTATCCAGGGGATCATAACCTGCTGCCAGCAACACGGACATGTTGCCGACGTTAGAGAACCCAGACATGTCAGAGTAAAGCTAGGTATCAATGACCTCACCAGGAGAGGTGCCACTTCGGATGAACCGCCACGTAGATGAGCAGAGAGCCAAATATCAGCAGGTAGGTCCCGTAGTAAATGGCGTTCTCGATGAGCGCCGTTTTGATCTTCCCGGTTATGGAGAACCCTCCGGAGCGAGCGTACGACTGCATGAAGGGTAGCAGCAACCTGGGGAAAGAGCAGAAGGTCAGAGCCGGTTCTACACCAACCAATCAACAGCTGATGATGGATCAGGGTCCAACTGACCAGGTCAGGCACTGGGAGGTCCAGTACACCACTCTCCAGAACACGGGCATGATGCCTTCAGGGATGTAGCTCCAGGGCTTGTAGCACGGCGTCGCAACGCTGGTGAGAAACAGAAAACATTCATGGACCAGAAACTGAACCCGGAAAGGTCTAAAATAAACCCGGAAAGGTCTCGGGAACCAGAACCTGAACCCGGAAAGAGGTCTCGGGAATCAGAACCTGAACCCGGAAAGGTCTCGGGAACCAGAAACTGAACCCGGACAGGTCTCGGGAACCAGAAACTGAACCCGGAAAGGTCTCGGGAACCAGAAACTGAACCCGGAAAGGTCTAGGGGACCAGAACCTGAACCCGGAAAGGTCTCGGGAACCAGAAACTGAACCCGGAAAGGTCTCGGGAACCAGAAACTGAACCCGGAAAGGTCTCGGGAACAAGAAACTGAACCCGGAAAGGTCTCGGGAACCAGAAACTGAACCCGGAAAGGTCTCGGGAACCAGAAACTGAACCCGGAAAGATCTAAAATAAACCCGGAAAGGTCTCGGGAACCAGAAACTGAATCCGGAAAGGTATCGGGAACCAGAAACTGAACCCGGAAAGGTCTCGGGAACTAGAAACTGAACCCGGAAAGGTATTGGGAACCAGAAACTGAACCCGGAAAGGTCTCGGGAACTAGAAACTGAACCCGGAAAGGTATTGGGAACCAGAAACTGAACCCGGAAAGTCTCAGGAACCAGAAACTGAACCCGGAAAGGTCTCGGGAACCAGAGGAGTACTGAGCAATGCCTCATTTTCCTGGAGGTATGAATGAGTTTCTGTAAAAAGTTTGATATTTCTATGATGTTATCGGTTTTTATAAACAATCAGATTACCAACTGGCAGTGAAATCATGTTTATAGAAGTTATTCCGGATCAGAAGAAATAACTGGACGTTTAAGAAAAGATTTAAACCAGAAAACTGTTGATGTTTTCTGTCTCTTAGTCAAATAGAGATTCTGCTAATTATGTACCTTAAATGTTCTGTAAATACATCCATTTCTATGATCCATTTAGATAGATGGAGTTCAAAGGTCATCTTCAGTCATTTTGGGTTTATTCTGGAAGTTTGGGTCGTTTCTGTTAAAATAGATGGCGGCCATTTTTAGAACCATGACAACAGACCTTGTAGGCGGAGCCGCGGTGGCGTTGGGCGTGGTGCGGTTGGTCGGGCTGATGGTAGAAAAGTCTTCATGGTCTTTGATGCACTGCCTGTAGATGGTCTGTAGGGGGCAGAAACACAACAACCACCGTTTCACCACAGAGAGTTCTGGACCAGTGAGGCTTACTGGTTCCACTGGCTGGGTCGGTACCGACCGTGCTGACGTCCAGCGGCAGGATGAAGACGATGAGGAAGCAGAGGTACCAGGCCAGCAGCGTGCCGAACAGAACCATCCGCTGCTGCTTCTTAAAGTCTCCGTATCGGTGCAGCAGGAAGAGGGCCAAGAAGAAGACCAGGACGATCTCGATACCGAGCGCCGCCCCGCTCATGGTGCCACGGCACCCCCAGCAGGTCAAACAGGAATCTGCAGGAGAGGATACGCACAGAGGGACGATCAGGCTCTTTGGGTAAGACTGAGAACATCTGAGCTGGACCAGAACCAGGACCAGATACGGAGCTTCTGCTGAATCCATCAGCGCCGGATTAAACCAGGCACGCCCCAGGCTCAGCACCGGTTACCATGGTGACAGAGACGGGTAACAAGGTCCAGGTGGCCCGACCTGGAGATCTGGACCGTGAGAGAGCAGAGCAGTTACCCGGACAACCGGTTCAGAACCTTGTCCTGTGAGACCCGGTCCTGGTCTGCAGTGATGATGATGATGGTGGTGTTGATGATGATGGTGATGATGGTGATGATGAAAGGCGGAGCAGAAACCTTCCTTCCCTTCTAACCCCACAAACACAACAGACCAATCAGAGCTCGGTGACAGCAACAGCAACGGCCAATCACGTTGAAGAGTCAGAGCTTGGCCTGCTGCTGGATCCTGTAACCATGGCGACAACACCATCCCTCCCAGACACCTGCAGGAGTCATGACATCACACCCAGCAGGCAGCCAATCAGCTGCCCCTCCCCAACATGCTGCTACACACTCATTCCAGTCAGATCGTCGCGCTCCATTCACTGACCTGAACAAAAGCGGGAATTTTCAGTTTTGATGCATTTAATGAAAGGGGAATAAAATGCGTGTTTGACCTGCTGATCATGTGACCTCCTGACGGTCTGGAGTGGTCATGTGACTCGGATCATGTGACCAAGTAGACGGCGTCAAGTTTCAGGGATTTTCCCCGTTGCTGAAAGAAAACTTCCAGAGACATCAGAACCGATCTGGGTCGGTTGGAGAAACAGAACTTCCTGGATCCAAAGACCCGATGGAACATCTGAGGAACCGTCTGGAAGAACTCCTCGGCGTTCCTGATGGTTGCTGCGACCACTCGGTTGAGTTCTGACTCTGTCCCGAGGTTCTGATCGGCGTCTCGTTGGATCGGGTCTACCATGACCCGGTTCTCAGGCTGCTAACCGGACACTCGGTTTTGCCGGACCTCAGGTTCTTGGCTTCAGCTGGCGGGATGATCATGTGACAAACAGTTCGGTATTTACTGACCCGGTGACCACAGCAGGTCCAAACAGCGCCGACCAGAACCAGAACCAACACTGAAACCAATAAATCCGTCTGAACTCTGTAGGAACCAGATCAGTTTAGAGGATCCAAACATCTTCCCACTCGTCTCTCTGATCGGTTCTGATTGGTTCTGATCCAGTGATGTCAGAATCTGTCCAACATCCCTCGCCTCGGATTGGATCCTCACTCTAGGAGCCTCCAATCAGAATTCAGTCCTCCTTTAGGAGAGGATGTGGAAAAGCTGTGATTCCCAGAACTGGGTCACATATCTGGTTCTGGTCCGATTGGGTTTTCAAGTACCAGACTTCTGGTACCACAGAACATTCAGGGTGTCCAAACATCTGGAACCCAGTCCCAGAACCAGATATTTACTACACAGGGTTCTGGATCGGGCTTTTCCCAGAGGATACAGATGTCCAGTTTTCTGTCTGGTTCTGGTCCGATTGGTACCGACCGGTCCGTCTGACGGAGGTTGGGAGTTTTATTAAAAGCGTCCTCATTTATGGTCCAAAGCTTCGGTTCAGAACCTTCAGCTGGTTGGACCGGGCCTTCGGGCTGATGACTTTAATCAGATGAGTTCTTTGTACCGGACCAGAACCGATCACAGGGAACCTGTCCGGTTCTGCAGCTCGGACATAGAGAGCTTTAATAGAACCGGATTTAAGGTTCTGCTGAGTACAGACTGGACCAGTCTTCTGCACCCTCCTGACCCATCTATAAACTCACAACACCTGGTTCTGATCTTCTCAGGAGTTCGGTCTAGTTTAACCCCGCCCACTGGTGACGTCATCCCTGACCTGTCCTGTTGCCATAAAAAGCTGAATTATTGTGTAACAGCAGCAGCTGTGTTTAACTGGACCGGTTCTGGTTCTGATCGTCTTCATCTCTGATGTTCTGGTAGAACAACCTCCACTGCGCATGTGTGGTCTCAGAAAAAGGAAGTCCAGACTTCCGGGTGACTCAGTGATCAGCTATGAGCCGAAAACCCAGAATAATAAGCCGAACCGAACCGAACCGAACCTGCTGCGAATCAAACCTGCCACAGACTGTCGGTGGTTCCGTCCATCTAAGCCCACCCGGCTGGGGCTCCGTTCATAAAACTGGTCCTAGCAGAACCATCCAGAACCAGAACCTGGTGACGGGCTCACAGAACCACATCCTCCGCTGACGTGTCCTCTCTTACCGCGGTCTGCGTGACGCTTTGTCCGCCTCCAGAGGCTCCTCGGCCGGTCACAGAGCTCCGTGCCCCGCGCTGAGTGGACGTTCCACCGTGTTTACCGTCTCGGTCCACGGTTCCCCCCGGAGGACATCAGCGGAGCGGCATCCCGGTTCTCCAGGACGGGACGGTGACGTATGAGGCAGCAAACCAAACAACACCGCGTCTTCTTCTGTGGTTCACAGCAAGGTGTACCCTTCCGCGGCCATTACTGCCCCCTGGAGGAGGAAGCTGCGCTGATTCTCCGATATAAATGTAATAAAATAAATTCTGGTCCCTGAATGTGTTAAAAATTTTATGAATATATATATATATATATATATATATATATATATATATATATATATATATATATATATAAATAAAAATGAATAATGTTGGATTTTCATTTCATTGATGCCTTCTTGTTCTGGTCCACCCATAACACAGATCCTGCAGTTTTTCCTTAAGGCTAAATTAACACATACATTTTTCATTATAATCTTTTAACACTTAATCTGACAAAACCGGTTATGAGCTGATTTCATTTATTTTTTAAATAATTTTCCTGTTTAGAAATATAACACTAGGGTGACATCAGGTAAAATGGGACAAATAAGGTTTCAACTATTTATCTCTTTAAATATCAGCAGCCAATAAAAATGCATGTTACTACCTTTAAACTGCAGTTGCGGTTTGTAATATACTGTACAATCATTTTTATTGGTCTGAAGTATCAGAGATGGGAGGAACCAAGCTTAAAAAAATCAGTGCTTCCGAAACACTGAAGGTGAGACCCCTGACATGTCCATTTTGCCGTTGTGATTATAAGTATGTTGCAGCTAAAGTAATGTGAATATAACAAAAAACATGAATGAAATGTATATTGTTGTGGGTTAGGTTTAGCTTAATATCAAAATGATTAGGCAGTATGATTAAATTTTTCAAGGAAAACGAATTTTAGCTAATGCGGTGTGCTTCAGGCATATTGGGACAACATTTTCAGCTAAAATGGGAAACTTGGCTGATGTTAATGGGGATGATTTTAAGCCACAAGGATCAGAAATCACATGAAAATGTCCCTTTTATGCCACATTGTGAGATATTACAAATAGTGTGACATTTAAGCTAGATATATTACCAGAGAATTTGTTGTATTTTGTGCTAATAGCATTAGCTAATTAGCTTGTAACTGTTGGCACATTAGCTTTCTGTGTGAACACACAGGCCCCCACACACACAAGTGCTCGGGCTTTGGGTGGTTTAAAGAAAACATGTTTGTTTAATTGATAACTGACTTCATTAATTCATAATTAATTGATGATTGATAACTGACTTTATGAACTAATAAATCACATGTTATTCTTCAATTTGTTGCCAATTCTTCAAACCACATCACCTGTCCCATTCTACCTGAACCTCTACCCAGATCAGATAGTGGTCACTTGTAGCCTTTAAAGGTTAAAATCTAGTCAACTATTGTTATTGGGAATATATTTTCTGCACATAAATGTTACCAAGACTTATATTAGGCTATACAATTCATTAATTTCACCAGGTTTAGCATTTTAAATGGTTTACTTGCGATCAACCAAAAAGTGTCCTGGTTTTCCTGATGTCACCCAACATTTTATGTTCTAAGGAAACTGGAAACTTTAAAAATAAGTCAGAAGATCATGAATCCTTTAGTTTGCTTTAGAACATCAGCGTTCTCACCTGCCTTCAGGTCTTCAAGAAGGTTCTCCTCTGGTTCCAAACTGAAGAACCTTTTTTAGAACAGCTGCAGGGAACCCAGCATGGAAGGTAAAGATAACTTTATAAAGATAAATATGTTGACCCCAACCCGTCAATCCTTTAATAGACAGATGAAAAAGCATTAAAATCACCTCTGAAACAACACTTAATGTCCTTGTGGGATCAATAAAGTATTTCTGAATTAAATCTAGAATCATCCACTTGGTTCTTTGAGTGAGCCAACTCCTCCGTTTCGGACCCCAGTAGGGGATCTTTCCCTGTTGTTTCATGGTGGTTCTGGTGTTGAAAGTTTTTATTCTTTATTTCTGTTTATTTCTTTGTTGCCCCTCAGATCATCATTAGGTCGCCTGTATGGTGTTTCTTTTAGAAACCTTTTTTCTTCTTTAGATTCAGTTTTTAGAAAGTAAACTTTAGTTGTGATTAAATTCCTTCACTGGTGACCAGTTTCAGATGAGTTTTCTTCTGATGTTTCCATTTTAACTGTTGACCTTAAATCCTTTTTAATCTCCATGATTCTTCTTTACATTTTTGAAGCTCAGAAGCAGGAGGAGAGCTCTGAACCAAGCCCTTTAGCTTCAGATAGATGCTGACGTCAGCACCTTGTGGCCTTTGGTGCTACTGAAACATGGCAGCTAGACGAGCCTACATGGACCCTGAATGAGTTCTGTAGCAGGAATACGTGCCGTCAGTCACACCGATGAGGAAAGAGTGTTTTTGTGGACAGATGGTTCTGTGGACAGGAACCATCAGAGGCCATAAACCTGCTCTTTCCTCTCCTGAACCTCATCAGGCTGTTGGTTTACAGCTCAACAAATATTTAGAGGATTAATCTTGCAGCAGGTTAAACTGGGTTTGTTGCCACCAGAGGAGGGGCCTTTAAAACGTTCTGCTCCAGCGTTCTTACATAACTTACTGTCCTGCAGTGAACCGCGCTGGAAACAGTCGGTGCTGCTGACGCATGACAGTGAGAAGTTGTGAAGATCATCTTAGCATCGTTTCTTCTGTAAAACCTGGAACCTGAGAAGTTTAGCTGCTGAAAAGTAGAGCTAGCCCCTCTGAGCTGTTCTGATCTTTAAAACTATCTGCTGTGGAGGTTAACCAGTCAGATGTTATTAGTGTTTATTCACCGAGACACAGCAGCGAGTTAAATTATTCCATAATATACTTTCTCTCAGATCAACAGCATTGTTCATCCATCAGATAAAAACAGCCTACTTTTGTTTTTCATGCTCCCCATGTTGATATTTTATTATGTTGTGATTCTCTATTAGATTCTTGACAGCTATTGGTTGGTATAGCTGCTATAATAATAATAATAATGGCTTGCATTTATATAGCGCTTTTTGAGACCCTCAAAGCGCTTTACAACTCCGTTATTCATTCACTCTCACATTCACACACTGGTGGAAGCTTCTTGCCCAAGGACACAACGACATGTAGTAGGTGGAAGCAGGAATCCAACCCACGATTTCTGGGTCGCAGGGCGACACTGAACTACAGCCGCCCCAAGGTTTGTTGTTCTGAGCCGTTGCTCTATGGGCCCCGTTTTCACTTTGAGCCCCTGTCCCTCTAAAGGTCTCTGCACGGCCCTGGTCCTGGGAGTTTTTAACCAGCAAAGGTTCTTTCTGAGGCCTGTTTGGAACCATTTCAGACTGAATTAGCAGACGTCCAGCTGAGGATCAGCCTGTAAACCCGAGAACAGTCAGAAACGCTGTGGCAATATTTGGTTCTGATAAAGGACAGAGTCCATCAGGTTCTGAGCTGGAGCCAGTTGAACCTATAAAAATGGGTCAGATGTGTTTGAGCTCAGACAGCAAACTTCTGTAATGCAAACATGAGGAGCTCTGGTGGTTCTGGACAAAGATCCAGAACCAAAGGAGATGAAGAGCTTCCCGTCGTCCCATTCAGATGTTAAAACTAGAAACTGAACGGCGGCTGAAGAATGAAAATCCAACATGGATGCTGATAAAAGTGAATTAATCAGCCAGAAATAAGTTCAGATCAAATGTCGGTTCTGAAGGAGGGCGGGGGGACGGATGGCAGGAGAACCCGCTCAGAACCTTTTAACAGCTTGTGAATGTCTGGAGACACGGTTCTGATTGGGTTAATCCTGATTCTCCTCCAGATAAAGTTCTGTTCTGAGAGACCCGGATCCATCTCAGAAGCTAAACGCTGCCGGGTTCTTACAGATCAGAAGGAGGAAGCCTGGTCATACCTGGCCGTCATGGCGCTAGATATGGTGGAAGACCCGGTTCTGGTTGAAGGACTGATTCGTTCTGGGACGGGTTCTCTGAGGAACCCTACCCAGATATCATCTAGTAGAACGTTCCACCAGTACGGTCTGGCCCTGCAGGGTACCAGAACATTGTTCCTGAGCGGAACCAGTCCGGTCCGGATGGGCAGACGCTCCTGAGGCATCTGTGGAGCTCCAGGTGCATGCTGGGAAACCTGCTGGATCAGCTGAGAGACTCTGTAGATGATTAATGATCCGTTTAAAGTACAACGAGCAAACAGAGCTGTTTGTTTTTCCCGTCAGCAGAAACAAAAATCTTAAATTAGCTCCAAATATTTCCAGATCTTTAACAAAGAAAACCAGCTGAGGTATTTTCCGTCCTCCTGAACCAGCAGACCCAAATCCAGGTTCTGACCCAGAAGGAGACAGACAACAATCGTCACACCTTCAACTTTTCCACATTTAGACATTAAAACCAGAAACTTCAGTCGGTTCGTTGGTTTTTATACGATTAGAGCAACAGAGAGAATCTGACATTTGGAAAGAGGGACGGGTTTTAGGTCTGACCAGAGGTTCTGGTTCTGACCTCAGAGGTTCTCCAGAGAACATCAGAGAACATTCAGGATCATGGAGACCAAGGAACCCAGCAGCAAGTATGGAAGGAGGTTCTGGTCTGGTTAAAGCAGGTTCTACAAGGAGGAGGTTCTGGTCCGGTTAAAGCAGGTCAAGTTCTACAGGGAGGAGGTTCTGGTCCGGTTAAAGCAGGTTCTACAAGGAGGAGGTTCTGGTCCGGTTAAAGCAGGTCAAGTTCTACAGGGAGGAGGTTTTGGTCTGGTTAAAGCAGGTCAAGTTCTACTGGGAGGAGGTTCTGGTCTGGTTAAAGCAGGTTCTACAGGGAGGAGGTTTTGGTCCGGTTAAAGCAGGTCAAGTTCTACAGGGAGGAGGTTCTGGTCCGGTTTAGAGCAGGTTCTACAGGGAGGAGGTTCTGGTCCGGTTTAAAGGAGGTTCTACAGGGAGGAGGTTCTGATCCGGTTAAAGCAAGTCAAGTTCCACTAGTAGGAGGTTCTGGTCCGGTTTAGAGCAGGTTCTACAGGGAGGAGGTTCTGGTCCGGTTTAGAGCAGGTTCTACAGGGAGGAGGTTCTGGTCCAGTTTAAAGGAGGTTCTACAAGGAGGAGGTTCTGGTCCGGTTAAAGCAGGTCAAGTTCTACAGGGAGGAGGTTCTGGTCCGGTTAAAGCAGGTCAAGTTCTACAGGGAGGAAGTTCTGGTCCGGTTAAAGCAGGTCAAGTTCTACTGGGAGGAGGTTCTGGTCCGGTTTAGAGCAGGTTCTACAGGGAGGAGGTTCTGGTCCGGTTTAAAGGAGGTTCTACAGGGAGGAGGTTCTGATCCGGTTAAAGCAAGTCAAGTTCCACTGGTAGGAGGTTCTGGTCTGGTTTAGAGCAGGTTCTACAGGGAGGAGGTTCTGGTCCAGTTTAAAGGAGGTTATACAAGGAGGAGGTTCTGGTCCGGTTAAAGCAGGTCAAGTTCTACAGGGAGGAGGTTCTGGTCCGGTTTAAAGGAGGTTCTACAGGGAGGAGGTTCTGGTCCGGTTTAAAGGAGGTTCTACAGGGAGGAGGTTCTGGTCCGGTTTAAACCCATATCGTGAGACAGAAGAGGAAAATCAGTGAAAACAAGGTTCTGGTTTATTTATTGTGATCCGTCTGTTTTATCACCTTGATGATGTTTCCAGGTTCCTTGTTTTGACCAATATCCTGTCCAACCTGTGGCTCCACCCATTGCTCCTGGTTGGTGCTGGTGAGAACTCCCAGTCTGGACGGTGAACTTTGACCTGCCGCTGACTCTGGTGGATCAGGAGACGCAGCAGCTGGTCTGAAGGTCGGCCTCCATCTCCTGAAATGGCTCCCAGCTGCTGCCTGGACTCTGCTTCATCAGCCCACTGTCAGTCCACCGTGGCCCCATGCTGACGGCCTCTAACCAGCGTCTAACCAGCGTCTAACCAGCGTCTAACCAGCGTCTAACCAGCGTCTAACCAGCGTCTGCTTCACATCACTATCACTTTATTGTCATCGCCAGTATAAAAACTAAAGATTTACAGACTAGGAATTTGCTCTGATGTAACGGTGCAGAGATAAAAAAAAACAAAGTCAAAGAGAAATGAAGTAAAAACAAAAACATAACATCCTTTTAAATTAAATAATTGGTTTAAAACTTAAAATATGTCTATGATTTTCATCATCATCATCAACAGATACAATGTTTTACTTCCTGATTCGTTCACCATCGTACAAAACAAAACCTTTAGCTTTGAACATGTATATAGAAATATAATAACAGGTTATAACCGGAACATCAACCGACGGAGTTTCAGTCAAATTTAGCAGCAAATAGAAATAAATAAAGAGGAACAATGTTTTGTTTATGTAGGCGTAAAATGTTTGGGTCCAACATTCATGAAGACGACTCTTCATTTTCCCTGATCAGACCAAATTATTCCTTGTCTCTAGATTTAAATCTCTCGTTTGCTTGTTTCCTTTCTCTGCTCAGGATGTTGATTACATTCATCATCATCATCATCATCATCATGGACCGATCCACATCCAGTCTGAGCCTCTAATTCATACAATCACTGAGTTATTAAAGCTCCTGGATCAGCTGAGAAGCTGCTGATCGTTGCTCATTTAGCTTCAACTAAATGATTTGGGTCTGTGAAAAAGGCCCCCTCTAGTGATCATTCTGTGTAACAAACGCAGCCTTGCGCTCTCTCTCCCCACTTGCACTTCACCCCCTAGCCAGCCAATCAGAGCGCTGTTGCATCATTTGCTCTTTAATTAGTCCAGAGGTCTGCACGGCAACACGTCCGCTCCTTTACTGGAATACTGCAACTTTCCCGAACATTCCCGTTCATATTGGCTGTCATCTGGCAAAAAAACCACTAATTCACCAGACGGCTGTTGCAATGGATGTTCCATGTTGTGGAAATAAAGAAGCTGGTCAGATACATCTGTGTGATTCTGATCGACCACCCGCTGCGGGTTCTATCTTCGTGATCCAGTACATTCATCGTCAGGGAAGCAACTGTTCTCCCACAAAGTGGTCCTTCGAGCCGGATAATACAAGTGCCTACAGCGGACAAGATGTCTGACCCATCAGAACGACCACCTGACGCACCTGTCAGGAGGAAGACATCCCTCCCTGTGCATCTGAAGGATTACATACTTCCTGAGACTTTGGTGAGGCATGTACCACCACAAACTACCACTTCTGCCTCATCTCATCAGAAGCAGGCAGAGGAGGAAGGAGAGTGCAGATGATTCATGCTCTGCATCCCCCATGAGTCAGGAGAACTTCGGCCCTCCATCGCTGACTGTAACTGATAAGCAGGATGTAAGTCATGATTTAAAAAACGAACTTCATAAGCTTAAACAGGAAAGGAAAGACCTTTTAGCATCTATGCAGCAACTCAGAATACAGAATGCTGACCTCAGAGCTCGTAGTGACGTCACACAAGCACATCAGGAGCAACTACATTCTTACGGAGTTGAGTCACCATTCCGAGAGGTTCAGCACTCTGCAAATCCTCATCAAAGAAGGCCCCCATTATCCCAAAGGGAGATATTTCAGTCCATTCCACGAGCCAGGCATCATGAGTACGAGGCGACAGGTGAGCAATACTACACCCCTGGACAGAGAGTTGATGCAGTAGCTGCCAGCACTGGCGCTGCCATCTTCCAAGCAGAGCCACGCTACACCACACAAAGGCCTGTCAGCTACAGCGAAACCCAGTATTATCCGGAACAGCACCGATATCGAACTTGGAGCCCACCTGGTAGCAAAGAGCAGACAAATAGGTGACCAACACCTACTATCCCAGACTTTATTCACCCCAACCCAAGAGAATTTGCTAGACTGCGAATCGCTCTAGAGAATATACTACCAAGAGATGCCACCAAACGGTTCAAGTTCCAGATACTCGTCGACCATCTGAAACTAGAAGAGGCTCTGCTCATTGCTGATTCCTACAGCAATTCACATTTTCCCTACACAGACACTATGGCAGCCTTAAACCAGCAATACGGGCAACCACAACAGCTTGCACTCCAGCGAATCGCTGAGCTCATGGATGGTCCCAACATCGCCAGCGGTGACATCAGATCGTTCAGGATGTTTGCCCTGCGTATCAGATCCCTGGTGGGCATGCTGGAGCAGCTGGGTCGAAATGGACAAGTAAAACTGCATTGTGGTTCGCATGTTTCTCGTTTACTGGGGAAGCTACCAGATCCAGCTTCCGGCGTTTCATCCATCCACTAAGGATACCTGTCCTACTGGATCTAGCTGACTGGCTAGAGTATGAGCTTCAGGTTTAGGAAGACATGCTGCTGTACTGCAAGGGTTCCAGGAAGGATGCTAATTCTAAGAGCAAAGATATGCAAAGGTGGAACAAACCACCAACAAAGGCATCATTTCTTCTGCTTGATGCAGATACTAAATCTGCAGAGTATCACTCCGAGCCCCAACAACGAGTCAAAACTCAAAGAAATTCTGTCCGTTCTGTGACAACAACAAGCATTCTCTAAACAACTGTGCTAACTTCAAGCTTCTCAGTGCCACCCAGAAACGCACCTGGATTCAGCATAACAATCGATGTTGGCGCTGTGGTAGACATCACAGAGCAGCTGAATGTGACCTGAAAGTGTCTTGCAAGACTTGCAATAATAGACATCTTCTTGCTCTACATGAGATCAGTGAAAAGGCCTCAGCTAAGCCCGATAAGGTGCCCAATAAGTCAGATATGGCAAAAATAGATGCAGCCAGACCAGGTCCTACAAATGACGCTGAAGAGGTCCTGTATGTTGGTAAGCCACCTCAGGGACACCGTGTCCTCCTCAAAGTCAGCAAAGTGGTCCTCAGATATACAGCTCAAAGTCTGGAGACATACGCCATTCTGGATGATGGTTCAGAACGCACCTTGCTTCTCCATTCTGCAGCCCAGCAGCTGGGTCTCCGTCAACCTGAGGACTTGCCTCTGCGGACAGTAAGACAGGAGCTGCAGACACTTAATGGAGCAACTGTGTCATTTACCATCTCACCAGCAAATTCACCAAAGCAGGGTTTTAAGATAAAGGGGGCATTCACTGCACCAAGACTTGGGTTGGGTGAGCATAAGTATCCAGCAAAAGTCCTACAGCAGAAATTCACACCTGAGAAACCTGCCTATTCAACCGTTTGAAGGGATCCATCCACTGGTGCTCATTGGTTCTGACCATTCTCACTTAATAACACCAGTTGAGCCAGTGCACATAGGGCCACCAGGCGCACCGATGGCAGTCCGTACCCCCCTTGGGTGGACACTTCAAGCTCCAACCCAAGGTCTTAAACAGTCCCTCACGGAGCAACATTGCCTTTTCACATCATATGGGGCCCCGCCAGCTGATCTTTACCGGCATGTGGAAAGATTATGGCAAATGGATGTTCTTCCTTGGCGAAATGAGAAAACCAGTATGCGGTCACGTCACGATCAGGAAGCCATCAAATGCCTGAGTGAAAAGACTCAACGCGTAGAAATCAGTGGCATCCATCGCTATGCAACTGCACTCCTCCGTGTAAAGAACTTCCCTCAGCTGTGTGCACCCAGAGATGCTGTGCTCCCTCATCTTAGAAGCACAGAGAGGAGACTTTCTAAAGCACCACAGTTAGGACCAATCTACACTGCAGAGATCCAGAGGTTGGCACAAGCTGGATATGTGGTCAAACTGGAGCCAGGTGCAGAAAACACACCAACCAGGTGGTACATTCCCCATCACATTGTGGAGCATAATGTGAAGCACCGAGTAGTCTTTAACTGCTCCTTCCAGTTCCAGGGCATCAACTTGAACAAGCTCTTACTGCCTGGACCAACCCTGGGATCCTCCTTGCTTTCTGTCCTCCTGCGCTTTCGAGAACACTCTGTGGCAGTGAGCAGTGATATAAGGGGAATGTTTCATCAGGTCAGGCTCCTACTGGAAGACCAACCACTTCTCTGATTCCTCTGGAGAGATCTTAAAGCCACCTGCAGTCTATGAATGGAGAGTACTCCCATTTGGCACAACTAGCAGCCCCTGGTGTGCCATTTGTGCGCTCCAAAAACACATCTTGGACCACACTCAGCCTGGAGATCCAGTCAGGGAATCAGTGCTGAAGTACTTTTATGTAGACAACTGTTTACAAAGTGTCACCTCTGAAGCAGATGCTAAAGTCCTGGTCGACCAGCTACGGTTTCTCCTGGCCCAAGGTGGGTTTGAGTTGCGACAATGGGCAAGTAACCGCCCTGACACCATCCGCCACCTTCCTGCTGAAGCAACGTCAGACAGTGCTGTAAAGTGGATTTCTCAAGGTCAGCCAGACCAACAAGAAACAACTCTATTGCAAGAAACTCCTTCAATGGCAGTGCCAAGCCGACACCCTGTCCTACAAGTCCCGGGCTGTGAAAACAGAGAAACCCACCATGTGGTCTATTTACGAGGTATTAGCCAGCCGGTATGACCCCCTCGGGTATCTCATACCTTACACCACAAGAGCAAAAATCCTTGTCCAACAGCTATGGGAAAAGAAACGGGATTGGGATGATCCAGCACTGCCAGAACCCCTGCTTCATGCGTGGAATGAGTAGGAGAACGAGCTCCAACATCTGCAAGGCATAATCCTGCCAAGATGTTACAATAGCCCTGCACCGGACTCTCCCACCTGCCAACGTGACATTCATGTCTTTTGTGTTGCCTTAGAGAAGGCTTATGGTTCTGTAGCGTAACTTAGAACGGAGAATCCAGCTGGTGAGATTGAGGTGGCATTCCTCACTGCACGGTCGAGAGTGGCCCCCAGGAAGCAGCAGTCCATACCATGACTGGAGCTTTGTGCTGCTTTAACAGGCGCTCAGGTAGCCAAGCTGCTCAAAACTGAGTTAACCCTTCCCATCCACCATGTAACATTATGGACTGACTCCACCACTGTACTCACTTGGCTGAAGTCAGAATCTTGCCGCTTTAAAGTGTTTGTGGGCACCAGAGTGGCAGAAATACAGGATCTCACTGCTGGTGATACCTGGAATTATGTGGAATCTGCTGCTAATCCTGCAGATGATATCACATGTGGGAAGCCACTGACCGCTTTAATTACTGACAGCCGCTGGAGCCGCAACCCCACATTTCTAACAACCAGCCAAACCCAGTGGCCACAAACACCCCAGCTCCAAGTACTGTCATCTAACAGCGAAGAACTGAGAAAGCCAATATTCTGTGGCCTCACTGCTGCATCATCTACACCACTCATACCTGATGTCACGACTTTCCCTACCCTCAGTGACCTTCTAACAGCCACTGCTCAGTCTTAACACGGGGCGGCTAAGGACAAGCTGAGATTATTGTAAGGCCCAAACCCCACTCCTGCGCCAAGTGCAGTTGGACTGCTATCCCACTGATTATGCTAAGCTAAAAGGGGGAAAGCCAGTCTTAAATAGCAGTCGTCTTCTTACTCTGTCATGTTTGCGTATTTTTAAGGACCCAAAGGCAGCAAATATGAAATTAAAAAGTGATTTAATAATTGACAAAACAAGGAACAAAAACTTACAGAACTCAGAGAACCAAAAATACTGAGATGAGGGAGGAACAACAGGAACTGGGCAGGAATCAGGAACAGACAGAGAAAGAATGACAACAGACCAGAGAGTAGTGAGTGAATGCAAGCAGAATATATACTGGGGAGGAAATGAGGAAGTGAGAGGAGACCAATGACCAATTAGGGGAATCAGATGCAGGTGAGAGGGAGAGAGCAGGTGGAAACAATCAGCTGGGACGAGAGGTAGAATGGTTAGGGAGACAGAAAAATCTTAAGAAACTAAAAATTAAAGATAATATGTCTGGAAGGGAATCTAAAGGAAACACTGGAAAACAGAAGGAAAAAAAAATTAGTAAACTACCTAGAGGGAATAAACTAAGGAAACAAATGAGGACACAAACAAAAGGTGAAATATCTAAGAGCAAGAAGAAGAAAGAGAAACAAGGAAGAGCCAGAATAAACTAATAAAGACAAGGAATAATCTAACATGAAAACAACTAGATAAGGAAAAGAGCTAAGTTTAAACACAAACAGGAGGGACCAAACAAGAAAGTAGCTTGGGGCACAGAGGGGAAGAAAATCAAGTGGAAGGAAAAAAAGCAAAAATCCACGGAACCTGACATACTCTTGCTCCAGAGTTTGACAGCAATGAGGAGCTCATTCGAGTAGGTGGTCGCTTACGACATGGTACTCAGCTTGAAACCGAGGCCATTCATCCGGTCGTATTAGATGCCACACATCCAGTCACAAAGCTGATTATTCAAGACTTTGACTCAAAGCTACATCACCCAGGGCCTGAAAGAGTATTTTCCGAGATTTGACGGACATATTGGATACCACGTGGCAGACAGGTCATTCGTCAGCTACAACACAACTGCCCAGAATGTCAAAAATGGTGCAGGAAACCAACTATTCCCAAGATGGCCGACTTACCGCCAGTACGGTTACGGCTCCACAAACCTGCCTTCTTCTCTACAGGTGTTGACTGCTTTGGCCCGTATCTGGTCAAAATTGGGCGAAGAGGTGAGAAACGCAGGGGCATACTCTTTAAATGCATGACCACGAGATAAGTGCATATTGACCTTCTGTCCAGCCTCAGCAGTGATGCCTTCTTGATGGCCTTGAGGCGGTTCATAATGAGGAGAGGCAACCCATTTGAACTGCTCTCAGATCAAGGTACCAACTTCAGGGGAGGTGAACGAGAACCAGATCTTCAGTCTCAACTTGCCCCTTCAGCAGATCCACTGGAGATTCAACCCCCCCCCCCCCCCCCCCCATGCTCCTCACTTTGGTGGGTGGTTGGAGCGGGAGATCCGCTCCATAAAGAAAGCCTTACAGGTCACCCTTGGGACACAACCAGTAACGGAAGAGGTGCTCAGGACCCTCCTCATCGAAGTCAAAGGGATACTCAACTCCAAACCCTTGGGTTACACATCAGCAGACCTTGCTGACCCTGATCCCATCACACCGAACTCCTTATTAATTGGACGTCCAGATTCCTCCCTCCCACAGGTTGCATATCCAGAGACTGAGATCCTGAGCAGTAGACGCTGGCGTCACACTCAGATTGTTCCCGACCATTTCTGGAGACACTTCATCAAGTTCTACCTCCCCGGCCTTCAGGCTCGACAGAAATGGAACACAGAGAAGCCAAACCTGGATGTAGGCAAGACTGTCATGAACATGGACCCTCAATCCCCTCGTTCCCACTGGCCAGTAGGGAAAGTCACTGATGTTTCCACTGATGTTGATGGGAATGTGAGGTCAGCTGATGTGAAGGTGGGTGACCGCACCTACACACGTCCAGTGACTCGAATCATCCAACTCCCTGCTCTGCCAGACTGAATATCAGACACTCCTGTTTACTAACCACTCAGACTTTCCAATTCTTGTAACAACCCTTTATGAAAAAGTGGACCTTTTTGTGTTGATTCAAATTTCCAGTAGAAATCTGGGGGCGGCTGTGAAAAAGGCCCCCTCTAGTGATCATTCTGTGTAACAAACGCAGCCTTGCGCTCTCTCTCCCCACTTGCACTTCACCCCCTAGCCAGCCAATCAGAGCGCTGTTGCATCATTTGCTCTTTAATTAGTCCAGAGGTCTGCACGGCAACACGTCCGCTCCTTTACTGGAATACTGCAACTTTCCCGAACATTCCCGTTCATATTGGCTGTCATCTGGCAAAAAACCACTAATTCACCAGACGGCTGTTGCAACGGATGTTCCATGTTGTGGAAATAAAGAAGCTGGTCAAATACATCTGTGTGATTCTGATCGACCACCCGCTGCGGGTTCTATCTTCGTGATCCAGTACATTCATCGTCAGGGAAGCAACTGCTCTCCCACAGTGTCTGTTATTTATTTAGCACCATCAGAACCGTCTCACCGACCCGATTCAAGCTGCAAACCCATCAGAACCTCTGAGAAACACTTTTTCTGGCTGGGATCTGGTTTTATTTAATTGATTCTTTAATTATGGGATGTTTTATCCTGGGTTGTTGTTTTTTTTTATTTCTCTGTGCAGCCTTGCTGTTGTTTTAAACAGTTGTATAAATAAAGTTATATGGTTTATTTTAGACTTATTTTAAACATATTTCAGTGAGCTGAGAGCAGAACGGGCCGGTTCTGTTGGTACCTCCTCCATATCTGAGCTGTGTTTCAGGCTCGGCTCGGTCTGTTACTTCTTCTTTAAGAAGCTCTTCTATCCTCCACTCCTTACCTGTGGCGCCTGTTTGAACTGTTTATCTGTATAAAAGACACCTGTCCACCTTCACACAGTCAGACTCCAACCTCCATCATGGCCAAGACCAGAGATCTGTCCAAGGACACCAGGGAGAAGATTGTCCACGTGCACCAGACTGGGATGAACCGATCTACAATAGGCAAGCAGCTTGGTGAGAAGAGATCAACTGTTGGAGCAACTATTAGAAAATGGAATAAATACAAGATCACTGACTCTCTCCCTCTACCTGGGGCTCCATGCTAGATCTCACCTGGTGGGGAACACATGATCTAGAGAACGGTGAGGAAACATCCCAGAACTACACGGGGGGAACTGGTCAATGACCTGAAGAGAACTGGGACCACAGTAGCAAAGGTTACTATAGTAACACACTATGTCGTCATGGATTAAAATGCTGCAGCGCTCCAAAGGTCCCCCTGCTTAAGCCAGCACATGTCCAGGCCCGTCTAAAGTTTACCAGAGACCATCTGGATGATCCAGAGGAGGACTGGGAGAAAGTCATGTGATCAGATGATACCAGAATAAAAATCTTTGGTATAAACGCCACTCACTGTGTTTGGAGGGGGAAGAATGCTGAGTTACATCCCAACAACACCATACCTAGAGTGTTTCTCAATGATAAGGAACCCCTTCTTGATTCCTTGGCCCCGCCCCGGTTGCCTAGGAGATATGTTATCAGGGACCGCCAAGGCGTGTTCCAATGTTCATGTGCTACCGAGGCGTTTATCCTCCGTTTAGCTAACTGACCGAGGATACATGGGAGGTTCCTTGATGCCTTCCCTCGGTCAATCATTTCCCAGAATACATCGCGGCATTTTCAAAAAGATGGCGGCTCAGGAGCCGGCAGCAGCTATTTCGGGAGCTAATTTCCAATTGAAATGTAAGTCGAGTAATTGTAGCTATCGGAAAATGTTTTTTAGATCCAATGCAGTTATCTGCTTAGGTGTTAGGGTTAGCTACGGGTAGTAGCATATAGTAGCATAGCTAAAATCGGCGGGACGTAAACAGAGCGCGTAAGCAAAAGCCGGCTCTGGGCAGCCGCGGTCACGTGATGTAAGTCTGTTCCATTTAACTGTTTTCTTTGACCAAGGAAGGACAGAGTCCTCGTAAGCAAGGCGCCTCGCCTACCAAGGCAATGCCTCGGTAGGCGAGGCGCCTTGCTGTTGAGAAACACCCCCACTGTGAAGCATGGGGGTTGAAGCATTATGCTGTGGGGCGGCTTTTCAGGACAGGACGACTGATCCGTAAGGAAATCTCTCTAATTTTTTTAAGTGGGACAACTTGACCAATCAGTGGTGGCTAAATAATTTACTTGCTCCACTGTATGGATTCATTTAGTGAGATTGATAAATTAAAATGTTTGTCTGTTCATCTGGTTGTTCACAGCTAATAAAAATCTAAACATTTAAAGTTTCTATCAGACCAATAAAAGAGACCTTTAATACAGAAATGTTCTGGTTCTGGTCGGGTTGTGGTCCATGCAGACAGTCATTTACTCCGTCCACAAGGAGGGGAAGGTACAAAAGGTCATTGCTGAAGAAGCTGGTTGTTCATAGAGAGCTGGATCCAAGCATGTTAATAGAAAGTTGAGTCGAAGGAAAACGTGTGTTAGGAAAAACTGAAACAGGAAGCTTTGATAGGATTGTAAAGAAAAAAGCCATTCAAGATTTCGGGGTAGGCCTGGTCTACAGCTGTCACAGTCCTTGTCTTGGGCTGCTTCTGGGTCAAAGAGAACCAGAACCAGAAGTGTTACTCAGTGGTCCAAAGTCTTTCTTCAAGATGAAAGTAAAGTCTGTATTTCATTTGAAAATCGAGTTCCCAGAGCCCAGATTCCTTGGTACCGGCCCACACTGCCAAAAGTAGCAATACCTGCTGTAATCACCACGGTAACATCAGCCAGCTGGTCTGACATGAACCCCATGGAGGATCTATGGCGTCCAGAGCACAGCAAGAGACACCAGAACCAACAATCCAGATGACCTGAAGGTCACTATCAAAGCATCCTGGACTTCTAGAACCCCTCAGCAGAACCACAGGCTGATCTCCTTCATGCCACGCTGCACTGATGCAGGAATTCATGCAAAAGGAGCCCAGACCAGAGACTGAACAGAGCCTGGAGATTAGGAATCTTTTTAAAATAATAAATGTCTAAAACATTTCACTCTGTATGGAATGGATCTGAGGCTGTGGTTATCCCTGTTGCTTTTGTGACTTTTTCTATCACACTTTTTCCTTCCACTCAACTTTCCAAGCAGCTAGTCACCCCATGACTTTGTCACCATAACACGACCATGATGTAACATTTACGTTTTTTGTTGACTCAATGTTTTCTTCTCGTTTTTGGAGAAAGTCAGTTCTGGCTTTTCAGTGAAATAAAAACGTATTGGAATATTTGATGAATCTGTGTAAGAAATAGATGACATAGTGGAACTATAGATGAAAATGATTCATATTCAGATGATGCAGTGAAAATAATCCCAGATCTGCAGCGGGTTGGACTTGCTTTGTTATTTTAATAGTATTTTTTCATATTGTGAGTCTGTTTGATCCACATATGACCCCGTGGGTTGGAGGCTAACAGCAGCAGTAGGAACCTTCTCCTGGTTCCGCTCAGCAGCCTGAGGAGGAGAACCTTGGATCGGGGACAAAGACTCGGACTGCCCCTCCTCCACAGCAGACCCCTCACTCTGCTGATCACTCCGCCTGCGCGCGTCCTCATTGGCTGCGTGGACGGTTTCACGTGAAGCCTGCGTGGATCTTTGACCTGGAGACAGAAAAGTGCAGCGGCTCCTGGTTCCTCTGTGACAGCAGAGAGGAGAGGAGAGGAGAGGGGCGGCGGCAGCTTCAGGTGTGTCGGCGAGGACGGAACCACGACCCGGCAGATGTTTCTCAGAACCTGCTCCAGGTAAACGGCCGCACCGAGGCCCTGCGGCCTGCGCAAACTCTGCGGATTGTTGCGTTGTTTGTGTGCAGAGATCTCTGAACTAGAATCAGCAGGTCTGCGTTTAAACATCAAATCTGGGCAATAATATTCTCACAAAAAAAAACGGAATTAACGGAGTTGCAGACTTTATTTCCATTTAAAACAATCTGCTGACAAAAACCAATTAATCTCTTAAAAAGTTGTTGTTGTTCAACAAGATGAATGAGTTTAGTTTGATTTAATATTCCAACCTGCAGCAGCTTCCACATGCTTTATCCGGATTTAAATAAAAATATTGTCCTCTTTACGCACCATCAGTGGCGGAGCGTTAAAACCGAAATCCGGATTAATTCTGGGTCAGAGAAAGGTGGCCTGGTTCCGAAGCTCTCTCAGCGTCATTGAGACAGAAGGAACCAAGATGTCTAAAGGACAGGAGACGGACACAGAGAGGATTGACGCACGTTTAACATGGAGTATGGTGTTGGAGCGCAAACGTGGGAGAAAAGGGAAAATGTGTTGAAAAGGCGCAGACATGGCGGAGGCCTGGCCGCAGCGGGGGAGGGGGTGTGTGCAAACCGTGCGCAGCTTTGTTTCTGCCTCACTGAGAAGGTCTCGGTTCTTTTGGACCGAGGAGGCTGGAGTGGTTCCGTCTGTGAGGAAACCCGCAGGTTTGGATCTAAAGTGCGGTTTGATGGAGAAGCTCTGGTTCCTGGGATCCGGATTATTTCCCTTTCATGGAAGTTCAGCGGCTTCGTTCGTTCTGTGGGAAACCAGATCTGGGTCAGGAAGTCTGGCATTTTAAACCCGAATCAAAGACGCTTCAGTCGGTCCACTCTTTGACCCGGTGGGTTTGTTCTCCTCAACATTTATACTCTGATTAAATCTCCAGTTTCTAACAAGCCGCGTTTCCAGTTCGGTTCATGAACCGGAGAAATGAACTTAATGTGAAGAATGATCCGATTAAAGTTTATTATTTAATTCTTAACGCACAAAATAACTTGAGGTGATGATAAAACAGACTCCAGAATAATAAAGAACAGTTTCAGATCTTGACTTTGATGGTTTACTGTTGTTAAAAACCATGTTTGGTTTTGATGATTTTGTTATTTTATTTCATGTTTAGTTATGATGCTTTAATAGTTCATCATCCTTTCTCTCTATTCTTCCTCTTCTGATCCAGACTGGATCGATGGTTCTTCAGGTTTCTGCAGGTCCAGATCATTTTCAGACCAATGTTTTTATTTTATGAATATCATTTTTGTTAATATACTCAGAACCGATAATCATTTAGACAGAAACAGGCTCTATAAACTGAAGCGATGAATCAATGTGGAGTTGAAGCACATAAAAAAACAACTAAATGAATTGGATCTTTATATTCTTTACTTCCGTCTTAACTGCTTTATTCCTGAACCAAAGTTACTTGATTTGAAACAGAAAACGTTCCCTGGTTGGTTCTACTGTGACGACCTGTTTCTGTGGGTTTTAACCCACCGACACAGAGAAGATGCTTCTCCTGTAGGGTTAGAGTTCAGGATGTGTCTAAAATGAACCAAAATGGTGGAATCAGGCCTACAAATCCTAAATATCAGATTGTCATATTTATGGTTTACTAAGAGGAAATGTACCAGTTTAAAATAATCCTGAGTCCTGGTGGAAGCTGGGAGAGACTAAAGGCTCGTCACCCGTCAAAGTTAGAGTTGAGTTCAGGTGATTAAAGTATAACCAACACGTCTTGTTACCGAGGTTTCTCTACATGAGTTGTGTAAGGTTCCTGCAGACCTGACGGCGAGGCGTCTCTGTAACTAACCTTAGATGACGGCGGCTGAAGCGTGGCGCCGTGGGCGTGTCTCACTGCAGCAGCCAGAGCCAGATCAGACAGAGCAGGTAGGAGTTTGCCCTGATAAGAGGCGGTTCTGGATCAACCCTAAAGGTAAAGGTACAGCTGTGTGACCACAGGATCCGAAACACTGAACACATTTCAGTTCCCACCCAGTTTAAACTCTGTAACAGGTTAAATATATCGTTACCCTCTAAAATAACGGCCTATGTCATTTTTTCTGGTTTTTAACAAAACACAAAAAACTGAACAAAGTATTGAATATATATAACATTTATTAACAATTTCATTCAAAAAGGTTGTGACAATAGATGACTATTGACATATTAAAAACATTGTCTCTCAGTTATGCAACATGAGAGGAATAAATAACATTTTTTAACACGCCTACGTGACTAGGAAGATGACGATATGTTACTTTTGAATGTGAAGACAGGAATAATTGGTATATTTGTTTGTAAATACAACGTTCAGACCCAGTCACTTATGTTGAATATTAGTGTTTATCAGTGGAGCGCAGAGTCTGTTTTTAGGTAAATAAAATATTGTCCCATAAAGGGGAAATTCAGCTATAACAGCAGCAAAAGGACAGATGATAGAAACATTTAGTTCAGGGGTGTCCAACTCTGGTCCTCATGGGCCGGTCTCTCCTGCCACTGTTAGATGTGTCTCTGCTCCGACTGATTCCAACGGTCCAACCGGCTCCTCAGTGGGTCAAAGGTTCTGCAGAGGTTCTGCTAATGAGCCATCATTTGATTCAGGTGTTCTGAACCAGGGAAAGATCTAAAACATGCAGGAGACCGGCTTTGGGCACCCCTGATTTAGATTCACACAAGAAAAGTATAAAACAAACAGAATGAAGAATTATATATGTGCATTAAGGACAAAATTACTAAACCAAAGTACTGTGCAGTTATTAAAAATAAATTGTCGTACTCTGATTAGAATGTGCAACTGGGTAGGATAATCTAGAAACAAAACATGCTTACTGAATGTGCACGTTTAGTTGTGCATTAAAAAGGAAACATATTATTTACAAGAAGTTAACAGAAAATAAACAGTGAAAACCAGATGTGCAAATAACAGCAGCAGCAGAAATGTGAGTTAAATGGATCAAACAGTGCAAGTTAGAGCGACGGCGTAAATGGGATTGAGTTTGTTGGGAGCAGTTCTGGTTCTAGAGTCCAACATCTGCAGGGAGGAAGGATCTGTGAAAACGTTCCTTCATGCACCGAGGATGCAGCAGCAGTCTCTCTGTAGGAGCTCTGCACTGGATCCAGGGGGCGCCCTAGAGCAGAGCTGGCCTTCTTGATGAGCTTATCCAACCTCTGTAGATAAACCGCTGCTCCAACATACAACGCCATAAAAGATGGCTGCTGCCACCACAGAGTCAAAGGATGAACAAATGAAAACGGTGGCTTTCATCAGAACGTTGTACAGTACTTGTGTTCCAAGATGGAAATCAAAACCTCACCAGCGTACAGGGTTTGGACTCGCTGCACGACTTCCATCATGGAATTGTTCTGAAGGAATAAGCAGTTCGAGTTTTTTGCTGATAATCACAATTTTTTTTTAAATCTTCATAACTGGAATTTATATTCCATTTCTCTCCCAGTTCTAGAGTTGGTTCTGATGTGGATCATTTAACTTTTATTACAGATTTCCACAAAGCTTTCCTTGAGGTGACTTGGTTTTTAAACCATAACCTCAACAAAACAATCTGATATTAATTCTGTATGGATCTCATTAAAACAGTTTTCATAATCATGTTCTGGACTTTGTTGTTGCAATAGACCTCTTCTCTGATTATTCATCTCTTTTTGGACCTCACACAACAAACAGCCAGAATAACAGAAAAGCCTCCAGCATACAAAGTTCCATATTTGTGGAAACTGATTCAAAGTCTGAGGAAAGTTAGTTTCCAGAACCCCTTGGTCAGGATCGGCAAGTGGTGAACCAGTTTTAATTGAGATACTATAAAACTCGTCAAAATAAACGAGCTACTTCCAAACTGAAGTCCACAGCTTTGAGTTTTTTAGAGAGGAATTATCTCTGTTCATATGCCTGTTTATTTAAAAGGCACAGCTGGATGTGACGTTTTTACCAGTAAAACTGAATCGAGTTGCATGTAAATGAACAGAGGCTTTTGTTAACTGTGCTCTACATTATTTCAGGCTTTAGGTGCGAAGATGCTTCTGATCAGAACCAAAGAATCAGAAAATGGATCTGAAAGTTCAAACTTTGTCGCTGAAATGACCAAAGATGAGGATTTCTTCTCTGCTTCCTGCCGTCAGTTTTAGAACGTCTGTGTTGTGGTTCGGTTTCTACAGCAAGTTTACTTTGACTTTATTTTTCTTCCGCTGATGTCAGAAATAAATGTTTAGTGGAAACTATTGGTATGTAAAAGTTTTTTACAGCTGTTAATGGTACAGTGTAATCTGAGCTAGTTTTTCCTTCTGGTTTGTAATTGCAAGATGAACAGTGTACCGGTCCTTTTATTTCGTGTTTAGTTATTGGTCAGAAGACGTTGATGAGCTTCATGGATTAATAGTTGAAACGGAGTGTCTTTTGGTCTTCAGATATGAAACACAGATATGTAAAGACCATTTGGTTGTCCAATCTGAGAAACCCCAAATAGTCCGCCTTGTTCTCCTGGACTGTCCTTGAACTTTTAGCTGAGTTCTAGGCTCCTTTGGGTCACGTGTTCCTCCTGGGCCCGGTTAGGAAAGGTTTATCCACCAACCTGGTATTGGTGGTGACCTTGTCCACAAAGCAAGGTGGTGACCGTGCTACCTGCTGGTGGCTGACCCCTCTGTTTGTGTCTGCTGCGTCCTGATGGTGGATTCCAAGGATCCTGTATCGGGTCCAGTCCTTGACCCAGTCCTTACTGCCATGGATGCAGGTGAACAGAGTCCTGAGCTGCCTCTGGTTGGTGCCGTTTGGGTTTATATTCAAGGTTCTGGTGCAGAATCAGTGAAATTATTCTCATGTTTTAAAAGCTGGTTTCCTTGTGGTCATTGTGGTGTACATTAAAGTTAGGGAAATGTATTCACTATCAATGGTTTCCATCATTTAGTACTTTATGGAATTGAAGGTTGACATTTCTATAACCAAAGTTACAATATGACCTTTTCAGGGTTGCATCATTATAATATCTCTGTGCTTCTGACACAGAGCTTTGGAAGTTTTCCCGTGAAGGGAGTTCTTGTTGTTCCCATTCGGTTCTTCTAAGCTTCCACGATGGTGGAACAAGTTACTAAATGCAGTTAGCGACTTCCTGATCCGTTGGAAGATTTTTTTTTTGGATGCCTCCTTCTTCAATAAAGCTGGTACCTTGGTGTATGGGTTTGTAAAAAACATTCTGATATTAAAGCTGATATACCGAATCTGCAAAACAAGCTAGTTTTTCAACATAAACACAGTTACAGAACTCTCACCCCTCCCGTCGGCCATCATCCCTAGGCCACGCCCCCCTGATTTGGGAATACGCATTGCCACATTAAATGAGAGAGCGCAAAGCACCAGTCGCAGTTTCTGTAAAGTAATATGGTGGAAACCTTTTGTTTTCCACAACTTCAAATGGCGTTTTTCTTTTTGGGTAGTTTGTCTTAAAGTTGAAGTTGCTGTTTCTCCTTCTCTGACGTTAAATAAAGAGGAGAACGTCTCACGCCGGCGATGTTCTGTTACAAACAGCGTGTAATGAGTGGAAGTGTGCTTGTCTGTTGAGACAAGCGGACGGTCCAATCGTTGGTTTCACACAAAGCCATGTTATTGGCTGAGGTTTTAGGACAAATGTGACTTAATATTTGTTTTTTGTTTTTTTAATCTCCACAAAATATTTATAGCTCTACTATGTTAGAACGTAAAGAGGCATGAAAATATGTTTTAATCCAGCTTGTTTTTCCATAGCAGCTTTAACACCTGTTGCTTTAATTGGCCTCTTTGGATGAATGAATCGTTTGTGTTAAAGCTTGATTTAATCATTTTCTACCATGTGTTGCTTTTCCTAACAACACGAATGAGAGACTCTGCAGTTGGCAAGTTTTCCCTACAGATCAGTCCTGTGATAAAACGTTGAAACCCATCAGCTGTTTCTGGACTGTACATTTCCAGACAACAAGATTTTGTTTGGTTTGAAGTTCATCGGGAACATTTGCTGAAACTTGTCCAGCTCCTGCTTCTTTGGGGGCGTTCCCCCCCTAACGGTGTTGGGCCCCTCTCTGTTTGTGTTGCAGTGGGTGGTGCGGGTCCACAGCAGGGTTTTGGTTTTCAGTGCAGATTTCTGTTAACCTAAATGGAGAGACTTCATTGTTCTCTGTTTGCACAGCAGTGTCCAAACAATGCAGCTTGTTTTCTCTGACGTCCTCCAATCTGAGCTCAGTTTGCTGCTGAAACTCGAAGGTTTTCAATGACGTTGCAACCAAAATATGCTGAAGAATCTCCTGAGCAAATATAAAATTATCCATTTATCCTGTGTTGTAATGGGCTAGGTCAGATGGCTGGTAGCAGTGAGGGGAACATGATCAAATCCGGTGTTGGTGATCTTGAATCTTTCTGTGTTTATGTCATGAACTGTTGAGATTAAAACACTAAAGATTTGGAGGGGGGTTGTTATTCCAGGGTTGGTAAAGTCTGGGTCAGAATGTGGACCACTGGTGGTGCAGCGGGATTTTTACAGATGGCTGTGAGTCGGGGTTCCGGGTTACCAGAATGTTTTTGTTTTTTAAGCATGTCTATAGGAGAATGGCAGAATATGAACCAAAAACTGATTTCTGAGGGTTTTGGATGGTCAAGAACTTGACAAAGAGCTACAGTCTAATAATTACCTTAAGAGAAATCAGCACAGAGTTAAAGATGAAACCAAATGTCGTTTTACAAACTTATTGTTGTAGTAGGATAAAGTCTTCGGTTTTGTTGAAAGGATTTAAAAATGTTTGGGTTTTTTACATGCATCTTTTTTGCTTGATAGGAAATTGAGATGGTTGAGGTCTAGAAGTGACTAGAGACGAAACCTGAAGTTCATAACTCTGTTTTGTTTCCAGAGATGCATTTAAAATGGTCTTCAGAAGATCTTTGAAAATAGACCAGACATTAGTCTTATTAATGGTGGTTACTCGATACACTTATCGCCCATGAGGCCCTCCATTCTGGAAGAACTACAGGTGGAGCAGGATCCAAGAACTGGATTGTTCCTAGTACAGCTGTGGGGAGCAATAACCTTCCTCCTATCATGGTTTCGCTCAGTCCTAAACACTCTAACGGTCTGACTTCTCTGTGTTTCAGTGTGCTGTGCATGTTTCCCCCCGAGCCCGACATGCCGATGGACATCACCATACCCTTCTACCTGTCCAAGGAGGAGTTTGTCTTCACCACCACCTCCACTGTACAGAAGTCTGTCCGCAGCTCCTGCCTGAGGTTCCAGCCCCCAAACTGTGTCAACAAAACTGAGCCTGGAGATGGCGCTGTCACCAATAAAGACACAAAGAAAAAGAAACGTGTTACGTTTGCCGACCACAAAGGTCTGTCCCTGACCAAGGTGAAGATCTTCTCCAAGTTCACAGACCCCATTGAAATCCCTGTCAACATCCAGGAGATGTTGAGCTCCAAGCTTACCCTGTCGTCCGCTGAGGAGGACAAGCTGGTGCTGGACTTCACTCAGCCCTCATCAGACTATCTTCTGTTCCGACAGAACCTGGAGAAGAACCTTGTGAGCCTGGAGCACTGTGTGCTGAAGGAGAAGGCCTTTGCAGGAACCGTTAAAGTAAAAAATGTGTCGTTTGAGAAGTCCGTGACGCTTCGGGTGACCCTTGACTCATGGAAAAGCCACACGGATGTCTGCTGCGAGTATGTGAAGGACACGTACCCCACCTCGTATAGCGACACCTTCTCCTTCGAGGTCTCTCTGCCCACCGAGATGCGGCCCAACGAGCAAGTCGAGTTCGCCGTGTGTTACAAGGTGAGCGGGAACGAGTACTGGGACAGCAACCAGGGTAAGAACTACCGCATCGTCTGGTCCTACATGAAGAAGAATCGCCACTCAGACTCGTCACACTTCGGGATCCACTTCGATCGGTACGGCAGCCCCACCTGTTCACACGGGCTCTTCCCTGATTGGCCCAGTTACGCCGGCTACGAGAACATCGGACCATACTACTGAACATCTGATGTCACAGTTTTTAAATTGCACGTTTTCAGTGATGACTTGTTTGTTCTAAAATGGTTTCTGTAACCTTGGGCCGCTCATGAAGTCCGTTTCATTGTCGATTCTGGATCAAACTACAGACCGGAGCTTGTGTTCTTTACCTCCTCATCATTCCAGATCAGATTTTAAACAAGAACTGTAACTAACCAACCAAACCTCCACTAATACGCCTTGAAGTTCTCAGGTTTTAACTTTCAGTGTGATGATTTGAACAGACCAGAGCTGCTAACAGGAGGTCCAGTTGTTTTTATTCACACCAGTTAGAGTTAATGATCACAGAGTCACTGAGCACCCATGGTGTCCTGCTGCCACTTCTCCTTCTAAAAGGAACGTTTTTAATCTAAGAGACTTGTGTATTCTGAGATGGTTTTGAGTTCAAGAAGAGTTTTGTTGTTGGGCAGCAGACGGGGGGCCGAGCAACATTCCTTATCAGACAATTTCACTACAGGAGGTCCCGAAAGGATCAAAATACCCAGGTTAACTGTTCCTGGTCTTACAAACGTGTATCAGAGTGAATTCACTTTTTTTTTGCTCATTTGTTAATTTGTGTTTTTTTTTTACCTGGGTTAGTTAACGAACACAGTATTAATCCATCACAGAGATAACTTGAGGCATTACCTGGTCTTTGTCGCTGAACAGGTGATCTCAGATTGTTCCTGTAGCTGGTTTTCCTTCTCTGACGTCATTTTCTGACTGTTTAAACAGGTTTGCTGGGAGACGAGCCTGTAAAGTTCAGTGATGTGAAGTGGTGTTTGATTCCAGCGCTTTCCCTCGTCAGCTGGAACCTGTTAATGGAAAGTCGTTCTCGTTTTATTAGTGACCTTGAAAAGTCAAAGTTGATTTTTTTTCACCTTAATCTGTCGTTATTGTGAGAACAATCATTAAAAAAAGGACTTGGACACCTTCTTGAAAGTTGACTGCGGGGAGTTTAAAGTTTCATAGGAGTTCTCAGATCAACAGGGACGCGGTCGCTTTTTGTTTCACAGCTATGCAGAAATTTGCACATCAGTTAATGCAGTGAGGAAAAACGGGAAGATTGTGTCGACCGATGCTTTTAAACGGGGAGTTGAGGCTGTAATTTTCCCAGCTGAGCGGCTGCAGAAGTTTAACCTCAGCTTTCAGTGATTCTGTCTGCGCACAAAAAAACATGAAAATAAATAAGCTATATTTCATTTAGTAGTTCATTGAGCCAGTGTGTAATTTTTGGTGTTGGCACTGAGTTTCTGTTCTAAGTGCGTGTGTTCGTGTGTTTGGCTTTCAGAGACTGAATGATTCAGAAGTGAATGGTGTTTTTTTTCAAAGCTAATAAAGTTCTGCCATGTTTTAGTCAAAGATGAAATCCTGTCTGTGACAACAATCTGCTGTCATCAAAATGATCTGAAGAACAATAAAAGCTATATTTTTATCCTGTCTATGGTTGGTTGGCTTCTTTTTTTATACATGAGTCAAATCAATGTTTTCTGCATGAAAGAGGTTATTTAAATGTCTTGGCAGAAACTGGATAAAGAGCTCATGACTCGAGTTTGAGAGTTGGACTCGAGTGGTGCTTATGTCATAACAAAGACTTGGGACTTCGACTTGTGGTCTGAATAAAGTCAAAATATTCATTATGTAAGTGAAAGGGTACTGCTGTTCCGGTTTTACTGACTGAATTTTTGTTAAATTCAGTTTATGTAGCGCCAATTAATAACATGTCATCTCAAGCCACTTTACAAGTCATTTCCATTCAATCATACAAACGTTCAATCGGTTCAAAGTTTCCTATTTAAGGAATCCCAGCAGAATGCGTCAGTCATTGACGTGAGGTTGGGCCCCGTTGATGCAGACTTTCCAACCACAGCAATCCTTCAGCAATCCCTCATACTGAGCAAGCATGTAGCGACGGTGGAGAGGAAAAACTCCCCTTTAACAGGAAGAAACCTCCAACAGAACCAGGCTCAGTAGGAGCGGCCATCTGCCACGACCGTCTGGGGGTTTGAGAAGACAGAGCAGAAACACAGAAGGAACAGAAGATCTGATATAAGAGAACTTTCTATGTTACAGAAAGTAAAAAGTTGATAACAGGACACAGTGGATGTTCAGTTACTGGGAGGATCATCCCAGTCGATGCCCCCCGTCCAACAGGGCATTGCAGCCAAGCAGGATACCAGACCAGGTATATCTTCTATGGAGAGAAAAACACTACTGGAGCACATTTTCAAAGGTATTATATACTGTAACATGAGACAAAACTTAGGCAACAAAGTTAACAGTCGAAATAACAGAATGTACTGTAATACAACTGGAGAGTAGTAGGAGAGAAAAGTAGCAGAGTGAAGAAAAGTGGTCAGTCTGTCCTCCAGCAGTCTAAGCCTATAGCAGCATAACTACAGAGATAGCTCAGGATGACCTTAGCCACTCTAACTATAAGCTTTATCAAAAAGGAAAGTTTTAAGCCTGGCCTTAAAAGTAAACAGAGTGTCTGCCTCACGGACTAAAGCTGGGAGCTGGTTCCACAGGAGAGGAGCCTGATAACTAAAAGATCTGCCTCCCATTCTACTTTTAGAGATCCTAGGAACTACAAGTAAACCTGCAGTCTGAGAGCAAAGGGCTCTGTTAGGAACATATGGACCAATCAGATCTCTGATGGATGATGGAGCTGATTATTATGGGCTTTATATGGAAGAAGAAGGATCTTAGATTCTATTCTGGATTTAACAGGGAGCCAATGAAGGGAAGCTAAAACAGGAGAAATGTGATCTCTCTTTTTAATATTCATCAGAACTCTTGCTGCAGCATTTTGGATCAACTGAAGGCTTTTAATGGCATTTTGTGGACTTCCTGATAGTAAAGAATTACAGTAGTCCAGCCTTGAGGTAACAAATGCATGGACTAGTTTCTCAGCGTCACTCCTGGACAGGATGTTTCTCATTTTAGCAATATTCCGGAGGTGAAAGAAGGAAATCCTAGAAACCTGTTTAATATGGGATTTAAATGTCAAGTCTTGGTCAAAAATAACGCCGAGGTTCTTTACGTTATTACTGGGGGCCAATTTAATGCCATCCAGATGAAGTGATATACTAATCGGTTTCTGTTTAAGAACTTCTGGTCCAAAGACGGCAACTTCTGTTTTGTCAGAATTTAAAAGCAAAAAGTTTAGATTCATCCATGTTTTTATGTCTTCCAGACATGCCTGTAATCTACCTAACTGACTGGGTTCATCAGGATTTATGGATAAATATAGTTGTGTATCATCTGTATAGCTGTGGAAATTTATCCCATGCTGTCTAATGATTCTACCAATTGGAAGCAAATATATGGTGAACAGAATTGGTCCAAGCACAGACTAGCACAACTAGTGCACATTTTAGGGTCTACTAGTCAACCTTTCAATTCTAAAGATGCACTAGCCAACTATTGCGCACAGTTAAGGGTCACCAGCAAACTAGTGGACATAATTTCCATTTGCTAGCTCACATAATGGGGTTTTAAATGTCAACTATTCAACTATTATGGCACAATTTTCAACTAATTAGACGCAGTCATCAACTAGTGTCTCAAAAGACCTGCTAGTTGGGACTTCTGAGTTACCAGTACATCACTTTGGCTTACCAGGAGAGCTTCTGCTCCTGGTAGTTGGCAACCATGTTACTAGTAAGAGTATTTCTTTGAACTAGTGCATCAAAATATTGAACTAGTGTGTAGAAAGGTTTGCCTCGTTCTATGTAGTTGTAAACTAGTGAAAATAAATGATGGCTGATACCAAGAACATTGAATAAATATACAAAACTCTTGCCATAGTAGGGATGGGCATGATTTTGCTGAACCTTGTCTGGGGGCGTGTTCTCTGTATTTGTGTGTCACGTGACCATGCATGTTTGTGATGAAAGCTGGAAGTAAAATGTGACATATAAACCACTCAGATGGTTGAGTTTGATTTGAAAAGTTTCAACATGTTTTAAGTGTTGAGCAATGTTCTGTTTAACCGTTTGAGTAATTGATGAGGTCGAGAACTTCAGACCAAAATCTGCTGCTGTTACAAAGTTTTGATCTTTAACTGGTGAGTTAAAGTTTGTTGAAAGTACAAAAATATTATTTCTGACTAAAGTTGCTTATTTGTATACTGTGAGTACTCAATGTTAGCGCACTGCAGTCAACATTTAACAATCTGGGTTTCAGTAACAAGTCATAACAAAAATGGTGAAAAGACAACATTTAAACCTCGTGTGCAGATTTTGGCTCATAAAAATAAACTCCGGCATCTAAACATTGCATTTTCATTCTACTATAATGTGTTATGTGTGTCCTCGCTAAATCATCTCTTCATTGCCACATGTTTAAGAAAGACCTTTTATACTTAAAACGTTGGTGTCTGGTTAAATCCAAAAAACAGAGTAAGTGCAAAAGATCTAGATGTAGCAATGATGTCTGAAGAAGTACTTCAGCTATTTCAGGTCATGTAAGTTGAATATGCTCCTGAATGAAGCTTGCAAATACACAAACCCATCTTCTACTTTATGTTTTACCTCCATTATTGTTGCGAACCATGTAGCATGTAAGGAACACACACAGTCGTACAGCACATAAATGGAGAAGTGTGCCGGGGATAGAGTTAGACAGGCATTTCCAACCATGTGCATGTGATTATTCACATAACTTCAATAAACACAGAACTCCCAGACTTGGTAGACTACCCTAAACTGTAGTTTAATTTGAAAAAACAGGAAACCATTTAGCTTGAACACTGACAAGAAATAATGATATGAAGAAAAATAAGATTTCTCCCTTTAATTATTCTAACATAAATCTCCCTTATGTGCATTTCTTCAATCAGTTTATCACTTTTGACATCTGAACTTTTGGGTGGAAAAGGGTGCAGGCTATAATTTTGTGCATACATCCCCTTTTCAACTTTAGGGTTCTGACTCATCTTTTAAAAGCAGATGTAAACTCTTGACGGCTGCATGTGGTTGACGTTTTGACGTTGACGTTTTGACGTTTTGACGTTGACTTTTTGACGTTTCGTGCATGGTCGGTTCATTGTTGGGTTTTACTGGCCTTGGTTGCCTGGTCTCGGCACTCTGCATTCCACGGGATCAGGATTCAGGAGCTGGTACAACTTGGTGTCCAGGTGCAGGCTGGGCTTGGCCTGGGGATGCCGTCCATCCGCTGCAGCTATCGGTGGGTAGCCGTGACGCCGGGCAGAGGTGGGGCGCTGGGGGGCTGGCGATGGGAATTGGCCTGGGGTGGCGGCAGCGCATGTTTGCCGTCGGCCGACCGCGACCCCCGCGGCAGTGACGGGGGCCCCTTGTCGGCCGATCCCTTGTCGGGTCCCAGCTGGGGGGTGGGGTGCCCCTGGGCCCCGGGTCTCCAGGTCCATGCCCGGGCCTGCCCTGGCGTAGCCAGTTGCTGGCGGAGCCCATAGGCTCGTCACCGCGCCCCCCAGGGGCCCCTACGTTGTAGCTGCTTGATGTTCCCCTGGGGTTCTCCTCTGCTCCTCTCTTGGGGGATAAGGTCAGCCCTGCGTTGGTCCACCTGGGGCTCCTGTGCTCTGGGGGTCCTTTGGACGTCTGTGGCTTCGATCTCCTTCATCTCCAGCATGCTCAGACACACACATAGATGTGGGGTCTGTGGTGTTTACAGATATATACTTGGGCTGAGGTTATCATTACTAGATCTTGTTTAATCAGTACTATGGTCTTTTCAGTGACGTTGTTGTTATATTTTTATATCCATTTTTGTGTGATGTGGTTGTGTAGGTCTTAGTTCACAATGTTTGGTTTGGTTTGTCGATGTTCCTTTTTGTTGTTTTTGGTTTTTCCCCCTCTCTCTGCCGTCCTGTGGGTATGGAGGCAGACTTCGTTGTTTTCTTGTGTTTTGTTTGTTCCCTTTCCTTCCTTGTATTTTCAACTCAGCCTCTCTCTGGACTTTTTGTTTCCTACCTCTCTTCTTCATCTTCTTTCTTTCCCTTTATTTTCCATCTATGTGTCCATGACATCAAAAAATAAAACCCACAACAATTCATAATAAAGATTTTTCACACATACATATCAAGTGGAGTACTATAGCAAAAGCCGTACTGCTCCACTTGTGAAAGTAAAACGGTTTAGCTTCTAATTGGTACTCAGACACCAATTCTGAGTGCCACACTGCCAAACAGGACACGTTAGAAACAAACAACCAAACAAAAAAGATGAGAGGCATTAGAACTACAAAGCTGAAGCTGTAAGGATTTTCTTTGCAACATATGAGCTATAGTTTGATTTTGAATGTCTTCTTGATATGTACTGTATATACCTGCTATGCTTTAAAGCTACCAGTTTTTTGAGACTCAACACTGAAGTTTAAAAAAAATTATGTTTTTGTAAAGTGTCTTGATATAAAGTGTTGTAAATTGGGGCTATATAAATAAACTGAATTGAACTGAAAACATAATCCAGTCAAAGCATCTGATCTGTTTTCTTCAGGACCCAATGGCTCTTAAGCAACTACTATGAGACACTGGAGGAGTTGGGAGATGAAGAATTTTGGAACCTTAAATGGTTCTGCAGCAACCGGATAACCTGGATGGTTTTCCATTTATTTCAAAGAGTTACCTGGAGAATGCAGACAGGCAGGAGACAGTGGATCAGATGGTACAGAAACACAGTCTTTGGTCTGTGCAGATCTACAGAAATGACCTTGTGGAAAGATTATCAAGCATCAACAGAACTGTACAAGGTAACTAGGAATTATCAAAGAGATTACTTTGTTTTTAGGGCTGACGATGAAGAAACAACCTGTAGAAACCTGTAGAAAGTCTGGAAGCGCAAATATCTGACATTTCATTAATGCTTGATTGGTTAAAATAATTAATTCTGTGTTCTATGTATGTTTTTGTCCCACAAAGATATGGAAAATTCACAACCTCTTAGAAACCACAATGAAGGACTACAATCAAACCTCCAGGACACATTTAGGCGCGTAAATGATGGGTGGACTGCAAAAAGGATTTTGATCTATTTAAATGACGTCTACACTGAGCTGTGGATCCCAACAGAAGAAGACCAAACCATCTCCAGGTTTATCAGAAGGGTTGAAATGGCATTTGGAAAACCTTCTGAAACTAAAATCAGCAACATACTCACAGGCCCATCAGGAATAATGACAAACATGAGAACAGTGATGACCAGTGGAGAGGCAGGAATGGGAAAACCCTTTTTGTTCACAAATTTGTTCTTGATTGGACAGAAAACAGAACCAATCAGGACGTTCATCTGATGTTCCCATTAAAGTTCAACATGGTGAATTTTCCAAAGGCGGAGACTCTCCGTCCGGCAGAACTTCTCCATCATGTATTCCTGCAACTGTACACATGACAGAGGAGTAACTCAACATCTTCACTTCACTGCAGACATCAGGAAACTCACATTTTGAAAAGAGAGAATTGAAAATAATTTTTGTATAGGATGGACTGAATATGAGCCATCTTCAGCTGGACTTCACCGCGACAGAAAAACTGCCTGTTGATGTGACAAAACCTGCTTCAGTGGAAACTCTAGTGACAATCTGATTCGTAGGTAACTGCTAGGGGGGCACGATTCTGACAAAAAACCTAATTCCTGTTTTTCTGACAAATATTGCGATTGCGATTTTCGATTTTTACTTTCGATACTTTTTAGTGCATAAAACTAAAATGATGAATGAAATATATCGTTACTTTTACAACACAGTCTTGTACAACTTGACACACATGCGAACAATATACAATAACCTAAAAAATATTAATGTGGCCAGGGCCCTCCTCTGGCTTTTGTCTGCTGTTGAACCTGAAAAATCTCTAATATAAACTACATAGTGATTGAGGTAATGAGATTGTTCAATGCTTTGTGATTATTAAATACCTGAACCTAAATACCAAAGAATAATAAGACATACTGGAAATTAACTTAAACAGGTAGCTTAATTTTTTTTTTTATTGACAAATTTTTGCCATTGAAAAATAGAAAATTAACTCTTATTAGATTTAGATTTACAATTAGAAAAAAAAATCTTCTGCAGTCCACTGCCATTTACTAAACATGAAACTGTTATATTGCACACATTTTAAAATAAATGACAATAACAATTAAAAACAAGATCTTATCCAGCCTTCTGCAAGATGAAGCGTAGTAACCTGACAGTAGGGTTGCCAACTCCCAGCAAAAAGAATAAGGAACCACCCCCCACCCTCCGCCTCATGATGCTTAATCGACCTAATCGACTTTAATTTAATGCACGTGTAAAACAAATGCACAGAAATTAATTATTTTTCTAGAATAATTAAATAGATTCAACATCTTTCTTCGACAGAACTGCAGATGGTACCTTCCCGAAGGAAAAAGTACTATAGCTTAGTAGGATATATACTGTATTAGACTTAATATTTACTGTATATGATAACGGATTTATGACCACTATATCCAATTCATTGTAAGATTCAGATAATTATTTATTAAAAGCTAGACATTTTAAATGAGAATAAGAAAAGTATGTATTTGTTCCCCCCTTTCCCTGTTAATGCCCCACCTGGCCCCCGGGCACAACTTTGCTAGAGCCGCCCCTGCACAGCTACCAGCTGTCAGCTAGAAGATCCTGGTGTTATTTGTCTCTCAGAAACAGTTTATAACGTCCCTTCAGCTCATTCATGTCACCTAAAAGGTCAACCTGATTCTCCATCAGCTGTTCAGCTCTGATGATTCAGTAAGAACATCTCCTGGTTTCATCTTCATGTTTCCATCTCACCACATATCTGATATCATGACCAGCAGCTTTTACAGCTGTGGCTCCAGCAAACATCAGAAAGTCTAACAGGTTATTAAAGGTGCTGCTGTTGTTTAGCGCGACACCCGCTGGTTTCCTCTATCTGCTAAAAGTCTGCGATAAACAAACAGAAACGGGACTGCGACAGAAAAGCCGATCAGCTGATCATTGATCAGCTTCATGATTGAAGGAGCAACAGGAGAGGGAGGGGAGAGAAGAAGAAGAAGCTGTGCAGCGTAAAGACAGAATAACTCCACCTTTGTGTCTTTTCATTCTAGCTGAAATACGGGACAAATCGTGTTCCTTCTCACCTTAATACAGAACGCGTAATCTTCTCTCTGAATACGGGACGATTCCGTTTTTTACGGGACGGTTATCAACCTGAGCGCGGCAGCGGAGAGAGACTGACAGCAGAGATCTTCAGCCAGGTTCCTCTCCCACTACCCGCTGAGAACAGTGAGAAATACGTTCTGCTTTCACATTGAACAAGTCCCCAAAAGTCTCTAGCAACACATAGAAAAGTTGCTAGATCTGTCACTAGTCACTTAAAAAAAACGCTGCCAGGCGGGTCGCAAAAGTCGCTAAATATAGTGACAAAGTCGTCAAGTTGGCAACACTGCTCTGCATACAAGCTTGTTTCCCATCACTGTTTCTGATTGGCCAGGAATGCGAGACTCAACCATTTTGATTGGGGAATAGGTTTGTCACTCAAATGTCAAGGGCGGGAAAAAAACCTCAGCCTCCTGAGGTTAGGTTATGGAAGGAGTTAAAACCTCGATATGGATGCGATAAAGGTTAATGGTGCAGCCCTGGTACCTGCTTCCTTCAGTGCGCCTCTGGATGAACACGCGTCCTTCAGGAGCTCGGCAGATTCCTCCTGAACTGATCCACATGGAAACAGAGCTCTCTCTGAGCAACAGAAGGAGGAGTACATGTTTTCAAGAGCAGGCTCAAGACTCACCTTTTTAGCCTAGCTTTTAACTGATTCATATTTATTATAGTCTGTTTAATTGCTCTGCATGTTTACTTGATAAATTTGATCAGTTTTACTATTTAAAGGGCCTACATGCAATTTTCTGAAATGTAAACTCGCGACTGACACCTGTGAATAACAAAGGAACTGCTCTTCCTTTCTGCTCGCTCTCACAGCGCACGCTCGTACGTGCACACTTCAAAAGTCATCCGCTGCAAAGAAGTCAACATTATGTTTACAGAGGTAAGAACAGTCACATATATTGTTTGAGAATCCATTGCACTGCTTGCGAGTGAAGGCTAATTGCTGACTAGCGGTGGTGGCAGAGTGATCTGAAACATTTAACATGAACGCGCTTGACGTCACATCCGCAGACAGCGCGGGAAAATCCGACCCGACAGAAAATAGAAAGAATTAGATCCAGGCTTGTAGATGCAGCCACTGTGAGCTGACAAGGTGTCAGTATGATCATCAGGAGATGTTTGAGTCACAAACGGTCAAATGAAAAGGCTATTGTTACGTTCTTTTGGGGGGAAAAGTTGCATGTAGCCCCTTTAATCTTATCATATTTATCCACTGTTTATATTTTAACCTGTTATCTTAATCTTCCTTTCAGTGTTTCCTCTGTAGGAGCCCTCTACCTCGGGAGTGGTGGTCGGCCGTAGCTGCCTGGATGCTCTCCAGGTGGAGGTGGAGGTGGGCGCCCTGTGTCGGTGCCTCGGCTGCTGCTGTTGATGTGCTGCTGTCGGTGCAGACGGCTCCTTTGATGGCGTTTCCTAACCTGGTTCATCTGTACTCGCACCAATGTCCTTTTATTGCTGCTCTTAAGTGTGTGCATTCATGAAGGTTGAGTCTGGGGGGGTATAACTGTGATCATGCTTTTAATTATGTAGGGGAGGGATGGGAATGTAGTCTTTGTGGGGTCATTTTAATTCTGTAAAGTTTTTTGAGTTGCAGTTGTTTGAAAAGCGCTTTATAAATAAAGTTTGATTTGATGATTTGATACTTCAGAAAGAGATTCAGAGATGAAGAGCAGGCAAACAGGATCATCTCCCACATCAAGATGTCCCCATTTTAACATGATGACAATGACAATGTTACGTTATAAATTAAATGAAGCTTAATCCCACTACACCCTACAACTAATCAGAAACTAGACAACACAAACGTATTTTAGATCTTTGAAAAGAACAGTTGGAAATAAATCCTTAAAAACACAGTTTCAAGCAAAAAGCGGCACATGAATATCCAGAGGAAATACAAAACAAAATCATATCTCTTTTGTTTTAGACTTATCTGCTGTAACTTATCAAGGAGAAGTTGTGAAACTCTGTCCTCAGTCCTCTGAGTCCTGTAGTCCTGAAAAGCTGGACCTATATAGCAATGACCTCCAGGATTTAGGATTGGAGCTCCTATCAGTGGGACTGAGGAGTTCACTTTGTAAACTGGAGACCTTAAGGTCAGTTTTCAGTGATCAACCAGATGAGAAGGTTCTCTAGGTTTTTTTTTTTCAACATAACAAAGCCTCTAGAAAAGGTTTACACTAAACACTTCTTCATATCTTCCTCACCGTTCAAGGGTCTGTGACTGTAAGCTGTCAGAAGACATTTGTGATGCCCTTTGTGATATGCTGTCTGAGTCCTGCAGTCCGGCTGGATCTGAGGAGCAACAAGCTGGGGCCTCAGGAGAAGATCTGTGTCACTGTTGTGCACCATTAACTGACTGGTGAGTTAAAATATTTAACAATGGCTTTCATAGTGACCCATTTCCTGGAAACACACAATTGTTTCCAAGGAATGATCATGTTGCCCCCTCCCTTCTCTGTGTTTGGGCCAAACACAGACATTTGAGACATTTAAGACAATTGGGTGGTTCAAGAAACAAGGTTACTTTATTAATACCCGAAGGTAAATCTGTCATGCAATGATAAGAGATAGGAGGGATACAATACACACTACAAAAAACACAGTAATTCATCAGGACCCACACACCATATGCACACCACTATTGCTAGAAATGGATCTGGTTCGTCGCTGCAACTGTTTGGAATACAGCAACCTCAGTCCTTTCTGTTGTTCCCCAATAAGTTTCCCTGTTCACTTGATGAGCTTCAGTGAGTTCCTCTCCTTCACTGGAAGATTCCCAAACCAGAAAACTAGAGAAAAGGACAGCACAGTCTCAATGAACGCTTTATAAAACATTGTCATTGTTGGTTTTCCATTTTGCAAACAGGATATAAATGTTAAATGGCCTATGTAAATGGACTTGTATAGCGCTTTATCTAGTCATGAGGACCCCAAAGCACTTCACACTACATTGAGTCATTCACACACTGGTGATGGCGAGCTACATTGTAGCCCCAGCTGTCCTGGACCACACTGACAGAAGCCAGGCTGCCGGACTCTGACCACCACCAGTAGGCCAGTAGAAGTGTCTTGCCCAAGGACACAACGACAGAGACGGACAGAGCAGGGGATAAATTCTTTAAACAGTACAACCTTTGGTGGCTATTCTTGCTTACATTTTTAAAATGTTGATTAAAACCAGCCTGGAGTCAATCACAGTTCCCGGATACGTATAGCAATTCACTGGTTCATTAGTTTTTCCTTTCATTCTTGTTGAAGTCAGTGTTTTGGTTGTTTTTCTGAAGTCAATGGCCATATCCTTAGTTTTAGACAGGTTCGGTTCTAGGTGGGATTCCCTACACCACTTTACATAAAAAATCTATGATCTGGCCGTGACGGTTCTCATTTCCTTGAAGAAGACTAACAATAACAGGGTAATCAGCATATTTCACACAAAAAATATATTTAAAATTACTCTACACATTTGTATAGAGAATAAACAACAAGGGTGAGAGAGCCAGTTTCACATTTAAAAGAAACAAATATATATATATATATATATATATATATATCTTTTTTAATGTGAAACTTTTATTTTGTAAATTTTTTCAACTTATTTTGTGGAATATTGATTTATTTTGGTATTTTTTTTATTTATTTAACTATGCATAAAATGGCATTCCATAGTGGATGAACAAATGTCTTCCATAAAACCCAAAGACTGACTCTGTGTTCTGTTTGGCAAAAAATCTAAAAGCTATTCTATAAGATTAAAACTCATATTAAACTGTCCTAAAAGACGTTGAGTTAAAATATGTGGCTGAATTGTGTTAAAAGCTAAACTGGGCTGGCAGGTTGTTCCAACCGTCTTGGAGAACTAACCACAGATCTTCCTCACATCCTTCTGTCTCTTCATGTAATCCCAGAAACACTCCATGATGCTGAGATCAGGGCTCTGTGGGGGTCACACCATCTCTTCCAGGACTTCTTGTTCTCCTTTACGCTGAAGATAGTTCTTCATGACTTTGGTTGGATGTTTGGGGTCGTTGTCCTGCTGCAGAATAAATGTGGGGCCAATCAAACACCTCCCTGATGGTATTACATGATGGATAACTGATCTAGATTTAGCTTTGCCTTAAAGTAAGGAATGTAAGCATCTGCATCAGTGTAAAAGACCAAAGTGCAACAGTTTGCTTCTCTGTGTTCATTTGAAAACTGTCCCTGTTGCTTTAAGTTCAATAAATCGTTTGCTGCTGCCTGACCAGAAGGGGGCAATGTTAAGCCAAATTTGTTTAACACTGAAGCCACGAAGCTCAGAGCCCTGCCTCACAGAAAGTAATGTAAAAATAAATGTTCAATTTTACTTATAACCAGAGGCAGGAAGTGTGTATCCTGACTGGACATCACTGATTGGAAGGGGTTCTCCATTCGATCACAGAAAAAAACAATTACCAGGAGGACATCTGAAAGATCCATAAGAGGAAGAGCAAAGTGTATAAAACTGTCTGAAAGAACAAGCTGAACCATTTAGCTTCATGAGTCGTAGAAGCATGATGGAACCTGAAGCAGACTGCTTTAGGTGGTGGTCAGCTGGCTCAGGGTAACACAACCAGCACGAATGCAGCACAACACTATTTTCTTTTAGGGAGTCTGCCAGGCCTGGTTGACCTTTGACAACCTCTGCAATAATAACTACATTTACTTTACTTTTTGGAAAACATTTACTTTTGGGAGTAGTTTTACTGCACCGTACATTATTTCTAAATAATAAATCATATAATGTAATCAGTTATTCTGTGTTTATGTAGCCTTTTTATGAAATAATGTTTCACTCTTATTTAAGTATTTTTTTTGGATGGCTACTTTTAATTTTTACTTGGGTAATAATAAGTGTAAGTAGAGCAGGAGATCAACAGGTGGATTGGTGTGGCGTCTGCAGTGATGGGAGCGCTGTACCGGTCTGTCGTGGTGAAGAGAGCTGAGCCAATAAGATCAATCTAGGTTCTGAGTCTCTCTCTAGCCCTTCAGAAGGAGAACTGCGCCTCCTTAATATAATCAAAAAATAATCAAAAACCAAAGAAGCAAATACTTTGTGCACTTTATAAAAGATCAAAAACAACAAAAAGTCTAAAAACAGTTGAGCGAGAAATATTAACTATTGTGCATTTTGAGTTCTTGTTCCAACGGAGTCGACCTCTCCTTTATGTAAACACATTCTTATAATTTCCTAGGCAGTGCCAGTCTACATGTGCATTCTCCTGCTATCAAACAAAATGGTTCTGCATTTTCTGTTTAGTATATGTTACTACATTCTATCTAGCCCCAGTACAGTGTCCTATAATATCCCATAATATCCTACACTACCCTCATCTATGGTCAGGAGCTCTGGGTAGTGACTGAAAGAATGAGATCACAGATGCAAGCGGCTGAACTGAGTTTCCATTGCAGGGTGTCTGGGCTCTCCCTTAGAGACAGAGGGAGAAGCTCGGTCATCCAGAGGGGCTCAGAGTGGAGCTGCTGCTCCTCCACATCGAGAGGAGTCAGGAGGCTCGGGCATCTGGTCAGGATGGACGCCTCCCTGGTGAGGTGTTCTGGGGCTGGGTCTCTCTAGCTAGGCTGCTGCCTCCGCGACCTGACCCTGGATTTAGAGGATTCAGCGGAAATGAAGTGATGCACTTAAATTAAGTTGAACCGTATGTATAACAGACAGTAAGACTAGGTTGGTGTGTGTTCTTTGTTTTCAAAGAGTAAATACATCTAAACAAGCTACTATGGATAACTAAAAGTAAAATGTGTCATCACACAACTTTGATCTGTAAAGACTTGTTCTCTGAGTCTTCTGGTATTCTGTAACAGATAACTGCTGAATCATAGAAGTTACTTTTAATGATTATTTAGAGGAACAAATAAAAGTTCAACACATTTTAGGACATTATTTGACATGTAATATAAAAGTAAACAGGCCAAAAGCTCAGTTAACATTAGTCTCTTAAAACAACACTTTTCTTTAAAGAAATCAGTCAGATTCCTCTTTTATGATTAACTTGGAACATCCAGTATTAAAATTTTACTATATTAGGATACAAAAAACATTTTCAGAAACATGATGATAAATAATTAACTTGATAACATATGAACAAGATATACCTGAAATAAAAAAACCTGTTTTAGGAGACACAAGTAGACAGAAAAGATGTAGCTGAGAAAGGTCACTACTTTGTTGTCAAGTTAGATTTTTTTTAATGTTTTCGGGGTGATAGTGTAGGGTTTGCATGTGGTGATTTGAAAAATAACCCAAACGTGTGCGAATGATCACGTTATTTCGGGGGAATTTCTGACAGTTGGTGAATGAAAGTGAAAGGACAGATGAAGGGTAAGTTGCTGTGCCATAAACAGGACAAACCCGAGCAGCAGAACCCACAAACAGCTCACCACATCCAGATAACTGTTGGGGGGGAACTCAGGGCCTTTTTGCATTGATTTACAGCTATTTAATGCAACTTGAGTAGTTCAACTCATTAGGTAAGGCAAGTTTATTTATATAGCACATTTTTAGCAACAAGACAATTCAAAGTGCTTTAGATGATGAAAACATAAAACATCGGACATACAAGGAACTTTACATTTCAGTGGTATAATTAAGAAAAGTAATGAAAAGTTAAAACACAGACTACAATCAAGGATTTTCCTGTGAATATTAATCAAAGATAGCTCTAAATAAACCTGTCTAAATATGACACTGTTGCAGCAGTAAATCCAATAAATCCAGTTTATAAACGAGTTTCTCTAAATCTTGGTGCGACATCTGTCCTTTAATCCTAGAAATGTTCTTCAGGTGATAGAAGGCTGACCTTGTTATTGACCTTTATGTGACCCTGGAGGTTCAGGTCTGAGTCCATTACTACACCTAGATTTCAGGCCTGATCAGTAGTTTCTAGCTGGATTAACTGAAGCTGTGTGCTGACTGTTGATCGTTCCTCTTTAGATCCAAAAACAATTACTTCTGTTTTGTTTCTGTTCAGCTGGAGAATTTCTTATGGCAAATAGAATAGAATAGAATGAATAGACTTTTTGTCCAACAGTGGGAAAATGTAGATATCACCGCAGCAAATTAAGGTAAGTGAGACATCTTCACAAAAAGGTAAAACACATAGGAACAAGAGACTGTGGAGTAAGAGCAAATTTACAACATAAGAAAAAATAATAATGTGCAGTTTTTAAAAAGAGCATACTCAGAATGATAAATAAATGTATAAGATGTGCGTGTACATCCACGCATTGATTTATTCTATGCATTTCCTCGTTTGGATGGGTTCAAAGTCACCTGGTGACATCATAATGTAGAGCTGAGTATCATCTGCATAGTTATGGTAGCTCATCTTATTGGTTGTTATAATCTGGGCTAGTGGGAGCATGTAGGTATTAAATAAGAGGGGCCCCAGGATGGAGCCCTGGGGCACCCCACATGTGATTTCTCTTCGTTCTGATGAAAAGTTTCCCATTGAAACATAGAAATCCCTGTTCTTTAGGTAAGACTTAAACCAGCCCAGTCCTGTACCAGAGGGTCCAACCCAGCTCTCCAGTCATTCCAATAATATATCATGATCAACACTGAGGTCCAACAGAACCAGCACTGTGGTTCTACCACAGTCTGTATTTATGTAGATGTCATTGAAAACTTTGACTAGGACAGTCTCAGTGCTGTGGTTACCACGGAAACCAGACTGATAAACATCAAAATGGTTGGTCATTTTAGAAAGCTATAGAACTGTTGAAACAGCTTTTTCAATAATCTTGCAGCGAATGGAAGATCAGATTGGCCTGTAATTTTGAAATTGTGAGTCCAGTCAAGGGGTGATGGTGTAGGGCTAGGATGTTGATCTAGGTAATACATGATGTAAAAAATAACCCCAATTCTGAGATCACTGCTAAACAAAAGTGAAAGCACAGGTGAAGTTTAGAGAACTGGGCCATAAAAAGGCAAACCCGAGCAGCAGAACCCACTCACTCCTCACAGAAGCAAGACCGGTAAGACAACATCACTTCTACATCTCTGCAAAGGTTTTCTGCTTAGTCAGATAAACTGTTCAAATGAAGACTTTTTTGGTGGGGAAGGGGTTGCTTAGTAATAGTTAAGTTTTTCACCCTGTAGATTTTTGCAATTTTACTTTTTGTTGTATATTGCTTTATGGTAACCAATTCCTGCTAATATATTCAGTGCACATTTCTGTTGGGAAAATACATTTTTGGTCACAGTCATGTGACCAATAGATAAAAAGCAAGTTATTGATCCTCCCGTATGTAATTAGCTGATTGTCAGAGGATGATGATCCTTAACGCAGCTCATCTGCACATGTTTTTTCTTTCTGCACACGTAGAAAGCATGACTGCAGCCTCTAAGTACTCTAAGAACAAATGCATCATTTTCAAGTTCATGGATTTTATTTTAATGTTTCTATCATAAGTAATATTTGAAGGTTTCTAAACTGGGAACTGGTACTTATCCTTGGTTTCTTTTGTGACTCTCCATGCCCTGGTATTTACAGTGGTAGACAAAAAGAACAGCAACAGCAAAATAGCAGATACTTTTTTATTTGAAACTTACTCAGTTCAGATATTGGAAAATAAAACAGAAAAAATAGTGTGTGCATGGGAGTTGGGTTGGGGGGGGGTGGTATAACTGTGATCATGCTTTTAAATCTGTGGGGGAGGGAAGGGAAGGTAGTTTATGTGGGGTCATTTTAATCTGTAAAGCACTTTGTGATGCAATCTCTTGTATGAAAAGCGCTTTATAAATAAAGTTTGATTTGATAAACCATGTGTATATATATATATATATATATATATATATATATATATATATATATATATATATATATATATATATATGTATATATATATATATATATATATATATATATATATATATATATATATATATATATATATATGTGTGTGTGTGTGTGTGTGTTCCATGTTGGGCTCAGAAACAGGTTTATTAGGATACTAGACACTTTTGGTGAAACTGCAACTCACCCTTAAAAACAAGCAGATGGCATTAATTATGATTTTGTGGGGAGATGCTTCAGTGTTGAACATTTCTATCCAAATGTAAAATTCAACAGTTATGATTCAGTAAGAATACTAGTACATAAATAGGTAATACATCTGGATATTTTATCCCTTCTGCTCTCCCGGTGGGGTCACACGGATCCCAGGCTGTTTGCATCCTCCGGTCAGTATTTACAGCTATCTCCACCCGTGTGCCGTGCCATTGGGGTCAGATTGTCCCCAGGGTGGGGGTCACACAGACCCCACCTATGCTTTTGTGTATATCCTCCTGTCCTTCTAAACCGCAAGCTGTGGCGGTGGGGTCAGAATGTCCCCGTTCACTCTGCCCTGAACACCAAACTAGGACTGCAGGAGGGTAAAACTGAATCAACTGAACAAACAGTATGGAGGGCTGATGTTGGTGCTACAAACTGGGCCTGATTTATTAGGACATCTGAAACCCCAGTGAGAACTGAAGCTCTAACCCTTTTTTCTTTCATTTCACAGAGTAGATCAGCATCACCAGCCATCACCCAACTGTCACCATGGCAACGTGAGTCTACGTTTTTCAACATGTACCCATAACCCAGGACTAATAGCAGCTTTCTGCCTTAAGATCAGGTTCCTCCTCTGTGTAGGAGTCACTTATGGGACCTTCAAGTGTGAACTGAGTGTAAATGTGGGCCAGAGGTTTGTTTGCAGTGCAGCAAATCAGCTAACATCTGAGCCTTCGGTTCTTGCTGCAACGATCAGTCTGTCAGCAAGGCTGGTCCACAAAACAATATTTTTTACTAACATTTAAATAAGTGTTTGACAAGCTAACAGCTGAGAAGAAGTGTGGGTGCTAAAACACCCACATCGCCCACAGGTGGTTCCCCCACACCCATGAGTCCAGCTCTTACAGGAAACATTGTGTTTTTCTGGGATCTATTGTCCTGTCTTAGCCATTCAAAGTGGATGTTTTTTAATTCACTTTTGGAAAATATTTTTACATTTTAACGTTACTTTTATCTAATGTACATCACCATTACGACTCTTTTTAATGGAATGAAGAAACGGTCTGTACTGCTAACATGAGGCCCAAAGTTAGTCACTTTTAAGATGTTTTACCTTCAAATATAAATTCATATATTTTATCACACATTTACTTTATTCTGTTTTATTTTAAATCCTTTATTGGCCATTGCTGAATATAAAAAATAATTACTATTTTCTGTGGTGCAGGAACTCAAACAGAGCAAATATCTCAACCGAATATGAGGACATCATATCAGCAAGTGAACTTCTTCAGCCAGGTCCTCCTCATGTTTACCAGCTTAAACCGGAGAAACAACTTATTGGAAATATTAAAAGAATGAAAATTGGGGAAAGAAATCCCAGTAAAATTCATAAAACCATCTTGCTTGTTGGTGAAACAGGCACAGGAAAGTCTACTCTGATCAATGTTTTGGTCAATTATGCCATGGGAGTGAAGTTTGAGGATAATGTCTGGTTTCAGATTGTAGAAGATGAAGACAGAAATCAGACAGAAAGTCAGACATCAGATGTAGTCGTGTATGAGATCTTTGGTTTTGAAGGTAAAACTCTGCTATTCTCTCTGACGATCATTGATACTCCTGGATATGGAGACACCAGAGGGCTGGAAAAGGACGTTGTTGTCCGTCAAAGATTGTTCGATTTGTTCCGGTCTGAAGGTGGAGTCCAAGAAATCAATGCGGTTGGTCTGGTGTTGAAAGCAAGTGAGAACCGAGTCAGTGATCGCCTGAGGTACATCTTTGATTCAGTGATGTCTCTGTTTGGAAAAGACCTGGAGAACAACATTGTAGCTCTGATGACTCACTCAGATGGGATGCCACCACGAAACGCTCTACAAGCTCTCAAAGCAGCAAATATTAAATGTGCCAAAAATGAGAAAGAGCTACCTGTTCACTTCCTGTTCAATAACAGTCAGGCTGAGCCAAGAGATGAAGAAGTAGAAGACGCCTTAGAAAATGCATGGCAGCAAACTGTGAAGGGGATGAAAAAGTTTGCTGAGTTCCTGAAACAAACTGGACCTCAAAAGCTGAAGACAACTAAAGAGGTTCTCCGTTCCCAAATTTGTCTAACAGCCTCCATCCACAACTTGCAAGAGCGAATCAAAACTACTGAAAAGATGAAGCAGGAGGTTAAAGAAACAAAGATGAAGCTGCAGATGCATGAAAAAGACTTGAATGATGACAGGAACTTTACCATTGATGTGCCAGAGAATTACAAAGTGCTGGAGCCCTTTGGTGGAGGGATGTCATGGTTCTGCTTTGATGGAGTCACTCGCTGCACAGTCTGTAAGGAAAACTGTCATTACCCAGGATGCACTGTGGCTTGGACCGCAGGTTTATGCGAGATTATGAGTAATGACCGCTGCACTGTTTGTAGTGGGAGATGTTCTGTAGACCATCATGTTAAAGACACACAGAGGTATGTGGATAAGACCAGAACAGTGAAGAAAACGTTGCATGAAGTCAGGGAAAGATTTGAAGCAAACGTGAAGGACACATCAGGCCTGCTGGAGGTCCTGGATCAGAAGATGAAACACCTGGAAGCAGAAATAAAACAATGTGTGGATGAGGCCTTTAGGCATGTCCTGAAGCTGAGGGATAATGCGCTGAGCGTGAAAACAGTATCCACTCAGGCGAACTTGGATGTCCTCATCAAGAAGATGAAGGAAGAAGGGGATGAGGAAAAAGTTCAGATACTGGAAGAGATGGCAGCTCAGGTGGATGAGGGAAGCAAAAGCGTGCTGAAGCGGACCTTCGGAGAAGCATAAACCAACCAACAGTGAGATGTTATTCTGATGGTCTCTACCAACCAGATGCCCTGACCTCATAGCTTCTTCCAGTCATAAATTATTACCAGACCTTCAGCTCCAACTGGTGCTGAAGGTCTGATATGACAACCAGCATCTCCTGGCTGAATGACTCCGTTTTGAACAGAAGCTCACCAACAAATCCTTTTAGAACCTCGTCATCAACTCAGTTCAGTCTGAACACATAGATCCAAATTAAACTAGTCAATCTGGATCCGTCTCTGAACTTTTTTTTAAATCTTAGTGTCTCACCCCTGGGATGAATGCCGCCTAGCTAACCAGAAGGGGATAAAGTAAAAACAGAAACTTTCTGGATTGAACATGTGTTGCCGTAGCAACACCAACACACATTCAGACGTTTTTTTTCTCTTTTTCTGTGACCTCCTCAATATACTCTTTAAGTTTTATATGTAATTTTTTTTTCTGATTTTGTGATATTGTGTGTTTTCCTATGTGGACCCCAGAAGGCATAGTTATTTCCTTTTTTTCATCTTTACGAATCACTTTAATTTAATGTTACTAGCCGTTTTTAAGAGTTTGTTTACAGAAATATTTTAGCTGGAAGTTTGTGTCTATTCTGCATGTGTGCAGAGTTTACTGCTATTTGAGCAAATTCACTTTGTCATCTGTTCTATCATACAACAATTCACCAGTCAGGTATTCAAAAAACAACAATTGAGCAGTTTGGTTAGTAATTCCTGAAAATCAGGTGGTGCCCAGACTTGTTAAATGATCAACTTTAATAACTGCCTATAAATCATTCATACTGAAACCAACATACTCTTACACATTAACGTAAAAAAAAATCAAATATTTGCCACTTTTCCTTTCTGTTTTTCTTATTCTTATATTCTTAAAATCTTATTGCATGATAAAGGTGCTGATACTATATGCTTGTGATCTTTCACTTTTTATTTCAGTTCATTACTAATGTTTTTGAGCCCTTTGGACTCACTTCTCATAAGGGCCATTTGGCCTCTGGAACATTGTTAAATATTGTGTTGAAACATTTTAATCTTGCTCATGTTCTTAGTATCTAAAGTCCTGAATTATAAAACAGAACTATGTGACCTTTGGATCATTGCTTGCAGAAGCTCGTTGTGTCTGGGTAAAGAGAAAACTTAATAAGGTTCATCATATGTTGCTGGGAAGAACATTGTGCTTAGGTGTGACTAAACTGTATATTCATGTATGCTTGTACTCGGGGCTCTGCCTTCCTGACTTGTCAGTGACAGAGCCTTCGAACGCTGTTTTGCCTTCGAATAAATACCAAAGATCAATACTTCTCAAGGTGCTTTATTAACATTGTCTCATCCCAAAATTCCAGAACAATATTTAACATGCAACTGAGATAATTTGTATGAGTCCACTGAAATAAATACAGAAAAGCAACAAACAGCCCAGGTTTTACAAAGCAATAGAAGCAAACTCAGTGTGTTTACTTTCATTATTCGTTTCAATCAAATTTTATTTGTAGAGCACTTTCATGATAAAATCAGCACAAAGCGTTTTATGATAAAAACAGAAAAATAAACACATTTAAAGCAAAATCGATCATACACAACCAGTTAAACTCTATGCACACACAAGACACATACACACCCTGTCCCCTGCTTCTTCACTGCAAAAACAATGTTCAATCCGTCCCTGTGTCTTTAAGTGAACAACTTAACAACTCCCTGTGAGGAAGAGCAGCTCTAGATGTCCTCATCATCAGCTGTGGTGGAGATGACATGGGGGCGGTCAGAAGTGTCCAGCTGGGGAACATGATGATGGAGGACCTGCACCAGCTTTACCTTCTCCACCCTCAGATGTCCATCATCTTCTCCTCCATCACCCAAAGGCATCGATAGAGGGCAGGTGTAAACCCAGCAAACATAGAAAAGGCCAACAGGTTTGTCAACAGTGTTATGGCTTTTATTCCTAGTTTAAATCCTGCCATCTTTATGCATCCTCACATTAGACATGACCGTCCTTTTGAACAATTGATGTTAAAGCAAAAAGTATAACTATAGCCCTGATTGTTATGTCTAATGTGTTGTTGGTGTAGTTTTTTTATTTCAACAATTACATCTGTTGCCATAACACTGTTGACAACTCTGCCCCCCCCCCCCCCCATTTTACTGTAAGTCTCTTTTGCTTTCTGACCCCCCTTGTTTTTTTATCTGTGTCCTTTTCTTCTATAGAATCTGGTGTTTAAAAAATAAATGTTTTATTCTCTATAATAACTGAAAATTATTTCAACAGTTTATAACAAGGGAAAAATAAAACAAAGTAATTAATCAGCCAACTGCATTATTTAATTTGATAAATTCCTTCAACATCTCAATATTAAAATAAACCTTGGTGTCTGCAATATTACAAAGCCAAATCATACTTCTTATCGGCTACAAAACTATGATTTTCTGTGTGAAAGAAAAACAGAAACTTCATTGATTTGTTGTTAATTTAATCAAAAACAAAAAACGGACAGCACCTAAGGATATGAAAGAAGTGGCATTAAAGGTGATGCACATATAATGTTAAGTACTTCTCCTTACGATCTTCCTGTAGTTTTAGGCGATTGATATAATCTGTAAGGAAAAAAACATTTTATACTAAAAACTTCAAATTTCAACATTAGTTGGAAACCAACTCACCACAACAAGACAAACTGTAAACAAATGAGCACACAGACACATAACACTTATGGGTTTATGTATAACAGTACAACAATGAAGGTGAATCCAACATGACAGCATATCAGAAATGGTTATTGCCTTAACTGACAACTCTTATAAATTTTTAAAAAGGAAAAAATCTCTGACAACAAAATATGAAATATATCTGGATATATATATATATATATATATATATATATATATATATGTGTGTGTGTGTGTGTGTGTGTGTGTGTGTCTTGACCGCTTCACGATCAATACGGTGAAATGAGCACAACTCAATAATTTTGTCAAATAAAATCATGAAGCCCTGTTTGCCCAGATTTTACTAAAACTATGTGAAGTTTGAATAAATCAACATGTAAAGTAAATAAGAAATGTGATCATTTCAACCCATGTTCGACCAAGCAGCCTTATCTTAAATGCACAACATCTTAACCTGTTCAGTTTGTAGTTTCCCAGCGTGGTTAACTAGCTACTTTGTTAATTAAGGAGCTCAGCTGCAGGAGTTTCATCTACAAAATAACGTACAGAAATATTATTTTACTTACTGAAAAGAATGTAGCAGAGACTTCTTGGACGGTCTGTTAGTGCAATCAGTACCACAGCAAGCCGTCTTTGTCCAATAAGTGCAGGATTTATATCATAACACTAATAAAGTTTGCGGATAGAACTGATGTTCAAGTTCAGAGAAAGGAAATGGCCAAAGTCTTAACGTGAGTCCCTGGCTGAAGGCCTTCCCCGGAGCAAGCAGGGGGGGCAAGCATTCTGTGGCGGCAAGCTGCTAGCCATCGTTAGCTACCGTTAGCTACCGTTAGCCGCTGCTAGCCACCGTTAGCCCCCGTTAATTACCGTTAGCCGCTGCTAGCCACCGTTACCCACCGTTAGCTACTGTTAGCCGCTGCTAGCCACCGTTAGCTACCGTTAGCCGCTGCTAGCCACCGTTAGCTACCGTTAGCCGCTGCTAGCCGCTGCTAGCCACCGTTAGCCGCTGCTAGCCACCATTAGCCACCGCTAGCCACCAGCCGTAGCGCTGATGGCTCATCCCAGACCTGTCAATCAAAAGGACACGCCCCTAATTATTCATAATTTCAAGATTAAATTATGTCTAAACGGATGAGTTAGAAAGAGAAGAGGGAACACATTACACCAGGTTTAAAATCATTGCATTGGCTCCCCGTATGTTTTACAGAGGTGTCAAGTAACGAAGTACAAATACTTCGTTACCTTATTCAAGTAGAAAGTTTGGGAATTTATACTTCACTGGAGTAATTATCTATTGGCCTACTTTTTACTTCTACTCCTTACATTTTCACGCAGTTGTCTGTATTTTCTACTCCTCCCATTTTAAGAATAGCCTTATTACTCCTGTTTCATTTAGTCTTTTAGTAAAAAGAAACACAAAAAAGTATCCAAAATATGCAGCAACTGGATAGAATTTGACTGCAGTTTGATAGTTTTAAACATCCACCATTCTGACACCCTGCTTGTATGCAATCCACAGGGGTCGCGTTAACCGAATATGTTTTTACACAAACCACTTCACAGTGCAGCAAGGACAAAGCAGACGCATGTTGCCGAGTTCAAAGATGTTGGTGGTAGAGACTCAAGCTAATGCAGCATTACAATACTTATAGGCAACTAGTCATCATATCTTCCACTCCATGAAACACTTACTAATGCTCAATAGTCCACATATGGTGGTTTAATGTATTTGCGTCGCACTAAAATGCATACATTTTAATGGACATATATGTAGCTGAAACAGGTAGCCTAGTGTGTCCCAAATGTTTCAATATGAACATTTTTATATAACATCATAATCATTATGGCCTTAAAGGGGCTATATGCAATCTTCTGAAATTTAAACTCGCGACTGACCCCATGTGGGCAAAAACGGAACTGCTCTTCCTTTCTGCTCGCTCTCGCAGCGCGCTCCTACGCCGGTCGCTCTCAATCTTCGATCTTTTTCGGCCACTTGTCAGAGGTTTAACTTTTTTAGTCTGATGTGGAGTTACTGTTGGTGTCAGAGTTGTCCTTGGTCTCTTCTGTTTATTCGCACAATCCATTGAACTGTCTGCGGGTGTAGGCTAACAGCTGACTAGCGGTGGTAGCAGATTGATCTGAAACATTTAACATGAACGCGCTTGACGTCACATCCGCAGACCCGACAGAAAATAGAAAGAATTGGATACAGGCTTGTAGATGCAGGCACTGTGAGCTGACAAGGTGCCAGTATGATCATCAGGAGATGTTTGAGTCATAAATGGTCAAATAAAAAGGCTATTGTTACGTTTATTTTGGGGGGAAAGTTGCATTTAGCCTCTTTAAGTAAAAGTTTTTTGGGGGGAGGTGTGGCTTATGCTTTATTCTTTAATGTCATTTTTTAAATTACATTACTTTTACTTTTATACTTTAAGAAGTTTTGAATCCAGTACTTTTTTACTTGGGTAAAAAACTTGACTTTATACTTCAACTTCAACAGAAGTCTTTTTAAACCCTAGTATCTATACTTCTACTTGAGTATTGAATGTGAATACTTTTGATACCTCTGATGTTTCAGGGTCGATTTTAAGGTTCTTTTAATGGTTTTTAAGTGTCTTAATGGCGTTTTTAGCCTAGCTTTTAACTGATTATTATTTATTATATTCTGTTTAATTGCTCTGCGTGTTTTACTTAATACATTTTATCAGTGTTTTATATTTATATTTCTCCACTGTTTATTTTTATACTTTAATCTGATATTTTAATCTTTGGTTTGGGCTGTGTGACAAGCTGAGTTGTACTAGTGTGCCTAAAGTGCAATTAGGCAAAGATGAGTTACTGGTAAGAGTATTTCTGAACTACTTTGACAAAAGTTCAAACTAGAAGGGGAAAATGTTTAACTAGTTCCATATAGTCACATACAAGATATATCTATCTATCTAGATCTAAATGTATAGATCAATCTAGATCAGGGGTGGGCAAACTTTTTGGTTCAGGGGCCACATTGAGTTTTAAACTTTAACAGACGGGCTGAGCCAGCACCAGACAAATACACATCAAACATAAACACTGGTAATACTTTTTTTTAAACTTTTAGTGGGAACAGTTTTGTTGATCACCCTTTTTTGCAACTGCATCAAAGTCTGGGGTTAGTTTTGTTGTGGCAATTCTCAGAACAGACCTGAGGTGTTCATCACTCAGCTGGAATCTGTGGGGTGCTTTGTTTGGTGTTCATCACGCTGGAAGTCTGTTCACACACATACGTGGAGCCAAACAACACCAGCATCCTCTGTGCCATCTTCTGGATGTTTGGAAATTTGGCTGTGCTTAGTGAAGCATAAAACACTTCCAGTTTACGGGAATTGAACTTCTCCTTTAAGACGGTGTCACATTGGAGATCAATCATTTCCAAATACAACTCCTGTGGCGCTGATTCTGGGTCTTGTGTGAAGGGACACGACACCAGCTGAAGTGACTTGTTGATTTTTCCAAAATCAGAGAACCGACCGCTGAATTCTCCATGCAGGTCATCCAGAGATCTCCTGTATTTTTTCACATGTCGGGGTGCCTCTTTCAGCGTAGCCAGTGTGGGGAAATGACCGAGTGACTTGTTCAACATTTGCTTTGAGAACAAAGCTAGCTTGGTCTTGAAGGCTCTGACGTTTGTGTACATTTCATGCACAAACTGGTCTCTTTCCCTTGTGGCTTCACATTCAGCTCATTCATGTGTGTCAGGATGTCCACAGCAAAAGCTAAATCACAGAGCCAATCTGTGTCACTCAGCTCAGGAAAATCGCCAGCTTTCTCAAGTAGCTCCAAAAATGAGATTATCCCCTGTTTGAGCGCCCACACTCGCTGACATTCTTTTTCCAAACTTAACCAGCGGACATTTCAGCGTCAGTTTTTTTTAAAGAAACTTAAACTGATGATGCTGAAGTCCTCTCGCTCCAATAAAGTTTTACAACTGGCTTCACTACGTGGTCAAGTTGAAGTACGGATTTATGGTTATTAAATCCTACCCCAATTGACCCAACCAAAATACACACGTAGTTATGTATATATTTAAGTTGCTCTCCATGTCACAAATACCCTAAATCCACACACCAAATCATATTGAATGTTAGTACATCACATTATCCAAAAGTACACCATGAGATCAGTGGCGGATTTAGCAAATTGGGGGCCCAAGTCGAAGGTATGTATGGGTCCCCCTCTCATACAATTAAACGAATGAGGAAATAAAAGTAAAGGTCGTTGGAGAGGGGAAAAAACCTTGCCCATTAAACGGAACATACTCTTTACAAATTGTGTTGCACTACACAAAGTAATAGTCACGGTTGAACATCAGAGAATAAGATTTCAGATAACAAGTCTTTGTCAAAATGCCAGGAAAACCAGCACTGTTTATTGAACTGTTTCAAAACTATAAACATCCTACAAGAGAGTGAGTGAGTGAGTCAGGATAAACTCTGGTTTCAGATAGTAAAAGAGGAAAGAAGAAGAAGTCAGACAGAAGATGTGAAGATGTATCAGATCTTTGGTTTTGAGGGTAAAACTCTGCCCTTCTCACTGACCATCACTGATACTCCTGACTTTGGGGACTCCAAAGGTCCTGAACACGACATCATCACCAGTCAAAGATTGTTCAACCTCTTCCAATCAAACGAGGGATTCCGTGAGATCCATGCTGTGCGTCTGGTGATGAAGGCCAGTGAGAATCGACTGACCGATAGACTGAAGGGTGTATTTAAATCAGTGATGTCTCTGTTTGAAAAATACCTGAAGGAAAAGATTGTCGTCCTCATCACCCACTCAGATGGAGTAAGACCTAAAAATGCTCTTCAGGCCCTTGAAGCTGCAAACATTAAATGTGCCAGAAATGAGGAGGTTCAACCAGTTCACTTCCTTTTTAATAACCGGCAGAATGAAGACCGAAGACAATGTAGAAGAGAGCTGAAAGGTGCTTTTGAAATGACACAGAGGGGTATGAGTCATCTTACAGCCTTCCTGGAGAGCAGCGTACCTCACAAACTGTAGGCAGGGTGTAGAGGTTAAGCAAGAACACAAAACCGACGCCCTCCATCCAAAATCTGCTGCAGAGAAACCACTAACTGAACAGAAGCTTTAAGGAAATGTCAAGAAGAGGTTAATTTAGAAGCAAACGGGACTTTCCTCTGGGTTCATTTACCTTCTATCTAAATCCACCTGTTCTCATTAAGACAATGTGGCAGTTCTTGCATGAACAGCACCCAGGGCGAGTCCATCATTAGGCGCATTTCCACTATGGGAACTTCAGGGAAATTTTATCTGTTGGCCCCCTCCTCTTAGCCGTGTCTCCATACAATACTGGAATTTGCTAAGACATCCACATATCATGATTCTCCTGGCAGTAAGTAGCGCCAAGGCATCCAGAGCACCAGGAATAACAAGAGAAAGACATAGAAGAAGCAGGGATTGTTGCTGCGTTTCTGTTTGCTTTTGTTATAAACTGCTTCTCCAGTAACTCTTCTAATTTTACAAAGCCGGTTGTTCGCCGACATCTGCTCATTTCCATCTGAAGTACAACCAATCAGCGTGACTTAACCACAGCTCCAGCCTCGCCACTCTACCGGGCCATTTCCGAGTACATTCCCACATACAGGTAATCAGTTGGTTCCTGAAATGACCCAGACAACCGGTGTAGTGGAGACACGGCCGTACCATGAAGTTCTGGTAAAATTACCCCAAGGTTCCGATAGTAAAAACTCGTCTATTCTTTCATTATTAAATTTATCAGAACCAATAAGAACAACAACAACAACAAAAATCTTAGTTTGTTTGAAGTTAGGTCTTTAAACATAGTTTTAAAGCTGAAAACCTCTTCCTATAAATCAATACATTAGTTTATGTTGCCATTGTAGTAACAAAATGGAGCTTTTTATCCCATTAACATAAAATATATTTGATAAATTTAATAATTTTTTGTTTTATAAATATAAATGTCTCCATGAGGAACAATAACTATCTGAACAAAACTATGTTAAAGACGAGAGAAACAGAAAATGGTTCCCAACTTGGAAGCAATCAAAACTTATCACAACAGGGAACTATTCTCTTCCTTGGTTTTGTTCACAATTCAAAGTTCCCTCCCGTCGAGTTTCAGTTGTTTCAGGGCATCAAGTCTGGAAGCATAAAACTTTATTTTAAAACTTTTTTTTTTCTTGTCATGAAAAATCTAATGAACTCTGCAGATAAAACCACAAGAGGGAGCTGTTCTACATTATTGTTGCTGTGTGAAATACATTACTCCTAATCATCGAATCTGGAAAGAATCTGATGGGATTAAATGAAGTTTCCAACTGTAGCTTAAAAAGAAAAAAAATGACTGATTTAGTGAACTCACTTTTTTGCTTCATATTATAACATTTCAGGGAAATGAAAGTGAAGCAGCAGGTGGAGAAAAGTTTTAAAAGTTAATTCAAAGCATTTCTTTTAAACAGGTAGGATTCCTGCTGTGTTCGTTTCCTACTATTTATGATGTTCCTTCATTAAAAAAAATAGACATCTTGTTCAGACCACTATCTCCTGCTATCATCATGGATCCTTCCAGGACAACAGAGGGATGAAGATACATCCTTATTGGAATACAATAAGTTGTTCCAAATGAAAATCATCATTAAGACCAGGCTCAAGACTCACCTTTTTAGCCGAGCTTTTAATTTATTATTATTTATTATTTTCTGTTGAATTGTTCGGTATGTTCATAACTTTCATGGACAGGATTTCTAGGCGCAGCCAAGGCGTTGAGGGGATCCGTTTCGGTGGCCTCAGGATCGGGTCTCCTCTTTTTGCAGATGACGTGGTCCTGTTGGCTTCATCGGAACGTGATCTACAGCTTTCGCTGGAGCGGTTCGCAGCCGAGTGCGAAGCGGCTGGGATGAGAATCAGCACCTCCAGATCCGAGGCCATGGTCTTGAGCCGGAAAAGGGTGGGGTGCCTTCTCCGGGTCGGGGATGAGGTCCTTCCCCAAGTGGAGGAGTTTAAGAATCTGGGGGTCTTGTTCACGAATGAGGGAAAAATGGAGCGGGAGATCGATAGACGGATTGGTGGGGCATCTGCAGTTATGCGGGCGCTTTACCGGTCTGTCGTGGTGAAGAGTGATCTAAGCCAAAAGGCGAAGCTCTCGATTTACCAGTCGATCTACGTTCCTACCCTCATCTATGGTCACGAACTCTGGGTGGTGACCGAAAGAACGAGATCACGGATACAAGCAGCTGAAATGAGTTTCCTCCACAGAGTGTCTGGGCTCTCCCTTAGAGATAGGGTGAGAAGCTCGGTTTCAGGCATGTCCTACAGGGAGGAGGCCCAGGGGAAGGCCCAGGACACGCTGGAGGGACTATGTTCCTCGGCTGGCCTGGGAACGCCTTGGGGTTCCTCCCGAGGAGCTGGAACAAGTGGCTGGGGAGAGGGAAGTCTGGGTCTCTTTGCTTAGGTTGCTGCCCCCGCGACCCGACCCCGGATAAGCGAAAGAAGATGGATGGATGGATGTTCTGTATGTTTTAATTTATAAAATTTTATCAATGTTTTACTATTTAATCTTATCACATTTATTCCAGTTATTTGTTACATATGAATCTGTTATTTTAATCTTCCTTCCAGTGTTTCCTCTATGGGAGCCCTCTGCCTCGGCTGTGGCTGCCTGGGTGCTCTCCAGGTGGAGTTTGGGTGGAGGTGGGGGTCTTGGCCTTCCCTCCACTGGGCGCCCTGTGTCGGTGCCTTGGCTGCTGCTGTTGATCTACTGCTGCCGGTGCAGATGGCTCCTTTGATGGCGTTTCCTTCCCCGGCTTATCTGTACTCGACCCAATGTCCTTTTTATTGTTGCTTTAAAGTGAATGTACATGAGGGTTGGTTTGGGGGGAGGGGTTTATAACTGTGACCATGTTTTTAATTCTGTGGGAGAGGGATGGGATGAAAAGCGCTTTATAAATAAAGATTGGTTGATTGATTGATCTTCATCCTTAAACAGTCTTCATCTTGTGTGTCACCATGAAATCCAGAGTTTCATTGACAAACATCAACAAAAAAAACTGTAACCTCTGTCTGCCATTATTGACAAAATAATTATTTTCATCATTACTAAGACACAGGCAGTAAGAACTGGAACAGTGTCCCTAATGACTCTGACCACTAGAGGACAGTATGTGCCTGTGGTTTATCTCAGCTTTGCAGTTTTCTGGAAGTTTGTTCCAGATTAGAGGAGCATAGAAACTGAAAGCTGCTTCTCCATGTTTGGTTCTGATTCTAGGGATGTTGAGTAGACTGGAATTAGAGGACCTGTGTGGACACACACACAGGACTCTAGAACTGGGGTGATGTGCTCTACTTTCCTGGTTCTAGTGAGGAACACGAGCAGCAGCGTTCTGGATCAGCTGCAGCTGTCTGATTGACTTTTTAGGCAGACATGTGAAGACGCTGTTGCAGTAATCAATCCAACTAAAGATAAACACATGGATGAGTTTTTCTAGGTCCTGTTGCGACATCAGTCCTTTAATCCTAGAGATGTTCTTCAGGGGATAGAAGGCTGACCTTGTTATTGACCTTTATGTGACCCTGGAGGTTCAGGTCTGAGTTCATTACTACACCTAGTTTTCAGGCCTGATCAGTAGTTTCTAGCTGGATTAACTGAAGCTGTGTGCTGACTGTTGATCGTTCCTCTTTAGGTCCAAATATAATTACTTCTGTTTTGTTTCTGTTCACCTGGAGAAAGTTATGGCACATTTACACATTGATTTACTCGATGCATTTAGTGTAGCTGCCCTCAAAGGCAACTCTAAAATATTCAGTTCCTAATTTTTTTGTATTCAGTTAAAAGGGGTTTAATAATTTTTTTGGGTATTTGAAATCAAATGTTTAATGATATATAATACCACAGTAAATTCATGTTGCTAAAGTTCATTTCTTTAGTTAAAAACACATATAAAATGTACGTGTGGAACTTATATTTTTGTTCCATGTGCTGCATTGTTGCTCATGGTTAAGGTTAATTGGCACGCTTAGTGAGCCACACGCCTGGCATGTCTGCAAGAGACTAAGCGTAAAAAGTTTCCCCAGAAGAAGCTGTAGAAAATCATCTTTACTCCTCTGGAGTTAATGTGGCCAATGAGGTACAGTTTTATTGTTTATTTCATGTATATTGCTTATGTAAATCGTCAGTGGCGGTTCTACGTTGAATTACTCCCTGGGCGAGGTCCCCTCCTAGTGCCCCCCCCCCCCCCCAAACGCACGCACAAACACAACTGGAAATGAATGTGAAGATTCTTAGCTGCTTTGAGCTTCAGTTATTACATTTCCCTATTCAGTTTAATTTGAGGATTTTAGTGCTAGGATTGTTAGGTGTTCGCGATTTGAGTTTCCTTCTGCTCATTTTATGTTTTTTTCTTTCCACTAAAATTTTATTCTTGCCTTATGTTTTTACCAAACAAAATCAGAAATTATTTTGTTCCATTGATTGAAATGCATTTGGTAATGCTGAGAATAGATAAAGCTGTCTCTGTAGTATAATCGTTTTTAATGATTATTAAATCACATTTGGGCAGTGTGGTTGGAAGATTGCAGGGAACAATTATTATTAATGGCTTGCATTTATATAGCGCTTTTCAAGACTCTCAAAGTGCTTTACAACTCCATTATTCACTCATTCACACACTGGTGGAAGCCAGCTATGATTATAGCCACAGCTGCCATGTCGCGCCATCGGCCCTTCTGGCCAACACCAGTAGGAAAGGTAGGTGAAGTGTCTTGCCCAAGGACACAACAACATGTAGCAGGTGGAAGCTGGAATTGAACCCACAATTTCTGGGTTGCAGGCCGACAACTCTACCACTGAGCTACAGCTGCCCTTATTAAATTATTTGTATTGACAGGTGTTTAAAATTGTATCTTTATTCAATAGATAAAATTTGAAAGCCAGATGTGGGTTTTCTTTTATTAATTTTTTTAAACATCACTGAAAACCACCATTAGGATGTTGGCTGAGAAGGATTATTGTATCGTATTAAGGATCGTTCCATATTGTAGACAAAGAACAACGTTGGCTATATTAATAGCATACTCGCCTGAAAAGAAAAATGAGCAACATTTGCTGTTGTTTGAGACTCCCAGAGAGGATCTTGTTGATATGTAGTGTTGGTGGAAAGAACATGCGAGAATATTTCTCAACCTTGCGGTGATAGAGGAATGTTGGACTCACCATACCGGCATGTGAGAACCGGTAAGTTTGCTGGTAAGTTTAAATCCAAGGAATGTGGAAAAGCACAACAATATCCGCATCAAATCAAATTAATATCAGCAATGCAACATTCCAAAGAAATAAAAGGGAAATAACTCATTGTAATGTAATTTACATTTAATCTTTAAACTGTGACAGAAAAATCTGAAAGCCGTCTATGGAGGTATTTCCTTGTAACTGATGTTGAAGTCACAAAGGAAAATTCTGTGGGAGTTTTGTGATTGGAGATTTTTTATGTCTTCCACAAACACAAAACAACAGTTACACCTCTTCAATTTCTTAAGTACAATGCACAAACTGCATTCTTTGTCACACTTTAAAAAATCTTACATTTACAGTTTTGCCCCAATTCATCCCAAACAATTGGTGCAAAACACATCCTCATACCTGTGTATACAAAAATAATTTGTATCTACTTTTCTGTCGCTCCACTTAAGTACAGTACAGTTGGAGCAAATCTAATTCACACACCTTTAATAACATCTTACACTTTTTTAAATCTTATTTTTTTATTTAACACAGACAGAAATCAGATAATGACCAAAACCGCTGATGTGAATCACAAAATCTGCTTTACAAGCCACACCTTTCTTTTAGCACACTTCTCCTTTTGCTCCATTTGTAACGCTTAATGTGAAGCAAGTGGGTAATGCATATGCCCGTACAGCAGGGGGCGCTGCCAAGCTCCGTCTTAACTAACCGGAAATACCTCCATGTATGCACCAATGGCCGCTGGCTGCTCTGCTTTTTGACTACGACACTGGGGGCCGCCATTGCTGTAGTAACGCCATATAGTCGCTAGTCTCCCATATGAATACATTAGACTTTAGACACGTTAGAAACAATTTTAATGCCCGGTGCCTATTTTTTAAAAACTGTCTACAGCTACATATTGCTCCTGTGATTACGCTGGGTTAAAAAACCCCAGAGGCACCAGGCTGGTTAACGTAGGATAAACTTTCTAAATCTTGCATAATTAATGAGGGCCTGACTTTGATTGAAAGGTCGTTTACGTCGCTGCCTGGCCCAACGGCTAGGCTAATAGCTCGCTGCGCAGCCGCATGAAGCTAGCAGAGGCTATCTGGCTGTGGAGCTGAGCTCAACCTAACACTTTCTGTCTGAGGCTTTTCACTTTGGTATATGAGACTATTGAATAATGTGTGAGCCCAAGTAAAACATGTTTGTAATTACAAAATGTAAGTTAAATTTTTTTCTCCCTTGTCTGTTTGACCACTATAACATTTTACTGCTGATATGCAGTGTGCGATTTGTGAAAAAAGCAGAGGGGGGATATTATAAAATTATTGTCGACTTTAAAAATTAAGATAAGATCAAATATATTAAGATAATTAAAATTAAAGATTAGAAGACTTATCCAGTCATAGCAGGTGAGATTATTATTTCCCCGTGGCATCAGCAGCACCTTGTCCGCCCTCTCAGACCCACAACTCTCTGCATATTTTTCTGTGGTGAAAAAAATCACCTTGGAACCCAGCCGGGGTCAGGAGCAGAAATGGTTAGACACAAGCTGTGCAGCTCGGCAAGGTCCACCCAAATATGGCTGTCTAACCAATGAGAGAGCTGGTTACGTTCGAGGAGCAGCTGTGATTGGTTAAACTTGGTTTTCAGTGTGCTCAGGGACCAGGAGGGTCACTCGGATGCTAAAAGGAGAGGGGAAACCTTTTAGGAAATGCAATTGCAAAAAGGATTTGAAAATGGGAGCCGGAAAGAGAAAGCGGATGTAGAAAAGGGAATAACTTTTTTAAATGTATGAAAAGGAAAGATATTTACAATCTCATCTATTAATTGTGTTATTTAATTCTCAATTTTGAAATAGGATTTGAAAAACATTTTCAAATCACAGTATTTAATAATCAAATAATAAATACAATTTGCAATTCCTCTTTAGTACTTCAATTTAAAATGTGTAATTACAAAATGTTTTTCAAATGTGGCTTTTTTTGTATGGATTAATTGTTGAATTTGAAATTATATTTAGCAATCTATATTTTTAATTCAGAATTAAGCACTCATCGTCAAAATGTTGTATTGCTTTTCCAATGACCCCCGTAGTCCTCCATAGTATGAAGCGGGAGCTCTATACATACAGTTAATGAGCGGGTTAGCCTTTAGCTTAGCTAGCCAGGTTTAGCATCAGAGCTAAAGGCGCGGGAGCAGAATGGGCGGGATTACGACAGAAATACACGCCCCGCGAGGGCCAAGCAGGGCCGAGTCTACAGGGAAGATCCCGCCCTTATGCCCTTTTTAGGAACATGCTGCGTCAGAACCGGGGAGGAGGAGTCTGTAAATCCACCATGATTTCCCCCATGAACGTGGTCATAGTGGTAAACGGGGAGGAGTGCGGAAACGCTGTCCATTATTTATAAAGTCAATGGTATGCACGATATATATTTTTTTACACAGGTATGTGGATGTTTTTTGGACCATTTGTCTTGGATCAATTGGAGCATAACTGGAAATGTAAGACTTAAAGTGTGACTGAAAAATGTGATTTGTGTATTGTACTTAAGAAATTGAAAAGGTTTAACTGTTATCTTGTATTTGATAAAGACTGAAAAAAAATCTACAATTACAAAACTAGAGAATTTTCCTTTGTGACTTCAACTTTACTGTTACAAGGCACAAATATGTTTGCACCAGAAATACCTCCATACGCTGACACAGACCTTTGCGTCTTACTCACTGATACAAGGAGCACAAGCTGCAGTTTTCCTCCCGCTGAAGCGATCAGGAAAATCCTCCTTCAGAAAGAAGAGGTGCTTGTAGTGTGCAGAGTGGCAGCATGGATTCAGCCTCCATTACTCACAAGCAGTGCGTAATTCATCTTTATATTTCATACATTTATTCATCTGCTGGATATGTGATGGCTTGATGCAGATTCTTTGTTCAGCTTGAATATTAACTAAAATGAATAAAAATAAAATTCTAACTGATGTGTCTTCATCATAAAAATTGACAGTTAAAAATAGATTATGAGGGGATTTTTTTGAGCCCTTAATTCAAAATGACAGACAACGAAAAAGCCTGACGCAACCTATATGTTAAGAGCAAGCTCTGCTAAAAAATAAATCATTTTCAAAGAGATACATATCGGGTCGGGTTCAAAAATGATCTTAACAGGTGCGGGCAGGTAAAATTGGACCCAAGAAGGACTCTGCCCTGGGGGGATGCATGTATGAACCTGTGCGATCTGTGCATGCATGCATGGAGCAGCGATTATGTATTTTTGGAACACCTTGGATTAAAAAGATTGGCCTACGAGTCAATCAGTCATCTGTTGATACTGTGAATGCTTTTGAATGTATGCAGCATCTGTGCAGAAAAAAACTAAACCGTATCAGAAATGAAGTGATTTCAAAACCATTTCAGTTCAGATACTGATTAGACAAAATGTGCTAAGAGCACAAGTGGATGTTTGATCTGCGCTGGTCAGAAATTCCACATCCTACCTTTATAAGTGGTGGGGAACACTGACCAGAAACTCGGGAAATAAAACTGTTCATCATCTAGTTTAGTCTGGAAGTGTGAGGCCACTACCGGAGAAAGCTGGAAGCGAGAGAGCACAGTGAGAGAAGTGAGAGGCCATACATCGAATAAGTGTAGGAAGAAAACAAGTTTTACAAGTGAGGAAAGGTTTTGGAAATGTGAGAAATAAATGTAATTGCATGCGCCCTGTTAGAAAATTTGTTGCGCTCATAGTAGCAGTTATATCATTTTACCCTTTTCCCAACCTGTTTTACGCTCATTTTGTCATGAATTGCACCTTTATAGAAAGTAATCTGATGTCATACCAGAAGGCAACGAAGAGAACAAAAAGAGCTGGTCCTTCAAGTTAGTCAGGATCTATATCTGCCATTTGTTCATTACGCTTGGGCTCACAGGAACTCATGTTCAGGTTTAGAGTCAAGAAACACACAAACATAAAGACCCAATTACTATAGCAACAATAAATAATGTACTGTGAGAGTACAAAGAGTAAAGAACAAATAATTGATAGATTGTAGTAGGAGATGATGATGAGGACCAAAGTCTAGTCCTACTGCAGTGGAGCCATTTTTAGGGTCAGAGGTAAGGTGTAAGGTTAGGGTCAGAGGTTAGGGTCAGAGGTTAGGGTTAGGCATTGATCCAGTTACTAAAATGGAAGTGAATGCAAATTTGAGTGAAACAGTAAATCAAACAGAAAACAAAATTACATTTTTAACATTGTTTCTAAGTTTAACATTGAGAATGCTCGAGTATTTTACAGCTAAAATAAATAGATTATTGTGAATTATAGGTGAAAAATACATATTGATGAAAACCACAATAAAGTGGAAGCACATCCTGTAGCCATAACGTGGAAATGATCAATTAGCTTGATTCTCCATTTTAGCTTATTCTTCATCATAGCCAAGATGGAACTTCAATTATAGTTTTATCAGAAATATTTACCGTCTTCCTTTATTTAAATCACAGCTCAAAACACATCTGTTGATCTGTCTTCTTATTTGCTATTTAATTAATTGTTTTGTTGATTGTTTGGCTATGTATTATTTTTCCGTTTTTTCTTCTCTGTAAGGTGACCTTGGGTTTTAGAAAGGCGCCCTCAAATAAAATTGATTCTAGTGCCACAAGTTCTAACACTAAACAAGTAAATAAAGAAGGAAAGCTAAATAAAAATAGTTCAAACATGTAAGTTTTGCTTGAGTAAGCTGTCATATATGCCTGTTTTAAATAAGCAGCAACATTTCTCTGTGGTTCCCTGTGAAATAAGAACTCCTTCTCAAAAATGTACCTTTACAAGAAATATTTGAGTTACAAGTGAACCACAGCCTTCCAGAACCATCTTTCAGTGAATTTATCTGATGATCTTTAAAACCAAGCATGCCAGTTTCTGTGAAACCATGTGACCTGCTCCTCCACCTCCAAGGGAGTATATAAACTGTTAATCCAATCCATCTGGGCTCTTCCAAAATCATCCTCATCACAGGTAAGAACACCACACATTTATTCTCCAGATGACTTGAATTAATCTGAATGATCAGATCTAACCCGAGTATTTAAAGTCAAACATTAAGAAAATCCTCTTCATCATCCAGAGATTAATTATTTCAGAAAGGAAAAATGCAGTTTTAGTGTTTTCATATTCAGAATCCTCTTGATGTGACAAAGATGCCGTTCGCTGGGAGCCAAAATTCTTAAACATTTATGAAAAAATCTGTTCTGTTATCAGAGAAAACTTTAATTTTTATACTCATCTCCTGTTGTTCTCACACAGAACCCTGATCTCTTTCTTTCTATTTTTACTTTTTGATTCCAACAATTAGGCATAACAATTTCCTAAATGAACAGATGGCAGAAATGTGAGCAATAAAACATTTCTTAATATTTTTTATTTAAAAAAATGTTCAGCTATTTTCTGAAGATCATCTAAAGACTAGTTACTTGGTTTCTCACAGCCCACAGTGGGTTCACCACCACAGGTTTGAGATGCATACCCGTAAACACATATTCTTTTTAACTGAAATATGAATATTGTTTTTTCTGACCATTCTTTTAACATTTCTGCCTAAATAAATTGACTAGAAACCTTTCAGACCATATTCTACTCTGGACATGTCCCTGTGTCCAACGGCAGAAACGTTTGTAATCTTAAAGGCTTCGTTTTATTCCACATATATTTCAAATGGCATTTTAATTTTGCACAATGACAGTGTTATCTGAAATATGAATGGATTTCTCTAGAACCATGGATTAGGATTTGGTCTTGGTGTTGCTTGCAGCTTAAACATAAACTGTACGCATTTTTAGATTTTATCAGATAGAATTAGACATACAATTAAAATGAAACTTAGTAAAGTCTAGTTGTAAGTAAAGTATTTAATACATCCTCAAGACAAATCAGCACAGGAACAAAGAGCTGCCTAAGGATGCATGCTTTTATTTTCAGTAGATTAGATTATTGTAATGTGCAGCTCTCTGATCTTCCCAAAAAGAGTATTTAAAATCTACAACTACTCCAGAAGTCATCTGCACCTGTGCTGATTTATCATGAAATAAAATTTGACTGAATGAATTTGATAACAACGATCATCCAGTAATTAAGACTGTTCATCCCAGAAAACCAATCATGAGGTTTCTCAAAAGGTTAATTAAACTGAAGCTTCAGATTTTTATAACAGACTTTATGTGTTGATAAAATATTTGCAAATAACTTTCCACTGCCACCTAACCTCTACCCAGGTCCCACCTTAGCCCCACTCCCTTTCAACTAGAAATGTTAAAAAGAAAATAGAGAGTAAAACTTTTACATTTAAAATAAATTATTTGTTTAAATATCTACAATGTGGAAGAACTGAAGAAGAAACCACTCTTTACTTCTAAATTATAACTTGTTAGATCCAATATAGAAATAAAATTAAAAATGACATTTAAAAAGTAGATTCCAAGCTTCAGTAAAGAGAAATGCTGTTTGATACATTGCAATAACAGTAAACTGAATATCTAAAAAAACGAATGCAAGAACGGAAACTACCTAAATGTTTCTCCATGGTTTACCTGCAGGTGGAAACACACATCGTACCTTTAACTCTGTGCCTTCTGCCATACAATAATCATCTGAACACCTGGAAACTGTTTCCGGCTCAAGCAGCACAATAAACATCCAGCAGTTTGGACATTTTCACCAAACCTTCAGGTATTTTCAGGTTCTGTATGCAGAATATTTAAATCATTTTCTAAACAAAAATGATTAGTCATTAAAGGTTTGTTTACAAGGTTTGTTTAGATTATTACAGCTGGAGTTTATATTTATATAGTTTATTATTTAGAAAAGGGTAAATGTTCACACAATGGATTTGCTACGGCTTTTCACAACTCTTTGGGATAAAATGAGATTGGCTGGAGGTCCATAACACAGATCCATTTCAGATTCTACACAGTTTTTAAAGGTGATACTTAAAGCTTTTTCTGATAATTACCTGGAAAACAGGAGACTGTTTATCACCAGGTTCTGAAAACAAGCTGATGTGGATTTTTTTCTACTTTACTTCTGCTGTGGTTAGAGAGAATAGCAGAGAACATCAGAGAGCAATACAATGAATTCAAAAGGTCACACCACAATTAAACCAGACGCTCCACACTTTTCAAAATCATGAAACTATTTTGGTAAAATGACATTTTCTTATACGGAGATGTTCCAGTAGCTGAGCCCAGTTCATTCAGACATTAACGCGTACATTTTGAACTCATCTTTATTAACCAGAACAGGATAAGTTTGAGTTGGGTGCTTGGGGTAAGAGCCACGATACATCCTGGACAAATCTCCAGTCCAACACAGGTCAGCACCACAGAACAAACTATAATGACACACTCATACCTAAGGGACATTTTTGAGGAACTAATTACCCTAACAGCCATGTTTTTTTACTGTGGGGGGGAAGCTGGAGTGGCTGCAGAGAACCCAAGTACACACATGGAGAACATGCAAAATCCATGCAGAAAGGTCCCAGGATTTGAACCTAGGACCTGTTTGGTTAATTATTTGATTGTAATATGTGAGGCACACAGGGACTGCTTTGTAGAAGATAATAAGGACTCAACCTGTATTTCACTCAGTGATATGCAAATCAAGCTTTGTCTTTGTGTTTTTTGTGGACATATTGTTGATATTCTGTCTCAACATGAGAATTTAAAATTTTTATTTTATTTTAAGTGAACCAGAAAAGATGGAGTCCTTAATGTTTTATTGACTGATTATCCAGGTTCCTAAACATCTGGGAGACCTTCACTGGTTTCCATTGCAGACTGGACAATGGACACAGCGTGAGTACCACTAAGCAATCCAGCTATATTCTATTAGACAGCACAGAAAAAGTCATTATATTGGTATATTTGTTAAAGTATTGTCATAGCTTGCTAAGAAGAAACACCCTGTCACTGTTATAGAAATTGTATTGATATTTTAGACATCCACTTTGGTCACACCCAAACTCTGATGTTTTAAGTCTAGAACTTTTCTGTATTTTATTTAGTCTAAAACATATCGCTATTCAAGAAAATAAAGATTACTTTTTAGTATAACAGAAGGTCTGTCATTCAAAAGTGTTCTCCCACAATGTGTCCAAGTTAGTAAGTATCTCTAAGGAAGAATATAGGTGATAACAGTTTTTTTTTTTTATTAGTAATAAAAAAAATTATCCAATGAGAAACATATTTCCTTATTGTTATAAAAACTCACCTAAAGACAATGTTCAATCGTGTAATACATGTTTCTAAGCCTTGTCTGATTCCTCCTTAAAACACCTTACTTTCCACAGTAACCCAAACTGCTCAGAATGTCCTGCCATCTACCAAAAGAAAACCACAAGAAGGAACTTTGGGACAGTATCCAGAGTCACTGTTGGTAGAAAAAAACTGAACAAACCAAATAAAACCATCTTACTAGTTGGTGAAACAGGAGCAGGAAAATCTACTCTGATCAATGCTCTGTTCAACTACTCCATTGGAGTAAAGTGGCAGGATAATGTCTGGAATCAGATCATAGAGGAAGGGGATCAAAGTCCAACGTCAGACGTCATCATATATGAGATCTTTGATTCTGAGTATAAAACTCTGCCCTACTCTCTGACCATCATTGATACGCCTGGTTATAGAGACACAGATGGACTTAAACATGATGTCATTATCAATCAAAGATTGTTTGACTTGTTTCGGTTAGAAGATGGGATCCATGAAGTCCATGTAGTTGGTGTAGTGATGAAAGCAACAGAAACAAAAATGAGTGACCAGCTGTCGTACGTCTTTGATTCAGTAATGTCTCTGTTTGGAGAAGACTTGGAGAAAAACACTGTGGCTCTCATTACTCACTCAGATGGAACAACACCTGAACTGTCTTTTAAGAGTCTTGAGGCTGTAAAAAGTCATCCTCCTTTCTTTACATTCAATAACCGTCAGCATGAGGCCAGAACAGAGAAAAACAGCTCAGATCTGGAAGTAGCATGGAGAGAGACAGAGAAGGGGATGAAAGGGTTCTCAGATTTTCTTCAAAAGATCTCAGCTCAACAGCTGCAGGTAAGGGTTGGGTTTGACTCATTCATCAGACTGACAGCCTCCATCCAAAACCTGCAAGAGAAAATCCAACTAACTGAACTGAAACAGAAAGAAATTAAACAGATTCAAGAAGCTCTGAAGAAACACAAAGACGAGATGAAGATGAACAAGAAGTTCACTGTGGAGGTAGAGGAAGTCTACAGAGATAAGGCACCTATTGATGGTGAAATTTTGTTCTTAAAAGCAGCTGTCTGTTGCACCGTCTGTGAGGAGAACTGTCACTATCCAGGATGTACAATGGCCCTGAACTATGAAAAGTGTGAGGTCATGAAAGGTAAATCCTGCACTGTTTGTACCAGGAAATGTTCTGTAACAGAACATGTTAAAGACAACTGGAGGTATGTGACCAAGACAAGAAAAGTGCAGAGAACCAAGGAGGAATTTAAAAAAAAGTATCTCCAGAGTAAATCAGATACAAAGAAGGTAAAACTTACAGAAACTCTAGAGAAAAAAATGGAAACTTTGAACAGAAACATGGAAAATTTGATAGAAAAGTCTTATCAATCTGCCATCAAACTGGATCCGACTCTCCTCAAAGTGAATTCAGTTTCTACATACATCAATTTGGACTTGCTGATTAAGAAGATAAAGGACAAAGGGGACACAGAGAAGGTCCGTAAACTAGAAATGATAGACGGCCAAATGGACGGCGGAGCCAAATCAGTCATCGAGTGCAAGTAGGTCCAATAAACTTTTGTTGAGATTTCATTTAACAAGAGCTGCTTTAGAGAATAGTTATATGATAATCAGCACACTGCGTGGATAACACAGTCCTTACTGATTGTTATAAAAGATAACTTGGTTCAGATTACTGCTTGAATCTGAATCTTTTAATGGTGGTTTACAGACACAGAAAACCAATACTGTGTCTTATTGTGGCTTAATTAAGATTATATATTTACACATAAGAACAGTTTTTCTTGTTTCAACCTATTTTTCTATCTAAACCCGACTAAAGAGCAGAAGATACCTTAAACACATCACATGGAATTTAAAGAAAATAATATTTTATTCATCAGCATATTAAAGCACTTTACACACTGTTAGCGGTCTTAGATGCTCCTGCCTTGTTAACATAAGAAATTTTCTTCTGCTGTTGGCTGGTCTTTTGGAGGTTTTAGATGTAAACTGACTCCAGAATTGAACACCATTTAGCATTTCAAACTTTAAATATTTAGTCTGAAGGTGTATTCCTATTGTGTTTTCTGATTGATGTTATGATCCTTACCTTTCACATGTAACCTAATTTTTTTTCTGCTCTTTACACAGGTTTGATAACAGCTCCTTACAACATATAATCTCCAACAGTGTCATCATCAGCTCAGGACCTCCAGCGGTCCACCAGCTTAAAACAAGAAAAGAGACTGTTGGGACCCTAACCAGAGTGACCTTTGGTAAGAAAAAACTGAACAAACCAAATAAAACCATCTTGCTTGTTGGTGAAACAGGAGCAGGAAAATCTACTCTGATCAACGCTCTGGTCAACCATGTCATGGGAGTTAAGTTTGAGGATCAAGTTTGGTTTCAGATCGTAGAAGATGAGAAGAGAAGTCAGACAGAAAGTCAGACATCAGATGTAGTCGTGTACGAAATCTTTGGTTTTGAAGGTAAAACTCTGCCGTACTCTCTGACCATCATCGATACTCCTGGATATGGAGACACCAGAGGGATTGAACATGATGTCATCGTCATTGAAAGGCTATTTGAGTTGTTTCGATCAGAAAATGGTATTCACGAACTGCATGCAGTGGGTCTGGTGCTGAAGTCCAGCGTAAATCGTCTGAGTGACCGACTGAAGTACATCTTTGATTCAGTGATGTCTCTGTTTGGAAAAGACATAGAGAAAAATATTGTAGCTCTGGTCACTCACTCCAATGGAAAAAGGCCAAAGGACCTGCTTCAGGCTCTCAAATCCGCAAATATTAAATGTGCCAAAAATGAGAAGGAACAACCCGTTTACTTCCTGTTTAATAACTGCCAACAAGAAGAAAGAACAGAGGAAGTAGAATATCTTGAAAATGCTGATAGAATAGCAACAATAGGACTGAGTGGCTTTACTGCCTTTCTGGAAAAAACTGCACCTCAAAAACTAGAAATGACTTTGGATGTTCTCAATGAAAGGATCAGACTGTCAGCCTGCATCCAAAACCTGCAGGAAAGAATCCGTCTGTCGGAGCTGAAACAGGCAGAAATTAAACAGATCCAAGAAGCTCTGAAGATGTATGAAAAAAATAAGAACAAGAAGTTTGCCATAGAAGTTGATGAGGCCTACAAAGACAAAGAAGCCATTGATGGAGAGATGTGGTTGCTGATTTTATTCAAAGGAGCAGTCTGCTGTACTGTCTGTGAGGAAAACTGTCACTATTCTGGATGCACAAGTTCTAAAAGTCCTGCAGACTGTGAGGTGATGAAAGATGGCCGCTGCACTGTTTGCACATTAAAGTGTCCTGTATCTGCTCACATAAAAGGAAAGTGGAGATATGTGACCAGAACAAGAAAAGTTCAGAAGAATATCGAAAACATAAGTAAAAGATCCAAAACAGAAAAAACTTTGGATCTTTTAGAAAGTCTTGAAAGGGAAATCAAATATCTGACAACAGAGAAATCTAATTTGCTTGAAGAGTGCCTCCAACATGTATTCAATCTGGATCAGATTGCTCTCAAAGTTAATTCTATCGCCACATTTGTCCACCTGGACATCTTGATCGAAAAAATGAAAGAAAATGGAGACAGAAAGAAGCTCCGGAAATTAGAGGAGATGAAGAAAAAAGAGGATGAAGGAAATAGATCCAAACTGCAGTTTGTGTGGGGTAAACTAGCAGCAGCTGGAAAGAAAGTGAAAGAAGTACTAAGCAGTGAACTGAGCACCTTCTGACTCGGTGTATTCTGTTTTCCAGCTGAGTCTCTGCCTGGATAAAATCAGCCACACAATAGAAACTGTCTCATACATAAAAGTCAGAAAACCCATTATAAAGCCCATTTTTAAGCCCAGTCAACAAGGGTCTGTGGTTGTCATTGAATCTACTACCCTGTAGTTTGTGTTTCCAAATAGTACTTCTTTATGTTCATTACCTATATGAGTGGGCTCTGTGTTGCTACATTCACATGCTTGTATGTCTAGCGATATTGGGACTTTGTATTTATTTCCAGTCATTCATCAAGTAACTGAATTTATGCCTAAAACAAAGACTGATTCAGTGGGATGTCATAAGGTCACTACCCCCCAACTATTACCAACTACCCTAACCCTAAACGTCATTCATTCATACCAAAATGAGGATCTGCCAAATTATGACCAGACTTTGGTCTCCATAAGGTCCATCATCTTCTGATGGTTGGTAAATATGCCAGAAAAGGTCCTTAGTACTGAACATAAACAAATTAGCACGCACAGAAGATCACACAAAACTAATTTGCCAAAAGACTCAGAATCAGTTTTATTGTTTAGGATAGTGTGCACAAACAAGGCATTTGACTTTCAAGAGCTCACAGAATACAGACGTAAAGTATACATATAAAAAACTTAGATGAAACAAAACAAAGCTAAGGAACAAGTCATACATGTATTTGCAGGCAAAAAGTTTTGAGTTTGTTGTTGACCGCTTTCTTTGAATAAGTTCTGCATTCATAAAAAAAAAATCTGAATTGCAATTATTCTTATTAAGTACTTGAACCAATCCTACATAAGCCAAGTAAAGCAGAAAATGTTGCTTTGTTTTGATTCAGTGTGATACTCAAGCTTTTCTGCAGCAGACAAGAAGCATCGCCAAAGAGTCGTAAGAATGACAGAAAAGATTATTGGCTATCAGCTGCCACTTCTGGATGATAAGTTTATCAGACAAGTATCACCCAGACCACAACCTTTCTGAGCTAAAGCTCTCAGGCAGGAAGTGCAGGGTAGCCAAGGCTCGCACAAAAAGACCGATTGACAGTTTTTATCCTACAGCTATAAGAGTACTCAATAGATACAGCCAATAACCACACTTACACATAGGCAAATCTGGCCTTTCCTGAACCTCATTTTATTTGCACCTTGTTTTATGAGTATGCATATTTTACTAAATCTCTCTCAGGGATCAATAAAATTGATGAATGAATTGAATTGAATGTATGACTGTCCTTATTTTAGTATTTTACTGATCACTATTTATGAGCATGTGTGTTTCATTATTTTAGCATAAATCATCAGTGCTCGTGCTGACAATTTTCCTTTAATGTTTTTTCTACAATGACAATAAAATTATCTTTTCTTGTCTTGTCTCTTATGTTGAAATAAATTTTTTATCTCTTATGGTAAAATAGAATTTTTTTGTATTTACTTTTTCTTGAATGAATAGTCTGTCAGATGCGATTATTGTTATGTCCATGCTGTACAGCACTTTGGTCAGCCATGTCTTGTTTTTGAACTGCTACATAAATAAAGCTTGATTTGGTATGGTATGATGCAGTTGTCTGCATGCAATAATAAGAAAACAATTCCTCCTGAAATAAAATGTCTCTCTTTTTTCTTGTTCAAACACTGACTAGACAGAGATCATAGCTGTCTGAATCCCACCACTATAGAGTGATACTGTTGTGGTAAATGATGAATGTCCAAGATGGTCTTATCAAAAATGCTACGTGAAGGAATGTGTGTGTTTATTCAGAGAGAGGTCACGCCTTGGCAAAGAGAACATGTTCCCTCAGAGAATGTGTTGATAAGTTGTTATTGAGAGGAAATATCTGGATACTGTTGGACAGTTCTTGCATCAATATGACATATGAACTAGGTATAAAATTTGTCTGTTAATGATGGAAGGGATTCTTGCTGGGGTATTTGAAGATGACAGAACTGTATGTCATCAATGCTTTGTCCTGCTCAGAGAAGGTATGTAAACTAATAAACCTGCAGAGGCTGTATTCCAGAACTGAAGTTGTGTTGACTGTTTTGTTTAACTCTATACTCAATATCTTGGATGTCAACCTACACCAACAATACGTTCCTGTAAATCCCATTTAAAAAGGAAATATTTAAAAAAAAATATTTTATGTATTTTTATTACAAGGAAAGTCACAGCATTCTTAAAAATATTTCCAGCGATTCCAAATCATATTCACACACTTTAGATAAAAAGGCAGTCTGATTAGTGTTCAGCTTGTGTCTCTTCTGTAAAACCTTTCAAGCCAATGTTATAGGAAGGAAATATCTTTTTTTCCCCACACGGATGAAGCTGGAGTCTGGATCAGCATTTTTAATGTTTTATTACAGCCAGTCTTGTACATGAGCCCATCTGGGCCACGCTTGATCATGTCTGCCCCCTGTGTAATGCTTCTGTCTTCAGTCTCCTAATATGTCTTCAATGCGAGGTTACCCAAAACACTCCTCACAGCTGAGGAGTCAACAGTTAGAGCAGAGTAGGTGAAAGGCCTCTTCCCCGACTCTAATAGTTACGCCATATTCACCAGATGCCTTTACTGATAATTACTTAATAAACTAATTGACATAACCTTGAAATTTTTCTGTAACACCAACAACAATATTATCTAAACAACCACTCTGTCTATTAGGCTTTGTGACTAAGAATATAATACAATATAATAACTTATTTGATTTGAATGTTTAATCATTTTCCATGATATTATTGAACAAAAACTAGGATTTCTTGTGAAAATGCAGTTAAAATGTTTTATTCAGGGATCAGCTAATCTGCTGAAGAAGTTGCAGTGAAACATTTACAGCTGTTGTTCAGAGGTGGTAGGAGCAAAGGGAACATGGGTGCAGTTTCCAATTAACAATAGGCATGAGGTTTAACACTGCATTAAAGTGAAGTGTTGATTTTGAGGACAAGCTAAACATGAGAATCAGGTTGGAGAAATTTAGTTTTTTAATGGACCCAAATGCAAGCAAACCAGCCCAGTACCTTCAATTATTGACTAGAAAATTAGCAAACCCAACAATCATTTCAATTCCTCTTCCTTTGGATCAAATTTATTGACCTGGTGGATCAAATTTATTGACCTGGTAAGTGAAAAAGAGACAAAAAGGTCTAAAATGTTTAATTAGCGTAAGAAGCCTTGGTATCATCATCACAGCTTTCCTAAATTGTTTAAAAGGCACAATAAGTTAGTCTCTGCAAACAACTGAATTTGAAGATGTTAAAAAAAATCACTGTAAATAATGATCATTGTTTTGGCATTTAGCACACAGAAATACCTTTGATAACACTCTGATCCTAAACAGGAAAAAGTTTAGTTTGATTTCAAGTTGGTCAGAAAAAAAGCTTTGTAATTTTATACAGTGTATATAAATATCTGTGCCATCAATCACCCTTTAAGCCTTTAAGGCTTTTGGATGAAAGTTGAAAACAAGTCCATTGGCCTTCTACTTAGTCTATCAATCAGTACGTTTACATGCAGCAAGGGAAATTCGAATTATTGCCTTAGTTCGACTGAAATCAGACTTTTAAAATGCATGTATACACCTTAGTCCGGCTGGAGTCGAACCGAACTGGAGTTTCAGAAGCTCGACTACTCTTGCTGGATAATGCGATTCAAATCGGACTACTCTGCAACCAGCCCAACCCCCCCCGGGAAGTTCGGAGAGCCGGAAATCCGACCCAGTACTAACAACAGTAGTGTTATAAGAGGCATATGGCATCTAAGACAAACGTAAGCGGCCAATCAGTGCATGTTTGGACTTACGAAGAGGCGATGCGTTGTTAATGTGAATATCTTGCTTTAACTCCGTCTGCTTCACTCCCGCCAGCCTCAGTTTACTGCCTGAATGCAGCTGGAAGCTAACCGCTATTAGGCTAACTCGTAGGGGCGCATATCGCCATCTATCGTCAGGGAGTGGAACGTACTTCATTTAGTAATTCGATTTTCTGATGGACATGTAAACTGGGACTCGGCTCGCTGCAGGAGGGAAGTCTTTAGTCCGATTACTCAAAAAAGCTCGATTTAGCTGTGCATGTAAACGTACTGAGTGGTCCCATCTGTCTTCCCAAAGGACTTGGAAAATTTTAGGAACCTAGATGTTAAACCTGTAATTATTTGAAGCATCCATCCATTACCTGTACCTGTCCATCGTATTCAGGGTTGAGGGCGGGCTGGTGCCTATCTACAGCATTCATGGGGTGAATGGACAGGTCGCCCGTCCATCAAAGGGCAACACAGAGACATACAGGACAAACAGCCATGCACGTACACACTCATACCTAAGGGCAATTTAGAGAGACCAATTCACCTAACAGTCATGATTTTGGACTGTGGGAGGAAGCCAGAGTACCTGGATAGAACCTATGCATGAACAGGGAGAACAAGCAAACTCCATGCAGAAAGACCCCAGGCCGGGATTCGAACCCGGGCCTTCTTGCTGCAAGGTAACAGTGCTACCAACTTCTGCACTGTGAAGCCCCATTATTATTAATTATTATTATTTGAAGCATTTTAACAAATCAATGGAAATGGCAAACTTTTTGCCATTAAGTAAATACAGCTGTAAAATGAGTGAAAGTAAGCGGATTGATTCTCTTTTTTGTAAGCAGGTAAATTCCCAAAAATTTTATGTTAGTTTGAACACTGTCCATGTAAGATTTATATTCAATTGTTCATTTTATTTTTTATTTCATGTATTTATAATTGTGTTTTCTTTATGTGGTAGGGACAATCTGCTATTGTTTACTTTGATAAAGTGTCCTTGAGTGAAATGAAAGGCGCTTATTAAGAAAATCTATTATTGTTGTTAGTTTGCATGCATGCCTTTTGAGTTAAAAAATGAATATTAAAGTTATTTTCTTTTCATTTACAAAAAACAAAAGCTAATGTTGTTGGTTAATTATTTTCACCCTGCAGTAAAATAGTAGCAATTTCAGAAACACAAAAAAGTACCACTTTTTTAATTTTTAATAAAGCAAACCCCATTGACATCTTTTGTCATCTGTATTACTTTTATGCACTTGGGCGGGACAAACCTCAAAAACGTGCCATGTCATAGTGTTGCCGAAGGGAAAATAAAATGTTTTCTGAGAACAAGGCCGTCATTCTTCACGTATATCTTTGTACCACACCCAAGTGATTATTTTGTATGGAGAAGCACTAATGCACATACCATATACAATGCCAACAAACTCATTGTTTTGACTACAAGCTGTCCTGAAAAACATGATTCTAGGTGTGTTCAGATCAGACATTTTAATAAGCACATCATTGCACAAAAAAACAAAACAGACATTCCATCTCATACCCTTTAAAATATCATTTATGTCTGTGAATATATGTGATTTTGAATATGGAAGTCTTCAAATGTCAAATGAGTGAAAGTTGACATTTGACTCTTAGAAAGGCTTGAACATGTTGCAGGGATCAAAGGAACAGCACTAGGCTGGTTTAAATCATATTTGTCCCACAGATTCCAGTTTGTTCATGTAAATGATAAATCTTCTTCACACTGAAGGGTTACTTGTGAAGTATAACAGGGTTCTGGGCTTGGACCAATTCTTTTTACAATATATATGCTTACAATTTGTAATATTATTAGACAGCATGGGATAAATTTCCACAGCTATGCTGATGATACACAACTATATTTATTCATAAATCCTGATGAACCCAGTGAGTTAGGTAGATTACAGGCATGTCTGGAAGACATAAAAACATGGATGTTGCTAAAATTAGAAACATCCTGTCCAGGAGTGATGCTGAGAAACTAGTCCATGCATTTGTTACCTCAAGGCTGGACTACTGTAATTCTTTACTATCAGGAGGTCCACAAAATGTACTTAAAAGTCTTCAGTTAAAGAAAGGATTTATTGTTCTCACAAAATATTTAATTTGCGTGCTAAGCAATACAAACATTGGCAACGCACTGACAGCACGACATTTGAAGTTTGTCTCACCCAAGTGCACAACAATAACACAGATCACAAAAGATGTCAACTTATCACCTAACCAGTCTAGACATAAAAAATTATTTGCTTTCATTTGTTTTCATGAGATCAAATTTTTTCCCTGAGTAGGAGATGGGGCTTTGGAACGACCTGTTCTTGTTTTCCATTTGAAATTACATTCAAATCCCATATTAAACAGGTTTCTAGGATTTCTTTCTTTGACCTCCGGAATATTGCTAAAATTAGAAACATCCTGTCCAGGAGTAATGCTGAGAAACTAGTCCATGCATTTGTTACCTCAAGGCTGGACTACTGTAATTCTTTACTATCAGGAAGTCCACAAAATGCCATTAAAAGCCTTCAGTTGATCCAAAATGCGGCAGCAAGAGTTCTGATGAATATTAAAAAAAGAAATCACATTTCTCCTGTTTTAGCTTCCCTTCATTGGCTCCCTGTTAAATCCAGAACAGAATCTAAGATCCTTCTTCTTCCATATAAAGCCCATAATAATCAGCTCCATCATACATCAGAGATCTGATTGGTCCATATGTTCCTAACAGAGCCCTTCGCTCTCAGACTGCAGGTTTACTTGTAGTTCCTAGGATTTCTAAAAGTAGAATGGGAGGCAGATCTTTTAGTTATCAGGCTCCTCTCCTGTGGAACCAGCTCCCAGCTTTAGTCCGTGAGGCAGACACTCTGTTTACTTTTAAGGCCAGGCTTAAAACTTTCCTTTTTGATAAAGCTTATAGTTAGAGTGGCTAAGGTCATCCTGAGCTATCTCTGTAGTTATGCTGCTATAGGCTTAGACTGCTGGAGGACAGACTTACCACTTTTCTTCACTCTGCTACTTTTCTCTCCTACTACTCTCCAGTTGTATTATTTACTGCTATTTCGACTGTTAACTTTGTTTTCTCTCAGTGTTTTCTCCCCATAGAAGATATACCTGGTCTCGTATCCTGCTTGGCTGCAATGCCCTGTTGGACGGGGGGCATCGACTGGGATGATCCTCCCAGTAACTGAACATCCACTGTGTCCTGTTATCAACTTCTTACTTTCTGTACCATAGAAAGTTCTCTTATATCAGATCTTCTGTTCTTTCTGTGTCTCTGCTCCGTCTTCTTGAACCCCTAGACGGTCCTGTTTTTCAGTTTCAATTTTCAGTTGCTATCCCCCATGGCTAAATAAAGCACTCTCTGAATTGGTTCCAGTTATGTACTAATATACAAAACAATGGGCATAAGGTGCTTCTTTCAAAGAAAAATCTCATTATTTAATTTTATTATATATCTTTATATGTCGTTCATTATATTTCTATGCAAAACAAAAGGAATTGCAACACAGCAGTATATTCACATTTAAAACCAGATACTTACATATACTTCAGGAAAAAAACAAAAAACTTTGTTTCTTTACTATTAAACCTTAAATTAGAGTAAACCTTTTTTGTTTTAGCTAAATAAATCTTGACATATTTTTTTAATTAGTTAAATGTCAGAATAAATCATATGCGCATGCGTCGGCGTCCTTCTACAGAGAGACTTGCCAACTTCGGCTCCCTAACAAACACAGTTTTAACTGGTTTTAAATAGTTTTTTATGACTAGTTTTAACCGATTTTAACACCACTGACTTTTAGCAACTTGTTTTTATCGGGGGCGTTTTTAATCCGACAACGGATTACTTTTTATTTCCTCATGCCTTCACTCGACTGCACCCCCGGATGTGATGGCTGTTTTAAATTAACACAGAAAGTTCTGGAGCTGGAGCAGAGGATCTCCACGCTCCATCAAATCCAGGACCACGAGCGCGACGTGGACATCATCTTCGGCCGGACTTTCGCCGCCGCCAACAGTGCTCAGCTGCCGGACACAATTCCCTGCCAGCCCGGTGAAGCTGCGGAGGGGGAATCCATCGCTGGACTTGAACTGCTGAACGCTGGAGGAGCAACAACAACTGCAGAGGAGGACCGCTGGTTCCATCTGGGGGCTAAGCCAAAAGCCCCCATCAGCTCAACACCGGTGCTCCAGGGTGTCTGGTCCATGGTCTGGCCCGGCCGCGGTGGGGGGGCCCGGAGCAGCCGCCACCGCTCTCCTTCACCTGGCCTACCATTGTCAAACCGCTTCGGTGCCCTGGAGCACGACTTTCCTCCTCTTACTGTCCCTCCGACCGCCCTGAAACACCGCAGTTCCGCAGGTCTGCCGCCCATCCCCTCCCAGCAGCCGGAGCAGCAGCCGGACTCCCGCAGCCCTCCACGTCGCGCTAAACCCAGGACTCGCCGAGGAGTGCTCCACTACACCCCGAACCCACGGAACGAGCCCTCGGCGCCGACTACACATCGCTGCAGTCCTGGGGAAGCTAATCCGCCCAACATCCAGCAGGTCCTGGACCGTGAAAGATCCTCTGCCCAGCATCAACTTGTAGACCAGCCGCCCACCACGCTCATCATTGGAGACTCTATTATCAGGAATGTAAGGATGAGAGGAGCCTGTGTTTTCCTGGAGCTACCGTAAAGGATATTGCTGAACAGATCCTGGACAATATCCAACATCACCCATCTGTGAGTAGAATTATTATTCACGCTGGAACCAACGACATTCGTAAACAGCAGTCTGAACTCCTCCAGCTGGATTTTATTCATTTGTTTAATCTTTTAAAATACACACATGTGTCTGTTTTTATTTCTGGCCCCACCCCCACTGTTGGCAGAGGTATTGGTCATTTTAGCAGACTTTTATCTCTTAACACTTGGCTTTCCTCTGCCACCGTGATGCACAATATTGGTTTTATAGACAATTTTAACATTTTCTGGGGCAGGAGTCAATTGTTTGGTCCAGATGGACTACATCTTAATAGACAGGGTGCCCGCATGCTGGCAATGAGCCTGGCATGCCCTCGCCCCCCACTGTCTACCACACCAGCCCCAGCTGCACCTGCCCTCCATGCCCCTTCTGCCACATCCTGATGTGTAGCTGGTCCCTGCTCCTACGAACTCAGTTCTGATTTTAACAGTAATTCACATATCGGACTTGGACCTTGCCCTAAATCAGCTATACCCGTTATTATCAGCAGAGAGCGGACAAATAATAAAAGACGTGGCAAATGCAACTCTAATAATCTCAAACAGTTACCAAAAGTCCTACCCCCAGTAAATAATATAGTCACTCCATCTCCAACCACTATTAATATGGCACTTTTAAATGTTCGCTCTCTGCTGAATAAAACTTTTATAATAAATGACCAAATTTTAGATCATAATATACACTGTTTATTTTTAACAGAAACATGGCTGAGTACAGATGCCCCTATTGTTCTTACAGAGGCCTCCCCACCAAATTTTAACTTCACTTATTCCACGAGGGGTTGCGAAAGGGGAGGCGGAACTGCTTTTATTAGTTCATCAAAGCATTCTGCCAAACCTGTTTTATTTGATAATTTAGTACTTTTGAATATAATGCAACTGTTTTTAGCAGTCCTCAGATTTTATGTGTCACAGTTTACAGGCCTCCTAAAAAGAGTGCACTTTTTATTCAAGAATTTTCAGAGTTTTTATCAATTTTGTACAACTCCTTTGAAAGGATCATTTTAGCTGGTGATTTTAATCTACACATGGATAACCTTTTAGACCCTTTATCAACAGAATTTT